>OY992884.1:60311328-60915415 GCA_963921405.1 Cepaea hortensis
GGTATTTTATATACTCAGTTAGTCACCATACCTTATATTTCCTGGTATATTATATACTCAGTTATTCAACATATCGTATATTTCGTGATATTTTATATACTCAGTTAGTCGCCATACTTATATTTCATGGTATATTATATACTCAGTTATTCAACATATCTTATATTTCGTGGTATTTTATATACTCAGTTAGTTACCATACCTTATATTTCCTGGTATATTATATACTCAGTTATTCAACATATCTTATATTTCGTGGTATTTCTTCTTCTTCTTTTCGTTCATCCGGAGTGTTTTTTTCAGATGTCATTGCGGTGTGCGTTAGGCACCCTTGGGTTGAAAACCTTAGGTCAACACATCCGGCTTATGCGTGCATTTTTGACCAGGTTAGCATTCCTGGGAGACTCTCACTTTTGTGGTACCGTCCACATCTCATCTGGTCAAGTTGGAACAGTCGGGGACTTCGGTCATCCTCAAGAGAAGGAAGGGACAGTCACATGGCATTTTCCGCCATCCAAAGTTGCTTCCATAGTTGCAGGGCCGACACATAGCGCCCTGGTACTGGGCTCACCAAGGGATTCGTCACGTAATGCTCATGGCTGCTTTAATTCCTGCACTTCAATATATTGGCATTTCGTTCGCCCCGGCCGTTCCCGCACAAAACCAGACAGGTCTGCAAACGGTATCCACTCAGCGAGTTTTCGGACATGTGCTTGTCGTTGCGCCCGTCAGAGCTGGTCCAGGCACGACAGACATTCGGAAAACTACCTAGTCAGAGCTGTTCAGAACAAGAGCGGCATTCGGAAACTAGGTAGTCAGAGCTGTTCCTAGCACGAGAGACATTCGGACGAGACATTTCACTCGGACGTAAATGCGTAGTGCCAATTTTTATTTTGCCACCCGTAGGACGGTACTTCCGGCTTCTGCGGGCATTTTTTTAGTGAGGTTAGCCCTTCTCGGGTTTCGAGGCACGTTAGACTTTTTGTTGGTGATGTCGCCAACATCTCAGCTGGTCAAGATAGAACGATCCTCGACATCACGGTCATCCCTCAAGGGAAGGCAGGGGCAGATCATGGGCCTATCCAAAGCTATCCAAGGAGGCTTCCATAATTGCAGAGCCGGCACATATTGCTCTGAGACTGGGCTCACCCAAGGAGTTGCGACGTCCTGCTCATGGCTGCTTTAGTTCCTCACTTCCATGTGTTGGGCTTCTCGCTTGCCACTGGTCGCTCAAGCACACACCAGGAACGGTCAGACTGCGGGCGACATCCACTCGGTAAGCTTTTGCTCGGACCACGCAATGGATTCGCTAGCCGTGCGTTCCATTTCGTGTTATTGGGACGTTTTTCACTTTTGTCTATACTCTATGAGTTAGATACAGACAGTTTTCGTAGCCATTTCATTCGACTGGGACACTTTCTGCATTTTAGTACTCGCTCACGAGGTAGGCTACATGTGCTGCCGGCTCAGCACCTTACCTTCGTGCAGCAGTGAACGAGAAATGGCCAGGCCCTCTCCTCCGGGAATCCCTCATATCCCCCAACTGAGAGCCTTTGAACAAGTATCAGAACTGGGCATGTAGCGTGCTCAGTATGCCACCTCTATTATTCGGTAGGTGGGTATCGGCCGGCTCTCACATCCGAGGGTTTGTGGCTTAGAGGCCTAAACCCTCGACAGAGAGCCTTAGCATTGTCCGGACCAAGAACTTCCGCCTTCGTGCGCCTGAATTAAAATTTTGACTGCTATCCTCAGTCTACCTGCAGAGCAGCAGGTTGTGTCTCTCTTAGTCTGGTCCCTATCCCATAAGCTGTCCGATATGTAGTTTTCATCCATCTGCAAGCAGATGGGGTCAATGAGACACGCAAGCTCCCCCACCACGGCAAGGTGGAGTCACATCGGGGGAGGTGGTATATTATATACTCATTTAATCAACATATCAAATAGTTCCTGGTATTTTATATACTCAGTGAGTCAACATATCTTATATTTCGTGGTACTGTATATACTCAGTTAGTCAACAGTTAGTCAAACGTAGTTACTACAGTTAGTCAACGTGATATTTTATATAGTTTTGCTTTGCTTTGCTTGTGTCGTTGTCTTGAGCGAAAACCTGTATGTTGGATGAAGGCATCCTGTTGTCCAACATCAGTGTGATGTCATATAGGACCTAGGTTTGCGTGAGTATCCATTGTCCCATGTCTGGCTTATTGGTGTGCAGACTGGTGATTCCTCGCCGTACAGGTAGACACTCTCCGACTTCGGAGGAATCGGCGATCCTATTGACTTTAGCCAGGACCCCGAAAGGGACCTGTTGCCCAGGACGCTCGACGAGGACGCGTCAATAGGTCTTGGCCAGTTTATAACCCGGCCCTGGTGCCTTGGAAACACTCTGCGTCCCGGTATTTTTATATAATCAGTCAACAGATCATTCTCATTGCTCAACGAAATATTTGTGCACAAATGCTCAGATTCTGTCCTCAGTATCTCCCTCAGTGTACAGCGACTGATGACATTCATCCTGTGTTGGCTGACTATTCTTCTTTACGTTCCGCATGACGTTGTAGCCTAGCTTGACCACAGTTGACTTGATGTTCTTGCAGTCTGGTTACAGTTGTAGAATCATATCGATCCTTTGTCATTTACCCTTCCTGCTTCCCCGAGGACGTTCAGGACCTCAGCCTGTCCATTGCTCGTCCGCTCCAAACAGCAGCCAAACCCGCAAGCCTATCTGCTTGTTCATTTCCTCATGAAACAGACATAAGTCAGTCTTAACCTCCTCATAGATTCACGCTATTACCTTCTAGTAACATATCTCGCTGAGTAAACATGCATTGGTCTGGTCGTGCAAGGGATTAATTGACAAAGTTGGATGTTTTGCTGCTATTAAGAAATGATACTTAACTTCAGAAATGTAGTCATTCTATTCTTACTCATGTCCCATCCTTGTGTTGCACAGTTTATGAAATAGTACACAATGTGTCACTGTACAAGAGTCATCCCCCCCCCCCCATGTGTGGACATGCATTAAATCATATGTGAGTGACCCATGGTATACCACGGCTAGCCAGTAAAAACACAGTTTGTCCGTTCGACGTTTAAGAAAATAATATACATTTTCATTGTCTCTCTGTTGGCTTATTACAATGATCTCAGCCATCATGACCTCTGTTCTGCGTCGATCTATTAGCGACATAGTAGTATTAATAGATCTACTACTATATCTACTACTAATAGATCTATGATTTTTATATTCCAATGGCTGGATCCGTTCTGCTGGTCTTGGCGCCTATCCTCGCCATTAGAGTCCCAGCCAAACAAGTCTCCCTTCTCCACTGCTTACTCCTGGTTCCTACTTTTACCTACATCCCGTAGTCTTCTCTGCTCTTCTCTTCAACCTCGTTGCCGTCTTCTCCTCGTGTCTTAAATACCCTTGCGATGGAATTTGGCTTATGCAATTCGCCTCTTCTAGATTATTTCAGACTGGAAATGCGCCTGACATCTTTATGACAAGATTGACAGGAGGATGTTTGGGACTCACGTTCCGTTGTGTTTCCCCAGTAATAATTTATTTATTGCTACTGACCAAAGGTAATAAACTTAGTTGACCTCCTGTAGTCTACTACTCAATTGAGCGTTTGTTACTAGTGCTTCAACCTGACCCGAAAGCACGGGCCTACTGGTTTGGAGAACTACGGACATACTCTCATGGGTATGTTAATTCCTTGCACTCAGCCCCCTATGTTACACTTGCTTCATTGTTTTGTTATTACTATTCCTTCCAAATCAGAAAGATCTCCCTCCTTCCGAAAAATATCCAATGGAAAGACGAGAGTAAAGGACAGAGACGAGGAAATTGGGTTTCAGGCGGGCTCTTCGCCGGGCAATCCATCTGGAGCTTCTTCGGCATCAGGTGATGACGGCTCTGATAGATCAAATGGTGCTAACAGAACACAGAGCAAAAACTATTTGTTGGAAGTGCCCAATGAAATCTCCAAAACAGTAAGTCTGGGCATTGTTTAATGTCTGTGAGGTTGCTAGAGTTCTTAAAGAACGATTGTCTGTTTGTTTGCTAGTTTGTTCTTTTTAAAATTTTGTTTGTATTTCTTCGTTACTTTAATGTTATGTTAAAAACTTTTCTGTCTGCCTGCCTGCCTGCCTGCCTGCCTGTCTGTCTGTCTGTCTGTCTGTCTGTCTGTCTGTCTGTCTGTCTGTCTGTCTGTCTCTTTTTTCTTTTCTTTTCTTTCTTTCTTTCTTTCTTTCTTTCTTTCTTTCTTTCTTTCTTTCTTTCGGTGATGGGGGTGGTGGTGGTGGTGGTGGTGATGGTGGGGGGTGGGGGGGGGGGGGGTGTGTGGTGGGGGGGGGGGGGGGGGGGTAGTGGGTGGTGGTGGTGGGGCGGGGGGGGGGTGGTGGTGGGGAGGGGGGGGGTGGTGGTGGTGGTGGTGGGTGGTGGTGGTGGGGGGGGGGGGAGTGGTGGTGGGGGTGGTGGTGGGGGGGGGGGTTGGTGGTGGTAGTGGTGGTGGGGGGGTGGTGGTGGTGGTGGGGCGGGGGTGGTGGTGGTGGGGAGGGGGGGTGGGGTGGTGGTGGTGGGGTGGGGGTGGTGGTGGGAGTGGTGGGGGTGGTGGGGGTGGGGGGTGTGGTGGGGGTGGTGGGGGGTGGTGGGGGTGGTGGTGGTGGTGGATGATGATGATGACGATGATTGATGATGACGATGATTGATGATGACGATGATTGATGGATGATGATGATGATTGATGGATGATGATGATTGATGGATGATGATGATTGATGGATGATGATGATTGATGGATGATTGATGATTGATGTATGATGATGATGATGATGATAAAACATGAGGTAGCTACAATAAAGTGTATTTATCCTCGTGTGTTTCAGACTACCCAAACAAGAACTGCATGCAAAGATTTCAAGACTATAACAACGTCTAAAGGTGTCCAGTAAGTGCATGTTATACATACAATGTGTGATCCGTGCATTTTGTTCCGCTACACTACAGGGTTATCGGTAATTGTTTTTATATCGTCTCTGGATTTTCACAAATATCATTTACAGGATGTTGTAATCAACCCCATAATTTATTGACTATTTGTGATAGACTAAGGAATTTTACGTTGAGTTGTTTGCCATTGCTTTCCGAACGGATAGTTTGTCAAACCATATTAACGCAAAAGGATCTGTTTACAAATCCATTGCGGCTGATTTCGAACCTTTCAGTTGAACCCTTCACTTGGTATGTCGGGGAATTGTGAAACTGCGTATCACTAACCCCTTGACATAAACCAAATCAAATAAACTCGTATCAGACGTGAGAACAGTATTTGGGGACGCTATTTCCGATTGTCAGTCGATGGACGAGCCGGTCTGCCTGGCAGAGGTGTTAAACGACTTTCGCCTTAATCCTGTTTATCCACGTGGGGTAACGCAGCGCGCGAGAATTGGTAGCCGTTCTCGCCGCGTTGGTGACTTATGGGATAAGTGAGCCGGCCGCTCAGAAAGCAATGACAAACTACTGAGCATAATCTTGCCAAGAAATCAACAACAGCTATACAATGCTGGTTTTGACAGCGATGTCCTGTAAAGGATATGCGAAACAAAACAAAACAAAAAGTCGATAGACGACCATCACTCATGGTCGGCGATGTTTTTTTTAATTCTTTAAAATTTGTTTCGTTTAGCCTGGTTATAATTGTAAATATTGTATTATTTACCCTACATCGTTATTAACTGATTCAGTGCCGAAGAATAATATATCGCCGAATGTGACCTCCCACTTGGACAGAAGGAAGGTAGGCCTATATCGCCATACTAGGATCTTCGTGTTGGTTGTTTTATTTCGCGGTATCTTCCGCAATTTTAATGTCCAATGAATAAACTTATACATTATAATACTTGTTTATTTGTGTGCGCCATATTTGGTCCAAACCTTCTTTTTTTTATATGGCACTGAATCAGTTAAAGACAAACCCACGTGATCGAACAGTGTATAAATATTTAATTTCGAAACCTGAACAAATCAACAAAAACCGAAAGCGGAGAGGATTAGTTTTACAAGAGTACAATCACAAGGGACAGTGAACCACGTCCATCGTCAGAAAGAACCATCATACAATGCCACTAGTATAATTCTAAAGAGCAACAAACAGGATATTTAGCTGGTAAAAAAAACGTATCCTCGAATGACACATCTTTCTTCTCAGAATACAAATCAACGTGTTTCCTCAGATCTGAAGGTCGGCTGAACCAAAGTGACACAGTAAAGGGAGATACGAACAGGGAAACCAAAAACTGCAGGGAGCGAGAGAGAGAAATGGGAGGGGGGGGGGGGGGCGAAATTTATTTCAAAGGGTCACAATTTGGGCACGCAGACCCTTCTTACCACTCATATTTCATACATGAATTATCTTTTGTGCGTGTTACATGCACATAGAAAAACATCTCAACTGAATGCTCTGAACAAAAACAACAAATATTACCATGTTATGGGACAGGCAGAGAGAGAGAGAGAGAGAGAGAGAGAGAGAGAGAGAGAGAGAGAGAGAGAGAGAGAGAGAGAGAGATGCAGAGAGAGAGAGAGAGAGAGATGCAGAGAGAGATAAAGAGATGTAGAGAGAGGTGCAGAGAGAGAGAGAGAGAGAGAGAGAGAGAGAGAGAGAGAGAGAGAGAGAGAGAACGAAGTAACTTTATTGGGCACGCAGACACTTCTTACATTCAGCTCTCCCAACCACGCATCTTTCATACATCTTCATTTCTGTGAAGAAAACGGTGTCAACTGAAAGCTGCAAACATAAACAGTGATAAGTACCATATTATGAGACACGTTAAGAAAAACGCAGAGAGAGAGAGAGAGAGAGAGAGAGAGAGAGAGAGAGAGAGAGAGAGAGCGCGAGAGAGAGAAAGAGAGAGAGAGAGAGAGCAAATGAACAAACGAACTTTATGTTCAAAGGGTCACACATAGTCCCGTCTTAACATTAGATCGTTACAATCACTAATCTTTCGTACATCAATTATCTATTGTGCATGTTACATTCACATATGAAAAAAGAAATTGTCAACTGCATGTTGTGAACATTATCAATTCATATTATCATGTTATGAGATAGGCAACGAGAGAAAGAATGTTGGTGGGGGGGGGGGGGGGGAGGCAGACAACGCTCAACCCCCATTGAAAAGATACGAGTGGGAGGTGGTCTGGAAGCTGAGAGTTTAATCAGAAGATGGTAATGAGAGACAGGTGAAGGAGGGACGAGTAGATAGATGGGGGACAGATACTCCAATAGTTCAGTGAATCTGTTAGACAGTGAGACCAGAGTGTACAATGAGACCAGACCATCAACGAGTGGCAGCTCTTCTAAACAATCACACGTTTATCAAGACTCGCCCGCTCCGTGGTGTTGGAGTTACGGACGCAGTTCGTAATCTCGCATACCCACGTTCGAAACACAGCTGAGGGCGATTTGGCAGCAGACCGCCTTACGTTGGCTTTTTATGAAATGGCATGGATGTTGGTCGTTCAGAAAGCAATGGCAAACTACTGAACGTAAACTTGCCACGACATCACGAACGGTTAAAAAATTCTGGGGTTGACTGCAACATCATGCACAGGATATGCAACTAACTTTAACTTGTTTGTTAAGACTTGCCATATTCTGAGTGAGATGCGTCATCACGCAACATGTCGTTTGTAAAACATCGCTCTCATCACAGAGCTCGAAAAAGCCCCTATCTGTGGTCAGTTCCCCTGCCTCACGCATTCTCCTGCCTCACTCATTCTCCTGCCTCACGCATTCTCCTGCCTCACTCATTCTCCTGCCTCACGCATTCTCCTGCCTCGTACCTTCTCCTGCCTCGTGTATTCTCCTGCCTCACGCATTCTCCTGCTTCGTGTATGCTCCTGCCTCATGCCAGTTCTTCTGCCTCACGCATTCTTCTACCTCATGTAATTTCTCCTACCTCATGTAAGTTCTCCTGCCTTATGTAAGTTCTCCTGCCTCGTGCATTCTCCTGTCTCATGTAAGTTCTCCTTCCTCATGCATTCCCCTACCTCACGCATTCTCCTGCCTCAAGCACTCTCCTGCCTCAAGCATCCTCATCTATATCCTCCTGCCTCATGCATTCTCCTGCCTCATGCATTCTCCTGCCTCATGCATTCTCCTGCCTCATGCAGTCTCCTGCATTCTCCTGCCTCATGCATTCTCCTGCCTCATGCATTCTCCTGCCTCATGCAGTCTCCTGCATTCTCCTGCCTCATGAATCCTCCTGCCTCATGCATTCTCCTGCCTCATGTATATCCTCCTGCCTCATGTATATCCTCCTGCTTCATGTATATCCTCCTGTCTCATGGATATCCTCCTGTCTCATGTATATCCTCCTGCCTCATGCATTCTCCTGCCTCATGTATATCCTCCTGCCTCATGCATTCTCCTGCCTCATGTATATCCTCCTGCCTCATGTATATCCTCCTGCTTCATGTATATCCTCCTGTCTCATGGATATCCTCCTGTCTCATGTATATCCTCCTGCCTCATGTATATTCTCCTGCCTCATGTATATCCTCCTGTCTCATGTATATCCTCCTGTCTCATGTATATCCTCCTGTCTCATGGATATCCTCCTGCCTCATGTATATCCTCCTGCCTCATGTATATTCTCCTGCCTCATGCATTCTCCTGCCTCATGTATATCCTCCTGTCTCATGTATATCCTCCTGCCTCATGTATATTCTCCTGCCTCATGCATTCTCCTGTCTCATGTATATCCTCCTGCCTCATGTATATCCTCCTGCCTCATGTATATCCTCCTGTCTCATGGATATCCTCCTGTCTCATGTATATACTCCTGCCTCATGTATATTCTCCTGCCTCATGTATATCCTCCTGTCTCATGTATATCCTCCTGTCTCATGTATATCCTCCTGTCTCATGTATATCCTCCTGTCTCATGTATATCCTCCTGCCTCATGCATTCTCCTGCCTCATGTATATCCTCCTGCCTCATGCATTCTCCTGCCTCATGTATATCCTCCTGCCTCATGTATATCCTCCTGCTTCATGTATATCCTCCTGCTTCATGTATATCCTCCTGTCTCATGGATATCTTCCTGCTTCATGTATATCCTCCTGCTTCATGTATATCCTCCTGTCTCATGGATATCCTCCTGCTTCATGTATATTCTCCTGCCTCATGCATTCTCCTGCCTCATGTATATCCTCCTGCCTCATGTATATCCTCCTGCTTCATGTATATCCTCCTGCTTCATGTATATCCTCCTGTCTCATGGATATCTTCCTGCTTCATGTATATCCTCCTGCTTCATGTATATCCTCCTGTCTCATGGATATCCTCCTGCTTCATGTATATTCTCCTGCCTCATGCATTCTCCTGCCTCATGTATATCCTCCTGCCTCATGCATTCTCCTGCCTCATGTATATCCTCCTGCTTCATGTATATCCTCCTGCTTCATGTATATCCTCCTGTCTCATGGATATCCTCCTGTCTCATGTATATCCTCCTGCCTCATGCATTCTCCTGCCTCATGTATATCCTCCTGCCTCATGCATTCTCCTGCCTCATGTATATCCTCCTGCCTCATGTATATCCTCCTGCCTCATGTATATCCTCCTGCCTCATGTATATCCTCCTGCCTCATGCATTCTCGTACCTCATGCAGTCTCCTGCATTCTCCTGCCTCATGCATTCTCCTACCTCATGCATTCTCCTACCTCATGCATTCTCCTGCCTCTTGTAAGTTCTCCCGCGTCTTGTAAGTTCTCCTGCCTTATGCATTCTCCTACTTCACGCATTTTCCTGCCTCAAGCATTCTCCTGCCAGAAGCATCCTCATGTATATCCTCCTGCCTCATGTATATCCTCTTGCCTCATGTATTCTCCTGCCTCATGTATTCTCCTGCCTCATGCATTCTCCTGCCTCATGCATTCTCCTGCCTCATGCATTCTCCTGCCTCATGCATTCTCCTGCCTCATGCATTCTCCTGCCTCATGCATTCTCCTGCCTCATGCATTCTCCTGCCTCATGCATTCTCCTGCCTCATGCATTCTCCTGCCTCATGCATTCTCCTGCCTCATGCATTCTCCTGCCTCATGCATTCTCCTGCCTCATGCATTCTCCTGCCTCATGCATTCTCCTGCCTCATGCATTCTCCTGCCTTATGCATTCTCCTGCCTCATGCATTCTCCTGCCTCATGAATTCTCCTGCCTCATGCATTCTCCTGCCTCATACATTATCCTGCCTCATACATTCTCCTGCATTCTCTTGACTCATGCATTCTCCTGCCTTATGTATATCCTCCTGTCTCATGTATATCCTCCTGTCTCATGTATATCCTCCTGCCTCATGCATTCTCCTGCCTCATGTACATCCTCCTGCCTCATGTATATCTTCATGTCTCGTGTATATCCCCCTGCCTCATGTATATCCTCCTGCTTCATGTATATCTTCATGTCTCGTGTATATCCCCCTGCCTCATGTATATCCTCCTGCTTCATGTATATCTTCATGTCTCGTGTATATCCCCCTGCCTCATGTATATCCCCCTGCCTCATGTATATCCTCCTGCTTCATGTATATCTTCATGTCTCGTGTATATCCCCCTGCCTCATGTGTATCCTTCTGCCTCATGCATTCTCCGGCCTCATGGATATCCTCCTGTCTCATGGATATCCGCCTGTCTCATGCATTCTCCTGCCTCATGTATATCCTCCTGCCTCATGTATATCCTCCTGTCTCATGTATATCCTCCTGTCTCGTGTATATCCTCCTGTCTCGTGTATATCCTCCTGCCTCATGTATATCCTCCTGTCTCGTGTATATCCTCCTGCCTCATGTATATCCTCATGTCTCGTGTATATCCTCCTGCCTCATGTATATCCTCCTGCCTCATGCATATCCTCCTGTCTCGTGTATATCCTCCTGTCTCGTGTATATCCTCCTGTCTCATGTATATCCTCCTGTCTCGCGTATATCCTCCTGTCTCATATATATCCTCCTGCCTCATGTATATCCTCCTGTCTCGTGTATATCCTCCTGCCTCATGTATATCCTCCTGTCTCGTGTATATCCTCCTGCCTCATGTATATCCTCCTGCCTCATGCATATCCTCCTGTCTCGTGTATATCCTCCTGTCTCGTGTATATCCTCCTGTCTCATGTATATCCTCCTGTCTCGCGTATATCCTCCTGTCTCATGTATATCCTCCTGCCTCATGTATATCCTCCTGTCTCGTGTATATCCTCCTGTCTCATGTATATCCTCCTGTCTCGCGTATATCCTCCTGTCTCATGTATATCCTCCTGTCTCGTGTATATCCTCCTGCCTCATGTATATCCTCCTGTCTCATGTATATCCTCCTGCCTCATGTATATCCTCCTGTCTCGTGTATATCCTCCTGCCTCATGTATATCCTCCTGCCTTGTGCAATCTCCTGCATCCTCCTGCCTCACGCATTCTCCTGGCCAAGCTGTCTACAATGTCCTGTCTCCATCTCCATGCTGGACGACCCCTGCCTGTACTCAGTGTTGCCATTTCAGTGCTTTTTGCACTAAATTTAATGCTTTTTTCAAGTCATTTAGTGCGAAACTTTTGCTTTTAGCGCGGCCGCGCAAATTTAGTGTTTCACAATTTTTTTTGGGGGGGTGCTTTTTAGTGCTTTTTTTGGGGGTGGGTAAAATTTACTTTAAACAATCATTTTGGGGGCACTAAAAAGCCGAATTTGAACTGAAACGAGGGAGTAAAACAGTCTTAGTACATTACTATGCAATACTCATGTAATGTAACTCCCTTTAATCCGATTTAGATGAAGTGAGTGACTGCAATGCGCAGGCAATATGCAATGCGTTAAAAGATTGTTTAAACAAGAATGGACTTGAGATGCAAAGAGTAGTTGCACTCGCCACTGACAATACATCTGTCATGACAGGTGTAAACAATGGAATATATTCAAAATTAAAATCCGTAGTTTCTCATCTGGTACTAGTTAGGTGTGTATGTCATTCCCTTCAGCTGGCAGTGTCACAGGCTGCAACTGCTTGTCTGCCCAGGAACATAGAGTTCATGATTAGAGACACATATAACTGGTTTTCTCACTCAAGTCTTCGTCAAGCAAAGTACAGGGAGCTTTTTTGCTTTATTAAATGATGGACAACATCCGCTAAAGGTTGTTCAATTAAGCCAGACACGATGGATGTCCATTCAGTCTGCCATTGTCAGAATATTGCAGCAGTGGGTCGAGCTCAGAACTCATTTTGATGTAGCAAGACTCAACGAGCGCTGTTATACAGCAGAACTTCTACATTCTATGTTTAGCGACATGAAAAACTATGTGTATCTCATATTTCTCAAGCATATTCTCGGAGAAGTTCACAGTGTAAATAAGAAATTCGAAGCAGATATACAGGATCCAACAAAACTATTCAGCGATCTTGTCCAGCTCATTGATTCTGTCAGTTCAAAGATTGCTATTCCTGAGAAAAAAATAACAGAAAGTGATGCTATTCAAGATTATTTAGATCCTAATCCCAATCTAGGTTATGAGTTTGAGAAAGAAATAGCAGACTACAAGTTTCCCGATGAGAAAGAAATTCGTGGAAGGTGCATCCAGTTTTTAATAGAGCTATGGACACAGCTGCGTTTACGTACACCTGATAACGTTCGAGTGTTGCAGTCCATGTGAATGTCTACAGCCAATGAAGCCCTGTATATTGGATCTTGCTAAAATGTTTGTAAAAGATGCAGCTACTCTCACCCGCATCGATTTCCAGTGGAGAAAACTTCATCATATGCAGTGGACACCGACCTCTGACACACTTGGACTGTGGGCAGAAATAACCTCAAACAGGGATGCCACCGGTGAAAATCCTTTCCAAGATCTTACAGATTTAGCTTTAACTGTGCTCATTTTACCTCATTCTAATGCGGATGTGGAGCGTATTTTCAGTTAGATGGGAGTTATAAATCAAAATTGCGGAACGGACTGAGCATCAAGAGTTTGACAGCTGTTTTGACTATTAAATATGGAATGAAAAGATATGGCAAATGCTGTCATGATTATAAACTACCTAAGGATATTCTGCGAAAAATTGGATCACAGGAGGCATATACATGTTTCTTTCAATCATCCTCCTCATCCTCATCATCATCCTCATCATCATCATCATCATCATCATCATCATCATTATAGCAGGAGCAAACACAGCAGGAAATAGCTACAGAAACTGAAGAGGAGTTGTTTGACTGGGATTTGGCAGATCTGGAATAAACTTCATTCTAATATTCAGTGATAATAATAAATTATAATGTGCTACTTTATAACATTTTGAATGAATACCGCCAGTGCTTGTTTTAGTGATTTCCCAAAAAATAGTATTGCAATTTGGTGCTTTTTTGGCTCGAAAGTAGTTCTGATTGGGATTTGGCGGATCTGGAATAAACTTCATTGTAATATGAAGTAATAATAATAAATTATGCTGTGCTACCTTGTTACATTTGTAATAACAACAGTTGGTGCTTTTTGTTGGTGCTTCCTAAAAAATTTTGGTGCTTTTTTGGGTCGATTTTGGTGCTTTTTCATCAAAGAGAGATGGCAACACTGCCTGTACTACCAGGAACCACGCCTCCCGTCACTGTCCTCTACAAACCACCTTGACGCTTCATGTGTCCCCCAGTATTTCAGCTTCCCAGACGCCATCATGTTTAGGAATCATTTTTCTTTGTGTTTGGTTTTGTTCGCTCGCTTTGAACTCAGGCGTAGTCCATAACCTGCTACTTCTAGTAGCACTGGGCTGACTTTTGCGTATGGATTAGCTTTCCCCATAATCAGTGGCGCTCGCTATCAGGCGAACCCACTCCGACTTCTGAGGTACTTGTAATTTACGTATTAAGACAAGGACGAGAAATCATTGATTCATTTTTTCTTTCTCGGCTCACGAAATTTGAAGAATGTGTCTGCAATAGATGAGCTAAAAAATATCTTCTTCCATCTGTAGTGATTGCAAATTGGTCGATGACTGGTATCCATATGTTATGAGATGTGTATCGTTCTGGTATATGACTATTCTCGTCTTCAGGTTTTCTTGATTTCTTTATTGCATGTCCACATCTTTACTGCAGTCCTGCCATTTCATGTTCCTCGCATCCAACAAAACAACCCTGTCACATACTTTCAGATTGAATTCATAACCCAGTTATGAGTTATAAGGATACCAGAATGAAAGTATCATTTCATAATCTGGATTCCCTGGTCGACCCACAAGTCTTGGGGAAGTCAAGGCGGCGGCCATGATACTGCCCACGTCAGCCTTCCAGTGTCGGTCTATACACAGATGGCGCCAGCACCATATATAGCACGTGCCTGGTACAGGTTGTACAAGTGTCCTTGACGTTGCTAACCTTCATATTTCATGGAGCAAGAGATCTATCTACTTGGCAAGACACGCACATCCCTCATCGGGTCCTAAACCAACTGACACCTAGTATTCCATACATATTCTGTTGTGAGCTGGTTTCTAAGTTGAAATGTCAGTATAGACCGCGGCTTTTAGCTTAATCTTGGCGATTTCCAACTGTACATTTGGTTCTTAACACGAGACCCGGCAGCTCTAGATGATGTTAATCACTTGCAAAATTTACAAATTACAAGAAGGCTTACAATGAAAATGTGTGGTAGAAATTTCAGTAACCATACCATTATCTTGTACCCCATCAATGATGTTGTTAAGGATGTCAAGAGCGAAATCATGGTGCAGACGAACACGGTGACTTCATAAGGACGGCTTAAAGATGGCCGCCCCACTTTTGACATGCACCAAAGAGGAGCAGCATTCTGTAATCCGTTTTTCGTTATCAGTGAAAGCAATAGAAATTCATCGGTGAATGGAGGTCCAATATAGTGATGCATGTCTGTCAGTCCAGCAAGTGTATGAGTGGAGTAGGAAGTTTCAAAACGGCGTGACTTCTGAGACAGACTGTTCGCGAACGGGTCAGGAACACCGAGTAGTGACCCCCAGAGAATGATGTTTTCTTCAAGGATTCAAGCACTTTATCGGAACTGGAGGACTTGCATGGAACGCTGTGGTGACTATATCGAAAAATGATACATCTGTTCCCTTTTTTCAGATTATATTCACACACACACACACAAAAGAAACATTTAAGGTTTTCTTTTGAAGCCCTCTCGTAGCTTGACCACTCAGCCTGGTGCAGACGAATCATCAGGCTAGTCAGACATTAATCATGTAATTATCTTGCTATTCAATGTATTGTGTGACCTGAGCATTAACAAACCATGCTGAACGTTGGAAAGCAGTATATAATAAAATACATCCTCTAGAGAAATAATTCGAAAATCTACGGAAATTCTGCTGAATATTAAGTACGAACGCATGAGGAGTTACTTGAGTTTGCAATCTCGACAGATAATAATCTGCAGCATGAACGCGAAGAACCGGAAGTTGAATCAAAATGTTTCATTGTGAAGATTGTGAAATAATCGTATCAAAATGTATTTTGTTTGATTGAGTATTAGGCTCCGGTGCTTCCCATTTTGTTCATGTCCTGTGTATTGTCAGTTTCCCTCTCATCACGTAGCTGGCCCAATTGTCAGTTTCCCTCTCATCACGTAGCTGGCCGTTTGCAGAAAGCTGCTGTCAAAACTGCCCAACAACAGGAATTTGTATTTTCTTTTTGCAACTTCTCTGCTCATGAATTGTCATACCTAAGATGTCTTCGATGTCCTGTGTCCATTATCGTGCTGGATGATATCCTGTCTCCACCATCGTGCTGGATGATATCCTGTCTCCACCATCGTGCTGGATGATGTCCTGTGTCCATTATCGTGCTGGATGATATCCTGTCTCCACCATCGTGCTGGATGATATCCTGTGTCCATTATCGTGCTGGATGATACCCTGTCTCCACCATCGTGCTGGATGATATCCTGTGTCCATTATCGTACTGGATGATATCCTGTCTCCACCATCGTGCTGGATGATATCCGGTGTCCATTATCGTGCTGGATGATATCCTGTGTCCACTATCGTGCTGGATGATATCCTGTCTCCGCCATCATGCTGGATGATATCCTGTCTCCACCATCGTGCTGGATGATATCCTGTCTCCACCCTCGTGCTGGATGATATCCTGTGTCCATTATCATGCTGGATGATATCCTGTGTCCACCATCGTGCTGGATGATATCCTGTCTCCACCATCATGCTGGATGATATCCTGTGTCCATTATCGTGCTGGGTGATATTCTGTCTCCACCATTGTGCTGGATGATATCCAGTCTTCACCATCATGCTGGACGATATCCTGTCTCTATCATCATGCTGGATGATATCCTGTGTCCATTATTGTGCTGGATGATATCCTGTGTCCATTATCGTGCTGGATGATATCCTGTCTGTATCATCATGCTGGATGATATCCTGTGTCCATTATCGTGCTGGATGATATCCTGCGTCCATTATCGTGCTGGGTGATATCCTGTCTCCACCATCATGCTGGATGATATCCTGTCTCCACCATCGTGCTGGATGATATCCTGTCTCTATCATCGTGCTGGCCGACCACTCTCTAATTTTCCAGGAACCATGTCTCCCATCGCCTTTCATTCTATCCAAATCACTGTGCTGTTGAATGAAGCTATTTTAGTAAAATATTTACCTTTCGAGACACGATGGTGTTTATCTGCCAGCTTTATTCCATGTTCAGGTATTGAAGAAGATATTATTTTCTTGTTCTTGATCCACGAGATTCTAAGAATGATGTATAGAAGCGACCAAGGATGATACCGCCCAGGTGCTACCTGGAGCCTAAAGGGAAACAGATTAGCATCACACTGTAAACTACCATACAGGTCTTTAGAGTCTATGATGGAGGGTTTCGCTTGGGGCTGGCTTTCTTACCCGGTAGAACAACTTAAACCACACAAATTTAACGAACCATGAGTAAGACTGAAGATAACGCAACATGTCATTAATAGCCAGTTGAAGGTACAGTGTCTGTTAACGGTCTTAGAATTCTGGGACAAGGTGGTCAAGACAACTACAGTAATACAAAACTTGACTTGTGATATGTGCTTGTCTTTTACAGTATCACAACTACAGTATTACAAAACTTGACTTGTAATATGTGCTTGTCTTTTACAGTATTACAACTAGCCAACTAGAGTTCTTCAAAATGTTGGATGAAAAGATTGAAAAGGTAATTATGTTTCATCATTTGGTGGAAAGACTGACATAGTAATTGTTTATTTAGTGGTTGAAAAAATTTAATTTTGTAATTATTTGTTTATAGGGTGTAAAGATTGAAATGGTAATTGTTTATTTAGATGAGAGATTGAAATAGTAATTGTTTATTTATTGCATGCAAAATTGAAATTGTAATTGTTAATTGGGTGAAAAGATTGAAATTGTTGTTGTTTATTTTGTGGAAAGATTGAGATGGTAATTGCTTGTTTACCTTCAGATGGCAAGATTGAAATTGTTATTGTTTATTTTGTGGGAAGTTTGAGATGGTAATTGTTTATTGGATGAAACGATTGAAATGGTAACTGATTATTTATTTTTAGATACAAAGAGTGAAATGGCAATTGTTTATTTTGTGGAAAGATTAAAATGGTAATTGTTTGTTATGTGGAAAGATTGAAATGGTAATTGTTTGTTGGATGGAGAGATTGAAATGGTAATTGTTTATTTTGTGGAAGATTGAAATGGTAATTATTTGTTTACTTTTAGATGGAAAGATTGAAATGGTAATTGTTTACTTTGTGGAAATATAGAAATGGTAATTGTTTATTTTGTGGAACGATTGAAATTGCAAGTGTTTATTATGTGAAAAGATTGAAATGGTAATTGTTTACTTTTAGACGAAAAGATTGAAATGATAATTGTTTATTTTGTGGAAAGATTGAAAAGGCAATGTTTATTTTGTGAAAAGATTTTTTATTTTGTGGAAAAATTGACATGGTAACTGTTTAATTTTAGATGGAAAGATTGAAATGGTAATTGTTTATTTTGTGGAAAGATTGAAATGGTAATTGTTTATGTTGTAGAAAGATTGAACTGGTAATTGTTTGTTTACTTTTAGATGGAAATAGTTAAAAGGTATTTGTTTACTTTTAGATGGAGAGACTGAAATGGTAATTGTTTATTTTGTGGAAAGATTGAAATGGTAATTGTTTTATTTTGGGTCAAAGTGTGAAATGGTAATTCTTTATTTGGCGGAAAGAGTAACGTGGTAATTGTTTGTTTATTGGATGAAAAGATTGAAACAGTATTATGCAGCTCTAATTAAAGCCTCACCTAATTTGTTTATTTAGTTGCACATTCTTTACGTCGCAGGACGTCACAGTCAACACCATCAATTGTTGCTGTTGTGATCTCTTGGCAAGTTTGCCTTCAGTAGTTTACCATTGCTTTCTGAATGACTGGCATGCATACCATCTTTTAAAAAAACAACACATGGCGGTCTGCTGCCACAGCGCTTAATTCCCAAACACAACAACATTCGCAGTCGCAGCTCTAATTACAGCCTCACCTAATTCCCAAACTCAACAACATTTGCAGTCTCAGCTCTAATTACAACCTCACCTAATTCCCACACTCAATAACATTTGCAGTCTTAGCTCTAATTACAGCCTCACCTAATTACCAAACTCAACAACATTTGCAGTCTCAGCTCTAATTACAGCATCACCTAATTATCAAACACAACAACATTTGCAGTCTCAGCTCTAATTACAGCCTCACCTAATTACCAAAGTCAACAACATTTGCAGTCTCAGCTCTAATTACAGCATCACCTAATTACCAAACTCAACAACATTTGCAGTCTCAGCTCTAATTACAGCCTCACCTAATTACCAAACTCAACAACATTTGCAGTCTCAGCTCTAATTACAGCATCACCTAATTACCAAACTCAACAACATTTGCAGTCTTAGCTCTAATTACAGCCTCACCTAATTACCAAACTCAATAACATTTGCAGTCTTAGCTCTAATTACAGCCTCACCTAATTACCAAACTCAACAACATTTGCAGTCTTAGCTCTAATTACAGCCTCACCTAATTACCAAACTCAACAACATTTGCAGTCTTAGCTCTAATTACAGCCTCACCTAATTACCAAACTCAACAACATTTGCATTCTTAGCTCTAATTACAGCCTAACCTAATTAAACTCAACAACATTTGCAGTCTCAGGTCTAATTACAGCCTCACCTAATTACCAAACTCAATAACATTTGCATTCTTAGCTCTAATTACAGCCTCACCTAATTACCAAACACAACAACATTTGCAGTCTCAGCTCTAATTACAAAGCCTCACATAATTACCAAACTCAACAACATTTGCAGTCTCAGCTCTAATTACAGCATCACCTAATTACCAAACTCAACAACATTTGCATTCTTAGCTCTAATTACAGCCTCACCTAATTACCAAACTCAATAACATTTGCAGTCTTATCTCTAATTACAGCCTCACCTAATTACCAAACTCAATAACATTTGCAGTCGTAGCTCTAATTACAGCCTCACCTAATTACCAAACTCAACATTTGCATTCTTAGCTCTAATTACAGCCTCACCTAATTACCAAACTCAACAACATTTGCAGTCTCAGCTCTAATTACAGCATCACCTAATTACCAAACACAACAACATTTGCAGTCTCAGCTCTAATTACAGCCTCACCTAATTACCAAACTCAATAACATTTGCATTCTTAGCTCTAATTACAGTCTCACCTAATTACCAAACTCAACAACATTTGCATTCTTAGCTCTAATTACAGCCTCACCTAATTACCAAACTCAACAACATTTGCAGTCTCAGCTCTAATTACAGCATCACCTAATTACCAAACTCAACAACATTTGCAGTCTTAGCTCTAATTACAGCCTCACCTAATTACCAAACTCAATAACATTTGCAGTCTTAGCTCTAATTACAGCCTCACCTAATTACCAAACTCAACAACATTTGCAGTCTCAGCTCTAATTACAGCATCACCTAATTACCAAACTTATCAACATTTGCAGTCTCATCTCTGAGAGAGAGAGAGAGAGAGAGAGAGAGAGAGAGAGAGAGAGAGAGAGAGAGAGAGAGAGAGTGTGTGTGTGTGTGTGTGGAGGGGTGGTGGTTGTGGTGTTTGTGGGTGAGTGGTTTTTTTTAAAATGCCTCTGTGGTCCACCGAGGCCCATCTGCCAGTGATGTTAGTGGTCAGCGATTATGTGATTCAAGTTAGCAGTTTGGAAGACCGCCTCTGCACCCTGGCCAGACCAAGTACAGATAAATCTACACTTTGATCTTTGCCAATAGGCCAAGAAGTGATCAGTTATGAGTTAAAAGTTGTTAATAAGATAACAGACATGTTGTATTATAACAAAATAATATTTTGGTGATGTATAAGCCCATTGCAGGTACGGGAATACGATTATTCATCCCATGGTACTTAAATAGATAAGTTGGATTTGTACCTATGACTACCAGGCTAGCACCTAGTCATTATGCAACCTTTGATCCTACATAACACACACTTTCAATAAATGAACATTATCTCCTCCTCCCCTCTTCCACAGGGCTGTGATTATCAAACGTCAAATGAAGCTTCTGAGGTTTCCTCCCTTGATGAAACGTATAAGCAGTGATCATGATGGGACTTAACTCTTTGCAGATTGTATACTTTACCAGAACAAGTCACCTTATATTTATATATAATGGACGTTAATTGTGAGATTCGCGGACATGAAAGATTGTACATTGTTTAAAGAGAACATTATGTTATAATAATAATTTGTTATGGACATTTGCAATGGATGATAAATATTCTTTCTGTGATAATTTGTCAGCTCATCCAACTTTTCAGATGCCCTGTTTGCAGCCATTTTGGTAATTCAGTCTAATTGTTGCCTTGGGTGTTGTGGGAATGATCATTTACTATAAAATGGTGTACTAAACCTTGGTATTAATGTTCACTCACCCAGAATGTGATGGGGGTTCAAATCCACAAAAGTTGCCAGATTTGTCTGAGCAGCTGATTCTAGCCATTTATAATGGGATTATTTTTGAGGAGAGAGTAATTTAAGCTTTCAGTTTTAGGCAGATATGTTGTCTAAATGTCTCTTTTTTGTACATGTGCATAGAAGAGTATTGAATATTCATTGCTTTAAAAAAAAAAGACAATACAGATCTTTTTCAACACAAACTCAATATTGAAGAAGATTCCTTATTAAAGACAAATACAGTTGACAACAGTGTAATATATTGGATATGTAAACAGATAAGAATATTTTCTGGAAATATCTACAAAGGAAAGGTGGTAAAGATTATTTTCTGGAAATATCTCAGGAATTTCACATCCTACTACTTCATTAAGTCCTTACCTAATTAAAATAAGTGATGACCTAACATTACACTGTGAGTCATGGTCAATTAACATATTAGTAAGCAATTATTTCTAGACTGCTGAAATGTGGTTCTTTAAGATGATATTTTTGACAGCTTAATAGTATTGAAAAGATGTTCACATCGGGGGAAAATATTAACCCGTATGAGTTTCTACAATTTAATGTCAGCTGATATGCTCACGTGATTTTTCTATGATGTAATGAAATGTCAACTCAAATGCCTACCAGAATTTCTGTGCCAGTATGGAACATGTGAAATTATGTCTATATTTCTATGACATAATGAAATGCAAGATGAAATACCCATTTGTCTCTATATAATGACATTTGTCAAATAAGTATACATGTTTTTTATGTGTTAAACACATGAAAAACCTATTCAAACTTTTAAAGCACTGTGAAACATTAAATACCTAACCAAAACATCATTGCATCACTACACACGTGAAATACTAATTCAACTGCTATAGTATCATGGAATATGTGAAATAGTTGTTTCTACTTCTATGAAAACATGAAATGTGTGAAATACCCATCAACACCTTGTAATAATGAAACGTGAAATATCAGTCACTAAGGCATAATGAAATACATTAACTGATTTAAGTGCCATGAGATGATTAATCATCTTAAGAGACCTCCCATATCTGCCATAGGCTTTTATCTCACAGAAATGTTGTCATTGAGTTATAATACAACATGTCTACTACCATATTAAAGAACTTTTAAGTCATAACTGTGACACACCCCTACTTCCAATTTTGCGCCATCCATTTTTGTTTGGTCTAAACCTACTTTTTTTCTGAATCTGTAAAACACCAACATAACATACATCAAATGACCATGTCAGTGCCTAGCCAAAATGCTGTGTCATCATGAAACATGTAAAATACAGACATCATGCAATATGTACAATTCATATATAAGTGACATCACCCTGTAAACACTGTATGACATCTTGTGAACAAGTTGAGTGAAATCTTGAAAACAATAACTGATTACCACACAGAGAAAGCATACCCAGAACATGGTCATATTTAGCCCAGAAATGATAACTTTAATAATTCTGTCTACATGTGCCTACTTGATTAGAACCAGACTAAATATAACCTAAGACATTACAAATATTTGGAACCATCTTTCAGTTGAATCAAATCCAGGTTCAAATGATCTTTCAATTGAATTCAGTTTTATACTACAGACACTTTCTTCACAGGACTGAGAAAAAAAATGGTAGCTTAAAATGTTCAGTTATTAGTGTAAAAACATCTGCCTGTTTTGGGGCTGAAATATTGAGATTGAATGTAAGGCCACAGACAGGTTTTGTGCACACTAGCAGCTGTCAAGATGTAAATGAAATTTTGAAGGTAACTGGATATCCACAATATTTCTTCATTGTCAATTCAGCCTCATAAAATGGGCTCTAGATTGTTTTGGAGAAAGGTTCCAGGGCTGCTACTGACTACAAGATCCAGTGAGAGAATGGGAATCTAGTACCTGTTAGTCAACAGATCATCCTCACTTCCCATCCACCCATTCAGTCCATAAGTGCTCAAATCCCCCTCTCAGTATCACCCTCTGTGTGCAGCAGCTGATGACACCAGTTCTGTGTTGATTTACTAATCTTCTTTGGCCTCTGTATAGTGCTCTTGTTTGGCAACACTTGATTTGATGTTCTTGCAATCTGTTCAAACCTGGAGCCTCAGTCATCACTTGATTCTACCTCTTTTAGGGCATATGCTATATCAGCCCAGTATCTCAGAAGTCAGAGTGGGTTCACCTGGTGGTGAGGGACACTGGTAATAGTGAAAGCTAATCCACACGCACAAATCAATGCAGTGTGCTAGAAGTCGTAGCCTTGTATGGACTACACTGAGCTCAAAGCAAACATTTATAAAACAATGATCAGCCCAGTCCATTGCTAGTCTGCATGACTGCACCATTACACAGTAGCCATGCCTGAAAGCCCATCAGTTTGTTCATTCCCTTTTTAACCCACATGTCCAGGCACAATATTGAAGCTGATCTTTGCCAGCCTTGACCTCCTCAGAGACTCCACCCATTATCTTAAAGCCCAGCCCACCATGGTCTTCCCAAGCACACTCACTACCATAAGGCCAGTAAGCCATGATAGCTCAGACACCTTTAGTCACATTCTAGAATTCTTCTTGCACTGTTGTGATATGTTTGGGTTAACTCTCGAATGACTCCTCTCACTAGCCTTGATGTATAAAATGGTGTACTTATGTATGCATGCCTATGTATATCAATCCCCATGTAACTGACTTTTGATCCACATTTGCTCTTTAGTGTTGATGGGGGAGAGAGGAATTTAAGCTTTCAGGTTTAGGCAAATATGTTGTCTGTATATGTCTCTTTCAATACATGCACAGAAGAGTGGTAAATATTCATTGCTTGAAAAATGGAACATACAGATCCTTTCCAACAAAAACTCAATATTGAAGATTGTTGTTTATTGAGACAAATAAAATTTAGGGAAATGAAATATTTTTAGTATATAAGAAAAAATGTGGAAATAATAAGTACGGAGGGAGGTGTACCAGGGAAGCAGATAAGAGAAATACCATAACATAGATGGTTTCAAGATATAATACATTATTTACGTATGACAGAGGCAGAACATTTGGCTTATGATAGAGACATTTACAAAGATTGTAAAGGTGGGAAAGTTCTGTGCAAGAAAAACCACTGGATGATGTTGATGATGATGTGTGAACTGTGCCAAACTTGTCATTTTGTAGCATGCCCTTGGAAGAATCTGTCTGAATCTTGGTCTTGGTCTAGCTCTCTAGGCAGAGCTGCTTTTGTTGTAGTCACGAAGCACTTGCTGATTGGATTGCCTTCTCATGTGACGTGTGCCACTTTATTTGCTGTTTCTCATTCCTTCTATGCAGGAAAATTCAAGTAACAGATCCTTTTTCACACAAAGCATATTAGGTATACAGTGTTATCTCTGTACTATACTCCAGTGACCTCTCAACTCCACTGAACTCTCAACTCCACTGAACTCTCAACTCCACTGAACTCTCAACTCCACCAGATACCCTTGGCTTCAAAAAGGCAATTTTTGTTTATTCTTGATTTCTTTTTCACACTATCAAATATTATAGATGTGAAATTTACATTTTTCTTTGCTTTGAAATATTCAGTTCTAGAACATTTGTACAATTTAAATGCTGTCACATGTGCATATTGTTAAATGTGTTGTGAGTGATCCTGATTGTTTTGTCTGGTACAAGGATTCATTTGGTCTGAAAGATGATAAAGCACCTGGTGTAGTGGGTAGTGTTCTGGCTTGACTACCAGCAGCTCTGGAGTGACCCAGCCTTGTAAAATGGTTACCAAAGACATTTCTGTGAGGAGGAAAATGGTGGTGGGGAAGGGAGCCAGTCACCACATCTCATAATGTATGTGAAGTCCTGTCTGTTGCATGGCTCTGGAGTGACCCAGCCTTGTAAAATGGTTACCAAAGACATTTCTGTGAGGAGAAAAATGGTGGTGGGGAAGGGAGCCAGTCACTACATCTCATAATGTAGGTGAAGTCCTGTCTGTTGCATGACTCTGGAGTGACCCAGCTTTGTAAAATACTTACCAAAGACATCTCTGTGGGGAAGAGGGGGAATGGTGGCAGGGAAGGGAGCATTCACTGCATCTCATAATATATGTGAAGTCCTGCATATTGCATGGTCCAGAAATGTGACAAATAAACATGAGGGTACATCTGAAGCTTCAATATGTGGTTATATAGACAAATAAAAGGAATACCATAGCAAGCGACATATTACAAAACAGACATGTGAAAAGACAGTCTAGAAAAGAAGGTCATTATGGAGGGAAGCTTACATTGGATGCAGAGAAGAGGGAATAATGTAGTTGGATTCAAGATGTGATCATTTACACATGACAGCAGCGGAGACAGGACATCTGGCTGATGAGAGAGATCATGAAAGACTTAAGGAGGGTGGAGGATATGCCACTGGATGGTGATTACAACATGTAGTATTGGTGAAGACATTACTGAATGAGATCAAGATCAGACAATTAAGGTATTTCAGCCATGTTAAGAGACATGGCTTCTTGTTAAAGGATGTGCTGTGTGTCTGTGGAGGGCAATGGGAAGACGTTATGTGGGTGGACACCAAGAGGAGGACTGGAAGAAGTCTGTATGAATGGGCTGTGAGAACAGTGAGTGTTGGAAGTGAGGACAGTGAGTGTTGGAAGTGAGTGTTGAAAGTGAGAACAGTGAGTGTTGAAAGTGAGGACAGTGAGTGTTGGAAGCTAATTAATGGTCATTCTTCAATTTGGACATGGCAGTTGCTGATAATGATATTAGATTACTAAACATCTGCCAGAAAACAAGTTGTAGGATGTAAGACACTGCCTCTACTACTGTATGACTGAGTATTGGCCCCTTTCTGAGAACAAGATTTAGGATGTTGCATATTGTCCATACTACAGTATATCTGTGAGCAGTGGACTGTGGATTATCTGCCAGAACATGAGTTTTAGGATATTACATGCTGCCCATAATAGTGGATATCTGTGAGTTATGGACACTGAATATCAAGATTAGAAAGACATTAGAAAACAGTTTCTAAGAATTCCACGGACAACCAAGATTCTACATCTTCTGCCCTTTATGCACAATTGGGGAATTGATCCTGAACCAACTCAGTCCAGCAGTCATTTTTTGTCCTCCTTCCTGTATCCAATTCTCTTCTCTGTGTGTTTTGGGTCTCCCACTATTTCATGAGGTCTGTCAGTTATAGACAAAGGACTTCCAAATTACACTATTATCAAGCTTTCTCATGTGTGCCATTGTCAGCACAGGCATCTTTTTCTCACCTCTTGATTCACTAGCATTTTTAAGTTCTCTTCTGGAGCGCTCCACGTTGGTGATTTTGTTATACCATTTTAGTCACACTATTCTGTGCAGGTGGAAACATTAATGAATGTTTCTAGCTTATTAATAATTGTTTTAGTCGTTCCCCATGTTTCTAAGTTTCAATTTCTTTGAATTCCACATTTTATAGTGCTACAAAGATTCCTCTTGCCTTTTGTATTCTTATTTTGATATCTGTGTTTCCCCATCTTTGTGTAACATTACATCAATACTGCTGTTTGAAACAGAAACATGGACAACGACTGAAACAATTAACTACAATCATTACCAGGTGCCAGCATAGAACGGGGCTAAGATGGTATGACAATTACTAATGTAGGGCTTAAGGTGAGAACTAGTTAGGTTCCAGTGAATCACGAGTTGAGAGACAGACGCTGGTTGGGACACACTCTGAGAAAACCTGATGGTATAACAGTGAATCATAAGGTGAGAGATAGACGCTGTTTGGGACACACTCTGAGAAAACCTGATGGTATAAGTGAATCATGAGGTGAGAGATAGACGCTGGTTGGGACACACTCTGAGAAAACCTGATGGTATAAGTGAATCATGAGGTGAGAGATAGACGCTGGTTGGGACACACTCTGAGAAAACCTGATGGTATAAGTGAATCATGAGGTGAGAGATAGACGCTGGTTGGGACACACTCTGAGAAAACCTGATGGTATAAGTGAATCATGAGGTGAGAGATAGACGCTGGTTGGGACACACTCTGAGAAAACCTGATGGTATAAGTGAATCATGAGGTGAGAGATAGACGCTGGTTGGGACACACTCTGAGAAAACCTGATGGTATAACAGTGAATCATAAGGTGAGAGATAGACGCTGGTTGGGACACACTCTGAGAAAACCTGATGGTATAACAGTGAATCACGAGGTGAGAGAAAGACGCTGGTTGGGACACACTCTGAGAAAACCTGATGGTATAACAGTGAATCACGAGGTGAGAGAAAGACGCTGGTTGGGACACACTCTGAGAAAACCTGATGGTATAACAGTGAATCATAAGGTGAGAGACAGACGCTGGTTGGGACACACTGAGAAAACCTGATGGTATAACTAGAAAATCCTGTCTTTGAAAATCACAGGGTAAACCAAATAGATGGAAGCCTAAATACACACGGAGAAGAGGATCAGAGAGAGATGAATAATATGGGAAGACGTGGAGGCAGCTGCAAGAGATAGCAAACAATAGGATGGCTTGATGGTGATAGTTGGGGATCACATGGCTGGGTGGTGATAGTTGGGGATCACATGGCTCGGTGGTGATAGTTGGGGATCACACAGCTGGGTGGTGATAGTTGGGGATCACACGGCTGGGTGGTGATAGTTGGGGATCACATGGCTTGGTGGTGATAGTTGGGGATCACATGGCTTGGTGGTGATAGTTGGGGATCACATGGCTTGGTGGTGATAGTTGGGGATCACATGGCTTGGTGGTGAGTTGGGGATCACACAGCTTGGTGGTGATAGTTGGGGATCACACGGCTGGGTGGTGATAGTTGGGGATCACACAGCTTGGTGGTGATAGTTGGGGATCACACGGCTGGGTGGTGATAGTTGGGGATCACACAGCTTGGTGGTGATAGTTGGGGATCACACAGCTTGGTGGTGATAGTTGGGGATCACACGGCTGGGTGGTGATAGTTGGGGATCACATGGCTTGGTGGTGATAGTTGGGGATCACACGGCTGGGTGGTGATAGTTGGGGATCACACGGCTGGGTGGTGATAGTTGGGGATCACATGGCTTGGTGGTGATAGTTGAGGATCACATGGCTTGGTGGTGATAGTTGGGGATCACACGGCTTGGTGGTGATAATTGGGGATCGCACGGCTTGGTGGTGATAGTTGGGGATCACATGGCTTGGTGATAGTTGGGGATCGCACGGCTTGGTGGTGATAGTTGGAGATCACACGGCTTGGTGGTGATAGTTGGGGATCACATGGCTCGGTGGTGATAGTTGGGGATCACATGGCTTGGTGGTGATAGTTGGGGATCACATGGCTTGGTGGTGATAGTTGGGGATCACATGGCTTGGTGGTGATAATTGGGGATCTCATGGCTTGGTGGTGATAGTTGGGGATCACACGGCTTGGTGGTGATAGTTGGGGATCACATGGCTTGGTGGTGATAGTTGGGGATCACCATCTTCCACTTGTACTGTCAAGCATCATGGGGTAGAATAGTTGACGCTCCAGTGCCCGATGGAGGGTCCCAATTGGAGAAAAATTTCAGTAGAGGAACTCAATATTAAACGGACATGCTGAAAGGAATAAAAGGAGAAAGAGAAGTAACTTGGTCACACCAGACAATATGACTGGCACCTTGCCATCTTGATATAAGATAGCTTGTCACGTGAAGTTATAGCTCTCCATAGCACAAAGCCTGGACTGATAACATATATGTACTAAAACTATTGGAGAAAAGAGCTGAGGGCAAAACAGTTATAGATTGTTTATGATATACATGGCCAGGCATCAAGACATGTGCAGGATACAGCCTGGCAGGGAGTACAACCATGGCTCAATATTGAACATGCTGGCAATCCTATACCACCAATCTTCTCAACAGAGATGACACTGGCTAATAGTTTATGATGAGGTGTGATGATAATTGTGATTAGTTGATTATTATGATGATGTGATTGTTGGTTATTTCCTTCTTACCCCTCTTTCAGGGTGCTGAAATGTGAAGATTTTGGTTCAAATGTGATAGTTGTATAGAGCAGCATAGATGATATTCACTAACATTTGTCTGTCTGTCTGTGTATTTGAGTTAACATTAAAGTTTGAGAGATAGCAGCAATGTGTTATGTAACATTTGTTACATTCAGTGTTGAACATAATGTGGTCATACCAAACATGTCTGTCAACTTACAATGGTTGTATCAAATATGTTGTTGGGCCAGCAGTGGCATAGTGGCTAGCCTGCCGGTCTGATGGTCTTGAGTTTGAACATGGATTGAGGCAGATTTTTATAATCTTCGGCTTCTAGAGTGACCAGCCTACAATCAATCATGTGCCTTGTCGATAATCATGTTTCACCACCTCACATAATCACTAAAGTCGTGGATCAGCTGTTTTTCTCGATTATGCCGTATAGTTCAGCCATCTAGATATTTACTTCTCTGCCTTCCCCTTGTTTTTTCCCTCATTCTTGCCAGCTGTCACCAAGTTCTCCAGTTTTTATTCTCATAACATGCCCAAAAACTCGACTATCCATGTCTGATTTCTTTAATCTGTTTACAGTTTTCATTTGTCTCTTGTAGGACTTGATCATTGGTTTTTTCTGTCCGTCCATGATATTCTTTGAATTCTCCTAAGAAACCACATTTCCACTGCCATTACAGCCTCAAATAGATACCAGGACATGTCTTGATGTGAAGGCAGCCAGTACGCTACTGACCACATCAATATTGATTGGTCTACAAAAATATGGGGCTAGCACTCTTTGTCCAATGAGAACCCTTGTAGCAAAGTGGCTAGATGCTCATCTGTCAGCCTACTGGTCATAGGTGTGTATCAGTATTGGGACAGATTTTCAGAATTTACCTGGGCTCCAATATCAACCCAGCCTAAACTGGGTACCAAGACATGTCTGGGAAAGTAAAAGTGACCGGTAAAATACTGACCACATCACCAACAGCAGGCCAGTCAATCTATAAAATATTGGCTTAGCACCATATGCCCAGTACACCTTAAGGCCTTAGTCGAGATTGTGCTGGATGTAATCACATACCAAACAGTGCTCGTCCTAGCATGATAGCAGGTAGTCACATACCAAACAGTGCTCGTCCTAGCATGATAGCAGGTAGTCACATACCAAACAACAGTGCTCGTCCTAGCATGATAGCGGGTAGTCACATACCAAACAACAGTGCTCGTCCTAGCATGATAGCAGGTAGTCACATACCAAACAGTGCTTGTCCTAGTATGATAGCAGGTAGTCACATACCAAACAGTGCTCGTACTAGCATGATAGCAGGTAGTCACATACCAAACAGTGCTCGTCCTAGCATGATAGCAGGTAGTCACATACCAAACAGTGCTTGTCCTAGTATGATAGCAGGTAGTCACATACCAAACAGTGCTCGTACTAGCATGATAGCAGGTAGTCACATACCAAACAGTGCTCGTACTAGCATGATAGCAGGTAGTCACATACCAAACAGTGCTCGTCCTAGCATGATAGCAGGTAGTCACATACCAAACAACAGTGCTCGTACTAGCATGATAGCAGGTAGTCACATACCAAACAGTGCTCGTCCTAGCATGATAGCAGGTAGTCACATACCAGTGCTCGTACTAGCATGATAGCAGGTAGTCACATACCAAACAGTGCTCGTACTAGCATGATAGCAGGTAGTCACATACCTAACAGTGCTCGTCCTAGCATGATAGCAGGTAGTATGGCTTCCCCCACTGAAATACTCTACCCACACAACTGATGCCTCTGTTCTTGCCATAGCAGGTAGCATGGCTACCCACACTGAAATACCCTGCCCACACAACTGATGCCTCTGTTCTTGCCATAGCATGTGGCATGGCTACCCACACTGAAATACCCTGCCCACACAACTGATGCCTCTGTTCTTGCCATAGCAGGTGGCATGGCTACCCACACTGAAATACCCTGACCACACAACTGATGCCTCTGTTCTTACCATAGCAGGTGGCATGGCTACCCCCACTGAAATAATCTACCCACACCACATAACTGATGATTCTGCTAACACAAGTCACGAAAAGCAGAGTGAAGCAAGCAGTCAGCTTAACCTGTGTTACTGTGGTTTACTGGAATGCAGGAGTAAGGAACAAGAAACTAGAGCCTCATATCAATGTCTTCTGCATTCAAGGAACCCACATAAAAGACGTTCAGATCCTTCATCTATGGATACGCCATGACAGGGAAGTAAGATGCTCAGCTGGATGGTTGTGACTCTTCATTCAGTCTGATGCATTAACATTCAGGATATCTAAACCATGGAAATGCCTGGGTGTTTCCAGGATCCAAAGGGGCAGCAAAGAATAGTAACACTGTGACCTGGCTAACTGGTGACGGAGGCTTGGCCATGGGGATGGTTTCTCCATCCCATAGGTAAACTTTAGCTGCAAAATCCAATCATTAAATCCAACATAAAAAGTCTTAGGATAAAGGAAAACAGTCTAAAATATACAGGAAAAAAGTCTAAAGATAAAGGAAAACAAGTCTAAAAGAAAATGGAAAAAAGTAAAAAAAAAAAAAAGATAAAGAAAAAAGAATAAACAAGCCAACCAAAAGAAAAGGAGGCTCTTCTAGATGTAGGGTGTGATGCGGAGAAAGTCACAAGAAGTCTGGATCAGATATTCTTCCTTTCAGTTAGGGAAATTTCCAGAATTGGCACCTGGAATGTTAAAATTGTGTATGGATTGAAAAAGACAGAACAGGTGGTGAAAGAGATGAAATGCTGTAAGATTAGCATTCTGGGATTGTGCAAAACAAAGTGGAATGGAACAGGCAAACAGCTTTAAAGCACAGGTGAAACAGTGCTGTTCTGAGGCCATAGAGAGGAAAATGTCCCTTAGTGGAGGAGTGGCCTAGTTAGTTAGTTCGTCGGTTAGTCGTGGTTCCAACTTCACGGCAACAGGTCTTCCCCATATTGCTCCGTTTCTGTGCCAGTCAATATCACACAAAATACTCCTCACTGCCCAATGTGAACAATGGAATAGACAAGAGTATCGGCCAACAGCCTGCACAAGTACACTGTGCATAATGCCGCCGCCAGAATGCCAACACAAAATCCCTCCACAAAAAATACAGTTCATCGTCGATGGAAATGGCAGTCACCAAAAAAACTTCATTGACCCAGGTTTTATCCCATATGGCTCGGTCTCTTTCTGCAGGACGACCCCCCGAAAGCGCCGCACGAAGCACGAAATCCGTAACTCCAGCGGCGACTCCCAGGAGTCTCCTGAAAAATACACTCGTGAGCCAAAAAGGCAAACCAGTCAATCCAGCAACAGTCGGCCGTCATCATTCCGAACATGCAGTTCACGCTACAAACAACCACGGACAGATGTAAAAGCATTCCATGCGAAACTCATAGCTCTCAGTGTCGCGCCACGCACTCACTCAGTAGCAGGGCGACGGAACCATATCCTCCTTAGTCGCCTCTTACGACGTGCATGGTAGGCAACAGTGTTACCATTCTTTGCTCCCCCGTAACACACGGGCGGGAAACCAATAATTGTGGTGTAATATGGTTGCTAACGCCATTACTAATGCTAATAAAGTATACAGAAATAAACATTATTTTTGTAAGTCAATTTAAATGATTCAACAAGGAAATGTTATATCAGCAGGGCCGCAACATCAACTTTACTGTGCACACAAAATGCTGAATGAATGTGCAGACAGCAAACTTTATATTATACATCAGATTTATTTATGTCCCCAATATTACACTATGATTAGAATGGTGGTTTTGCAAAGATAAAGAACTCAGGAACAGTGCATTATGTACATCATCAATACAAACAAGATGAGCATAGAAATGGGCAATAACTTTCTTTATATTGATGGTAGTTAAGCAACCTTGATCACACACCTTTTAGAGTATGTACAGTAATACCTTGGTTTTTGTTGACTGGTTATTATCGGTTTCTGTGTTCGTTGATTTTTTTCTGCAAAAAAATTTGTCTTGGTTTTAATCAGCTGCTTCAGATTTCGCTAGCACACCCATGTGACCACACTACCAATTTTGTGAAAACATAGGGAACCACGCTTTCCAGTGTTTTTTTGTTGTTGCTTTTTTGTTATTGATGGCAAGTGCTAATGCTACAATGGAGTGGCCTATTGCTATCTAGAGTAGCAGAGAAAGTAGTGATAGATTGGGTGGCAATGAGTTCAAAAATAACAACATCAACATTTACAAATAAAAAAAAAGAAAGTAAACATGAATGTAAAAGCGTTAAGCACCCACAAATGACAAGGATAAATAAAGATGGTTAAATAATAGCAAAACCAGAGCTATGAAAGCCAGGGCCCAAGAAAAATACACAGAAGCTAATAAAGATATTAGGAAGAGGGATAAACAATGTATATAGATACATAACAGGAGAGGCAGATGCAGCATCAAAAGTGCCTCATCAATTTTCACAGGGATTCCCTAACTACACTGTCAAAGTCCTTTTCATGGTTCGTAATTTTCAACATGAAGTGTTGAGTTCAGTTCAGTTACACGCAGTGTGGCTATCTGGTCTGTACAGAAACTATTTGGTCGGAAGCCTGTCTTTTTATCCTTTAGTTGTTTGTTATTGGCATCTCTTAGTCTCTCCAGAATGATCCAATGTAATATTTCCCCAGGAACTAGCAACAACAGTATTCATCTATAATTTCCACACTGCTGTAGGTCCCCTCTTTAGCAGCTTCACAAGATTTCTTGTTTCCTGTCGGCTGGTATTTCTTGTTTCCTGTCGGCTGGTATTTCTTGTTTCCTGTTGGCTGGTATTTCTTCTTTCCTGTTGGCTGGTATTTCTTCAGTTTCCCAATTCTGCTAAATGTGTGCGCTAATTCAGCTGAGGTGTTTATATTAAGGTTTAAAATCCTCTTGTGTGATATAACTCTGGTGGGATACAATCTTGACCAGCAGCTTTCCTATCCTTCAGAAGTGTGATAGCTTTCTAATCTCTTCATTAGATGGTTTCTTGCAGTTGATATTCACCTCCACTTCTGCAGGCTGGATATCTGAAGGGTCTTCTAGAACTGGTCTATTCAGAAATTCCTCAGTATTCAGTCCAACTGTTTATTTGATCTTTAATGTTGGTGAGAATGTTCCCAACACTTTCTTGATCAATCCATTTGGATGATATTTTCTCAGTATTTTCCTTGTGGTACTATAAAGACTTGAGAAGTCCTTCCCCTGCTGCTACTTCCGCATATCCTGCTAGGCCATCTAAATATTGTCTTCCATCTGCCCTTATCCACTTCCTAACTTCTTTATTAGTTTCCATGTATTTTTCATGGGCTCTGATTTTATTAACTCTGATTTAGCTGTTTAAATTAAAAGCTGACGGTCAAGATTTTTTTGGTAACTTAAAAACTTAGTGGCAACTGACAAACTTCATCAGAAAAGTGTAAGGGGAGACAGAGATAAAATACTTGCATGGCATGGCAATATGACATAGAGACAAGAACACAAATCTGATCCGAAACTGGTGAATTGCATGAGAAGGTGAATCATAACTACTCACATTATCAGCATGGCACATGTTTATGATGACTGAATATACTACAAAAAAGCATTTTGTCAGTCCTCACTTACAAACATGAATGTTAATAAGGAATTCACAAACCCTTCAATGAATATTCTATTATATGCAATTACATTTTATTAGTCATTTCATGTGTATTTCCTATCAGTCAACAATGAAATAAAATGAAACATACAATGCATAAATTATGTACATTCTTGTGAATGAGAATCCCCTACTTCAATCAAACTGAAAAACAATTAAGATTTCATAAATGTAAACATACACTATGTCTCATATAATTATAAATGTAAGCCTTGCATAGTTTTAAGAATTTCAAGGTATGGGAAAGCGACAGGAAACAGGTCACCAGACCTCAGTATGTGCAAATCCAATATATTTCTTCCTCACGTCTGAAGCAAACAGCGGTGATCACAACTTTCCAGTGCTCTCTTTTCTGATACTTTGACGAACTATGTTCGCTAATACTATTTGTTGTACAGCTGTTTACATTTTTGACATACACCTTTTTCTATCTTCCCCCGCCTCCTTGCCGAAGAAGTAACAATGAAAGCCACTTCAACAATATCTGCCATGGAATTACCATAATCTGCTATCTAAACCTTCTATTTTGTTCTGTTTGTCCCTGATATTATGGATCGGATAGACAGAACAACAAAGGTCAAAGTACTAACAGCATTCTTATTTCCTGTGGCAAAATACTTGTGAGAAGTTTGGACACATAACAAATCAGCTGAAAAGCACATATGCACCGTGTATATCTTACAGTAGAGCACTAGAAATTAATTGGATGGAAAAGAGAACAAACAGATCTATCCAACAAGAATGAAATAATGAAGAATATTAGGACAAATACAAAAAGAGGAAATATTTTGGGCAAGTAAAGAGACATGAATGTCTGGTAAAGATAGTTGTGGAAGGAGATGTACCAGGGAAGTGAAGAGGAGGAAGATCACATCATAGGTGGATACAAGATGTGAAAGAGATATTTATGCATGACAGCAACAGAGGCAGAACATCTGGCTTATGACAGAGGAATTTTAAAAGACTGTGCTACAGTGGTAAGTTCTGCACAAGACATGATTCTGAATGATGATGATGATGTCTGTAAAAGAAATTGGTAGCTATCGCTAGGTGCGTATTCAGTTCCATGCCATTCATTAACTCTTATCCAAATGATATTTTTTTTAAAAGAAGTGAAATATTTTGGTCACGTTAAAAGACACTCTTATACAAACCATACTGGAAGGTAAGGTTGAAGGCAGCGAGCAAGAGGTAGACAATGATTCAAGTGGGAAGATAACATCAAGTAATGGATGAATATCAGTCTGACAGACTGTACAATCATGATGAGAGACAGACACATCAGTCTGACAGACTGTACTTTCATGATGAGAGACAGACAGTGTTGGAGATTCATTGCAGCCAATCTTCACTGTGGAGATGACATCTTATTGATGGATCCAACTGAAGTGTAAACAATTTACAATTCTGAAGTGTGAACAATTTATTACAACAAAGGGGAGTCATGGCTGGTTGAAGATTTGTTCACAAGAGTTCATCGGTGTGGCGCAGGTGTTGGGGCAGGAACACTCATTAGCGGAGAATCCATCTTCTCAGGGCTCGGGATGGGGCTAGGCTCATGATTGGCTATCTTCTCTTGCAAAATCTCAATAGTGGACCGCACCGAATCTGACATCTGAAATGTGAAGGGAGCGGGGAGATGGAGAAGAAAGGTTGCAATGAACAATGGGTTAAATAAACAGGATAAAGTGCTTTCTTGCAGGAATGAATAACCAATCATCATACATATGAGAGGGACATATGTTATATGTGATAATACTATATGTTCTAATCTCTCTCCCCTTTGTATGTGTATGTGTGAGTGAGAGAGAGAATTAAATGTGTTAAAATATATTAGTTTATGTATATGGGGAGGTTCCGGTCTCCTGGCGTGGGAGTTAACGTCTTTCTCCGTAATCCTGTATATTCTCGTAACGCAGCTGCGCAAGATTCGGTAGCGGATCCCACCGCGCTGGTTACTTACGGGGTATGTGAGCCGGTCGCCCAGAAAGCAATGGCAAACTACTGAGTGTAATCTTGCCTAGTACATCAACAGCAGCTGAAAGATGCTGATGTTGACTGCAGCGTCCTGTAAGGGATATGCAACATTTAAAAAAAATATGGGAAGGAGAGTTGTATTAGTGGGCGTGTATAAGTGACAGTAGGATATGATCATATATATTATTGGGTGCGCATGTATGTGTGTGAGTGAGAGAGAGAGAGAGAGAGAGAGAGAGAGAGAGAGAGAGAGAGAGAGAGAGAGAGAGAGAGAGAGAGAGAGAGAGAGAGAGAGAGAGAGAGAGAGAGTTATGATATATATATATATTTTGGTATGCATGTATGTGTGAGAGAGGGAGAGAGTTATAATTTGGTATGCATATGTGTGAGAGAGAGTTATAATATATATCATTGGGTATGCATATGTGTGAGAGAATTATATATATATATAATTTGGTATGTACGTGTGAGAGTTATAATATATATAATTTGGTATGCATGTGTGAGAGTTATAATATATATAATTTGGTATGCATGTGTGAGAGAGAGAGAGTTATAATATATATAATTTGGTATGCATGTGTGAGAGTTATAATATATATAATTTGGTATGCATGTGTGAGAGAGAGAGAGAGAGTTATAATATATATAATTTGGTATGCTTGTGTGAGAGTTATAATATATATAATTTGGTATGCATGTGTGAGAGAGAGAGAGTTATAAGCAAGCTACATGCTCAGGTCTGATACATGTTCAAAGGCTCTCAGCTGGGGGATATGAGAGATTCCTGGATGAGAGGGCCAGGCCGTTTCTCGTTCACTGCTGCACGAAGGTATGGTGCTGAGCCGGCAGCACATGTAGCCTACCTCGTGAGCGAGTACAAAAAGTCAGAAGGGGGCTCCAGTCGAAGGAAATGGTTACGAAAACTGTCTGTATCTAACTCATAGAGAGTGTAGACAAAAGTGGAAGAACGTCTCAATGACGCGAAATGGAACGCACGGCGAGCGAACCTATTGCGTGGCCTGAAGTCAAAAGCAAAAGCGTACCGAGTGGATGTCGCTCGCAGTCTGACCGCTCCTGGTGTGTGCTTGAGTGATCAGTGGCAAGCAAAATGCCCAACACATGGAAGTGAGGAACTAAAGCAGCCATGAGCAGGACGTGGCAACTCCTCGGGTGAGTCCAGTCTTAGAGCAATATTATGGGCTCTGCAATTATGGAAGCCTCCTTGGATAGCGAGGGAATGCCCATGGTCTGCCCCTGCCTTCCCTTGAGGGCTGACCACGATGTCGTTGATCGTTCTATCTTGACCAGCTGAGATGTGGGCGACATCACAACAGTCTAACGTGCCTCAAAACCATAGGAAGGCTAACCTCATTAATAAATGCCCGCCAGAAGTCGGAAGTGTCGTCCTACGGGTGGCAAACTCAAAATTGACACTACGCAATTACGTCCGAGTGAAATGTCTCGTCCGAATGTCTCTTGTGCTAGGAACAGCTCTGACTACCTAGTTTCCGAATGCCGCTCTTGTTCGGAACAGCTCTGACTAGGTAGTTTTCCGAATGTCTGTCGTGCCTGGAACAGCTCTGACAGGCGCAACAACAAGCACATGTCCGAAAACTCGCTGAGTGGATACCGTCTGCAAACCTGTCTGGTTTGTGCGGGAATGGCCCGGGGCAAACGAAATGACCAATATATTGAAGTGAGGATTTAAAGCAGCCATGAGCAGGACGTAACGATTCCCTCGGTGAGCCCAGTACAGGGCGCTATGTGTCAGCCCTGCAACTATGGAAGCAACCTTGGATGGCGGAAAATGCTATGGACTGTCCCTGCCTTCCTTTGAGGGATGACCGTTGTCTTCGACCGTTCCAACTTGGCCAGCTGGGTTGTAGATGGCACTACAAAAGTGAGTGTCTCCCAGGAATGCTACCTAGTCAAAAAAGCACGCTATAGTCGGATGTGTTGGCCTACGGGTTTCGGCCCAAGGGCGCATAACAGACACACCGCAATCACATCTGAAAAAACACTCCGGATGAACGAAAAGAAGAAGAAGAAGACATGAGTTTGATGCCTGGGCTGTTAGTATCATGAGAACAGTCAGACGTGAGTTTGATGCCTGGGCTGTTAGTATCATGGGAACAGTCAGACGTGAGTTTGATGCCTGGGCTGTTAGTATCATGGGAACAGTCAGATGTGAGTTTGATGCCTGGGCTGTTAGTATCATGAGAATAGTCAGACATAAGTTTGATGCCTGGGCTGTTAGTATCATGAGAGCAGTCAGACGTGAGTTTGATGCCTGGGCTGTTAGTATCATGAGAATAGTCAGATGTGAGTTTGGAAATATTGACTCACTTAAAGGAAAAAGCCCAACAGATGGGGCATTTTATCAACCAAGATAAGACAGAATATATGGTAATTTCAAGAGACGGAATGGCTAGAAACTCTGGCCACATACAAATAGATAATATGACCATTAAAAGAACGGAAACATACAAATACCTGGGTACGATCTTCAACTGCTCCAACATCATAAGGGAAGAAATACAAACTAGAATCAACTCTGGAAATAAGATATACTATGCACTACAACATCTACTAAAATCAAAGGCGCTATCTCGTAACACCAAAATCACAATATACAAAACACTGATCAGACCAGTTGTGCTGTATGGCTCTGAAACCTGGAGTACAACGAAAGGAGACGAAGCCTTGTTACAAACCTTTGAGAACAAAATTTTAAGACGCATCTTTGGACCCATTAGGGATACACAAAGTGGAGAGTGGAAAAGAAGAAGTAACAAAGACATTTATGATCTGTTTAAGTCCCCGCTAATCACTGGTATCATGAAGGCTAATAGACTACAATGGCTGGGGCATATAGAAAGAATGGAAGATAATAGGGAAACAAAACTCGCTTACACTCAGGAAATAAATGACCGTAGACCCCGAGGTAGACCAAGAAGGCGGTGGAGAGATAATACATATACAGACCTTCAAGCACTTGGAATCAACGACTGGCAAGAGAAGGTCCACCAGAGAGACGAATGGAGACGGATTGTATTTGCAGCAAAGAACCTCAATGGCTCGGAACGCTGAAGAAGAAGAAGAGTTTGATGCCTGGGCTGTTAGTATCATGAGAGCAGTCAGACGTGAGTTTGATGCCTGGGCTGGTAGTATCATGAGAATAGTCAGATGTGAGTTTGATGCCTGGGCTGTTAGTATCATGAGAATAGTCAGATGTGAGTTTGATGCCTGGGCTGTTAGTATCATGAGAATAGTCAGATGTGAGTTTGATGCCTGGGCTGTTAGTATCATGAGAATAGTCAGATGTGAGTTTGATGCCTGGGCTGTTAGTATCATGAGAATAGTCAGACGTGAGTTTGATGCCTGGGCTGTTAGTATCATGAGAATAGTCAGATGTGAGTTTGATGCCTGGGCTGTTAGTATCATGGGAACAGTCAGACGTGAGTTTGATGCCTGGGCTGTTAGTATTATGAGAACAGTCTGACGTGAGTTTGATGCCTGGGCTGGTAGTATCATGAGAATAGTCAGATGTGAGTTTGATGCCTGGGCTGTTAGTATCATGAGAGCAGTCAGACGTGAGTTTGATGCCTGGGCTGTTAATGTTACGAGAATAGTCAGATGTGAGTTTGATGCCTGGGCTGTTAGTATCATGAGAATAGTCAGATGTGAGTTTGATGCCTGGGCTGTTAGTATCATGAGAATAGTCAGATGTGAGTTTGATGCCTGGGCTGTTAGTATTATGAGAACAGTCTGACGTGAGTTTGATGCCTGGGCTGGTAGTATCATGAGAATAGTCAGATGTGAGTTTGATGCCTGGGCTGTTAGTATCATGAGAGCAGTCAGACGTGAGTTTGATGCCTGGGCTGTTAATGTTACGAGAATAGTCAGACATAAGTTTGATGCCTGGGCTGTTAGTATCATGAGAACAGTCAGACGTGAGTTTGATGCCTGGGCTGTTAGTATCATGAGAACAGTCTGACGTGAGTTTGATGCCTGGGCTGTTAATGTTACGAGAACAGTCAGACACATTGTTATACACTCAATAAGCCTCAAGGCTGCGTAAGAGCCTTCTTTACTTTACTCAAACACTTCAACCAGTATTTACATCTTACATATTACTATAGATTCAATAACATCTTACATATTACCATACAACCAATACGCCTCAAAGCATGAAATAGGCTTCCTTACTTTACTCAAACACTTCAACAGGTACTTACATCTTTGTCCTGAGTTATCTCCTCCATGACAGACTCCAGACGCGGCCGAGGCAGCCTGTGGTGGACGTACATCAACAAACGCAGCAGATGCCTGAGAACGTGCTCTCTGGAAACTGCAGGCTGCGGGAGATCATCAGGTACAGAAACATTACAGCCGGGTTCATTTAGTACAACACAGGTCTAGATAACCCTACTGCAGCAGGGATGTGACGTTACCTTCATGCAGGTAACATGACATATAACAAGTCAGTACACAGCACTTTAACACGCCTTACGTGCACAGGGCATATGGTGCTTGACCCATATATTTTACAGACCAGGCGGCTCTCAGTGGGTGATGAGGTCAGTATTATGTAGGTCACCTTGGCTCCCCATGACCTCTCCTGGCACCCATTTTAATCTGGATCGACCTGGGAGCCCAGGTCAATTTTTAAAAATCCACCCCAATGTGGATCTGAACCCTTGACCACCAGGCTAACAGATGAGCATCTAACCACCACACCATTGCAGCTCACAACACTATATGTTGTATTGTAAAGTGGGATACTGGTTGCTTGGAGATCCATTGAAAGACTGAGATTCAACTCTTAAATCTGAATCTTTTAAAACCATTATTACTAGGACTCTCCGCTGGTTGTTGAAGATGAGGACAAAGCACATATGGGCATGTTCTCAACAAGGGCTGGTAACTATCAGTCAAGTTGGTGTAGAGACTTCTGTAGAAATTAGAACCTGGTACCAGCTACCCCAGAAGTCGGAGTGGGTTCGCCTAATGGCCAGAGACACTTGTAATAGGGAAAGCTAATTTACACGCACAACATCAGCCCAGTGCACTCGAAGTAGTAGCACATGTATGGACTATGCTTGAGTTCAAAGAGAAACCATGTTGCAGAGCTTGCCTTTCCCTGTTAAGCCCAGGAACCAGCAGTGTGTGCAAGGCCAGGTGACAAATTACCACATCACATATGTACAGGCTGGGGTTAGGCCTAGCCAGGTCATGCTTCCCTTGCAGGTTTCAAGTATAGGGTGTATTTTTAATGAGTGTGCAGTGTTTGAAAATATTGCCGGTCCAAGTTTTGTATTTACCTTTTATGTTGCATGAACTTTACAGAGGGTGAATACAAAACTTGGACCGGCAATATTTTCAAACACTGCACACTCATTAAAAATACACTCTATATTTCATCGTCAATAGATTCCAACGAAATGCCCTGAGTGGGGTGTCTAAATGCCTTCCTAGACATATTTTCTTTCTGGAAAAATAATCTCTCATACCATGTTTACTGACCTAGGTCAATCCAGGACTACACCATGATGCAGATGGTGATAAAATACTCAGGCCTAACCAATCACTGAGAGGACAAGCAGTCTCTCACTTCCCTGATAGTAGCCACCAGTGCAGCTAGGTCACATATGTATTTAATAAAAGCCTGCCCTGCACGGCAGTTCTGTAACAGACTATGATCAAATGTTGTACCTAGATATCACACTTTACCACTTCTTTCAATTGTCCATTAAGCCTTCCTTGTGCTCTATAAGCTCTTCTTCAAGTTTTAACGTACAGCTGTGAATCCTGGACAATTAGTAATCAGGTGAAAAAATTCCCCGAAGCCTTGAAGATGTGGTTTTATAGAAGAATGCTGAAAATTAATTGGACAGCCAAAATGAGCAGTCAGGACGTTTTAAGAGAAGCTGACTATATATCACAAACATCAGAAAGAGGCAGTCATTGGTTTTTTTGCCATGTTATGAGAAGACAAAAACTGGATCATATTGTGACAACAGGAAAGATTTGCAGAATGAAAGAAAGAGGAAGACAATGTGAAAAGATTCTTGACAGACTTGTGTCATGGCACGGAAGGGAGTCAACACACGAATTGATCCATGACATCGGAGATCATAATTTGTGGAGAGGCATGATTGCCAATGCCAGCCAACAAGGCACTGGATGATGATGGTGATGATAGTTGTAAATAATATAAAATAACATGAAGTAATGCAACTTTACAGAACACAATTACAGAAAACACCGGGATGTTGTGGCCGTCATCATCAAACAAATACACAATACACAATAAAATAAACACGTGGAAGATGCTACAGTGACTACATTCAGGCATAATAACCAAATGAGAAGAATGGAAAGATGACCCCAAAAAAAATGAGAATAATGAACAGAAAATGAAAACAATGTGCTACTTATCTCAGAATCCCCGACTGTGATGTTATACCTTCATGTCGTCACTGTACTATCTTCCCCGTGTTGATTTACTGTTTTGTGTATTTGTTTGCTGATGAAGGCTAATAGCCACATCATCCTGTGTTTTCCATAATCTTGTTTTGCAAAGCTTCATTACTTTGTGCTATTTTATACTACTTACATTTCCACAGCTGTACCACAGTTCTTGTGTTAGGTATTAGTCAGATATGACTGAGCTACCATATAACAGTAGACGGTACTACCTGATTTCTGTTAGCACCGAACGTTGGGCGGCGCTTACCAAACCCGACACCCCACATTGTGCCATCGGCTTTGGGCGGAAGAGCGCAATTGGGAGGGTACAAGTCTTACCCTGGTGCGAGGAAATGCAAGCTAAAGACAAAATGTCATGGCAGGGCAGACCAGGCCCTAAGCCTTGGTTGGCGGCTGGTCTAGGATTGAAGCTCCAACAGGCAGACAGTTAGAGCATTGCTTTGCTGATCCGGCAGCTTCTGCAGCTTGTCTTGTTCCAGATGTAGGGTGTTACCTTTCCTTTGGAGTGAACTAGGCAGGCCGAGAGAGGGATCATGCTGCATGGGCAACGCATGATCTCTATATTTTAGCCCAGGCATTGTGCTATGGAGAGGCAATAACTCCATCCCTGATCAGTCACATTCGCTACCGCCATAGGTAAAAGTTATTATGCCTTTTTAAAGCACAAACTATCGTCTGTCAAGACGGCAAGGTGCCAATGAATGAATGAATGAAACCACAGTTCTACTAATTTTATTCATACTTAACAGTTGTAGGCACACAGAACCCACAAAGTCCTTTACAGCACACTGTAATCAACCCCAGCATTTACTGGCTGTTTGTGATTGACTAGCCAATGTTAATTCAACAGTTTGTCACTGCTTTCTAAACAGCCGACACCTCATAACATCAAAATCAATGCAAAGAGGTCTGCTTCCAAATCGCCTGTGGCTAATTTTGAAACCTTCGACTAGGTCTGACAGGGAATTATCAAACACCTTTTTCACTATCCCTTAAGCCACAGTGCCAGTTAGAAGTGACTTACCATAAAGAAATCATCCAGGACTGCGGTGCAGAAGTCCTCATGCTGGAAGTCATCCTTCATGTGGATCAGGTACGACGAGAGACAGTGGAGGAAGGTGTCACTGTACGCTCGGTTGCTCTCACAGTGGATGAGTGTGGGCAAAATCATGGTGACTGCCAACCTGTCCTTCATCCGAGAACACTGAATAACAACAAAGTTCACACTGAAGAAGATAATGTTCACAATGAGGAAGACAAAGTTCATCGCTAAAGAAAATGAAGTTCACACTGAGGAAGATAAAGTTCACTAAAAACAATAAAGTTCACACTGAGTCAACCAAAGTTCACTAAGGAAGATAAAGTGCATACTGAGTAAACTAAAGTTCACACTAAGGAAGACAAAGTTCGCACTGAGTAAACTAAAGTTCACACTAAGAAAGATAACATTCACACTGAGTAAACTAAAGTTCACACTAAAAAAGATAACGTTCACACTGAGTAAACTAAAGTTCACACTAAGAAAGATAACGTTCGCACTGAGTAAACTAAAGTTCACTAAATAAGATACATTTTCTCTAACTAGCTGTTAATAATGCACTGCAGCTGAATCCACTATTGGCTACTGACGGATCCAATTTTCTTACATACAGATTGTAATATACAGCAACTATGCAGAGTGGTGACAACTGAATGATCTAGTTTTTACCTGCAAACTGTAATACAAAGCAACCCTGTTGGATAGTTGAGTACTGAAGGATCCATTTCTTTTAACAACAGACAATTAGAAGCAAACCTACTTACTAGTTAGTACTGCAGAAACAAGTTATCTTACCTGTAGACAGTGATACCAAGCCACGAGACATACTTATCAGCAGGTATTGAGTGATCCAGTTCTCTCTACATAGAATATTATATAGGGTGTATTTTTAATGACTGTGCAATATTTGAAAATACTGCCGGTTCAAGTTTTGTATTCACCCTCTGTAAAAGTTCTTGCTACATAATAGGTAAATACAAAACTTGGACCCGCAAAATTTTCAAACACTGCACAGTCATTAAAATTACATCCTGTACAACCCTAGTACACGTTTGAGAGCTGCGACAGGGCAGTGGCTAGAGACTTAACTGCCAGCCTGGTAGGCATGAGTTCCATCCCCTTCAGGGTGAATTCCATGTTTTACATTGACCTGAGCTTGCAGGTTGACCCCACCTAAACGGGTACCAGGAAATGTCATGGGGTGTTCAGGCAACCGGCACGACACTGATCACATCACATCACAACACACACCGGCGGCAGACTGGACTATAACATGTCATGGGTGTACAGGCAACCAGCATGACACTGATCACATCACATCACATCACACACCGAGGGCAGACTGGACTATAACATGTCATGGGTGTACAGGCAACCGGCACGACACTGATCACATCACATCACATCACACACCGAGGGCAGACTGGACTATAACATGTCATGGGTGTACAGGCAACCGGCATGACACTGATCACATCACATCACATCACACACCGAGGGCAGACTGGACTATAACATGTCATGGGTGTACAGGCAACCAGCATGACACTGAGCACAGCACACACCGGGGGCAGACTGGACTATAACATGGCATGGGTGTACAGGCAACCGGCATGACACTGAGCACAGCACACACCGGGGACAGACTGGACTATAACATGTCATGGGGTTTACAGACAACCGGCATGACACTGAGCACACCACAATACACACCGAGGGCAGACTGGACTATAACATGGCATGGGTGTACAGGCAACTGACATGACACTCAGCACATCACATCACATCACACACCGGGGGTCAGACTGGACTATAACATGTCATGGGTGTACAGGCAACCGGCATGACACTCAGCACATCACATCACACACCGGGGGTCAGACTGGACTATAACATGGCATGGGTGTACAGGCAACTGACATGACATTGAGTACATCACATCACACACTGGGGACAGACTGGACTATAACAAGTCATGGGTGTACAGGCAACCGGCATGACACTCAGCACATCACATCACACACCGGGGGCAGACTGGACTATAACATGTCATGGGTGTACAGGCAACCGGCATGACACTCAGCACATCACATCACATCACACACCGGGGGTCAGACTGGACTATAACATGGCATGGGTGTACAGGCAACCGGTATGACACTCAGCACATCACATCACACACGGGGGTCAGACTGGACTATAACATGTCATGGGTGTACAGGCAACCGGCATGACACTGAGCACAGCACACACCGGGGACAGACTGGACTATAACATGTCATGGGTGTACAGGCAACCGGCATGACACTCAGCACATCACATCACACACCGAGGGCAGACTGGACTATAACATGTCATTGGTGTACAGGCAACCGGTATGACACTCAGCACATCACATCACATCACACACCGGGGGTCAGACTGGACTATAACATGGCATGGGTGTACAGGCAACTGACATGACATTGAGTACATCACATCACACACTGGGGACAGACTGGACTATAACAAGTCATGGGTGTACAGGCAACCGGCATGACACTCAGCACATCACATCACACACCGGGGGCAGACTGGACTATAACATGTCATGGGTGTACAGGCAACCGGCATGACACTCAGCACATCACATCACATCACACACCGGGGGTCAGACTGGACTATAACATGGCATGGGTGTACAGGCAACTGACATGACATTGAGTACATCACATCACACACCGAGGGTAGACTGGACTATAACATGTCATGGGTGTACAGGCAACTGACATGACATTGAGTACATCACATCACACACTGGGGACAGACTGGACTATAACAAGTCATGGGTGTACAGGCAACCGGCATGACACTCAGCACATCACATCACACACCGGGGGCAGACTGGACTATAACATGTCATGGGTGTACAGGCAACCGGCATGACACTCAGCACATCACATCACATCACACACCGGGGGTCAGACTGGACTATAACATGGCATGGGTGTACAGGCAACCGGCATGACACTCAACACATCACATCACACACGGGGGTCAGACTGGACTATAACATGTCATGGGTGTACAGGCAACCGGCATGACACTCAGCACATCACATCACACACCGGGGGCAGACTGGACTATAACATGGCATGGGTGTACAGGCAACCGGCATGACACTCAGCACATCACATCACACACCGGGGGCAGACTGGACTATAACATGTCATGGGTGTACAGGCAACCGGCATGACACTCAGCACATCACATCACACACGGGGGTCAGACTGGACTATAACATGGCATGGGTGTACAGGCAACCGGCATGACACTGAGCACAGCACACACCGGGGACAGACTGGACTATAACATGTCATGGGGTTTACAGACAACCGGCATGACACTGAGCACACCACAATACACACCGAGGGCAGACTGGACTATAACATAGCATGGGTGTACAGGCAACTGACATGACATTGAGTACATCACATCACACATTGGGGACAGACTGGACTATAACATGTCATGGGTGTACAGGCAACCAGCATGACACTGAGTACATCACATCACACACCGGGGGTCAGACTGGACTATAACATGGCATGGGTGTACAGGCAACTGACATGACATTGAGTACATCACATCACACACTGGGGACAGACTGGACTATAACATGTCATGGGTGTACAGGCAACCGGCATGACACTCAGCACATCACATCACACACCGGGGGCAGACTGGACTATAACATGTCATGGGTGTACAGGCAACCGGCATGACACTCAGCACATCACATCACACACGGGGGTCAGACTGGACTATAACATGGCATGGGTGTACAGGCAACCGGCATGACACTGAGTACATCACATCACACACCGAGGGCAGACTGGACTATAACAAAATGGGTTAAGCACCATGTAAATAGGTTCTTTACTTACTTAATACTACATGCTTACCAGTAGGCACTCAGTGATCCAGTGCTCTTACTTTTAAAATAAATCGCTTACATGTCAACAGGGTCAACACTTCATTGCACCAGGGTTTTATCCCATATGGCTCAGTCTCTTTCCACAACATGGAAAGCGTCGCACAAAGCATAAACTCTGTAGCTCCAGAGATGACCCTCAGGAGTCTCTGAAAAAATGTACTCGTGAACAGAAGGACACGGCCTGGAATCGAACCTACAACCTTCAGAACCTGTGTTAGATGGCTTGACCACTTCACCACGGAGACTCCTGATTTTATTTAAAACGACTCAGTGATCCAGTGCTCTTACTTGCAGACAGTACTACATAGCTACCAGACAGTCTTTTCAGTAGGTATTGAGTAATCCAGTTCTCTTTAACTCTATACTGTAATACACAGGCATGTAGGTCAGCATGGCCCAATGGATAAGAATGAGTGTTCTTAAACATCCTGTGTGCTGTTGCCGAGGTAAGGTGTTCAACCTCTACACCGGACAGTTGAACTATAATACTGACCTACTGTCCTTGACTTGGAGACGTAAATTACAAGTACCTTTGAAGTCGGAGTGGGTTCACCTGATGGCGAGGGCCACTGTTAATATGGAAAGCTAATCCACACGCAAAATTCAGTCCAGTAGTAGTAGAAGTAGTATGTATGGACTACGCTTGAGTTCAAAGTGAGCTAGTGCAAACAACAACAAACAAATAACATAGACTCCAATACATGCTTACCAGTATGCACTGAGTGATCCAGTTCTCTTACCTGTAGACAGTAATACATAGCCACCATGCTGGCCAATGGGTACTGACTGATCCAGTTGGCATACATGTCTGGAGGTAATGGCGGTGGCTGAACAACCTCGCCAGGAATTTTTGTCATGAAAAACCGGACCTGGTCCTCGGCCATCAGACTCACCATGTAGGCCAGGAACTTTGTGAAGAAGGCTGGTTCCTGTTGCATTCAATTCAAAGTGGTGTACATGGTAGCAATCGTCATACATAATACAATCAGCAGTATACATGCTAGCAGTCGTCATACATAATAAAATCAGCGGTATACATGGTAGCAATCGTCATACATAATACAATCAGCAGTATACATGCTAGCAGTCGTCATACATAATAAAATCAGCGGTATACATGGTAGCAATCATCATACATAATACAATCAGCGGTATACATGGTAGCAATCGTCATACATAATACAATCAGCAGTATACATGGTAGCAATCGTCATACATAATCAAATCAGCGGTATACATGGTAGCAATCGTCATACATAATACAATCAGCAGTATACATGGTAGCAGTCGTCACACATAATAAAATCAATCATCATCCACTACACAATCAACCATCAGATGTAATAAAGCCAATCATCATACACGACATCATTTATCATACATAAATATACTTTGCATTTGTATTTACATTTAAACACAGAAGCCACAAGCAATATGTTGCACGATTTATTGCCTGGCATATTTCACTGCATCTCATCAGGGGCATACTGAAATATATAACAACTGTTATCCCCACGATAATTTGAAATTTAAAACAAACTCTTTTTGTTTACACAAAACCAACTGGAACCGCCTGATTGCTAACGTCTCACTATATTTGAGAATTATCATTTATTGTTCGTCAAATACACTATATGAATAGCTTTTTCTTTGTTCATGCTATGACCCTATTTTATTAGGTGTTGAGAAATTGATAATGACAGCATTTTATAGCCTTTCGACTGCGCAGGTATTCCTGAAGACTGATTAACTCTTTTTTTCCACCTACATTGGTATGTGTTCAGCTACACGATTTGCTAATGGTCTTTCCGTTCTACCTATGTAAGTTGTTTGGCACTCACAATGGAAATGATAAATGCAGCTTGATTTAGTATACGGAGACAAAGATTCTTTTACAAATGGAGCAGGTATCGGGGTGATTTTACATCTGATCACTGGCTCAGCCACACAGAATGTTTGGCTTACTACTATTTTAAGCTGATTGTGTATTCGTTTCATTACGTCGCCCCCCTCAAAAGGTCATTTGAAGAAACACTTGAAGATTGGGAACTGATGATTCTTTGGGGGTGGTTTTGGGTGGCTGGTAGTTACGCTTGATGAAGTTGGCTGGGTATTCATTAGATTTTTAGCACCATTTCTGTTAGTGCCGAATGTTGGCAGTGCTCATCAAACCCAACACCCCACATTGTGCTAATGGCTTTGGGTGGAGGAGCACAATTAGGAGGTAAAAGCCTTATCCTAGTGTTAGGGTATGCATCTGTAGCTTGCCTTGCTCCAGACTTATTGGTGTTACCTTGCCTCTGGAGTAAACTAGGCAGAGAGGGATCATGTAGCATGTACAACACATGGTCTATACAATTCAGGCCTAGGCTTTGTGCTATGGAAAGGTATAACTCCATCACTGGTCCCCACAATGCATTGTAGTTATTATGCCTTTTTTTAGGCTAAATGTAACAAACTACCCTCTGTCAAGATGGCAAGGTGTCAGTAAGTAACATAATATTTTGTTCAAAACTCACCAATTTAGGCTCTCTAAAATTGCTCTTGTCAATCATCTCCCAGGCATTAAGGCCTAAAGCTGTCATTCGACACAGCAGCTGCAGATCTGTATTGTCCTGTACAAACAGTGCACATCAAAGGTCAAGGAATCTTCAAGCTAGACAATCAAACACTTGTTTGTTTTGTTATTCCAACCTCAGTGTAACAAGATGTTTACCTTTCACAAAATGAAGATGCAAATGAATGGACCCGTGAGGAAAAAGAATTTGGTGATTTTATCAAGACAACTCACCTGCCATTCTTTGTATCTGATTCAGACAGTCTTACATAGCACCCACCCATTCTTTGGATCTGATTCAGACTTTCTGACATAGCAATTGCCCGTTCTTTGGATCTGATTCAGACTTTCTAACATAGCACCCACCCATTCTTTGCATCAGATTCAAGGCAGACATCATTCATCATGGACTAGGCAGACACCATTCATCATGGACAAGGCAGACATAATTCACCATGGACAAGGCAGACATCATTCATCATGGACAAAGCAGACATCATACAAGGCAGACATCATTCATCACGGCCAGGGCAGACATCATTCACCACGGACAAGGCAGACACCATTCATCATGGACAAGGCAGACATCATTCATCATGGACAAGGCAGACATTCATCATGTACAAGGCAGATATCATTCACCACAGACAAGGCAGACACCATTCATCATGGACAAGGTAGACATCATTCATCATGGACAAGGTAGACATCATTCATCATGGACAAGGCAGACATAATTCATCATGGACAAGGCAGACATCATTCATCATGGACAAGGCAGACACCATTCACCATGGACAAGGCAGACACCATTCACCATGGACAAGGCAGACACCATTCATCATGGACAAGGCAGGCATCATTCATCATGGACAAGGCAGACATCATTCATCATGGACAAGGCAGACATTCATCATGGACAAGGCAGATATCATTCACCACAGACAAGGCAGACACCATTCATCATGGACAAGGTAGACATCATTCATCATGGACAAGGTAGACATCATTCATCAAGGACAAGGCAGACATAATTCATCATGGACAAGGCAGACATCATTCATCATGGACAAGGCAGACACCATTCACCATGGACAAGGCAGACACCATTCACCATGGACAAGGCAGACACCATTCATCATGGACAAGGCAGGCATCATTCATCATGGATAAGGCAGACATCATTTATCACGGACAAGGCAGACACCATTCGTCATGGACAAGGCAGAGATCATTCATCATGGATAAAGCAGATATCATACAAGGCAGACATCATTCACCACAGACAAGGCAGACATCATTCATCATGGACAAGGTAGATATCATTCATCACGGCCAAGGCAGACATCATTCACCACAGACAAGGCAGACATCATAGACAAGGCAGACATCATTCATCATAGACAAGGTAGACATCATTCATCATGGACAAGGCAGACATCATTCATCATGGGCAAGGCAGACATCATTCATCATGGACAAGGCAGACATCACTCATCATGGGCAAGGCAAAAAATCGTGAAGACAATCTATGAATGACGAATAGTTCAAGACACAGTGACCATGAAGCAACATTTTCAAGGATGCTTGAATTAGGAATTAAGTGTGGGTCCGGTAGGGAGGGCTCTCGTGAAAGGACGAAGTTGATGTGTCAGTGGAACAAATAGCACCTGAACCTTGCAACATTTCCTGTGGGACACTGAGCATCTGTGAGATTACCTGGAATGTTACGATGTTGAACGGAATGTTACAATGTTGAATGTAATGTTACGATGTTGAACGGAATGTTACAATGTTGAATGGAATGTTAAAATGTTGAATGGAATGTTACAATGTTGAATTGAATGTTATAATGTTGGATTGAATGTTACAATGTTGAATGTAATTTACAATGTTGAATGTAATTTACAATGTTGAATGGAATGTTACGATGTTGCATTGAATGCTACAATGTTGGATAGCATGTTACAATGTTGGATAGAATGTTACAATGTTGGATAGAATGTTATGATGTAGAATGGAATGTTACAATGTTGAATGGAATGCTACAATGTTGGATAGAATGTTACAATGTTGGATAGAATGTTGAATGGAATGTTAAGGTGTTGAATAGTATGTTATGATGTTGAATGGAATGTTACGATGTTGAATGGTATGTTACGATGTTGAATGGAATGTTACGATGTTGAATGGAATGTTACGATGTTGATTCTTAAATGAATCAAACGTAGGTCAGCATGGCCGAATTGATAAGAACGCTTGTTCTTAAACATCCAGTGTGCTGAAGCCGAGGTAGCTGGTTCAACCCCTACACCAGTCAGTTGGACTTAAATGTTGACTTCTCGTCATTGACTTGGGGACGTAAATTAAAATCAGTCCAGTGCACTAGAAGTGATAGTAAGTGTAAGGACTACGCTTGAGTTCAAAGCAAGTAAAACAAAACCCCCCAAAAATCAACCAAGCAATTAGTCAAACATTTGGTTACTGTAACTGTACTTACTCGTGGGAGTGTGTCGGTGTTAACACAATCAAACAATGAGTTAAACATTTGGTTACTGTAACTGTACTTACTCGTGGGAGTGTGTCGGTGTTAACACAATCAAACAATGAGTTAAACATTTGGTTACTGTAACTGTACTTACTCGTGGGAGTGTGTCGGTGTTAACACAATCAAACAATGAGTCAAACATTTGGTTATTGTAACTGTACTTACTCGTGGGAGTGTGTCGGTGTTAACACAATTAAACAATGAGTCAAATATTTGGTTATTGTAACTGTACTTACTCGTGGGAGTGTGTCGGTGTTAACCCAATCAAACAATGAGTCAAACATTTGGTTACTGTAACTGTACTTACTCGTGGGAGTGTGTCGGGTTAACACAATCAAACAATGAGTCAAACATTTGGTTACTGTAACTGTACTTACTCGTGGGAGTGTGTCGGGTTAACACAATCAAACAATGAGTCAAACATTTGGTTACTGTAACTGTACTTACTCGTGGGAGTGTGTCGGTGTTAACACAACCAAACAATTAGGCAAACATTTGGTTACTGTAACTGTACTTACTTGTGGGAGTGTGTCGGTGTTAACACAACCAAACAATCAGTCAAACATTTGGTTACTGTAACTGTACTTACTCGTGGGAGTGTGTCGGTGTTAACACAACCAAACAATCAGTCAAACATTTGGTTACTGTAACTGTACTTACTCGTGGGAGTGTGTCGGTGTTAACACAACCAAACAATCAGTCAAACATTTGGTTACTGTAACTGTACTTACTCGTGGGAGTGTGTCGGTGTTAACACAACCAAACAATCAGTCAAACATTTGGTTACTGTAACTGTACTTACTCGTGGGAGTGTGTCGGTGTTAACACAACCAAACAATCAGTCAAACATTTGGTTACTGTAACTGTACTTACTCGTGGGAGTGTGTCGGTGTTAACACAACCAAACAATCAGTCAAACATTTGGTTACTGTAACTGTACTTACTCGTGGGAGTGTGTCGGTGTTAACACAACCAAACAATCAGTCAAACATTTGGTTACTGTAACTGTACTTACTCGTGGGAGTGTGTCGGTGTTAACACAACCAAACAATCAGTCAAACATTTGGTTACTGTAACTGTACTTACTCGTGGGAGTGTGTCGGTGTTAACACAACCAAACAATCAGTCAAACATTTGGTTACTGTAACTGTACTTACTCGTGGGAGTGTGTCGGTGTTAACACAACCAAACAATCAGTCAAACATTTGGTTACTGTAACTGTACTTACTCGTGGGAGTGTGTCGGTGTTAACACAGTTCTGTAGCATCTTCATCAGGGACTGGAGGATGATATTCATGGCATACGGGTCTGCAAGCACCATTGACAGATCCCTGGCAATAGAACATGACAACAATGTCAAATTATGTCAGTTTATTCAGCCTGAAGACTAGTATGAACTTTCCTTACATATCACTCCATAGTAAATTTAGCTTTCTTACTGTCCATAGACCGGCTCTGTGGCAAAGAAGTTACGGATGTATTTTGTAAATCTGCATACCACGTTCAAAACACAGCTGCGGCGATTGGCAGCAGGCTGCCTTGTGCTGGTTTTCATACAATGGTATGGATGTCGGCCGTTCAGAAAGCAATGGCAAACTACTGAATGTCAAGAAATCACAAACAGCAAAAATATTTTGGGGCTGACTTCGACATCCTGTCATGGATATGCAAGCAACTGTTAAGTGCTCATGGACACTGTGAACATGCCTATCTTTTCTAAATAACAATTAACCAAACCACAATTAGCACTTTGACCGTCAGTCAATCTAAACTGTCGTAAGTTTACATATATAAGGGGTCTCCACAGCCTAGTGGTTCAGCCACCTGTCTTGCACTCCAAAGGTCATGGCTTTGGTTCCAGACTTCACCATTCGGTCCACGAGTGCACTTTTCTTGGGGACTCTTGAGGGTGGTCGCTAGAGCTATGGAGTTCGTCTTTGGAGAGTGGCCAAGGAATGTGGGATAAAACCCGGTGCACTGAAGTTGATCCGCTGGCCTTTAAACACACCTCCACACACACACACACTTCTCTTTAAACCATTAGAGACATAAATTTCACAAGTTTAATGTAAACATCACTCAAGGCTCTGTCCATCGTTGTATCAGGCTCCAAGCCAGTATGGCCCTGGACTTGACCCAGTCTCAGAATACATTATTACAGATTACTTTCACCCGTGTGTTTCTAGGAACCTCTAGGGAGGCAAATAGTCACTCTGTAACCTACCTTGGTGAGATTTGGTTGAGGGTCTACGCCCCACAAAGGGATACAGAGCAACACAAGAAGAAGAGATTTGTCTGGGAAAGTCATATGACTAGTGAGATACTGACTATATCACTTCTAGTTTGCAGTCGGTCACTATGAGCCAACACCATATTCCCAATATGCTAGATTGGCATGTCAGTAAGGATATCACCAAGTCGTTGACGTCTGGCGTTTTTTCTCCCAAAGAAACAGACCTTAAATCAACTCACACAAAGCCCTTTGTAGACTTGTTCATGAATGGTTTTTCTCCCAATGAAACAGTGACATTAAATCAACTCGCAAGAAGCCCTTTGTAGACTTGTTCATGGTTTTTCTCCCAATGAAACATAGGCCTTAAATCAACTGGCTGTGAAGCCCTCAGTAGATTTTTTCATGAATGGTTTTTCTCCCAATGAAACATAAACCTTAAATCAACACGCATGAAGCCCTTGGTAGACTTGTTCATGAATAGTTTTTCTCCCAATGAAACATAGATCTTAAACAACTCGCATGAAGCCATTTGTAGACTTGTTCAAGATTTTTCTCCTAATGAAACAATAACCTTAAATCAACTCACACATAGCCCTTTGTAGATTTGTTCATGGTTTTTCTTCCAATGAAACAATAACCTTAAATCAACTCACACAAAGCCCATTGTAGACTTGTTCATGAATGGTTTTTCTCCCAATGAAATATAGACCTTACATCAACTCACACAAAGCCCTTATAGACTTGTTCATGGTTTTTCTCACAATGAAACATAGGCCTTAAATCAACTCACATGAAGACCTTTGTAGACTTGTTCATGAATGTTTGTATTCTGCAGTATGACTATTCTTTGCTTTTCTTATAGGCCACAGCAATCCACAGGGATACCAACAAGAGCTTTCTCTTTATTGAAGGCTGACTGTAATGAGACTCCAATAGCATATGTCCTTTGTCTTCAGACTACACTCATTCAAGCAGCTTCCAGCCTATCACTTAATGTTGTCCACAATCAATGCAACATTGTATTCCTTTTGCACGCTACCTCTATAAAAAGTATACCCACTGCAGATACTGTCATTCGGATATGAAGTTTTAGTCTTTCACATATTCCAGCCTATCACTTAATGTTGTCCACAATCAATACAACATTGTCTTTCGCATATTCCAGCCATGATAAATGAGGTGAGGTCAGCAATTTCCTTCCTCATCACTTTTCCTTGCCAAACAATTTCCAGAAAATTCTGAAAATCGTTTGATACCCATTTTCTTATGAGGCTGGGTCAACCCCCAGAGCCATAGAGGTCTGAACAATAATCTTGCCTCTGTTGGGTATTGAACTTGGTCCACTATCTTATCAAGCAAGTCCACTAAAGTGGCAAAGAAGTGGTTAAGCTGTCAGCCTTGTGCTCTGAAGGTGGTGGGTTTGTTCATTCATCATTCAGACCACGAGTGCACTTTTTCTGGAGAATACTTGGGGGTCATCGCTGGAGCCAGTGAGTTCCTACTTTGTGTGACTCTGGGCAGGCGGCTTGCCATTCTACAGACAGAAACCAAGCCAAGAGGGGTAATACCCAGTGCAAGGAAGTCGACCCTCTCAACTTTAGTAAACCACTATGTCACAGCTCCACTTCCCTTAGAGAATCAGTTAACAATGTATCCCAAACCAGCAAGTCAGAAGTGCACATTGCATACCCTAAAACAATGTATTCCAATTCAGCATGTCATAAGTGTGCAAGACATACCCTAAAACAATGTATTCCAAACCAGCAAGTCACAAGTGCACATGACATACCCTAAAACAAACTCCTGCCCTTTGTTAACTGAATCTAGGAAGCCGTGAAGCTCCCTAGACCTCCATGTGTTCACGGCCTTTTCTCGAATGCAGGCATCGACACACCAGGTAAACTTGTGGCATGGGTCCTTGGAGCAGATTGAGTTCAATTCTAGGTCATGGATAGCCATAAGAAGCTCCACCCTGAAACAACAAACAATGAGCTGTAAGGGAAACCCCTGCATGAAACAAACTAAACAACACATGTAATTTACTGACATGTCTCACGGAACTGAAATGGAGGGTTGTGGGGGGGGGGGGGGGGGATACACATTGTGAAGCTAACACACAATATATGAGGATATAAACAGTGTTACAATTGTGGGACACTTCCCATCAAGGAAAACAAATTCTTCTACATCTAAGACTACAGTGGGAACAACATACTCCACATTCGAACAATATCAATGACTATGTATTTAGTATTTGAGCCAAGGTTTTATTCATTTATTCACTTCACACGATATATAACACTGCAGTATGCACCCGATGAGATGCAGCGAAATATGCCAGGCAAGAAATTATGCAACACAAATTGTTTGTGGTTCTGTGTTTAAATGTAAAATTAGACAAGCAGCTGTAGGCAGATCCTGTAGGGAAAGGGTAAGCACAGACATGTGTACCCACCCACCTTAATAACTCAGACCAGGTGAACAGAAATAACAGTGGGGAAATGGATAGCAAGAAGAAATAATAATAATAACGTAAGTGATGAACAAGTTAAATCACATGGCACAAATCCAATGCTATGGTCCTAATGACTTTATTCAGAAATCGCAAAAACAGGGCTATTGAAAAAATAAATAAATAATAACACAAAAAATATCAAAATATAAATAAATAATAAATTGCAACGGATAAGTTTTTTTTACTCCAACCCAACACCCAAAGGAAACAAAAGTGAATCAACAATGTAAAACAAGCACATACTAGTTACCTTAGTGTGCAGTAATGTGTGTTTCTTGTTCGCAGAAATAAGGTACGTAAAAACTGCAGCACCATATCGTACAATTTCACGTTGGAGCCAATCATCTCTAGCAGTTGTGTTAGTGTTTCCTTCTGTCTGCGCTGTTTGGGGGTCGGTGAGAAATACGTCAAGCCTGGGCTATCATGTCTGTACAAGGACCACTCCTTCTCTTTCAAATACTGAGCTAGAAGAGGCTGGACTTCATCACCAAAGAGTGCCTGGTTGTTTTCCCAGATCTGACGCTTGACTTCTGTTGCTGCTTCATGGTAAAGTTCCTAATTGGAGTCATCAAGAGAGATTTGGGGTTAGTAACCATATGCTTATAAAACCAAAACAGTGAGGTGATTAATGTGTACATGCTCAATAAGGTTAGAGATGACAGGCAATATTTCTTTTTTGCGATCACTTACTCACTTTGAACTCAAGCGTAGTCCATACACACTACTACTAGTACTGCTGGGCTGAATTTTGCGAGTCGGTTACAGGTAATATATATCAAGACCAATTTTTGTACAGTTGAGTAAACAGCTATAGAACCTATGTTGTTGTTTGTCCATCAAGAATGATGATGACCATTCATTTCATCCAGTGGGGTTGAAAGTATGGAGCCGTGAGTTCTAAGATGGCTGATAAGGCCTATTTTGGCTCGAAATGTTCTTTGACAATGTGGACAAAGAATGCTTGACGTTTCTGGAGGAGGATTTCCTGCAGTGGTTTTTCTGTCCTGCCTTTTCTTCACAGATCTTGCAGTCCTGGTTGCCTCACACATGGCTGCACCCTTGCGTAATGATCCAGCCACGAATTTCAGTCTCTGGCTGCAGTCTCCCAGGTGTCAAGATGAATTCCAAATGCATTCAGTGAGATTTTCAGAGTGTCTTTAAAGCGTTTTCTCTGGCTACCTTGGGAGTGTTTGCCTCAATGCAACAAAAAAATTTGCTTAGGGAGCCTGTGATCTGGCATGCAAGTGACCAGCCCAGCGAATCTGATACTTCATTAGTAGAGTGTGGATACTGGGCATGGACTCTCTTTCTAGGACTTCAGTATCTGGGATCTTGTCTTGCCATTTAATCTTCAGTAGCTTCCTAAGGCAGACTGTGTGGAAGTGGTTTAATTTTCTAGCGTGTCGCTGATAAACAGTCCAGGTTTCACAAGCATATAGCAGTGCGGATAACACAACTGCTTTGTAGACTTTCAGCTTTGTTTGCAGGCTTATTCCATTTTTGTTCCATACATTCTTGTACAGTCTGCCAAAGGCCACGCTGGCCTTGGAGATTCTTGCATTCACTTCGTCATAAATTGTGGCAGCTTGTGACACAGTGCTGCCAAGATAGGTGAATTTGTCCACAACACTTAGTCTATGACCATTCACTTTGATATTCGGCACAGTGTGATTATTCCCTAGAGCTGGCTGGTATAGGAATGTGAGAAAGCTGAAACATTGTGTTGCATGTCTGCCTCTGAGTTGGCATATAGAGCACAATCATCAGCAAACAGGAGTTCTCTGACGGTGTCGCTGTTAATTTTTGTTTTAGCTTTCAGCCTTCTGAGATTGAATAACTTTCCATCCATGCAGTAGTTGATGTCCATTCGAATGTTGTTGTTCTCGAAGGCATTCGTCAACATAGCTGAAAACATGAGGCTGAACAGTGTTGGTGCCAGGGCACATCCTTGCTTCACCCCATTGGTGACAGGAAAGGGCTCAGACAGTTGTATGCATATGAAACATGGACAATAAGCCAACAAAACGAGAAACATTTAAAGGCTGCGGAAATTTGGTTTCTGAGGAAAATACACAGAATAATCGTGGATGCACAGAAAAATGAATGAGAAGTCATTCAAGAAATACAAATTGTAAGCTGCTCTTGTTTGGATACACTATGAGGGGAAATAAACTGGAAAACTTAGTGACAATTGGCAACATTGATGGGAAAAGAGCAAGGAGAAGGCAAAGAGATAAATATCTGGATGGCTTGGCCATATGACATTATCAGGACAAGAACACAGACCTGATCCACGACTCTGGAGACTGTGTGATATGGCAAACCATGACAGCACACACTGAGCGACATGGCACATGGTGACGATGATGAAACAATTATAAAGCTTCTGCCATGCCAGGTTAACCTTCTGAAAACTCACATCAAAGTTTCTCTTTTCTAAAATGTCATTCTACCATAAAGTTAGCTTTGTGACTGTCCATAAATTTACTCTTGGGAACTTAGTGTGGTAGCTTTCCTTTGATTCCACATCCATTGAAAAGATTTATATACATTTGCAGTTAACTTTTCTCATATTTGGTGTATTTCTAGAACAGCAGTTCAACTGTTTGTTTTTTTCCCTGTCCCTTACCAAAGGATCTATAACAAGAGCAACGAGTACAAGGAACCTCATATATATATATATATATATATATATATATATATACATTCCTTAGCTGAGAGAAGGCTTGGCGTCCGATCCACTACCCTGGATCATTACACCCCTCCAGGAATGAAGAAGATGACAGAGCATATTTGAGGGTCATGATCACCAAGGCCTGCTCCACACCATGCTCCCTAAGAAGAGAAGACTAGGTCATTGCTATATGAAGCAGTGTAGTCAATTGTTGTCCCCACTTCAATTTCCAGCTCATGCATTAGTCTTTTAATTCACTGAAGTGATACTGTGAGCTGGTTTCAAATCAGTTGACTAGTTTGTGGCCGTGTGATAGTGTTTTATATGCAAGTCAGCGGGGATGCCTAGATCATGTGCCTGCAAGTTAAGTTGTGGCTTGGTACTACTCACTCATGACATCTAGTTAGTTGGTCATCAGATTATTCTCATTGTATATGAAACTATTCAGTCCACAAGTACTCAGATCCACTCCTCAGTATCTTCCTAAATGTGACACCAGTTATGTGTAGGTTGATGACACCAGTTATGTGTGGGCTGATGACACCAGTTATGTGTGGGCTGTTGACACTAGTTATGTGTAGGTTGATGACACCAGTTATGTGTGGGTTGATGACACCAGTTATGTGTGGGATAATGACAGCAGTTATGTGTGGGCTGATGACACTAGTTATGTGTGGGCTGATGACACCAGTTATGTGTGGGCTGATGACACCAGTTATGTGTGGGCTGATGACACCAGTTATGTGTGGGCTGATGACACCAGTTATGTGTTGGTCGACTTTTCTTCTTTGGTCCCCTAAACAGTGCTTGTCTTCTTCTTCTGCATTCATCCGGAATGTTGTTTTGGACGTAATTATGTTCTGCCTGTTTACAGCAGAGCTGCGATATTTGCACCATTCAGCCAACACATCCGACTTTTTCAGGCATTTGTTGATCGGGTTAACTTTCCCGGGGCTCTTTTGCCTGGCTTCGTCCCTGTTCAATTCTTGCTCTTCCAGACTGGTCAAGCTCGCAGATTCACAATCATCACTTGATTCAATTAATCGCCCTGCCTCTCTGAGAGCATTCTGTTAATCAGCCTGCTCCATTGCTCTTCTAGACTGGTCAAGCTTGCAGATTCACAATCATCACTTGATTCAATTAATCACCCTGCCTCTCTGAGAGCATTCTGTTAATCAGCCGGCACCATTGCTCTTCCAGACTGGTCAAGCTCGCAGATTCACAATCATCACTTGATTCAATTAATCACCCTGCCTCTCTGAGAGCATTCTGTTAATCAGACGGCACCATTGCTCTTCCGCTTTCCACAGTAGCTCAGCTCAGAAGCCCATCAGTTTGTGCATTTCCTCCTATCCTACGCAGGCTAGCACAAAAATGAAGCTGATTTCTGTCAGACTTGACCTCCTCGGCTATCTTCTAGCCCAGCCCATCTCCATCTTCCAAAGCACATTCACTGAGAAAGCATGCCCAGGTGGAAGACTGTGTCTCCAGTGAGACTGTTGCTTTAGTTACTATCATTACCTCCAATGTCAAGCTACTTGTTATCAAGGTGATGACACCGCAGTCTGCCTTCACAATTCTCTTCTGACCCGAGCCATAAAAGTCCATGAGTGCCTCTGGTATACAAACCACAACCCATCTGTACAGATGACTATATCACCCTCAGATGAATTCTTACATAACTAGGTCTAAACTTCTGTCTCCATAATTGCAGTGTTTTGTTGTCTGCACTCCCTAATGAGTCTGATGCATATTGAAAGGACATGCTGCACTCTACTGATAACTCTTCACCAGGCTCTATGACCTCAAGTGAACAGACCGATTGAATAATGACGTCAGCCTCACCCATCCAGGAGATTCCTCTTTTTAACCTGCTGCCCTTATTTTTTTCTTGATCTCAATGGACAGGGGATGTAGTGTTCTGGCACTGATTCATGACATCTGCGACTATCTATTCAAATGCGTTACTGTTGATGCCTGCTGTGTTCCTGAAGCAAATTAGCAAGTATATTGCCTGCAAGTTGCTTGACTCATACCTCATAGCTTTTCAACAACACACAACTGTCAAGTGATTAAATTATCCAGATGCTCAATACACAACTGTCAAATTGTCTAGTGATTAAACTATCCAGATGCTCAATACACAACTGTCAAACTGCCTAGTGTTTAAACTATCCAGATGCTCAATACACAACTGTCAAACTGCCTAGTGTTTAAACTATCCGGATGCTCAATACACAACTGTCAAACTGCCTAGTGTTTAAACTATCCAGATGCTCAATACACAACTGTCAAACTGTCTAGTGTTTAAACTATCCAGATGCTCAATACACAACTGTCAAACTGTCTCGTGTTTAAACTATCCAGATGCTCAATACACAACTGTCAAACTGCCTAGTCTCCCCCGATGTGTCTCCAGCTTGCCGTGGTGGGGGAGCTTGCGTGTCCCATTGACTCATGTGCTATGTCGATGGATGGAAAACTTCATATCGGACAGCTCTTGGGTTAGGGACCAGACTAAGAGACACACAACCTGCTGCTCTGCAGGTAGACTGAGGGTAGCAGTCAAAAGTTTAAATCAGGCGCACGAAGGCAGAAGAAGTTCTTGGTCCGGCGACAAGCACTAAGGCTCTCGATGAGGGATAAGGCTGAACGCCTCTAAGCCATTAATCCTTGGACCTGAGAGCCGAACCGATACAAACCTACCGAAAAATGGAGGTGAGAGGCTAAGCATGCTACATGCTTAGTTCAGATACTTATTTCGAAGGTTCTCAGCTGGGGGATCTAAGGGACCCCTGGATGAGAGGGCCTGGCCGTTTATAGCTCACTAATGCATGGAGGTAAGGTGCTGTGCTGACAGCACATGTAGCCTACCTCTTGATCACTAAAGGAAGAAAAGCGCCCCAGTCGCACGAAATGGTTATGAAAAATATCTGTATCTATGCTCAGTAGAGTGTAGACAAAGGTGGAAAAACGTCTCAATAATATGAAATGGAATGCTTGGCTAGCGAATCCACTGCGTGGTCTGAAGTCCGAAGCGAAAGCTTACTTAGTGGACGTCGTCCACAGACTGTCCGTTCCTGGTTTGTGCTTGAGCGACCAGTGGCAAGTGAAAGGCCCAATACATGGAAGTGAGGAATCAAAGTAGCCATGAGCAGGACGTGGCAATTCCTCGGGTGAGCCCAGTCTCAGAGCAGTATGTGCCGGCTCTGCAATAATGGAAGCCGCCTTGGATAGCAGGGAATGCCCATGGTCTGCCCCGACCTTCCCTTGCGGGTTGACCGTGATGTCTCTGACCGTTCTATCTTGACCAGTTGAAATGTGGGTGACATCACAACAATAAGTCTAATGTGTCTCGAAACCCGAGGAAGGCTAACCTCATTAAAAAATGCCAGTCGAAGCCGGAAGTGCTGTCCTACGGGTGGCAAAATAAAACTTGGCACTACGCATTTACGTCAAAGTGAAATGTCTCGTCCGAATGTCTCTCATGCTAGGAACAGCTCTGACTAGGCAGTTTTCCGAATGTCCGTCGTGCCTGAAACAGCTCTGATGGGCACAACGACAAGCACATGTCCGAACCGAAAACTCGCTGAGTAGTTACCATCTGCAGACCTGCCTTGTTTGTGCGGGAACGGCCCGGGGCGAACGAAATGCCCAATATATTGAAGTGAGGAATTAAGGACGTGACAATTCCCTCAGTGAGCCCAGCACCAGGGTGCTATGTGTCGGCTCTGCAATTATGGAAGCCACCCAGGATGGCGGAAAATGCCATGGACTGTCCCTGCCTTCCTTTGAGGGATGACCGTTAAGTCTTGGACCGTTCCAACCTTGACCAGCTGGGAGGTGGACGGTACCACAAAAGTGAATCTCCCAAGAATGCTAACCTGGTCAAAATTGCACGGTAAAAGTCGGATGTATTGGCCTAAGGGTTTCGACCCAAGGGTGCATAACGAGACAGACCGCAATCACATCTGGAAAAAAACACTCCGGATGAACGCAAAGAAGAAGAAGAAGAAACTGTCTAGTGTTTAAACTATCCAGATGCTCAATACACAACTGTCAAATTGTATAGTGATTAAACTATCCAGATGCTCAATACACAACTGTCAAACTGTCTAGTGATTAAACTATCCAGATGCTCAATACACAACTGTCAAACTGTCTAGTGTTTAAACTATCTAGATGCTCAATACACAACTGTCAAATTGTCTAGTGTTTAAACTATCCAGATGCTCAATACACAACTGTCAAATTGTATAGTGATTAAACTATCCAGATGCTCAATACACAACTGTCAAACTGTCTAGTGATTAAACTATCCAGATGCTCAATACACAACTGTCAAACTGTCTAGTGTTTAAACTATCTAGATGCTCAATACACAACTGTCAAATTGTCTAGTGTTTAAACTATCCAGATGCTCAATACACAACTGTCAAATTGTCTAGTGTTTAAACTATCCAGATGCTCAATACACAACTGTCAAACTGTCTAGTGTTTAAACTATCTAGATGCTCAATACACAACTGTCAAATTGTCTAGTGTTTAAACTATCCAGATGCTCAATACACAACTGTCAAATTGTCTAGTGTTAAATCTATCCAGATGCCCAATACTCAACTGTCAAACTGTCTAGTGTTTAAACTATCCAGATGCTCAATACACAACTGTCAAACTGTCTAGTGTTAAATCTATCCAGATGCCCAATACTCAACTGTCAAACTGTCTAGTGTTTAAACTATCCAGATGCTCAATACACAACTGTCAAACTGTCTAGTGTTTAAACTATCCAAATGCTCAAGAAGACATAGCTCCAACAGACAACAGCCGTTGAGTTGAGCCAAGAACTGACCTCACAGCACTCAGGACATTCCCATATGTACTTCGTCATCTTCATTAGTCAGTGAAGAGTCCCAAAACTTATGGCACCAGTTGGAGTTTGATTATATGTGTGTGTGGCCTTTCCTTGGAGTACTGAGTGTCAGCCAGATCCTCTGATCACTTCCTGCTGCACTATTCTCACCGGGCCATGATGATTTATCTTTGGTTCACACTATTCACTTGACCCCAAAGGACCCTGACCACTTGTGCCTAATCATGCACGACCCAGAAGTGCAGATCCATCCAATCTGTCCACCTGCTTGTTTCCCAACACACCAGTGTGGTTTAGGGAAAATATCCAATGAATGCTCCCTATTTTGATTTTTCAATTGAAGCATGTCACTCTGCACAAAGCATGCCCACCTTAACTCTACTCAGCTGCTCCTGAGTTACAACTCATGACATGTGTGTGCTGTTTGTTCTCCACCTCGATTCTCAAACAAGATGCTGTGGTCAACAGACAACAACTGTACTCTACAAGGAACACCAAGGACAAAGGATATGAACTGGATCAAAACATCTCAGGTTACAGACCTTATCCTCTAACAAGTGTTTCAGGTATTCTTCCTTGACCTTGGGCAGATGCTTCAGAATTGCCATAACAACAGGTCTAATGTCCTTGTTCTTAATGGCAGGAAAGCTACTGTCCAACAAGGTCTCGAGTTTTTGAGTCGACTCTTGATCATTGACTGCAGCCAGCTCTGTAATTCTCTGTGGGGAAATAATATATACATAAATGCATAGTTTTTGAGTCGACTCTTGATCATTGACTGCGGCCAGCTCTGTAATTCTCTGTGGGGAAATAATATATACATAAACAACTAGTTGTCATTACAGTCCTCTGATGTACACATTATCATCAACAAGTGCCTTGTTGGTTGGATTGAGCAATCATGCCTCTCCACAAATTGCAATCTCCTACAACATGGATCAATTTATATGTTGCCTCCTTTCTGTGCCATGACACAGTACTGTCAATAATTTCCTCACGCTGTTTTCCTCTATCTCTCTTTCCACAAATCTTTGCAGTTTTCACATGTTCCAGTTTTTGTCTTATAATGCAGCCATAAAATTACTGTTTCTTTCTAATGTTTGTGATAATTTATCTTTGCAACTTAACCTCCCTCAGAATGTCTAGACTGTTCATTTTGGCTGTCCAATTAAATGTTCAGCATTCTTCTATAACACCAAATCTCCAAGGCTTCCAGGGCTTTTTTTGTCTGTTTACAAATTTTCCAGGATTCACAGCCCCACCCACCCACCCACACACACACATATAGAAGGGACGTTCATTTGAAACCCGTTCCAATGGCTTTATTACAAAAGCATGAAAGAAACATTAGCAGGTGTCGTAGAATTAAACAAAGCATGGTCAGAAGAAGTCATTGTAGGCATTCAGGCAAGCATCCCATTGCTTCTTCTTCTTCTTTCGTTCGCTTGAAATATGTATATATCTGCAATGTCGTCTCTTGCATGAATTGAACTGTTTTTTTCAGTTCACACAGTGGTCCATAGAGTTTATCTTCCACTGTCGTCTCTCTAGGCCAGAAGGTTTGCCTAGATATGTTATATTTTGGGCAGTCTTGGAGTATGTGCTCTGCTGTCTGCGACGCCAATCCACATGTGCACATGGCTGTTTCACCAATCTTGAATTTTGTATACATGTGGTTGCGTAATCTATTGTGTCCTGTTCTGAGGCGCAGAATAATGACTTGTTCTGGTCTGTCCATAATGTGGTAGTCATCTTGAGCAGGTTTTGGTGGCTTTCTGACTGATTTGATCATTCTTTTCTTTTGGTGGTATGTAACGGGCACATCAGGCTGTTCCTCTTTGGCTCCTTCCTTAGCCAATTGATCAGCTCTGTCGTTTCCGGGTACTGCACAGTGGGATGGTATCCACTGTATGGTGACTTTATGCTGACTGCTAAGTTCAGAAAGTAGTGTCCTTAGTACTGGCAATTTCCCAGAGAGGAGCGCCTCGAGTACTGATTTTGCATCTGTTAGTAGCACCACAGGTTGTGTACCATTGCTGTTATTTAGTAATTTCTCTGTTGCTATCTTGATTGCCTCAATTTCGGCATCATAGTTATGGCAGTACTTTCCTGTCGGTACTCTGGCTGTGTCCCTAGTATTATTTGGGTATTCTATGTACACTCCCGCTCCTCCATTTCGAACAGCATTTTGTGCTGACCCATCTGTGTAGACTCGGATCCAGAGGTCCTGTGGGTATTCTTCATCAAGGAAGCTGAGAGTGGCTGTTCTGCGCTGCACACTGTTCTGTTCTTCCTTGTCAAATATTCCTCTCACTTTTGTCTGGATTTTTAACGATAGTCTATGCTCATCTTTCCATGGAGTTCGCTCTGGAATAGTTGTTAGGGGGATACCAACTGTGGGCAGATCAGTGGTTTCTCTGCAGAGTCGTTTGGCCTGGTGGATAAAACTACTTCTTTTCAACCGCCCCATAGCTAGGTTTTCAAATCTGTTCTTCATAGGGTGGCCTGGCAAGCTGAGGAACTTTTCTGCTTGTATTAGCGTTTTCGTATCTCTGTGCTCACTCAGTGCCTGTGTCCTCCCCATCTTCTCCATTTCCACTATAGGGGTTGATCTCATCCCTCCTGTGGTGACTCTAAGTGCTTGATTTTGCACCTTGTCCAGCTCTTGTAGTGTGGTATTTGATGCTGAACACCACGCAGTTGACCCATATTCCAGGTGTGGTCGTATGCTCTGTTGGTAAACTTTGCTAAGTATTTTCGTACTGGCTCCCCATGTGGTTCCACTTAGCTTTCTCAGGATGGCTATTTTCCTTCTGGCTTTTGCTACTGCTTTGTTGATGTGCTTTCTCCATGTCAGCTTGCCATCAAATGTTACTCCAAGGTATGTAGGTTCTTTATCTTCTCTTAGGGGTGTTCCATTTATCTGGATGATCCCTGCCTTTTGTTTTGGAGAGAGGGTAAATAGGGTGGTGCTGCACTTGTCAGTGTTTATGCTGACACACCATCTATTTGCCCATGCAGCAAATGTATCTACAGCTCTTTGTAGCAATCTGGTGGCCACTGATGCATATTCATTTGTGCTCCATAGAACCAGGTCATCGGCGTACATTGCCGCTTTAATTCCATGTGGTAGGTGAGCAACAAGATCATTGATGAAGATTAGAAAAAGTGTGGGGGACAAGACTCCGCCCTGGGGGACACCGTGACGCAGTAGTACTTTCTTGCTCTTGAGTCCGTCTATCTGTACTCGGGCTCTTCTGTTGTGCAAGTATGCTTTCACCCATTTGTACATTCTTCCATTGACTTTGCAGTTTCTCAGTTTCTTCATCAGACCTTCTTTCCAGACTTTGTCAAAGGCTTTCTTCAGATCTATCCATGCCGCAAGCACCAGCTTCTTCTCTTGGAATGCATCCTCAATTTCTTGAGAGAGGTAGGTTGTCTGATCTTCCGTAGAGTAGCACTGCCTAAAGCCAGCCTGCTGTGGCACAAGGATGTTTTTACTTTCAATGTACCACTGCAGTCTGTGATTGATGATGCGCTCCAGTGTTTTGCAGAGACAGCTGGTGAGGCTAATTGGTCTGTAGCTAGAGGCAATGGAACCATCTTTCCCTGATTTTAGGAGGGGTATCATGATTGCTTCTCTCCAGGCTTGTGGAACACTGCCTAAGGTCCAGCTGTTATTGAAGATCTGCAACAGCTTTGTTTTGGCCTCTGTTCCTAGGTTCCTGATCATTTCATTGGAGATACCATCAGCTCCTGGTGACTTTCTCATTTTCAGTTTTGATATGGCTAGCTCCAGTTCGCTGATTGTGATGGGTGCCTCCAGAACCTCATGTACTATTTCCTTCTGTCCTGTATGTTGTCGTTTCTCTCGAATCTCTTGTTGTTTCTCTGGACTAATTTTGATATTGCTATCTTGTGCGAACGAGTCCGCAAAATGGTCAGCTGCTTGCTTTCTTGTTAAGATTTTTCCATCTTTATGTAGTGCAATTTTTGAGTTTCTCCCTGTGCCCTCGTCATTAAGCTGTTTTATTAGCTTCCACAATTTCCTTGTGTCTCTTTCAAAGTTCAGAGACTCCGTTTTCTCCTGCCAGCTTTTCCGTCTAGCCTGCAGCTTGGCCCTTTGAAATTTGGCTTTTGCATGCTGGAATTTATTGTGGTGCTCTTGGCTGGGTGTGGCCTCTGCTTGCTTTCTACACACTTCAACATCATTATGCAACTGTTCCAGTTCACTACTCCAGTAGGGTTTATATTGTTTACGGGCTCCTCTTGGTACTGTTTCTCGCGCTGCCTGTAGTATGCATTTCCCAAACTCTTCAACTGCTTTATTTATGTCTTTCTCAGTGTTCAGGTTTCTAACCAGTATGCTGGTGCGATGCTTGTACATTGCCCAGTCTGCTTTCTTGTAGTTCCACCTCGAGAGGGTGCTGCTTTCACTTACAAGCTCATTTTCTACGGTTAGAAAGACTGGCCGATGGTCACTGCCACCAAGTTGTTTCCCAACAATTCGTGTAATGTTCCACTCCAGGTCTGGTGAATGAAAAGCCAGGTCAGGTGTAGTTGTAGAGTGCCATGATCTCGAGTAGAAAGTATGTGGGTCGGACGGCTTGTTAATCAACATGAATCTATTCTCATCCTGCCAGTCTTCCAGTCTCTCTCCTCTCTGGTCCATGTGATCATAGCCCCAGCTCTGCGAGTGGCTGTTGAAATCGCCACACACAATCATTTTTTCTTTTAGTGGTAGAGTGTCCAGTGCCTGTGGGCGGTCACTTGGACAGTAGTAATTGATCAGATGTAGATCTGTATTACCTGTCTTAAGTTTAAGTGTCTGATACTCAGCCCCTTCCATGTAGACTTTGATTTGGGAAGCCATGATGTTATTTCTTACAAGGGTCAGTATCCCACCTTTTCGCCTGTCCTTTCGGTCAGATCGGTAACACTGGTAGCCTCTGATTTTGAAGGCTATATTTTCATTGAGGTGAGTTTCTTGCAAGCAACATATACTTACTTTTTCTTGGTCCAAGATTTTTTCTAATTCTATTTTTTTGTTGCTGACTCCCTCCGCATTCCAGTGCATTATTTTAAGTCTTCGTTTAGTATGGCCAGTCGTCCTATTCTCATATCCCCTGGCTCCACAGGACATCTGAGAAGGACCTCCAGTAGTTGGGGTTGGACCCTTTCGAGACATAGGGCCCGGCACTGCACCTGCCTGGGGGTCCAGAGCAGGGCAAGCACCATAACGATTAGCAGTAGTCGACATATTCCATTTTGCGTGATTGCGTGGCATCCTGATTTCTGTGGTGCGCCTCTTGGCTGGTTGCCTCCGTCTTCAGCACCTTTCTTTGCTAGAGCAGACTGTGGTCTCACTCGAGTGTAGATGTGTACGCGCGCACACGCCTGTCTGCGCATGCATGTACGTGCATACACATCTAGAGCATACTGGTTATTTTCCGGCGCCAGAGACTCACCGTCGCCCCTTCTCCTGTTAGTTTAAACGGGCCCGCCACGTGAAGGCCAGGAGTTGGACTTTTGCTGCATAGGTTATGTATTCACGAGCCATTGAGGTATTTGAGCAATGTTGGGCGCTCACCCCAACACCGCGCCTCGGCTACATACAGCAACATTTGGAACCCATCCCATTGCTTATATAGGCGGCAAATGCCGTCCGCAAAAAAGGATAACCAAGTGTTTACCGCGTTCATCACGTCTGCATCTGTGTGAAATCGTTGCCCCTTGAGAGCTTTTTTAAGAGGTCCAAACAAATTAAAATCACATGGTGACAAATCAGGACTATAGGCTGGATGTTGCAGAATTTCCCACTTCTTCCTTGCTAATGCTTCCTGCACAATCTTTGTGACATGCGAACGAGCATTATCATGCAACAAAATCACACCGCGAGAAAGCATGCCGGGTCGTTTATTCTTGATGGCTTATTGCAGCTTGTCTAGTGTTTGCAAGTAGTGGGGTAGAGGTGATGTTAACACCAGGTTCTTTAAAGTCGGCCAACAATAGCCCTTCAAGGTAAATAAATGCACTCAGCATAACCTTACCAGCAGAAACCTGTAACTTGAATTTTTTGGCTTTTGGTGATCCAGCATGCTTCCATTACACGCTCTCTCTTTTGCTGCTCAGCTCAAAGTGGTGACACCTTGATTCATCGCCTGCTGCGGAAGAGAAATGCATCACCCTCCACTCTGTAACGCAGCAAGTGGTTCAAACACCATCCCATGCGTTCCTCTTTTTGGTGGTTGGTCAACATCCGTGGTACCCACTGTGAACACACCTTCCGATATTGCAGTTTCTTACGAATGAATTGTCCCAACTGACACATCAAATTCTTTCGCTAGCGAACGTATGCTTCGACAACAGTTCATTTGTACTGCTGCATCAATTTTGGAAATGGTTTTTTCTGTTACAACAATATGTGCTTTTGACCCGGCCGTCAAAGATCTGTCATGAACTGACGTCCTTTCCGAAACATTCGTGTCCAGTCTGTCACTGTTGTCTTCGACACACATTTGTTACCGTACGCTGCCTGCATTCTTCGATGAATGGCCACTGGTCGACATCCTTCAAATGAAAGAAACTGAATCACCGCTCTTTGAGCTTCTTTAGACAGATTTTGGATCAACCAGGCCATTTTCTCAACAGTCAGAAACAGAACCTATGCATCATGGGGCGATAAGCAGATGCGCTTTTATTCATTGGTCAGTACTTATCACATGACTATGACAAGATCATGTTCAACGTACGCAATTACGCGCGGTGCGGCAGGAACGAATTTCAAATGAACACCCCTTATATATATATATATATATATATATATATATATATATATATATATATATATATATATATATATATATATATATATATATACAACAGCATGTTAATTGTACATTTCTTATATTAACTAACTGTTACATTATGAAGAATGTCAAATGTTAAGTCTGTAAGTTCTTACAGATGGTCATTAGTCTTAAATCAACAAAGCAAAACAATCCGTGAAGCATGGATGAAGGTCAATGTGGCAGACACCACACAAAGATGGGGAAAACAAAGAAGAGGCCAGTGATGCATACCTAATGATGACATCAAGCAGGAGGATGCACACTGCCACCACCTATACAGCACTTGCAAGGCAATTAAACAAGAAACCACACATGCGACCAGAATCCTTCAACATGCTACGGAATATCACAAACAGCAGTCTTCGCACCAAATTCAAAAGTCCCACTTCACATCAATCACCGGGATGTACACACCCGGACATGCCAGCATAAAGGGCAATGAACACTCAGAACAGCTGACCAAAAATGGACCAATACAGCTTACCAAACATGCAGCAATACAAGTGGGAATAAGCATGGACAAGGCCAATCTTGTCAATGAAGTACAGTCTCAGTTGGTTGATAAAAACTTGGAGCAGAAGAGGAAGAGGGGAAGACCTAGCAAGAAAATGATGGGCAGTCTGAAAAAAACATTTTTGAGAAATATCTGTAATAGAAATGAAGGGCAGTATAGAAGACAGGAGGCTGTGGATATACATGACAACCAAATGCATAGACTATAAGAAAATAAAATAAAATGAGTTGTTATATACTGAAAAGCAGGTGCAGTTGATACGGAGCTATGCTGATGTCATGAGCATGTCAGGTGAGGGGTCAATGACTGCATTCGTAGTCTCACTAAGTGATGGAATGACTAGCCACCTATTCCTTTGTGTCTTATGGGAATGTCCCGAATGCTGTGATGTCGGTTCCTAAATCAATCAATCAATCCTTTGTGTATTCGTGCATATAAAATATGATGGTCCTATCAGATCAAAAACCCATCATAAGTTCCTGCTTCGTGACACATTTCAACAAAAATTTTATGAAACATAAAATCTGGTTTACCTGCAGAAGCCTCTCCCTGACTGTCTCAAATATAGACAAGTTCAAGGTCAACCGTTTCACACCATGTAGGTCCAGAAATGGCAGGGCAATCTTCAAAGACTCTGCGTCAATGCCATTGACATTCTGAAACTCCTGGATGGCATTCAGTGGGTCTGAGGAAGTGGTCAAGGCTATGTTCAAATGTTTTCCAGTGGCAATGCCAAGCTTGTCCAGCCCTGTGCCTTCAGACATGTTTCACCTTCAACAGAGTCAAAAGATATGCAAATGATTCATAATTCCTAAAATAATCATGGAATATTACATCTTTGCTAGTGTCTTCTAAGAAGATTATGGGTATTTGATGATCAGTTTTGCAGGACAGACTTAACAAATAAAAACAGTACTTGCACCTTGTCGTCTTCACAGACAATAGTTTGTTACTTGTGCTTACAAAGGCACAACAACTAATAACCCATAGCGGTAGTGAATGTGACTGATCAGATTCGCATGGTAAATGTTCATTCACAGTGGATGCATGTGAACACATGGTCAGTAGACTGGTCAATAAAAACAGTGAAGGCTTTTTTTTAGAAATGTTGCATATCCCTTGCAGGACATTGCAGTCAACACTAGCGTTTTTCAGCTGCTATTGATGTACTAGGCAAATTTTACGTTCAGTAGTTTGCCATTGCTTTCTGAATGACCGGCTCCCATACCAACACGTTATAACACAACGCGACACGGTCTGCTGCGCAAATCGGTCACGGCTGCATTTCTAATGCCTGGTAAGCGGCTCACGAACTGCATTCGCATGAAAGCCCAAACCAAGCTTCTAATTTCTCTGTCACCTAATGCAACCTACATCTAATTTCTCTGTCAGATAATGCAACTGACTTCAAATTTCTCTGTCACCTAATGCAACCTACTTCTAATTTCTCTGTCAGATAATGCAACTGACTTCAAATTTCTCTGTCAACTAATGCAACTGACTTCTAATATCTCTGTCATCTAATGCAACCTACTTCTAATTTCTCTGTCACCTAATGCAACCTACTTCTAAATTCTATGTCACCTAATACAACCTACTTCTAATTTCTCTGCCACCTAATGCAACCTACTTCTAATTTCTCTGTCACCTAATGCAACCTACTTCTAATTTCTCTGTCACCTAATGCAACCTACCTCTAATTTCTCTGTCACCTAATGCAACATACTTCTAATTTCTCTGTCACCTAATGCAACCTAGCAACCTACTTCTAAATTCTCTGTCACCTAATACAACCTACTTCTAATTTCTCTGTCACCTAATGCAACCTACTTCTAATTTCTCTGTCACCTAATGCAACCTACTTCTAATTTCTCTGTCACCTAATGCAACCTACTTCTAATTTCTCTGTCACCTAATGCAACCTACTTCTAATTTCTCTGCCACCTAATGCAACCTACTTCTAATTCACCTAATGCAACCTACTTCTAATTTCTCTGTCACCTAATGCAACCTACTTCTAAATTCTCTGTCACCTAATGCAACCTACTTCTAATTTCTCTGTCACCTAATGCAACCTACTTCTAAATTCTCTGTCACCTAATGCAACCTACTTCTAATTTCTCTGTCACCTAATGCAACCTACTTCTAATTTCTCTGTCACCTATTGCAACCTACTTCTAATTTCTCTGTCACCTAATGCAACCTACTTCTAATTTCTCTGTCACCTAATGCAACCTACTTCTAATTTCTCTGTCAGCAAATGCAACTGACTTCCAATTTGTCTATCACCTAATGCAACTGACTTCTAATTTGTCTATCACCTAATGCAACTGACTTCCAATTTGTCTATCACCTAATGCAACTGACTTCTAATTTACTATTACCTAATGCAATTGACTTCTAATTTGACTATCACCTAATGCAACTGACTTCTAATTTGACTATCACCTAATGCAATTGACTTCTAATTTGACTATCACCGAATGCAACTGACTTCTAATTTGACTATCACCTAATGCAACTGACTTCTAACTTGACTATCACCTAATGCAATTGACTTCTAATTTGACTATCACCTAATGCAACTGACTTCTAATTTGACTATCACCTAATGCAACTGACTTCTAATTTGACTATCACCTAATGCAACTGACTTCTAATTTGAGTATCACCTAATGCAACTGACTTCTAATTTGTCTGTCACCTAATGCAACTGAGAATGTTTGAGGATTTGGTAACAGTTACCATTTCCAAGCAAAAATATTGTAAAACCTCATGCATTTTACCGTTTATATGACACACAATTTCATTCATTTCTTTAGCTACTGCTTAAATCGTCATGATAATCATGTGCCATTCCGGTAAGCGTGGGCCGCCATGTTTCGCCATCATATACAATCACCAATGCCGTGGATCAGCTGTGTTCTTGTCCCGACTGTCATGTGGTCAAGCCATCCAGATATTTACTTTTCTGCTTTCCCCGTGCTCTTTTCCCTTCAATAGTTGTCACCAAGTTCTCTAGTTTATTTCTTCCCATAACATGCCAGAAAAAAATGTGACTGTCTATGTCTAATTTCTCTAATCATTTTGCGGTCTTCATTTGCCTCTTGAAGGACTTGCTCATTGGTTTTTCTATCTGTCCATGGTATTCTTTGCATGTTCCTCAGAAACCACATTTCCACTGCCATTAGATGTTTTTCAGCTCGTCTGTTCGTCATCAAACTTTCCATGAATTAAATAAAACAGACATAGCTTGACCTCAATTATTATGCTGATAACAAGTGTTGAACTCTGCAGATCCAATAGCGTTATTAGTATGACCGAAAATAACCTATGAACCATGTATTTCTTTATATGGAAGTAATTTGTGCCGGTTTCCCTGGCCAAGGAATTAACGATGTTGTTCGTACTCCCGTATATCCACGTGGGGAAAACAGCTGTGTGAGATTTGGTAGCGGATCGCGTAGCGCTGGTAACTTACGGGGGTATGTGAGCCGTTCGTTCAGAAAGCAATGGCAAACTATTGAATGTAAAAACTTGCCTAGTACATCAACAGCAGCTGAAAAATGCTGGCGTTGACTGCAACGTCCTGTATGGGGTATATGCAATATGCAACATTTAAGAAAAAAAGAAAAAAGAAAAAAAAAAACTGTGTACAATTGTTCATAGTGAAATTCATGTTAGTTCCAATACAGAAGGGCTGATAGTTCTAACAATACAAAACAATGTATTTCCTTAGTGAATTTAAACATAGAAGCCACACAGAAGCATGATTTATTGCCTGCGTATTTCACTGCATCTCGTCAGAGCTCTTTGAGACCTTAACAGTTAAGAGGTTCCAGCCAGATTCTGCAAACAAATAGTTTGTTTTAAATATAAGATTACTGTCGGGATAATAAATGCTGCACATTCAAACAATACCTTTGATGTTGTGTTTTAAGTATTTCAGCCAAATTATTATTCACTTACTTAGTATGTTATATAACTGTGCAGTAAGCAACTGACGAGATGCAGGGAAATACGCCGGGCAATAAATAGTGCAACATAATGTTTGTGGCTACTGTGTTTAAGTTCCAACAATACTTTTGGATGACAATTTAAAAAAATAACACTGCCTGTCAAATGGATAGAACTGGTAATTTGATTTTTGTGCCCAAGGATTCTGACGCCTCCCCCAGGACCTTAGCTAAGTGACTTCTGCAGTAGTTTGTTTCTTTGTTAATGTAGTTGTTATGGTGTCTTTTTGTTTTTGTGTGCTGACAAAGGCTTTCTAACCACAGTAGTAATTGGATCAAGTCTGTTCATTGTAACTGTGTTCTTGTAAATCTGACCAATGCTACGCTTCGTTAATAATTTACTCACTGTCAATAACTCTGTAATTCACATTATATTATATAATTTAATATAATTTATATAATTATAATTTATATTATAAATTATAATTATAATAAATGCATTTCCCCTCAGTTCACTATGATAGGTTTCCTCCGAAGTCGGAGAGTGTCTGCCTGTACGGCGAGGAACCACCAGTCTGCACACCAATAAGCCAGACATGGGACAACGGATACTCACGCAAACCTCAGGTCCTGTATGACATCACACTGATGTGGGACAACAGCATGCCTTCATCCGACATACAGGACTTCACGTTGGAGCTCAAGCCAACGAACACAAGCAAGCAACTATGATAGGTATGCTAGTAGTGCTGCAACCCAATCTGAAACCAGAAATGCTGTACCCCGCCACCCCGGAATGATCCATTGTGTCTCCAAAAATGGCTATGTAAAGACCATTCATGCTTACGATGTCATTCATTCATTCAGATATCACATGACAGTAACAAATGTCATCTTAGATTCTGCAGAATAGGTTAGACTAACATTCTATGCATAGTAATTAGTTGAAATTATTGTGACTTTTAAATAAATGTAATTATTTGATACACTGCAAGTAATTTTATTTTCTAGAGCTGTATTTGTAAATCTTTGAATATTTTGAGATGGATTTTCATATTCTGCATCAAGTTTTACATATATTTGGAGAGATTCATCGCCAATCACCTTCCATTTGTGGTATTAGAAAAATATTTCTGCTGAGATGTTTCAACTTTTTGAATGGAAAGTCAAGATGGCGGCCGACACGAATAATGAATATCGATTGGACTTAATGCTCAAAACGTGCAATTGAAACTACTAAAGTTAAAGAGAATACAAGTTTAAAGATTATTAATAATTTATTTGAGTACTTGTACTATTTTTTATTCATATAACATGACAGAACATATTTTTGAAGTCAGTTTTCATATCCGCCTATGACCCGTTTGAGACAATCTCGCACGGACTGGCAGTGGAGATGATGGGAACACACCGGAGTGCTCCGAAGTTACAGGATTCATGACAATTTTTTTTTGCCGGAGATACCAACACTCAAATGTGAATATCTCCGCTTAGAATTGACATATAGGCATCATTGAAGTACCATTAGATTTGGTTTTTCAAGGCCTATCTATCTGTGGTGGTGTCGTTAGTAAATACTCAATTTGAAAATCATGACTTAATACTATTATTAGCAATGTCAATTGTCGGCATATCATAAAATGGGTGGGGTACAGTTTTGACCTAATTAGCATAAAGTTTCTTGCGGCATCCAGTTCTATGCCTGGGGGTACCCATGCTTGCTTCTGATTGGATGTATTCGGAAATAACCGGTTAAACTTCGCAGGAAACAACTCTAAAAATTGCATAAGTGTCCTGGCTGCTAGACTGCAAACCTTTGTCGCTAGACGTTATTTCTCAGTGGTGTTAATTTCGATATTTGATGCCCGGTAAGCAAATTTTTCATATAACTCACGTATCATAAATAATAGTAGACTTTTTATTGCATTTTTGGATTCTCCATTCAATTTTTCATATATGTGAAGAGTTTCCATGCCGTTAGCATTGCGTAGTATAGCAGAGCGGACTCCTTTTTATTTTATAATTACAACTGGCAATTTAACTACTAAAATTAAATAGAATACAAGTTTCATTTGTAGCAGTAACTTATCTGTGTACTTGTATAATTTGTCACCCTTTGACATGACTGAAAATAATTTTGAAAGCCAGTTTTCAGACCCGTCTGTTGTAAACCTGTAAGGAGTACTTTTTTTTCTTAGCAGCGCACAGTACATAATTATTTTAATTTAAATAAAATACTGTGAAATAAATGATCAGTGCTAACGCTGATTGAGCTGACTGTCCCATACGAATCGAATATTGAGGAGCGACACATGTTCAAGATGGCGACAAGTCTCAGATGGGAGGGTTACACCATCAGGCTGTTCGCCGTCGAGGTAGGCGCAAGGGGTCTTGTCTCCCACTCCGTGTTTGACGTGCTGAAGCAAATGGGCCTGAAAGGACAATCAAGGGCCCGGACCCAAAAACAACTGTCTGAGGCAGCCGAAAAGGTCTCGCTCTGGCTGTGGAACTGTCGCAACCTAGAGTGGGACAAGTCTCGGTACTAGTATGGTTAGAAGCGGTGACTGCAAGACCAACGATTTCTCAATCAAGACCACGAACTTAACAACGTCTCATGTCAGTTCTTTAGCCCATCCTCCAAGCGTGAGTGGTGAGCCCAAGTGCAGTCAATCACATAAATGCCGGCCGACAACCAGCCTCCATAGGGTAGCGATAATCGACCGCAGCTCGCACCCAGATCGAGCGCAATGTAACATGGCCGCAAAGCAGCCACACTGTCACAGTCGCTCGAGATATGCGTACTTACGGGTCTAGTCAGTTGCAGACAGACCAAGAGGTGGATAAGAAAGGAAGATCCGGCTTCCTAATATGGTGCGACGCCGTGAACGGGGCACGGGTAAGGCACATGGCAGTGGAGACGTATGGAGGTGACAGAGGCTATGGCGGGGGATGAAGCTCACATCCCACGACCATGCGTGCCCAGGGGCAGGCACAGGCTGTACGGGCTCTCACCACGGAGGGAGGAAGGGTTTTAGAGTGGAAAAGGTAACAGCAAAAGGACAAGCATAACATCAGGGATAACTAAATGACCGAAAGAACGTCTCCACGGCAGGGGACAGACGCCCGGAGTCATGACCCGGACGGGCCCGCCCCCAGAGAGTGTCAGGAATGTAAAGGGGCCGAAACACTTGAAGAAAGGGGTACCCTTCTGAAGATCAGAAGCCCCCTGCCGCTTTTGCTCTGCATCAGAGTTTTTACTACTACTTATTAATTGCTCACTTTTAGATACAGAACAGTGAAATTATAGAGCAGAAGTAGAAATCAATTATTAGTTCTTACTACTGCACGTGGCTAGCCCACCATTCACTGCTACGGCGGACCAGGCTGATGACCCCTAACGCTGTATAAACCTCATCATCACTTAACTAATATGGCAGTACAATTAAATGAAAAACACCCCCAGGATCCTGCGAGAGCGGGGGAGAAAGAAGGATCCATTGGCGTCCTCGTGGAAACGACCAGGACCGTCCACCCGACCATGAGCTCAGAACAACGGACGTTCGTCTGGCCATGCGTTTGTGGTAGGAGCTTCCCGACCTTCCGGGGAATGAGAATTCATTCAGCACAACCCTCAAAGAGAGAGCGATGAGAATTCATTCAGCACAAATGAGAATTCATTCAGCACAATCCTCAAAGAGAGGGCGATGAGACGGAAGAGGATTTCAGCCAGGGTGAACCCCACAGAGAACCCCAGGGTTCTGCCGCTGATAAGACTCGGTGTCATCTGTGACATACCAGCGCAAACTTCTGAAAGGGTGAAGATCAAGTTCCCTAATGCCAGCAGGAAGGAGGAGTGAGCGTTATTAGACGCAAAGTTGTCCCGTGCTTTAGAAGAGCTAAAGCACATATCCCTTGAGGAGAAACTAGTAAAGTTCAGAGAAATCGTATACCTCCACTAGCTGAGTCATTTTGGTAGCAGCGAGAGGAGGGAAGCAGCTCTGCCACAAAAGACTCGGCGGCAGAGACTGCTTGAGGTGGTGAGGAAAGAAAAGAATTCCGCTCGGAGAAGATGGAAATCAGCAGACGAGCATGAGAAGGAGGGCTTGCGCCAGGTGTAGCAACATCTGAAAGCCAGGCACAATGTTCTCTCACGAGCGGAAAGGTTTTGCAGAAACAGGCGGAAAACCTGGAGGGAACGTGAGAGGTTCTTCCGGGAACCATACGAGTTTGCACGAGGCTTGTTCAAGCAGCCACGATCCGGCGTCCTCGAAGCCAGCAAAGAAGAACTGGAAAACCACCTCGTGACGACGTACTCCGACGCCCAACGGAACGTCCCACTCTGAGAAATCGAGGGGCTCACAAGCCCGGCAGAACCAACAGTGGAGTTCAATGCCAGGCCTCCGATGTGGAGCGAGGTGGTTGGAGTGGTTAAGAAAGTGAAGTCCAAGTCAGCACTGGGGCCCAACGGTGTGCCTTATACAGTCAATAAAAGATGCCCGAACATCCTCGCGAAGCTACACCGGTTACTGCAATCCGTGTGGAAGCAAAAGAACACTAGCACAGAATGGAAGACGGCCAACGGAATCTATATTCCAAAAGAGCAAAACTCTGCTGGCATTACCCAATTCAGGCCTCACTCTTCTGAACGTTGAGAGGAAAATATTCTTCTCAATCATGGCCGGTCGGAGCACGAAGTACTTGATGGGGAACAAGTACATCGAGACAGCGGTTCAAAAAGGGGGGCTACCCGGAGTCCCCGGTTGTCTCGAGCACAGTACCATAATCTGGGATGCTATCCAGAGAGCGAAGACAAAGAAGGAGGAACTCTACTTGATATGGTTAGACCTGGCTAATGCCTATGGGTCAGTGCCACACCAGTTGTTGTGGCATGCACTCAAGGCATATCACGTGCCCGAGAACATAAAAGGAATGCTAGGGCAGTACTTCTTGGGCTTCTCTCTTCGGTTCTCGACCAAAACGTTCACGACCAGATGGATCGACTTGCAAGTGGGTATTGCCATTGGATGTACGATTTCGCCGATATTATTTGTCATGGCCATGCAGGTCATACTGGACACGGGATCCGGCTACGCACACGGTCTGAGACTCAGCAAAGAGGTGAACACGCCACCGCTGAAGGCCTTCATGGACGATACAACAATCCTGAGACCAAAAGAGAGCGATGCCCGCAGCGTCCTCCTCAGACTAGACGATCTGATTCACTGTTGCATTATGAGCTTCAAACCAAAGAAATCCAGAAGCCTGTCGATCGTGAAGGGTAAGGCGGTGGAAAGGAGGTTTGTGGTGTCCAGACAGGCGATTCCCATGGTGATGGAGGAGCCTGTGAAGAGTCTTGGGCGTGTGTATGACTCAACCCTGACGGATAGGAACGCAGTGGCAGAGATACAAGCAATGCTGACGAACGGCCTGAGTACCATCGATAAAACCAGGCTGATAGGCAAATTCAAAATCTGGGTCCTCCAATATATGCTTATTCCGAAACTCCAGTGGCAGCTGCTGATATACGATGTTGGCGTAACCACAGTGAGCACCATGTAAGGCACGACAAGCAGGTACATACGAAAGTGGCTTGGAGTACCCACGTGTCTCCCGACTGTCGCATTGTATTGTAAGCAGAGCAAGCTCGTCCTCCCATTCCTGTCCCTCGTGGAAGAGTTTAAAGCCGGAAAAGCCAGACTCGTGATGATGCTGCGCAAGTCTCCAGATATAACGGTTAGCGCTTCAGTCCCCGCCTTGAAGACGGGAAGGAAGTGGAAAGTCGTCAGCGTAGTCGAACAAGCCCAGGCCACACTCCAGCTGAAGGAGGTAATGGGCCACACCCAGGTTGGCAAGCATGGGTTCGGATTCCATGTGAATGATCCGATGTGGTCAAAGGTATTGACCAAGGAACGCGGGGACCTGGTGCTTGAGGGGATCCGCAAGGAGGAAGATGACGGAAGAGTCCGCAAGGCTGCCCAGCAAGTGCAGCAGGCGCAGTGGATGTCATGGGAGGCGGTTATGCAGAGACATGGAGGGAGATCTGGCACATGGCACTACTGCGGCTAAGTTTCGTCATCCGATCCCTATACGATGTCCTGCCATCAGGGGCCAACTTGGCCAAGTGGGGGAAAACCAACGACCCGTTCTGTCCCCTCTGTAAGAGAGCCAAGATAATCCAGATGGTGGATCACGTTATTATTTAATATTTTAATAATTAATTAACTGTTGCTTAATTTATGTAGCAATTACAAACTTATGTACTTACATTGATGCATAATATTTAACCAACAACAACAAAATCTGTCGCAATGCAGTGGGTACATTAAGACAATATGGGTACATTAAGACAATATTAGTACATTTTCATGAATTGTTCTTTCATTAACAACGAAAATTTCACATGAAATTTAATTAATATAAATGGGCAGCTATTTTTAACTGTTAATTAGGTCACAACAAATCCTAATGAAAAGTCTTAAAAGTCAAGTGCATTTTTCTCGGAGACACAGAGACTCTCTTGCTTTGTGCGATGCTTTCGGCAGGCCGCCCTGCGGAAAGAGACCGAGCCATATGGGGTACAACCCAGTGCAATGAAGCTGATCGTCTCAATCCTCTCACCATTCTATCGAAAGAGGAATGTGACCTTTACTTTCCTGTTACCAAAACGCCTAATGAAATATATGTTACCAGGTTTGTTAGCAATGCGACAGACTTTTAATGAATAATAAACAATTGACAGCCATTTTTAATTGTTAATTAGGACACAACACATCCTATTGAAAAACTGATAATATGTCAAGTTAGGCCTTGCCATCCCGGATGCATTGATATATGGTACTATGTTTTCTGTTTAAAAATAAACAAGCCACAGTAATAGAAGGCAGAATTTCTCAGCTTCCAATTTATTGAGCTACGATAAAATCTCCCCCATTTCTTAAGACCTCTCTGCACTTCCTGGTTGTAGATCACGACACAAAAATATTAAATACTCCGCTTAGAATTAAAGTACAGTCTTCATTGAGATACCTTGCATTCATCTTGTCAGGTTGTATTCAACTGTGATGATTTCATAATTAAAAAGCCGATTTTTTAATATGCTCTATATATGCTATATTATAATTGATTTATTTGGTTGTTTCAGGATTTGAGGTTTAAAGATTTAGCCAACCCACTATTGGCAACGCTGACCGTATTCCGGAACGAACCTAAGGTCTTGTCCACGTCAATTTGGAAGCACTAGGCTCGAATTTCGCTCTCGTCGGTAGTGCATATCCTTCACTCACTGGAACCGGAATCAAGCCCGGATCAGTTTCATGTGATTTGTATACTATTACTACTATTTTTTGTTTTCAATTAGCATATCCTTTACAGGACATCGCTGTCAACAGCAGCATCTTTCAGCTGCCTGTTGATTTCTTGGCAAGATTACGCTCAGTAGTTTGCCATTGCTTTCTGAGTGGCTGGCTCAGTTATCCCGCAAGTCACCAGCGGGGGTCGAACCGCTCCCAGCTCTCGCCCGCTACGAGACTGCGTGATAAACGGGATTACGATTACGGAGAAAGTGTTGTATTCACCAACAAAAACAAAACAAAACCAATTTCATTTTTGTCTCGCTGTAGTCGACAGCTTTTAATTATTGAGTGTTGTCACTCTTACAAACGGTTACATGTATCACTATTAATAGTATTTTTTTCCGCATATACATGACATATCATGTCAGTGTCAACACCACCAGCCACCAGCATTTTACCGCTGTCGTCGATTTCTGGGCAAGATTACGCTCCAGTAGTTAAGTTTGCCATTGTTTTCTGAGCGGCCGGCTCACTTATCCCGTAAGTTACCAACGCGTCGAGAAATTAATAATATTAGTATTAGTATTAGCAATGATTAAATAATGACTTACAATGTAATTACATAAACGTTAATTGAAAATAACAAATTAGAAAACTGCCTTGAATAAGTTTCGTTACCTTTATTGTTTAATAACACAGTTTTGTATATACACGGCAGAACTTTAAAAATGAAGGAATTGACGGAACAAATTTTGTTATAATTTCACTTGCCTCTTCTTCGTTCACCCTCAGATGTCAATTTTTTTTTTTTTTTTTTTAAATCTGCTCGCTTTGAACTTAAGTGTAGTCCACACTGTACTGACTTTTGCGTGTGGCCCTGCTGTTCCAGTTACCAGTACAACGCCCTCCCCCCCCCCCCCTTTTCCTTTCTGTTTCAGACGAACCCACTCTGAATTCTGAGATATTTGAATTATTTGTAATTTACGCCCACAAGGAAGACAAGGGGGAGAAGTCCTTAAGTTTCTTAACATTTCTTATTAGTGTGTCCTCAAATTCAGCGGGTATAGACCAACATATCTTTCTGTGCTCTGCATATGTTGGACACTCCAGCAACAAATGTTTAGCTGTCGTTTTACCAGCTCCGCAATCACATTCATCAGTATTGCATTGCCCATCTTTAGTTTAATAAACATATGGACTATTTATTACTTGCTCTTTTTGGCTGAGTAGGTAACATGGATCATCTTTCTGGTGCCCTGGATGTTTTGGTCCCCATTTAGTTCGATAATTTCTTCTTATAAATCTCATGGCCTGATCATAGATTATGCCTATATTGGCTATATCTCATCAGGCTGGGGTAGTCTTCTACTTTTTAAACAAAAAACTCGTCTCCATCTGATCGCGTACAATTTTAGATACAAGTATTCCAAAAGATTGATAATGAAGTAGGTCAATATCAACCTATTAAGAGAGGTATGCGACAGGGATGTGTAATGTCTCTGGATTTTTTTTTTCCTATACAGTGAAAATATTTTAATAAATGTAGAAGTTATGAGAGAAATCACCATTGGAGGACGTAACATCAATGACATTACTTAGAAATGCGGATGATACAGTATTTATTGCAGACAATGAGTAGGATTTGCCACATTTTGTAGATGCGGTTGTTGCACACAATGAACAACTAGGGTTAGAATTAAATTGTAAAGAGACACAGATTGTGGTAGTCACTAGGAAGAAAGAAATACCACAGTGTAATATACAAGTAAATGGGAATATTCTTAAACAAGTGAATCGATACAGTTACGGAACAATCATAACATTCGATGGAAGATGTCTTGAAGAAATTAGAACACAAATCGCTAAGGCAACGGTAGCCTTTCCCAAATTGGAAAATATACTGACCAATAAAAATGTGTCGTTTGCAACGAGAAACAGGGTGTTTAACTGGTATATAGAACCTGTACTTTTGTATGGATGTGAAGCGTTGACAGTGAGCATTCAAGCTGAAAAACATCTGATGGTTGTGGAAATGTGATTTCTGAGGAAAATGCAAAGAATACCATGGACAGACAGAACAACCGATGGCCAAGTCCTACAAGAAACAAATGACAACCGTAACCTAATTAGAGAAATTAGACGTAGACAGTGAACATTTCATGGACACGGTATGATATGAAAAGAAATAAAATGGGAGAACTTGGTGACGACTGGCAAGATTGAGGGGGGAAAACAAGGGGAAGACAAAAGAAGTAAATACCTGGATGGCTTGGCCGCGTGGCATGATTGAAACAAGAATACACAGCTGATCAACGACTCTGGTGATCGTGTGAGATGGCGAAAAATGATCGGCATGGCACATGATAATGATTCCAATAAATTTAGTGTTGTTTAGCTGTTGTTGCCTGCTCCGTGGTGAAGGTGTTACGAACGCAGTTCGTAATCTCCCATACCCGCGTTCGAAATACGTCTGCGGGTGATTTGGCAACAGACCGCCCTGCGTTGTTTTCTTTTTTTTTTTTTTTTACGAAATGGTATGGGTGCCGGTCATTCAGAAAGTAATTGCAAACTACCGAACGCCAATGCTGGTGTTGACTGCAACGTCCTGTAAAGGATCTGCAACTAACTAACTAGCTGTTGTTATTTTAACAGTATATTTAACGGGGGGGGGGGGGCTGAGTGGTCTCGAGGTATGATGTCCGCCTCGAGTACTGGAGGTCCCGGGTTCAAGCCCCGGTGAGGGCCGGGACTTTTAGTTTAAAAAATGTCTCCTGGTCTCTGGGTAGCGAGATAGGACGCCCGTGTGTATTGTTGCGCACGTAAAAAATCCTTTGGCAGTCAGTTGGAAATCGGAAAAGAGTAGCTTCACGGCGCTGCCCGGGAAAAATATCGAGTTAAAAATCTACCCAAAGTATTTCAGGATCCTCACCGGTGCTACGGAGTTCGTGCACTGAGCTGAGATTCTCCAGACTCAGGCTTGAGTAGTAGAATGGAGCACTTATGAGTTACATCTGTGTGCCGTGATGTTGATCCGTCGACTAAACTAATTTTTAAAATGCATTGGACCGGTGGAATAGCTTGAGAAAAGTTTTTGAGGAAAATAGGCGTGGCACTTCCTGTCTTTGAACGGTTCCATAGAAAACAAAAACAAATAAATAGTTAACTAGTCTGAGACTTGAACATTGTAATGACTCAGTAATTGTTCTAACACGTTGTGTTTGGGAGTCATTTTTTTAAACATAGAGATACATAATTGCTGTTATTTTCAAAATGGACACATCCTAGTTTAGTTGTTTTTTTTTTTCTTTCTTAAAGCACCACATCACAGTTTCGATATAAATTAAAATTTAATTTTAAATAGTTGAATCTGAATTGAATACGGAGTGTTTGTAAATCTCACTACACTTTGTGTGTAGAACCAATTTGAAAAATGAAGTACATGACGTCATTAAAAATGTGCTCCACAGGTCTGAAGCAATATGCAGCGAATGGATGTCATCTGCTGGGGTAATTCTTTGCACTCCTGGCCTCCAAACAGAATGGTGTTATCAATGGAAGAAATAATTCTTTTGGGGTTGAACAAGTGATTCAAAATGACAGTCGATACACACATATGGTTGTTCAAAGATTTATAACAAGATTTCCTCATAAAAAACCTCCTCTTCGCATTCATTATGGTTAGAAATTTGTTGAATAAGTTCCTTCTTTGGGAAATGTGGAAGATGCTCCGCGGTCTGGTAGGCCTGCAGTGTCTGAAGAAAAATGTCTAGATAGCCAAAACAGAATACTGAAAAGTTCAAGCAAGTCCTTAAGGAAAATGTTGCAACAAGTGAATGTATCAATAGCACAGTACACGCAATTCTTAAACAACAATTAAATTGTCATCCTTACAGGATTTCTGTTGTGTCTGAACTAAAAGAGTGTGATAATCAATCTAGAGTCTGTTACTCCACATGGTTTCAAGCATTTTTAGCAAAAGAAGACGAGTCAATTCTTGATGTAACATTCTTCTCTGATGAGGCATGGTTTCATCTATCTGGATACGTTAATAGCCAAAATAATCATATTTGGAGCACTTTTAATCCCAATGCATTTCATGAAGCGCCTCTATACAATGAGAAAATTGGGTATGGTGTGCCGTCAGTAGAAAACGTTTTATTGGACCAGTTTTCTTCAACAACATTATAAAGGCTGATCGGTACCATACTGACATTCTGGAACCATTTTTAGAAGAGCTGAATGAATGTGAAATTTAAGAAGCATGATTCCAGCAATACAGCTCCATGCAACATGGTCCCTCTCTCAGCCTGCCTAGTTTACTCCAAAGGAAAGATAACACCAATACATCTGATACAAAAGAAACTGCAGAAGCTGCTGGATCAACAAAGCAATGCTCTAACTGTCCGCCTGCCAGAGTTTTGATCCATGACCATTTGCCAACCAAGGCCCAGGGCCTGATCTGCCCTGTCATGACATTTAATCTTTAGGTTGCTTATCCTCGCACCAAGGGTAAGACTTGTACTCTCCCAATTGGGCTCCTCCGCCCAAAGTCGTTGGCACAATGTGAGATGCCGGGTTTGGTGAGCCCACCATTCAGCGCTAATAGAAAGCAAGCAGTACCATCTACTGTCATACTAAGACATCATACCTCTGACTAAGACCTGATTTTTCCATGGTCAACACAGTCTTATGAAATAGTGTTATATTTCTTTTCTGGGGACGATGGTGTGAGTAAATGAGCATGTCAACACACCTCAAGCTGTGACTTAGTATCAGAGAATACTTGACATTCCACCATGCCACTGCAGTACCTGTCATTGTATTACCTTTACCCTATGATGCTAGCTTGAGAACACTGCTGCCTTATTTCAATTCGCAGTTGTTATTTTTTCAGACTAGGTAGCTTTGGGTTGGTCCTGCATGAAAACTGGGTACCTAAGAATTCTGTTAGAAGGAAATGTGGTGATAATGGTGACAGGTCACTCCACTTCATAGTGACATGACCTAGTATATAAAAGGTAAATGTGGTCCCATAACATACACTGCCTTTAGTGTGTGTCATGTTAAGCTTTCACATATTCTAGGCTACGATATGAGAAGAACATGGCCAATTCCATTCTTTCATCAAATTTCTTTCCCAAACAATATCCTGAAAATTATGTGGTACCTATTTTAGGTGACTATGATCAAGACCCAAAGTGGCCAATGGATAAGAGCACTAATCTTAAACTTCCGGTCTGCTGATGCTGGGGTAGTGGAATCGTTTTCTGTACTGGTCAGTTGGACTTAAACATGCACTTTTCATTCAGAAAACAAGGACAAACTACTGAACGTAAAATTGCATAGTGACCCTAGAACTGTACTTGGTAACAACAAAAATAAAATAATTCTGGCTCAGTTGGTGATTGAACCCAGACCACTGTCTCAGCAGGTGAGTATATGGGTTTGGCACCACAGGTCTGATCTAGTATATAAACTGTCTGTCATTTACTGCCTATATAGTACCTTGCAGTGTATAGCAGGGGGTCTTGAGTCTGAGGAATTAAGGCTGCCTGGCTAGTGCAGTCGCTGCGAACTTTACAGGTTAGGGTTTTCTTTTTGCCCCTGAAAGAAAACATCCTCACCTTACTAAGGATATGAACCCGTGTCTCCCGAAGGAGAATCCACATTCTAGCCACTCAGCCAGCTGCTTCTCACCTAGTATATACAATATCCTTAAACATCACACTTCTTCAGCTGGGGGTAGCAAAATTCAGTTCTGCTGCCATGACGCCTGAAAATTTTTACCTGGTGCCAGAATTTCCAATAATCTTTTAGCTCATATTTGCAAACAGGAAATATGCTGGCTCTGAAAAAAGTAACTGGCTGCTAAAATTTTTTCAGTTTTTTTTTTTCTGCCTCTGCTTTCATTTATATCTACCATGATGCTCCTTGTTTAAATAAATATAGTAAATATTTTCATATTTTCTCACATCTAAACAGATGAGCACCGAAGTTGTCATTGAAGATGAAGCAGCATTCATAGCAACAATCTCCGATGTCAGAAATGACAGTTGTGACATAACATACATGATTTGTGGCCATATTGATGGCAATCCAAATGTGATTAGGGTTCTGTTTACTGGAAATGATACTTCTGAAATCAGTTCTAAAATGGACCCCAGTGAAGCGATGTATGTGTTGGCAAGATATGAAGTTAAATTTGACCTGCTGGTGAATGTCAAATTCATTTATATTCATTGGTAAGTTTTAATGTGTGTATTGTTGTTATTGTGGTTGATCCAGAATTATATGTCTATATGCCTGTATGGTGTGTAGTGGTATTTGCCTGCGTTCATGAGTGCTGTTTGTGTGTGTATGGTTGTTGTTGTTTTTCCGGACGTGATTGCGTTGTGCCTATTTACAGCAGAGCTGCATTCTTGCGCCGTTAAGCCAACACATCCAATATCTGCGGGAATTTGTTGACTGGGTTAACCTTCCCAGGGAATCTTGGAATAATGACCAGCATGGCTGAATGAATAATAGCTCTCACTCTTAAAACTTCCGGTGTGCTGATGCCTAGTTAGCGGGTTCAATCCCTAAACCAGTCGGTTGGAGAAAAATATTGAGTTCTTGTTCTTGACTTTGGGACATAAATTATAAGTACCTCAGAAGTCGGAGTGGGTTCTTCTGATGGCAAGGGACATTGATAATAGGGAAAGTTAATCCACACACAAAAATCAATCCAGTGCACTAAAGGTGTGTGGACTTTGCTAGAGTTCAAAGCAAACAGTATCCAAAAACTATAATCCTGGAATGTGAAAGAACAAATTAGGAAGAACTTGGAGGCAGCAGAGATGTGGTTTCTGAGATGTATGCAGTAAATACCTTGGACTGCCGGAGTGACTAACCATGAGTGTAAAGGCTAATGAAAAAAACACAGAACATTATATGCAGATATCAGATGGTTACTATCAATATTCTTTGGCCATGTAATGAGAAAAGTGGCATCAGAAATCGTTGCCATGGTTGGAAAAACCAGCAATAGAAGAAGCAGAGGCAGACCAAAAGCAGTGTTGCCAGATGGTCTCTGACAGTGGCGTGGAAGAATATCAGAAAGTGATGCTGGATGGTGGCATGGAAGAATATCAGAAAGTGATGCTGGATGGTCTGTGATGGTGACGGAACAATATCAGAAAGTGATGCTGGATGGTCTGTGATGGTGGCATGGAAGAATATCAGAAAGTGATGCTGGATGGTCTGTGATGGTGGCGTGGAAGAATATCAGAAAGTGATGCTGGATGGTCTGTGATGGTGGCATGGAAGAATATCAGAAAGTAATACTGGATGATCTGTGATGGTGACCAAGGAGGGTTGACATGGGACTGACTGTCTCATCCCATAGACAAGTCCACAAAGGGCTTGGAGGGGGTTGGTTGCGGGCCTTTGCTTCATTGGGGTATGAAAGACAGAAGAAGAGGAAAAAGACAAACTGTTGGCTTCTTCAATGTCTTTCTATTGACAAAATTGTTTTAGTAATTTCTTTGTCGATAAGCATTGTTTTGCTTTCTTTGTTTCTTTTATTTCTTCACAAACATATATCCATAATGTTCTTTCTCTTACTGGATATTGATTAACACCATAGCACTGTTCATTTACAGGATTGGAGACAATGTGCCCGTTAGAAAGAAAGGTCACTACATTGTTGTCCATGGAAGTGTTGAGTCTTTGTTCTCTCCATACCACCTACAGGTTGAAGCCAGCAGTCCTGAAGATTTAGACTCAGAAAAGATGTTCCATATGGTAGGCAAACGTGTTTTCTGATGTACAGATAATTTGAGACAAAATTTTGACTTGCATTTAAATATAATATCACTGGGTTTGTTTTTTATTTTCAGTTTTCCTTCACCTGGATATAAACTAATCACTTGTTAAGTTATAGGCACCCGCCATACTTCCAATCCTCACAGATTCAGTAGTATCTTATGACCTAAACCCATATTCACAAGACTGTACAGTCTGCTGTGAATCACAAATGGTTCATGATCTCCCCATGTGTATCTTTATGTACAGAACCACTAGAATTTACCGAGAAGTGGAGAGACCAAAATCAAAAAGAAAAAAGTTTGTTAATTTGTTAGTTTGTCGCGGTTCCAACTTCATGGCAACGGGTTGTCCCCATATTGCTCCGTTCCTGTGCCAGTGAATATCACAAAATGCTCTTCACTGCCCTATGTGAACAAAAGAAAAAAAGAAATTCTAAATTGATTTTTAAACACGTTTCAAAATGGAGTTTGCCACAGTCCATAAACAGACTTTCAGAACTTCAGTATTATTATTATTCTCCTCCTCCTTCTCCTCCGCCGCCGCTGTCTCCTCCTCCTCCTCCTCCTCCTCTTCCTCTTCTTCTTCTTCTTCTTCTTCTTCTTCTTCTTCTTCTTCTTCTTCTTCTTCTTCTTCTTCTTCTTCTTCTTCTTCTTCTTCTTCTTCTTCTTCTTCTTCCTCTTCTTCTTCTTCTTCTTCTTCTTCTTCTTCTTCTTCTTCTTCTTCTTCTTCTTCTTCTTCTTCTTCTTCTTCTTCTTCTTCTTCTTCTTCTTCTTCTTCTTCTTCTTCTTCTTCTTCTTCTTCCTCTTCTTCTTCTTCTTCTTCTTCTTCTTCTTCTTCTTCTTCTTCTTCTTCTTCTTCTTCTTCTTCTTCTTCTTCTTCTTCTTCTTCTTCTTCTTCTTCTTCTTCTTCTTCTTCTTCTTCTTCTTCTTCTTCTTCTTCTTCTTCTTCTTCTTCTTCTTCTTCTTCTTCTTCTTCTTCTTCTTCTTCTTCTTCCTCTTCTTCTTCTTCTTCTTCTTCTTCTTCTTCATCATCTTCTTCGGCGGGTGCTTGGTCTGGAGCAGACATTGGCAATCATGATTCTGCAATCCTCTCTGGCATCTGATATTTCAGTTGAGTTGAGTTAAGAACCGACATCACTGCACTCAGGACATTCCCATACATGCTCAGTCCCCTCATTCAACAGCCAGTGAAGAATCATACTACTAATTGTTCCCATCGCTATCTGATTAAAAGTTCTCCTGGTCTTCCCTCTCAGTTTTGAGATTCTTCCAGAACCCCTGCCGATATTTAAATGAATTTGAATATTAATATTTATTGTCCAGCCGTTCAAGCTTTCCACAAATATATTTCTCTCTCTTCCCCTGCCTTTCTTGTATAGTTTCCCCCCCCCCCCCTCCCCACAAAAGGCTAAGTGTGCTGAGAGCTGCAGTAACTGGATCTTATCTCAATTCTCAAATGGGCGTATCTCATTTCTAGACCTAGCTGATCATTCATATCCTGATGTCTTACTGCATAGGAAAGAAGATTAGTGTGTATGTGTGATCACTTCATCCTCTCCAAGTTTGTCAACACCCAATAATTACATTTTCATTTTATTATTCCAAGGGAGCAGGGAAGATGGGGTTTCTGTGGTGAAGTGATTAAGCCGCCTGCCTCGACTTTGAATGTCGTAGGTTTATTTTTGGATTGCGTTGTTCAGATTTTCCAGAGACACCTGGGGTTAATTGCCGGAGCAACAGAGTTTGTGCTTTGTGTGATGCTCCCCAGCGGCTTGCTGTTCTGTGGAGAGAGATCAGGTCACATGGGGGTATACCCAGTGGAATGAAGCTGATCTGCTTGACTTGAATATTTTATTTTTTCAAACTTTTCTCCAAAGGCACTACTGTTGTTATAACACAAAGTAACCCTTAGTAACACACAGCAATCCTGAATTTGTGAATGTCTGTTGCAGCTGAACGAGACAACAGGAATAACATCAAAGGTAATAGAAACAGCAGAGGTTCCACCATGGCAGATGAGGGGCTTCACACAAACTCAGTTACCACAGCGTGAGAAGAAGACACATTTTGAGGTCGTTGCCGTGGCAGCCAAGGGTGCCGAGGTGGATGTCTTGCCTGATGTTTTTGAAGCAGTATCCAGAGTGCGGTCAGATGATGATCCTACTACCTGGATGGTGGCTGGGTACATGGATGCTAATCCAGATGGTATGTAGCCATTGTCATCAATTATCCACTCTACAATTATTGATGATAATGTATTAAGGATAAGACTAAACAATACTTACTGGAATAGTCTTGGGCAACAGAAAATTGGGAAGACCAAAGATGCACTGGACAAAGAACATTAAGAAATAAATAAAACATCATGTCTTGTAACAGGAACCTGAAATGGATATATGAAGTATTAGGACCCTCACATTCTGTAAGCCTGAATACATGGAGGAATAGGTGACCAATGTTTCCTTCTCTTAGCCAGTGATGAGGACAAGCATTGAACCCTTGTCCTACTGCACTCATGATGTTATCAGTGTAACCCTCTAACAATTGTGCCAAATGTCTGCTATATTAAGAAATAGCTTGGAGATCAGCATGGTGAATGGATAAGAGCACACACTCTTACTTCCGGTGAGCTGATGCCATGGTAGCGGATTAGTTGGACTAAATTGTTGACTTCTCGTCCTTGGCTTGGCGACATAAATTACAAGTACTTCTGAAGTTAGAGTGGGTTTGCCTGATTGCGAGGGACACTGGTAACAGGTAAATATAATATATGCAAAAATCAGTCTAATTTACTAGAAGTAGTAGCATGAATATGAAATATGCTTGAGTTCAAAGCGGGCGAGTACCTTGCTGTCTTGACAGACAAAAGTCTGTTGTATTATGTTTTTAAAAAAAGGCATAATAACTACGACCGATGATGGTAGCGAATGTGAGTGATCAGATCAATTCACACAGTAAATGTTCATCCACAATGGATGCATGTGAACACATGGTCATTTCCACTATGATGCACCATTATTCCTCTCCATAGCACAAAGCCAGGGCTGAATTGTAGAGACCATGTTTTGCCCATGCAGCATGGTCCCTCTCTCTGCCTGCTTAGTTTGCTCCACTGGAAAGGTATCACCAATACATCTGGAACAAGGCAAGTTGCATAAGCTGCCAGGTCAGCAAAGCAATGCTCTAACTGTCTGCCTGAAGGAGGTTTGACACAATTAAATAAACATTGAATGTTTTTATAGGTCCCATTGAATGTTATATGTTTACATGTCTAATACACATAAATTATCAGAAAGGAGTTTTGATGTATAATAAGTTAAACATTAAATGTACATGTGTTCATGGGTGTCATGCAGTGCATTGGCTAGAGAAGTGAGTTTGGTGTACATTGAGTTAAACATTTAAGATATGAGTGTTAACAGGTCCCATTTGGTACATTGAGTTAAACATTGAGTGTAATTGTGTTCACAGGTTCCCAATTCAGTGCATTGAGTTAAGCATTGAGTGTACGTGTGTTCACAGGTTCCTATTCAGTGCAATGGGTTAAATTCAGTGCATTGAATTAAGCATTGAGTGTAAGTGTGTTCACAGGTTCCCATTCAGTGCATTGAATTTAACATTCAGTGTAGGTTTGTTCACAGGTTCCCATTCAGTGCATTGAATTAAGCATTGAGTGTACTTGTGTTCACAGGTCCCAATCAGTACATTGAATTAAACATTTAATGTATGAGTGTTAATAGGTCCCATTCGGTACACTGAGTTAAATATTTAGCATATGTCTGTTCACAGGTCCCATTCAGTGCATTAACTGTGGGGAAGGGGGTTTAGATGATCTCACACGTTGCCTGGAAGACTTGACACCTATGTATGGTCTGTTCCGTGTCACGCACACAGATACTGATGACATCACCACAGTGAAATTTGTGTATATTGTTTGGTAAGTTGCTATTTACCTATAAATTATGTGTTAAGTAATGTTCCAAAGTGCTATATAGAACCTGTACTTTTGTATGAATGTGAAACGTGGACAATGAGCAGAAAAGGTGTAATACATTTAATGGCAGTGGAAATGTGGTTTCTGAGGAAAATGCAAAGAATACCATGGACAGACAGAAAAACCAATGAACAAGTCCTACAAGAAGCAAATGAAAACTGTAAACTGATTAGAGAAATTTGACACAGATAGTCAAAAGTTTTTGGATATGTTATGAGAAAAATTAAACTAGAGAACTTGGTGAAAAGTGGCAAGATTAAAGGGGAGAGGGGTGAGAGAACAAGGGGATGGCAGAGAAGTAAATATGTGGATGGCTTTGTCATATGACATGGTCGAGACAAGAACACAGAGCTGATCCATCACTCTGGTGATTGTGTGAAATGGCAAAACATGACCGCCCATGCTTATTGACATGGCACATGATGATGATAAATGTTCCAAAACATAACTCATTCACCTGTGGATTGTGTCTTTAGTGGTTTTGTGACCTAGGTACAAGTAACCCATTGGAAGATATTGTGTGGAATTATGGGATGTGACTTTAAGAGACACAAAGAAAATACACCGTGTTGAACATGCATGGTCAAATGGTTAGACTGCTCATGTGACACATCATGGGGCATGTGTTCTATTCATGTTTAGTAAGGCAAAAGTGATTATGCCTGTGAAGCAAAGGAGTTTTTTTTCCTGTCTAAGAGACGTTTTGTGACATTTGGAAAGATTTATGGAAAGAAAGATAGAGGAAAAAACAGCAAGAGAAGAAGATGCTTGACAGCCTTTCAACATGGCATGGAAAAATGTCAGCACACAAATTATTACATTCGGTTGGAGATTGCAAGATGTGGAGAAGTTTGATTGGTTGCTGCCATCAGAAGAAGACAGTCCACATTCTTGGGGCACATCAAGAAAAGTTGGAGTATGTCGTCACATTGGGAAATGTGGAGGAGAAGAAAGGCACAGGAAGATCAACATAGATAATGCTAGACAGTTTGTGACATCACGGCATGAAGGAACATTGGTATCAGAAACAATTGGCAGTGCAAGAGACAGAAGGTTGTGAACAGACACATGACAACCCATGCCCAAAGAGATGGGCAATAAAAAGAAGAGGTGCAATCAAGTTTAACCTGTATACAGTGTGGCTACTGCTGGGTCAGATAAGTTTAACCTGTACACAGTGTGGCTACTGCTTGGTCAGATAAGTTTAACCTGTACACAGTGTGGCTACTGCTGGGTCAGATAAGTTTAACCTGTACACAGTGTGGCTACTGCTTGGTCAGATAAGTTTAACCTGTACACAGTGTGGCTACTGCTGGGTCAGATAAGTTTAACCTGTACACAGTGTGGCTACTGCTTGGTCAGATAAGTTTAACCTGTACACAGTGTGGCTACTGCTTGGTCAGATAAGTTTAACCTGTACACAGTGTGGCTACTGCTGGGTCAGATAAGTTTAACCTGTAGACAGTGTGGCTACTGCTTGGTCAGATAAGTTTAACCTGTACACAGTGTGGCTACTGCTTGGTCAGATAAGTTTAACCTGTACACAGTGTGGCTACTGCTTGGTCAGATAAGTTTAACCTGTAGACAGTGTGGCTACTGCTGGGTCAGATAAGTTTAACCTGTACACAGTGTGGCTACTGCTTGGTCAGATAAGTTTAACCTGTAGACAGTGTGGCTACTGCTGGGTCAGATAAGTTTAACCTGTACACAGTGTGGCTACTGCTGGGTCAGATAAGTTTAACCTGTACACAGTGTGGCTACTGCTGGGTCAGATAAGTTTAACCTGTACACAGTGTGGCTACTGCTGGGTCAGATAAGTTTAACCTGTACACAGTGTGGCTACTGCTGGGTCAGATAAGTTTAACCTGTACACAGTGTGGCTACTGCTTGTTCAGATGAACTCTAATACTTAGTTCAGACAACTCTCCTGGTTGTCATCAGCACCAGTCATCATCATCATGTGCCATGTCAATAAGCATGGGCAGTCATGGTTCACAATCTCACACGACCACCAGAGTCATGGTTCACAATCTCACACGAACACAAGAGTCATGGTTCACAATCTCACACGACCACCAGAGTCTTAGATCAGGTCTGTGTTCTTGTCTCAATTATGCCATGTGGCCAAGTCTTCTGGGTATTTTTTCTCTTTGTCTTCCCCTTGTTCTTTTCACATCAAGTTTGCCAGATGTCACCAAGTTTTCACGTTTATTTTTTTTATTTTTCAAGTCTATTAACCCAGTTTCCTTTTGTCATCCCATCGTATTCCCAGTCTCCCATTATCATATTGTTGCAACCGTAATTTCCCGTTGTTATCTTATTGTGTCCTCAATCTAACATTGTCTCTTATTACATCATGGTCTCTGTCGTAATACGTGTCGTCCCTGGGGTGAGGAGAATCAACACCCACAATCTTTTAACCCCATATCATTATCTTGAGGATCTCCTGGATTTCTGTCCACAACACCCCGTCAGTCCTTGGATCACTCTCTCTCTCTCTCTTTCTTACCACTGGACCATGCCCCCTCTCATTCTGTTCCAAAACATACCACACAACTCCAGCTTCTAAAAAAAAAATGACAAATTAATTTAATAAAGAAAAGTGTCAGGTATGTGCAAAGTGTATGTGTAGAATGTCTGTCGTATAATCTAGAGTGTATGCAGAATCAGACCGAACAGCTCAGGAGCAAAGTCTGCTTCATCACAGTACTGGCCACACAACAGCACCATAGATCAAGTACAGAAGACCTCACCAAATGCTGCGTCTCTGTCTCAACATGCTTACAACCGATAGAACTCAAACTTGAATGAATGTATGTAATAAAAGTCGCTCACCTTGAAGACTGATATAATTTTGAGATAAATCCTTTTATTTCGGATCTGCTCTCTTTTAGACAAAATGAACACAACACTGCCGTATCATATAAAGGGGCCCTAACACGGGCACGGGACGTTATATATATAAATACAACTTGGCCGTTCATATAATTCTATAATTACCCAATCTACTAAAGCATATTGCCACCCATGTCCAAACATAACTCGTTAACTCGTTGTCTATACTTGATATCTGTTCCGGTCCTGAGTATGACAAGAATGCTATATCCAAACAGGCGATATCCCTTCCTCAGTAACAATGCCTTGCCCTAGATGATCAATCCTTTTGTTCACGGAGCTTTCAGGGAAAAATACACACAGCCGTCTTGATCTCCTTTCTCGAAGTCACCTTTCCGCTGTCCCGGACGATGATTACGTCGTCCTCAGTTTCTAGTCGTCAAGTCATTCTATTGTTAGACTGGGAATCTCCTAATTTACATTTGGTGGTGCGTGTGGGCGTGACCACCATGTGGCATAATGCCCCCTCCCCAAAAAAAAATGCTATGTCATTTTTCTTCTCATAATTACTTACAACTGTAACCATATTTTTACGCACTACCACATAGTTCCAGGATTTACCCCATCATTAACCCTCCAAAAAAAAATCATAAATGCTACATAACGGGCACGCCCACCTGTCCGAACCCTACGTCGAACGTCGTGTGACTGATCCTATGGGATCAGTTCAACTAATAAGTTAATATTAGTCCCTACCTTGTCCTAATGACAAGTATGTCCTAGTTCTAGGACGAGGGTAATAATGATGTTTTTCCAGTAACCAGGTTAGACGTAGTCGTTACTTGGTGTCGTATGACAATATTAATGGGTAGGGTGCTTGTCTGTGATTCCACCTTAACGTTTTCCCGATATTTTCCTTTGGGATTTGGATTGTCACTTGGTCATATTTAGCTCCTGTACTGATTCATAAGCATACAGCATAACATAACACATACCCTTCGGACCCAACATTTCTCATTAACTAATATAAATGCTAAATAAATCAAATATAGTCATTCACAATTACAACTTTATACTCAAGTGTTTCTGAGTTCTTTCCGATCGGAAGTCCTTGTCTCTGTTAATAACTTTCATCCTTGCCGTGGCCCTGTTTTGAACACATATCAGATACAAATGTACCTTATTTATAATATTTAATCAAATAACCTATCTTAACATGTTGGTTATTGTTATCTTGACCCACTAATAAGGTTTATAATACGTAATCAACTCAATATATATCTGAACTTTGAACTTAATACAACAAAACTATAACTCTAATTCAACTCTACATAATCAACAAGAAAATCTGCCATTCTATAATCGACTCAGAATGTCAGCAAGATTATTATCTTTTCCAGGAATATGACAAATGTCAAATTCATAATCCTGTAATAGTAATGACCATCTATGTATTCTAGAATTCTTTGGATGACCCAATTTGAAAATTTGTAGCGGTTTGTTATCCGAAAGAAATAGAAATTTCCTACCTAGTAAGTATCTAGAGAACTTTTCAATACTTTCAATTAACGCTAAAGCCTCTAGTTCAGTAACAGCTTTGAGTTTCAGATAGCTTTTTACTGAAATAAAGAATAGGAAGTAATACAGCTGAAATAGCATGTAAACTAGCATCCGTTTGTAAAACAAAATCTTTTGAAATATCAGGTAATTTCAAAATAGGATATGTACTAAATAGAGTTTTTATTTGTTGTAATAATTTCTCATGATCCTCTGTCCAACTATTTTTATAGGTCTGTAATATAGATATATACATGTGAAAAATCATACATTTCAAAGATTTAAAACTTTTTAAGAAAATAACTCAGAATTATATTCTAATATTATGACTCAACAAGAATAAATCCTTAACCAATTTATCATCATAAAATAACAATATATTTACTAACAATTATCTGTACAATAGAGAACTAAAATATTTTCACACACCCAAGTGTGAAGATATGAGATAGTGTGAACACTTTGAACAAATATAGATTTAGATCTAAAAAATTTGGAATTCTAAGTAATCAGACTGTAAATGTGTCTGTAATGTATTTTGTGTTAATATGAACCTAACACTTTCATCCCATTCTATTTTCTTTTATTCTTCTCTTTTATTCTATTTCTTTCTCTCTTTCTTTCTTTCATACTTATGGTGTTTCCGTACTGAACGTATGTTCATATTTGTACTTTTCAACTTTGTTAAATTGAACACTGTCATAACTTTCACTCGTATATATAACGACAATAAAGTATATTTGATTAATTTGTAGCAGAAACAAGCCAAGCAAATAAAGTACGCATTAATTAATGCATCGTAATTTTGTTTGTTATCATTGACTTGTGTGTAAATTTTCTTGAGTGATTGAATGACTGTATTTTTATTCACAATATCATCAATATATGCCTTTGTTTGTGAGGCTGTGTTTGTGACTATGGATGTAACCTGAGATAAAGTCAATTTAAGCCAACTCAACATATTTATCATAAATATGGCTACAACATCCCATTTCATCTGTTGTTTGTAACTATTGTGTTTAACTTTTGGTCTATTTTTGTGTGCCACACTGTTGTTATTACCAGTCAGTTGAACTTTTAATGAATGTGTAATTCTTTCTTCTTGTGTTGTTGTGAGTATCACATCAGGTTTGCGTTCTATAGTTTGAGCGTAATCTTTGACATCTGCGATGTTACCAATTATCAACCCAGCACATGGGTTTGGTAGTACTGCTGCGCACACTCGACCTTTATAGTATTTGCATTTTATACTGACCCATGCAGTTTTGTACATTTCTATTGTACCCCCAAATGTCCTGCACTCAATACTTTTCCCTTTTACCTGTATAATCACTTTCTCTTATGAGTCTGTGATTAACACCTGTAATATCGGACCCTGTGTCTCTAAAACAAGTTGTTGGTAAACCATTCACCAACGCTTGGTGTATCGTCAGAGTACCTTGACGAGTGTATGCTGCATTTGCCTCGTGAATATGTCTCTTATTGGCTGATGTAAGGTCATCATCACTATTATTACCTTCTTTACCTGTTTTGTTCTTGTATGACTCTATAATGGCTGCGTGTGTGTCCTCTAGATCATCTGAATCGCTACTACAACTAGACAACACATATGCGATACTGGCTTCCTTCCAGGAATTTCTCATTGGACAAGACCTGCTTGTGTGTCCGTACGCCCTACACGAGAAACATTTTATACTTCTTTTAAAAGAGTCATACTTATTTCTCTTCTTCGCCGTAATATCTTTTAGATATGCGGAATAACCTGGATGTTTATCACACATCTCTAAGTTTCCATGCGATAATCTACAATATTGGCATCTGGTGAATTGGCCTTTTCTTGGTCTTTCACCTTCTCTATTGTAAGGACTATTTCTATTGCTACCACTACTAAACTTTCGAAACTTACTGTTTCCTCTTTGAAATTTTGCACTTGCTCCTATCACTAATTCAGGTTGTGTACAGTTAGCAAAAATATCCCTATGTGCATTGAAATAAGATTCACCCTTATTCTCCATTTCACTTAAACTTTTACATTTGTTTTCCATAAGAAATACTGACATAGGTTCTGGTATTGCAGATAACATTCTATCTCTGATAATTAAGTCTCTCACTTTCTCATAACTATCATTAATATCCGCAGCCTTACACCACTTATCAAAACTAGAAGACATTTCCGAAGCGAAATCCAGGAATGTTTGATTCGATTTCGGTGTAAGTGTTTTAAACTTAGTTCGTAATCCAGATTCGTCTAATGAAAAATGTGACAGCACACGATCGCGCATATATTTGTAATTTGTACGTAAATCCTCAGGAATCAACTCAATCACTTTTAACGGCTCCAATGCCAGATGACGGTGAAATAAAATTGGTATGTCCTTCTCTGGTACCTTGTAATGCTTTACGAGTACTTCAAAATTAGTCATCCAAGAACTAACCAAATCACCTTGTTGAAAATTCCTGAATAAACCTTGGTACTTTTTCACAGGATCGTTCTGCTTAGTCAGCATTTTCTCTCGTTTGATTTCAGCTCCACGTTCCATCTCAAGCGTCTTGACCCTTAGGTTACCTTCAACCTCCTTGTCTCTCCAGAGTGTTTCTGTAGCAAGTCTTTCCCTATCAAAAGCCAATTGTTTCTCTTTAAGTTCTGCTTCAGCAACAATTTGTTTCATCTTCAAATCTGCCTCTGTAGCCATTTGTTTTTCCTTAAGTTCCGCTTCTGCAGCCATTTGCTTTATCTTCAATTCCGCTTCTGCAGCCATCTGTTTCTCTTTTATTTGCATCTCTATCATTAACTTCTCTTTTTCCGCATTTAATTCTTTTTCTCTAGACTCCATTCGTTCACGTTCCAAAATTATCTCACTTTGTCTGATCGCCATCTCTTTTTCTTTCATTTCTCTCTCAAGTTGTTTCGCTTGCTTTTCTGATGCCAGTCTTTCCTGTTTTTCCTCCTTGTCACGTTTCTGTTGTTCACTGAACTCAAGCTTTGCCCAATTTCGAAGCTCAGCACCAGTTAGACCAGTCTTCTCGCCCATTTCAATGAAATGTTGCAGCGTAGACATCTTGTCCTATTGTCCTACCTCTAAAATGAGCTATCTGGCTGAAATAAATATGGACGTAGGCAAGAGAAGAAAAGAATCGACAAAATTGTGATAATATCTCAAATCACCATCAATCAGATAGTAACGTAAGTGTTGTATCACCGTTGAGCAAACACGAACTCAATCAACTCTGTAGTGTAAATTCGAACACAACAAAAGAATCAACCAAATATATCTATAATGAACGAAACAGATCTAAATTATAAAATAAATATGAAGAAATATGTCTAATATACAATATGTGTGACGTAAGACAACTAATAATCATAAGAGACGATCGACGACTGACGTAAATACATATTACTGTTTACAAACGATAACAAAATTTTATCCCCATTTTTTTTGCCGGATAATGTTCCTACTATACTACTAACGTAAAGACGAGACTATAATATTGAGGTGACGCCCGCAAGATCAAAACCAAACAAAATTAATTCGTAATGACCTGGCTCTTGTCAACCCACAAATCACTTCATGAACTAATCAAGATATCAGATATCATTAGCTCATCAAGGCCTTCTAACCACCCGCAAATAAAATAAATAGCCTTATTATGAGTCAACATAACATCAATCAACAATGAATAACAATTACTGGCCTTTTTCCGGCTCTCTTGTACATAGATAACCGAGTAGAGTTCCTGTCGTTCAAAAATTTTGACATAGAATTGTGTCGATCAGTTCATTAAGGAATTGATCCGTGGTCACCACTCGAGTATTGGTATGCTTGTTGATTTATACCCGAGAAGCTGTGTCCACAATAGACTGTTGCTCCTGGCTTGAACGATAGTACAATTAACTTGTACTACTTTCACCCTGGACTCAGGAAGTCCGTAACCAACCCATAACACGTAGTTGGCTGTAGTGTAACGACGACGTTTGAATTTTTCTGCAGCCTTATTGTGATAAGTTTAGGCTGTTGTAGGTATCCGAATGAATGATGCCCACAGTGAAATCAGTAGATCTGCTTGCATCCAGTTCTGGTACATAAAGTCCAATGCGTGAACAAGCTGACTGTGTCTGGTGTCACGATGAAAAATGGTAGTTGTCAATCCGTGTGATAGTGTACGTCTGTCCTGGCTTCAGAGTCTTGAGGAACATGTAACGTTTCGATGCGTTTCAGGTGCAGTGTAGTGTCCAGTAGTATCCGTGTACAGTCAATCAATGTCCAAACGTTACTGTTGTCCGTAGATGTCGACGTAATGAGTTAATGTTTGTATCGTCGTTGTGTCAATCCACAATCATGAAATGGTGTCGTTAGACGAACGAAGTGTTACTTCCATGTCCGTAAATGAGCTCAATGGTGTCCTAGTGAGGATCGCTAACATTGGAACAATGTCAATAAATAATTGAGTCATTTGCTACAGCGGTGCAATGTGTAACATCCATAAGTGTCTTTATATGTTCCTGATAATGGCATCGTAAATGTGTAGAAGTTGGTGAAGTCGTACAAATGCCGTGTGGAGGTAAGTGTCCTGTTGTCTGTGTATCTATATGTGGCGTTGTCTGAATGACCTGGTATCAGAGTGGTAGTGTAGGACTAAATGCAATAAGTCCCGACGTAATATATCGTGTGTAGAGTTCCACTGAATGTCCCACTTATATTTCCTTCAGACTCTTGGTGGAGGGAAGTGTAGGTACTCCCGATAATGTATAATGTACCTTCATAGTTACATCCGATCTAGATACATGTAAAATAGTTAATGTCCCCAGAAGAATAATGAATGTTCCTTGTGTCGATATTGTAAATTTGGCAGAGTGTCGGCAGCCAATAATAATAATATTATGGAAGTATCATTCTTCTCGCCAAGTGTATCTTGATTGTGTGGTATATTACTGTTCCAGCGTTGTGCAGTGCTGTGTCAACTGCTTGTCTAGTCTGTGTAAGGAATCTGTGTCAACTATGTCTAATTCCAAGACATATCTAGTTCCGTCCTGGGTACAAATTTGGTACTAGTAAGTGTAGTATGTCTCCTGATAGCGGACATCAAAACTGATAATGTGTTCCATTGTCATTTAGATATGTGGAATAGTACAGGTTTAATCTCTTAAGTTGTGTGTGGCGAATGACATCCACTTAATATCGACAAATATTAAATACTTGCAGTCTGTAACTGATCTTTACACGAGCTGCAATTTCGGCTTCCGCTGAGTTTAGAATGGTGCGCGTCGTTTGCACTTCAACTTGATGTGCAACTATTTATCTTTAAAACGACAGTCCCTTTTCATGAAAAACTCGGAAGATTACTATAATGTCTTACTTTGCGTACAAACGATAATGTGCAATGTTTTTCTCTGGCAGTGTAATACAGCTTATTTTAACTCAGCCGCCATGTTGTCGCATTGTGTCTACTCCTGATGTCATATCGTGCTAAGGAATTTATCATCGAGGCGCGCATTCTTTGTATATTTACTTCTGATATGGCGGGAATCAATCGTCGCTTGTTTGCATTACACCATTGTTTCCTCGGATCGAAGTCCCCACGTGTCTCAACATGCTTACAACCGATAGAACTCAAACTTGAATGAATGTATGTAATAAAAGTCGCTCACCTTGAAGACTGATATAATTTTGAGATAAATCCTTTTATTTCGGATCTGCTCTCTTTTAGACAAAATGAACACAACACTGCCGTATCATATAACGGGGCCCTAACACGGGCACGGGACGTTATATATATAAATACAACTTGGCCGTTCATATAATTCTATAATTACCCAATCTACTAAAGCATATTGCCACCCATGTCCAAACATAACTCGTTAACTCGTTGTCTATACTTGATATCTGTTCCGGTCCTGAGTATGACAAGAATGCTATATCCAAACAGGCGATATCCCTTCCTCAGTAACAATGCCTTGCCCTAGATGATCAATCCTTTTGTTCACGGAGCTTTCAGGGAAAAATACACACAGCCGTCTTGATCTCCTTTCTCGAAGTCACCTTTCCGCTGTCCCGGACGATGATTAAGTCGTCCTCAGTTTCTAGTCGTCAAGTCATTCTATTGTTAGACTGGGAATCTCCTAATTTACATTTGGTGGTGCGTGTGGGCGTGACCACCATGTGGCAGTCTCTCCGGCCAAATGTCGACTTCCTCCAATAGCTCTTGGATAGTCCGGATGCCTGGTCACCAATAGTGGATATAGTCCAATACTGACCATGAATCTGACACACACAATGTAACTAATATGTCACTACAAGTTCTGGGATCTGATAACACTTGTACAGTAAAATAATGTTTACTGTCACTTTGACACAAAATGTTAGTAGTTAATTTCACACCGGAATTCACCAATTGGGAAAACACAAGGTTAATTTTCAATGTATCTGTATAACCACTATTGTTCCTGTTACTGGTGGTATTTTAAGTATCTTCACTATACTATAATAAGAACTACCACAGAGGAATCACTCTTATATTATCATCGGTTCATGTTCAGCAGAGGCCATGTTCTTGCAGACCCTCTAGGTTATGGGCCCAGTGCAAAAGCCGCTGAGTAAAAAACCCCGCCTTCAATGATCGAGCCATACTTTTCTGCTACTTTTTGGAAAACATAGTGGAACCTGTTGAAGAGAGAACACACCTGGTGAGAGCAACCCGATTCCGACCTTTATTAGATGAGTGTAGGCCAATGGCCGCACTCAGATATATAACAGAGAACTAAACTCTGTCATAAGGCAGAGGAGCTCATCACATCGGTCTGAGTCATGGTAAGACAAGGAAAGACTAAAGGAAAAGTGCAGAAACCCAGTAGATACCCTACTGAAAGATCCTACCTCTTGAGATTTCCTTTATCCCCCAAACCATCCTCAATCTCCCTAAATATCATCCCACTACATTGTCCTGAACTCACTGAGTTAATTGATATCTCACACTAGCTAGTTTAAGCACCGCGATAGCCTACTGCTGCCGACACTCCTATAATATGTTCTAACGATGCGCATTACTACACTCGATTCCTAAGAATAATCTAATTTGGGTCTATTTAATCAAATACCATATATTTATTCCTGTTTGAAATTGAGATTACGAAATCACACACTGGATATATGTCCGCCGATGTAAATCAACTTAAGACACTGTAGTCTCTCTCCAGAATCAAACCAGGAATATCACACACATCCTTATTGCTTCACAACATTTGGTCGACTCCCGCCAAAGTTGTTTATCCAGACTGTTTTAATACTGTGTCTGAATGACGTCACAAAGCTGTCTAGACAGTAGGCGTCTAGAAGCTATTTTCCTCTCTCCTTTTCCAACTGGATGGAAACAACTCGCCGTCTATTCCGCTTTCATCTGGGGAATTGTCCTGGTACTTCAAAAAGTCTTGCTGGCTTGTGATCTGGAGACCTGTTTTCCCCACAACAAAAGATCTTGCCGACTTTCACCAGGACAGTCTGTCTACCACATCAAAGGATGGCTGCCGCCTGTAGACTAATGGCATGACAGTCTTTCATCGATCGACAACTCCAAGAATTTCCATGACAGTTGCCCATTGTTATCTTATTGTATACCTGGTCTCCCATTGTTATCTTATTGTATACCTGGTCTCCCCTTGTTATCTTATTGTATACCTGGTCTCCCATTGTTATCTTATTGTATACCTGGTCTCCCATTCTTATCTTATTGTATACCTGGTCTCCCATTCTTATCTTATTGTATACCTGGTCTCCCATTGTTATCTTATTGTATACCTGGTCTCCCATTGTCATCATATTGTATACCCAGTCTCCCATTGTTATCTTATTGTAGACCAACTCTCCCATTGTTATCTTATTGTAGACTGACTCTCCCATTGTTATCTTATTGCATCTTCAGTCACCTATTGTCATCTTAATATGTACTCAATCTCCCATTGTAATATTAATGTGTTCCCAATCTCCCATTGTCGTCTTAATCTTTTCCTAATCTCCCATTGTCTTAATGTTTTCCCAGTCTCCCATTGTCATCTTAATGTGTCCCCAATCTCCCATTGTCATCTTAATGTTTTCCCAATCTCCCATTGTCATCTTAATGTGGCCCAAATATCTCATTGTCATCTTAATGTGTCCCCAATCTCCCATTGTCATATTAATGTGTCCCCAATCTCCCATTGTCATATTAATGTGTCCCCAATCTCCCATTGTCATATTAATGTGTCCCCAATCTCCCATTGTCATATTAATGTGTCCCCAATCTCCCATTGTCATATTAATGTGTCCCCAATCTCTCATTATCATCTTAATGTGTCCCCAATCTCCCATTATCATCTTAATGTGTCCCCAATATCTCATTGTCATCTTAATGTGTCCCCAATCTCCCATTGTGGTTTTATTGTGTCTCCAGTCTGTCATTGTCATATTATTGTATCCCAAGTCTTCCATTGTCATCTTGTTGTATCCAGTCTCTGATTAACTTATTGTGTCCTTAGTTTCCCATTTATTAAGTCCCATCTTTTATTGTCATTAATGTGCCTCCACTCTTCCGTTGTAATCTTAATGTGTCCCTAGTCTCCCAAAGTCATTTTATTGTTGTATCCTAAGTCTCCCATTGTTATTTTGTTTTATCCCAAGTCTCCCATTATCATTTGTTGTATCCTAAGTCTCTCATTGTCATCTTGTTGTGTCCTTAGTTCCCCATTTTTTCGTGTCCCATCTTTCATTGTCACATTGATGTGTCCCCAGTCTCCCAATGCCGTCTAATTGTATTTTGCATTGTTTCTCCCCAAGGATTGGAATTGACGTCAAACCATTAACCAAAGCAAAGATCTCTACCCACAAAGGCATGGCTGAAGCCTTGTTTGGGCCTGTACATGTCACAGTGTATGCTTCTGAGATTTCTGACATAACTGAGAGTGACATTATGGACAAGGTAAGGTAAAGTACACACTGTTTAAACATGAATTATTATTCTTTCTCTCAGAATAGCCGGTTTGTTGTTGATCATGACTCTCCAATTCTCTCTGATATCCATCATGTTAATGAAGTTATGTTGCTTAGTTAATTAACACCTGTGTGTTACCAGGGCCCCAAAGAGCAGTGAAGAATAGTAATACTGTAACCTCCTGTCCAGGTCATAAAAGGCAACAAAAGAGAGTTAGTCTTACACCATAGTAAATATCAGCCAACCAATCATGAACTGGTATAACAAAGGGCTTGGCATGTGTGGTTATGGGCCTATACTCCAGTAAGGGTCTTAAAGGCATAGCAAACAAGAAGTTAGTTAAGTGTTCCACATATATCTTTTTTTTTTTTGGGGGGGGGGGGGGGGGGGGGGGGGGGTTGCTTACTTTGAATTCAGACACAGTACATATTGAAATTATTTCTGCATGTGGGGTAGATTTCCCCATCACCAGTGCCCCTCGCCATCAAGCGAACCCACTCTGACTTCTGAGGTACTTGTAATTTATGTCCACAAGCCAAGGATGAGAAGTCAACATTTTAGTCCAACTGACTGGTTTAGGGGGTTGAACCTGCTACCTCGGCATCAGCACATCAGAAGTTTTAGAGTCTCTGGTCATTCCCTGCTGCACCATTCTCTCCAGTCCATGACTTTTTATCTGCTGTTCCACACTACACACATGATCCTAAAGAGCCCTGACTACATCTGCCATTATTGCGCACCAATACTCCACCCACCCAGCAGTGCAGACCCAGCCAGTCTGTTTTGTTTATTTCCTACTACACCAGTGCGTCCTGACATAGCTGTCTCTTCAGTATTTGTTGGCTTCTCCTCTGATGATAATCTCAACATTCCTCTCAATAACCACATCTCTGTTTCTCCTCTTCTTCTTATTCTTCACCATTTTATTCATCATCATCATCACCATCCTGCTGATAAGCGTGGGACGTCATGTTTCGCCATCTCACATGATCACCAGAGTCGTGGATCAGCTCTGTGTTCTTGTCTCAGCCATATCACATGGCCAAGCCATCCAGGTATTTACTTCTCTGCCTCCCCCTTGTTCTTTTCCCCTCAATCTTGCCAGTTGTCACCAAGTTCTTGAATGTATTTCTTCTCATAACGTGTCCATAATATTTTGACTGTCTACATCTAATTTCTCCAATCAGTTTACAGTTTTCCTTTGTTTCTTGTAGGACTTGTTCATTGGTTTTTCTGTGTGTCCATGGTATTCTTTGCATTTTACTCAGAAGCAACATTCCAACAGCTAGTAGATGTTTTTCAGCTTGACTGCTCATTGTCCATACTTCACACCCATACAAAAGTACAGGTTCTATGTAACACTTCATCACTATTTGTATCATGTTATTACATATTGTTCAAAATGCACATCCACAATTGAGAGTGGAACATAAGTAAGCTGGTTGGGGGAGTCATGGCTGGGAGGTTATAATATCCACCTCATTCTCAAAAGGCACTGGGTTCAATCTCAACACAAGGATAGGAATTTTTCAACCACTCTCTCTCTCTTTTTTTTCTTTCTCTATCTCTCTCTTTCTCTGTCTCTCTCTCTCTCTCTCTGTCTCTGTCTCTCTCTCTCAAACACACATACACACACAGATGCAGAAGAGGGCACATTGTTGTAATTGTGAGGAGATTACACTGATAATGCCATGAGAAGAGGGTTGAATGCCTGAGCTTGCCATTTGTGAAGAGAGTGAAAGACTGGTGACCTATTCTATTCCCCCATGCATTCAGGCCTACAAAACGTGATGATCCTAGCACTTTACAGACCTATAGGAGATTCCTGCTTCAGGGATTGTTGTTGTGTTATTATATATGCGGAGTGTCAGGGCGGTCTCCATGGCCGAGTGGTCTGCCCATCCGCCTCATGCTCTAAAGGATATGTGTCTGCGTTGTTTAGACCACAAGGGCTTTTTTGCCACACCTCTAGAGGTCGTCGTCTATGGAGCTACGGAGCAGAGTTCATACTCTGATGCTTTCAACAGATGACTTGCCTTTCTGTATTTAGAGACTAAGCCAGATGGGGTAAACCCTGGTGCAGTGAAGTCAATACTCTCGCCTTAAACATTTTCTTCGACTTTAACATGTTTAATATGCACTGTGTATTAGCCGGCTTTGTGGCGACGGGGTTACAAATGAAATTTGTAATCCCATATACTGTGTTTGAAACACAGATGTGGGCCATTTGGCAGCAGACCGCTTTGTGTTATTTCCATACAATGGTATGAGTGCTGGTCGTTCAGAAAGCAATGGCAAACTACTTAATGTACACTTGCCCAGGAATCACAAACAGCTAAAACATGCTGGAGCTGACTGCTATGTCCTGTAAAGGATATGCTATTAACTGTGTATTAATATTGTTTGAGCTTTCTTTAATTTGAAACAGATCAAGCAGCAAGCAGCACAATAGACAGGCATCATTACCATTGTACTTCAACTTCATCAACCTGCAACATTCTGGATTGGATCTGTCAAAAATAGACACTGCTCTTATAATATGTATGTCACTGTATGAGTATTTTGCATGTTCCTCATTATGGGGTCAAAATGTTTGTGTTGTGTTTTTCATATTAGTACTCCATGCATTGTGTAATGCTTGTGTCTTCATAAGTGTTGACTCTAAACACATAGAAGAAAGAACTGTGGACAGTGGACTGGGTGGGTTCATAGGAAATATGTTTCTTTGTGACAGATAATTAATTGATTCAGTTCCATATGTGACTTCCCATTTCGACAGAAGGAATGATATATCGCCATACTAGACTCATTGTGTTATTTGTTTTGTTTCGTGGTATCTTGTGTGATTTTAATGCTCAGTGAATGGAAATTTATACTATAATACTTGTTTATTTGATTGTGTACCTTGTTGGTCCATACAGTACTTTTTATTTGGCACCGAATCAGTTAAGATACTTGGTTAGTAAGAGAATGCTTATATACAACAATAACATGGGTTAATTGCAGTAAAAATATTGAAACAGAAAATGAAAAATGCCCGCTTAGAACAAATGTTCCAGATAAAAGGCAGTTTTTTTCTTTGATCTATTTAATGCTGATATAGTAAGGTGATATTAAGTGATGATCAGTGACAGACAACCAACAGGTGATAGTAAGAATTAACTTATACTCAATGAGATAACAATTAGAGACATGATGTAATAAGGTTACAATTGTAACATGTAGATGCAAAGACATAATCTGACCACTGGGTGATGAGTGTGAACATGAGATAGAAGTGTCCTTGAAATGTAGTTATATATCTGTTTTATGTCACCGAGACTGTGGTCTTCCACTTCTTCTTTGCTTCCCTGGTACACCTCTTTCCATAGTTCTCTTTTCTAGACATTCATGTCTTTTTACATGCCCAAAGTATTTAATTTGCATCAATTTTATTTGTCTTAACAACCAGTCTTTGTCAATTTCGAGGCATTTTTGGATAGATCTGTTTGCTCCCTATTTTTTTTGTTTTTTTAACACTCTTCTGTAACTATTTTCAAAAGTAAACATGTGCTTTGATTTGTTTAATATCAAAATGTCACATTCATATATTGCTGCAGGAAATGTGCATGCTCTCAGTACTCTGACTTTTCTTGTTCTCTTTGTTACAATCCATAAAAGTTTCAATTGCTTTAGTTTTTGCAGACCAGTGTTTGTTCTTCTTTTAATTTCTGTCATCACAATTCCATAGCCCGACAGTAGTGAGCCTGGGTTTTCAAAACTGCTCACTTTCTGTATTTTCTTTCCATTGATAAATATGTTTGTTTGTTTATTTGTTTTGCATTCACTCTCTTTGAACTCAGTTGTAGTCCACACACATGATGTTGCTTCTAGTAGCACTGGACTGATTTTTGTGTGTGGATTAGCTTTCCCTATTACCAGTGTCCCTCACCATCAGGCGAAAATACTCCGACTTCTGAGGTACTTGCGAAGTATGTACATCCCCAAGTCAGGGATAAGTCAACATTTTAGTCTACCTTGCATCAGCACACCCTGGTGGGGTGGTGGCTATAGTTACTCCATCTTGCCCAAGGATATCCTGTAGTTTTATGGAAAGAAGGAGGTGCGTTCCTTCCCCTTTGATAAGAGATACCCTAACTTATAACCCTATTATTTAAGTTTGCACTAACAAAAAATAAGAAGACTCGTCTGGAAGAGCCAGTGACAACATCATGCATTGTTTCCCACTGGAATAGTTACAGTGACATTGATTGTTGGTTTGAGGCCTCACAGAAACCTGGTACACATGGAGAAAGATTTAGATATTACCTATTCATTATAATAATCAATAAAAGAAAATATATCTTGCCATTTTTGTATTTTTGCAGCACAGTATTCATTTTTATATTATTTACAGAAATGTGTACATATCAAAGTTTCAATTGCTTTGTTTCCTGCCTGTGTATGCAGATGTTAGTGTCAGTCTTGCCAGGTTTAAAGGTATATAAAGTTAGATAACTTGGTTTAAAATATTTATTAGCATCATGTCATTAAAATCATTCCAGATGTATTATAAGGTTGTTGTTGTTAAATGAACACAGTATTGCCTCAGCATTTTGCCAACAAACTCACATGCAAATTATTGTGTTTTATGCATAATTTTATCAATTTATGTCAAATGATTATTGTGCCTTCTTCTTATATCATCAAGTTTCGTGATAAAGGTGACGATGAGAACTTTAAGGTTTGTGAATAAATGTGAATGGTTTGGGATAGAACAAGATGGTAGGCTAAAATTGTGGGTAAAATAAAATGACAATCAAAGCTTGGGGATAAAATAAGATAACAAGGAGGGACAAAGTATAAATTATTGTGACAATCAAAGATTTGAGATAAAATAGGATGAAAACAGAGATTGAAATTAAAATAAGATGACGAGCAGTACCTGAGAGTAAAATAAGATGACAAGCATTAACGGAAGGTAAAATAAGATGACAAGCAGAGATTGAGGGTATAATAAGATTGCAAGCAGTAAAGATGACAAGCAGAAATCGAGAGTAAAATAAGATGCCATGCTGAGATTGAGGATGAAATATAAGGATGAAATAAGATGACAAGCAAATATTTGGGATAAAATAAGATGAAAAACAGAGATTGAGGATAAAATAATATAGCAAGCAGAGATTGAACATAAAATATGATGACAAGCAGAGGTTGAGAGTAAAAAAGATGACAATCAGAGATTGAAGATAAAATAAGATGACAAGCAGAGATTGAGGATTAAAAAAGGTGAATATTTCAGGCTTGAGATACAGAAAGATAACAATCAGAATTTGAAGATACTGTGAGATGACAATCAACAAGTTGAGTTACAATAAGATAACAAAGGCTGTTGATACACAAAGTTTCATTAAAAGACAACCTTGAACATTTCAAATTATGTGAATAAACATCAATGGGAAATTAGTTAATGTTGATTTTACATCAAGAATAGGTGTGACTGCTTTCGTGTTAATCATGAAAAACCGATAAACACAAAGAATAGCTAGGAAATTTTTATGAAAGGAAAGATACAAACGAACATTTTGACCCAACTTTTTATCAACAAACAAAAACGCCAGAAAAATAGCTAGAAAAAATATAACAATCATAAGTAATTTCAAATTTACAATGAACGCTTTCTGTTTGCACAAATCCGGCTGGAACCGAGAAAGGAAGTAAAACACCATCATCATCCATTTCTCAGCACCTAATAAAATAGTCATGGCGTGAATAAATAAACATCTATTCATAGACTGTATTTGATGAACAATAAACGATTGCTCAAATATATTGAGCCACTAGCAATTAGGCGGTTGCAGTTGATTTTGTGCAAATCATAAGTAAATAGTCCACATTTTTCAAAGAATAACATGAACAAAACTTAAGTTTGGGTAACAAGTAACATACAATTGAAGAGAAATGTGTTTTTGTTTCCCAGACTTAGATTTTTGTTCCGGTTATTCACTGAAACATGTGGATTATTTATTTGTGATATTTCAGTTTTCTAGTTAAGTATTCATGATTTGTCCTTGTTGTTGGAGGCTTTGGTTGAAACATTCACTTGTATTTGGGGGTATCTTTCCTTTATATTGAACTTGCTAGTTATATTTTGGCTTCAGGAGGATGTAGGAACTAAAACTTTGAAAAGAAGTCATGAGTGTGTAACATCCAGCATGAAACATGAAGCCAAACAATAATATGTTATGTGAGTTATGTTGTCAAGGAAAGAATGTTTATGAAAATGTATATAAATATATCCAATTCTTGTTGTGCCATCATGTTTTATGGCAGTTTATAAAAGAGAAAACAAATCTATGTAATCCCATAGCAGATACTGTAATAAGGATGTGAAGTGTTAGGTTTTCACACATACTTGGTCACAATATAATGAGATGGGGTGACTAGCTTCCTTCCTCATCACATTTATCTCAGGCAATTTCCATAAAATTCTGGCAAACATCAGTACACATTTCACAAGGTTTGATCCGTCCCATTTAGTCGTTGTATTTAATCATGTCCTTTCAATGGTGACATCGAGACTCAATCAGTTATATTTGAAATGTTGCGTCACCATCATCATAATCTAGATACACTTAAGCAATGAACTTTCAGCAGTCTGTCCTGGATACATTCTGCCAGGCTGTAACCTGATCTTAATCTTTGTCTGCCCATTTATTTCTTTGGTGTCTTTTGTTTTTGTCCAACTCTTCTGTCTATTAGGCTTTTTCAGTTAATTGTTATGTCTTTTGATATGATGTATTCTTTTTTTCTGCAGCACCTTTATTTTGTAGAGATTTATTTTTGGGCGCTTGCTTTGAACTTAAGCATAACCCATACAGGTGCTACTAGTGCACTGGATTGATTTTTGAGTGTGGATTATCTTGCCCTATAACCAGTGTCCGCCATCAGGTGAACCTACTCAAACTTCACAGGTATTTGTAAATTGTCTCCCCAAGTCAAGGACGAGAAGTCAACATTTTAGTCTAACTGTCCGGTGTAGGGGTTGAACCTGCTACCTCGGCATCAGCACACCAGATGTTTAAGAATGAGCGCTCTTATTTGTTACATTAAGATATTCTAGGACTTTCTTATATGTCATTCTTTTCATCCAAAATAAACACATCCTATCCTTTGAAGACTTAAGTTTCATAAGCTTCAGTTTTACCTTCCATCTTTCTAGTCAGTGAAAGTACTTCTGCACCTTTCAGTATTGTTGAATGCAATAACATTTGATGAATCTCATTTTGAGTTTCTGTGATATTTGTGAGGAGGTGTTTAGGTGCTTTTATTATTTTACATTTGTAGTTATATTTCAGTATTTGCTGTATCATATTACACCAGAACTCAGTATATTGGTACTTTGTGCACAAATTAAATCTGTGTTTATATTGAATTATTTACTCAAACTTGTTACATTCAGATTCAGTATACTGAATTTGTTTACACAATTTGAAATTTGGTGATATTATGATTGTGTTCTGCATTTATTGCACCATGGCTCAATATTTAAAATTATTTACACAATTTGAAATGTGGTGATTTTATGGTTGTATTGTGGGTTTATAGCAATAGGGCTCAATAAGTGAAATTATTTAAACAATTTGACATTTAGTGATAAATTGGTCATATTCTGCATTTATTGCACCAGGGCTCAATAATTGAAACTATTTACACAATTTGAAACTTGGTGATATTTTGGTTGTATTGTGCATTTATTGCACCATGGCTCAATATTTGAAACATTTTACACAATTTTAAATTTATAGTTGTATTGTGGATTTATATCACCAGGGTTCAATAACTGAAACTATTTAAACAATTTGAAATGTAGTGATTTTTTTTTTTTTTTTTTTTTCCCCGCATTTCCATCCTGTTTCAGGATATTGCGGTCAACATCAGCATCTTTCAGCTGTATGTTGATTCCTAGGCTAGATTACGCTCATCAGCACGCCACGACTTTCTGAGCGACCGGCTCCATACTCTCATAAGTCACTTTTGCGATTCAAACCACTGCTAATTCTCGTCGCGTCACGTGACGAGAGTATTCGGGGTTAGCGGAGAAAGCTGCTAACCTCTCGGCCATGGAGCCAGCGAAATGTAGTGATAGTTTGGTTTTATTGTGGATTTATTGCAACAGGGCTCAATAATTGAAACTATAAGAGGCGTTCATTTGAAATCTGTTCGTGCTGCATAATGACCAATGAATAAAAGAGTAAGCGCTTATCGTCCCATGATGCATAGGTTCTGTTTCTGACCGTTAAGAAAATGGCCGGGTTGATTCAAAGTCCATCCAAAGAAGCTCAAAGAGCGGTGATTCAGTTTCTTTCATTTGAAGGATGTCGACCAGTGGACATTCATCGAAGAATGCAGGTAGCGTACGGTAACAAATGTGTGTCGAAGACAACAGTGACAGACTGGGCACGAATGTTTCGGGAAGGACGTCAGTTCATGACAGATCTTGGACGGGCGGATCAAGCGCATATTGTTGCAACAGAAAAAACCATCGCCAAAATTGATGCAGCAGTACAGATGAACTGTTGTCGAAGCATACGTTCGCTAGTGAAAGAATTAGATGTGTCAATTGGGACAATTCAAAAGGTCGTTCGTAAGAAACTTCAATATCAGAAGGTGTGTTCACAGTGGGTACCACGGATGTTGACCAACCACCAAAAAGAGGAACACATGTGATGGTGTTTGAACCACTTGATGAGTTAGAGTGGAGGGTGATGTATTTCTCTTCCGCAGAGTGGCAGGCGATGAATCATGGTGTCACCACTTTGAGCCGAGGAGCAGAAGAGAGAGCATGCAATGAAAGCATGCCGGATCACCAAAAGCCAAAAAATTCAAGTTCAAGTTTCCGCTTGTAAGGTTATGCTGAGCGCATTTTTTTAACATGAAGGGCTATTTTTGGCCGACTTTAAAGAACCTGGTGTCAACATAAACTCTACCCTGCAAAAAACCATCAAGAATAAACGACCCAGCATGCTTTCTCGCAGTGTGATTTTATTGCATGATAATGCTCGTCCGCATGTCGCAAATATTGTGCAGGAAGCATTAGCAAGGAACAAGTGGGAAATTCTGCAACATCCAGTCTATAGACCTGATTTGTCACCATGTGATTTTCATTTGTTCGGACCTCTAAAAAAAGCTCTCAAGGGGCAGTGATTTAACACAGATGCAGACGTAATGAACGCAGTAAACACTTGGTTCAGTGAGCAACCACAATCCTTTTTTGCGGACGGCTTTCGCCACCTACGTAAGCAATGGGATGCTTGCCTGAATGCCTACGGCGACTTCTTCTGACCAACCCATGGTGCATAATTCATTCAAAATGAATGCTTTGTTTAATTATACCACACCTGTTAATGTTTCTTTCATGCTTTTGTAATAATACCATTGGAACGGGTTTCAAATGAACGTCCCTAGTATTTACACAATTTGAAACTTGGTGATATTTTGGTTGTATTGTGCATTTATTGCACCATGGCTCAATATTTGAAACTTTTTACACAATTTTAAATTTATAGTTGTATTGTGGATTTATATCACCAGGGTTCAATAACTGAAACTATTTAAGCAATTTGAAATTTAGTGATAGTTTGGTTACATTGTGGATTTATTGCAAAAGGGCTCAATAATTGAAACTATTTACACAATTTGAAATGTGGTGATTTTTAATTATTTACTCTTACTTATCACATCATTCTAATACACTTGACCTATTTACACAGTTTGAAATGTGGTGATTTTTAATTATTTACTCTGACATATCACATTATTCTAATGCACTTGCCCTATTTACACAGTTTGAAGTGTGTAGTTATATTTATTTATTCTGCCTTACAACACCAAGACTCAATATTCTGGAACTATTTACAGAATTTAAAATTGTATATTATTTACTCTAACTTATTACACTGCAGGAATCTTTTTCACTGATATAGGTTCCTGGGTCGGCCCAGTCAAAAATGAAACAGGAAATTGTTTGGGAAAGTAAAGGCATGATTTTGATCAAATCACCATCAAGTGGCAGGTGGTATAAAACATGGAGTTAGCACCATATGCCCAACACCCCTCTTGGTGTGAGCAGCGGTCCATTACTTTACTTACTTAATACACATTTTAATTCATTGGACCTAGAGAGGGACATCAAATGGGTTGTTGGATAAGATGAGACAACTTGCTTCTCACCAGAAATTGAGGAAGCATTCCCAGATAAAAATCTGGGGCTTCTGGCATGGACAGATTTCAGGAAAGCTTGGAAGAAAAGTTTGTTGAAGAAACTGAGGAACTATAAAGTGAATGGAAGAATGTAAAATGGGTGACAGCATACTTGCACAACACAAGGGTCCGAGTACAGATAGATAGACTCAAGAGTAGGAAAGGTCTACTGTGTTATTGTGCCTTCCCCAAGGCTGGTGTCCTGTCCCCCAGACTGTTTATAATCTTCGTCAGCGACCTAGCTGCCGAACTACCGCATGAATTAAAGTGGCAGTGTACCTTAATGTCTTGGTACTATGGTGCACGAATGAACACACATCAGTGGCCACCAGACTGTTATAGAGAGCTATAGATGCATTGGCTGCATGGGCAAATAGAAGGAGGAATGAAAGCAACCCTTACAGTGGAGAAGGACATGATGTTAGTTAGTTAGTTAGTCTTTCCTCTTGAGCTTAAGTTGGCGCATAGGGCAGAAGTCACGGCTATCCATGTCTGGCGGTTCGCTGCTACCTGTTGTAGATTTTGGATGTTCACTTGGCCGTTGAATGAGCCTTCTCTGATGATGGTTCTACGCAGGGTCTCTCTTGGTCTTCCCCGTTTTCTTTTCCCTAATGTGAATGCCACATGATGTGGCAGACACAAAAACTGAGAAAATGTGAAGATATGTAGATGCTAAACAAGCAGAAAAGTTTCTGTGAGAAGAATAGATTCAAACATCTAGCAGTGGGGCAACTGAAAAGAGGCCACCAAAAGAAAACATCAACAAATCAATCAGAAATCCATCAACGCTAGGACAAGATTATTGCCATAATATGAACAGACCAGAATAAATAATTATTCTGTGCCTCAGAACAGGACAAAATTAACTGTATCATGTGTACAAAATTTAAGATATGTATACTAAATTTATGATTGGCAACACATACTCCAAGGCTGCCCCAAAAGAGACATATCAAGGCAAACTTTCTGGCCTAGAGAAACAACAGTGGAAGCCAAACAGCTAATGATGACTGAGCTGATCGTTCCATATGAGTCGAGAATTGAGGAACAGCACATACAAGATGGAGAAGTACAGTGACATGGTCGCTAGTCTGAGACAGGAAGGGTACACTGTCAGGCTATTCGCCGTGGAGGTAGGCACAAGAGGTCTAATCTCCCACTCCGTGTATGATGACAAACGGTTAGGCACCAAAGGACAAGCAAGAACTCAGGCACAAAAACAACTCGGTCAGGCAGCTGAGAAGGCCTCATGCTGGCTGTGGAACAACCGGAACATAAGAGTGTGACAAGTCTCGGCAGACGTTTCTGTCTCTAACTGCAGGGCACCTAACATAGGAACCAATCTCTCAACTAAGAGCTAGAACTTGTACTGTCTCGTGTCCACTCTATAGCCTTCCCTCCAAGCGAGGGCAGTGCATCCGAGAATGGGACTGTTCAGTGAGGGAAAATTGCCATATGGAATCAGTCGCCTAGTCAGTGGAATGTCGGCCAAGTCTAACCTCCATGTGAGAGTGGTAGTCTTGCAAGAGCCACATTCCGTAGCAGAGACCAAGAGAGGGGTTCAGGAGCCCAGAGGAGGAGCCAGCTTCCCTAAGTGTGGCGCCACGAATGGGGCACAAAGAAGGAACATGGCATTGAAGCGAACTGAGGTGACAGAGGCAATGGCAATGGCCAAGGAAGAAGCTGGCTTCCCACGGTCACAGGTGCTAGGATGTGTGTGAGGGCAGGAAGCACTGGTTGCACAAGGCTCTCCTCCCTGAGGGAGGGGTGGCTTGAGAGCAGACTGTTTTCGCAAGTATAACACAGAACAATGCAAAGACCGAACATCTTGCACGGCAGGGGACAAATGCCCAGAGTTATGACCTGGCGGGCTCGCCCCCAGAGAGCGTCAAGAAGGTCAAAGGGCCAAAACATTCAGGGAAGGGGGACTGCTTCTGACTATCAGAAGGACCCTGTTGTGCTCTTTCCGTGGGGGAGTTTTTACCACTAAGGAGTGATGTGTTAACTAAATAAAGACAATTAAATTGATACAAGAGACAACTCTGTAGATGTAGACACTTTATTCCAAGTGAACGAAAGCAGAAAAAAGTTATTGCACTGAAATTTCTCACATGTGATTTCATACTGTAGATATTTTTGCACAATGTAAACAAACATGGTAATTATGATATGTAAGTATATTGTATTTGATTCACATTTTTACTATTTGACTCATGTCTTTCTGTTTTAAACATTGTTTTTTTACTTACAAAATGATAATTATACAAGAACAGTCATTTTCTGTCTGCACACAGACTTATGATGGCACTTAAATATGCATAAATATTGATATAATTTCAGCCGTAACTCTGTGTTCATGTAATTGTTGTTTTATCTAGCATTTGAGTTATGTGCTGACTGTTGTCACTGTATGTTGATAAACTCAGACAGGTTTGTGTAAAAGTTTTCTTTAAACACTTTAGAATATATTTTTGGGATATTCTTGTTTGAATCTTCTTCTTTTTTGCGTTTGTCCGGAATGTTGTTTTAGACGTATGTACGTGGCGCATGATAACAGTGGAACTCCGCCACAGGGCGCACCACTAGTTGTTCTGGAACCCTGGGAAGCGATTCCAGCCCCAGTATAAAAAGGCGGACACAGGTATAATCTGTCTCTTTCACTGCCACCACATTGTCAGATAGGTGTCAATGCCTGTAGCAGGATCGTGTAGATCCAAATTACTTATTACAATTACTTATTATACAGTTACTTATTATACTATATTGTCTTTCTATTGTTTATACATTCTTAAAGATTTAACATTCGTGCTTCACACAATCCCAATGTATACCATAATCTCATTATCTCACAACTCAACATTACCATCACACACAGTCATCTCCACAACTCACATCACCATCAACAAACATTCTACACATGTTGGATGACTGTTTAATTTCAACTCCAACTATTTATCAATAAATTATTTCTGTACACTGATTCAAAAAACGATGCAAACACCGCATGAATCAAAATCTCATACATCAAAATCTCTTTAATCAAATATCTGATACATATAGTTCATAGTGTGTGAAAATAGTTGATCCCTTCCCTCACATACCATCCCCACCCTATAATGATAAGCGTTGTCTTGACAGACGATAGTTTGTGAAATGGAGCCATACCTTTCCATAGCACAAAACCTGGACTGAATGTAGAGACCATGTGATGCCCATGTAGCATGATCCCTCTCTCAGTCTGTCTAATTTACTCCAGAGGAAAGGTAACACCAATATGTCTGGAACAAGACAAGCTGCAGAAGCTGCCGGATCAACAAACCTGTCTGCCTATCGAGGCTGATCTAGACCAGTTGCTGAACACCACTTATAATAAAAACACACGTCACTTATAATGAAAACACACACAAACATATATAACACTTAAGTACATCAAAATTGCAAATTAACAGAAGATGGATGTATTGCAAGCAGCAGGAATCAATGACAGCTTGACTATATGTGATCAATGACAGCTTGACTATATGTGTCAGGTTGATCAATGACAGCTTGACTAGATGTGTCAAGTTTTCTTGTTCACTGGTCTTTACTTAAGTCAAACAGCAAAATTTTCAGTAATCACACTTTATCTTTAACTATTATATCTTTCTTTGTTCTCTTAAACTTATTCTAATATTACATTATTACAGGGAGTCTTTGTGGTGAAGTGGTCAAGCCGTTTGACTCGGGCTCCGAAGGTTGTGGGTTTGATTCCGGGCCGCATCCTTCGGTTCACGAGTTATATTTTTTTAAGACTTCTGTGGGTCATCGCTAGAGTGTATCTTATGGGTTTGTGCTTTGTGCGACGCTTTCCACGCCATATGGGATAAAAACCTGGTGCAATGAAGTCAACCCTGTCGACTTTTAAGCGACTTTTTTTTTTTTTTTTGCTTTCCCACATAGGCCCCAGTAACACATGGACACATGAAACTATTGCTACACATTAAATATGTAGATGGTCCTACTGCTGCATTTGCATAAATTGTTGATTTGACACCAATGGTTCAGGAGAATAACATTTACAAAGATAATATACTAGGTATGTTTAGGATGTTGCATTAATATCTAGTTTCCATAGAATAAAAATTACATAATACATGAAATACAGGCATGCACACACACACAAACACACTTACATAAATCTCAATGGTACAACATGCACAAGGTCTCAGTAGGACAACAGTTACACATTTATACAGTCTTGCTGGAACAAAAGTAACGAAGATGATACACAAGTTCTCATTGGAAAATAAGTGATCTCAATGAAACAAAAGTATTATTACATACAATCTCAATGGAATAAAAGAATTACTTACCTCAGTGGAACAAAAATTACATTTATACAGTTCGAGTGGAACAAAGTTACATTTATTTAGTTTGAGTGGAACAAAAGTTGAAAAAAAAAAAAAAAAAACTACATACAAACTCATTGGAATAAAAGTTACATAAATAAATATGGCATCAATGGAACAGTTCTCAATGGAATGTAGTTACATAAATAAATCTCAACAGAACACAAGTTACACAAATGTTACACTACTCAATTAAACAAAAGTTACCAAATAACACACAAATTCATAATGAAACAAAAATCACATAAATGCAGATGATCATAATGGTGATGCAAGGTTCACAATGGAAAATGGAACAACAATAAACAAGATGCTTTTAACTAAGCAGGAATTACGTGATATTTTTTAAAGGGCTCAATGTTCCCCAGGGATCTGTGTGTCATTCCAATAACCACCTCTGCTGGTGGCCTAGGATCAAGTGCAAATATATAAATCTGCACTTTGATCTCAGCTAAAGGTCGAGAAGCAATAATTTTTGGTATGATGCTGATATAAAATTTACTGTAAGCAACAGCATTCATTAGTGGGTTGCGATACCTTTCTCAAAAATTGGGTAAAAAGTTGAGTCCATGTGGGTTAAATACCCTACACATTTAGAAATTTGTCAATAGGAGGCTGCAATTAGCTGTATCCCTAGCAACATTCCAGGAAGGAAACAAAAATCCTCTGAAAGAAAATTTACTGTGTATCTTATGGGTGTGGAAAGCAAGGGAAAATCACTACATTGTTTCCATATCTGATTTTGGACTTCAAAAACATGACTCGCATGGTGATCATAAGCGTCCGTAATCCTTACTCTACTTGACTTAATAGGTACTTGAGACAGTTGATATTACAGTTGATATAGGTAGTCCTTATAAGTAACAGGATTATGCAATGTGCAACAACAATTAAAACATGAATTTTACACATGATCCTGACATCACAATCATACAATTTACATGTTCTGCCATCAATTACCCATGTAAAAAGTAAAATAAGCAAAGGAAGAAAGAATTTACAGATGACAATAATAGTATAATAGTGAATTTACTATTAAATAGAGAAGGTAGTAATGTGATCTGTTTGTGAAAAGTGCACACACACACAAAAAAAAGCAAAACAAAGACCTTGGGGGATGTAAATGATCATTTAAAACAAAGCATAAATGAATGGAATAATGACTCATCAAAAATAAATGAGTCAACTAATTTAGTTCTAGAGAGCTGTCAGGATATCCAGTGTTCATGGAGGGAAGACAGTATGTGTTCTGGCCTGGCTACCTCTTCTGGCCATCAAACTTCAAACCATGAAGTTGTTACTGACAGCTTCTGGGCTGCTACAGTGTCAGATATGTGAGAATTGACTGGAATTCTCTCCACGCTATGTTATAAGAGGTCATGGCAGGGGTATTTATAAAGGCTTCAGAGATGGAGAAGGAGCAGTCGTGAAGCTGCAGTGAGCAGAACCAACCACCCCCCTTCCCCCAAACACACACACAGCATGTGAAGTGATGGGACCATCACATATCTCATCTTATCTTAAATCTGAAACTGAATGCAGATTTGACAGAAACCCCTGTAAACCCTTATCCTGAGTTTTATAAGGAACTGAGAGTGAGATCATCTTAAACTACATTGGACCACCAACAGAGCTGCTCCTTTTCTCTGAATTGAAATCCCTGTCCTGTAATGATCAAAATTAAATGCATTTCTGGTCAGCCTCAGAGCAGCCTCCATGCACATGCAAGTGGGGTATTAACAAGAAGAAACACACTAAGAAAACTCTTACAAACAGATTCTGCTTTCACTGTCCATTGACTTACTGCACGTCCATGTCTTTCACTGTCCAATGACAATACTACTCCAACCCCTCAGGCACAAGAATAGCTGCTGCAGTTTACTAAGCATTAGAAATGTCCCTGCAACCAACTTAACATGGGCGTTTGTTTCTGCAATGTCTATGTATAAAACACATGTACATACAGGTCAGCATGGCCGACTGGATAAGAGTGCACGCTCTTCATCTTCCAGCGTGCTGATGGTAGCTGGTTTAATTCCTACACCAGTCAGCCAGACTAAAATGTTGACTTCTCAACGTGAGGACATAAATTACAATCATTTTAAGTCGGAGTGCGTTCGCCTGATGGCGAGGGACGTAATAGGGGAGGTTAAGCCACAAACAAACATCAGTCCGATGCACTAGAAGTAGCACATGTATGGACTACGCTTGAGTTCAAGGCGAAGAATGAGTGCATACGTCCACGTACACACAATGTACATAAACATATAGCACAAACACACATACAAATTATCTAACTTTCCAGAACAAATGGCCCCGACTAATACACCTCAGGATTCTTGTCCATGACAACTAAACAACATACAATGTCAGACAAGAATTGCAGCATGCTGAAGTTAAAGCTTGACTATGAAGATATCCTGAAAATGTCCATGATTTTTTTTTAAAAACATGACGCGAAACTTTATGACACACTGGAAGAGATAAATGAAACTGTAATCATGACGCATAAAGGTATTAATGATGATGTAACCAACCTGGTTAGTGATTACAATGTCATATACTCTGTTAGTGATTAATCATGATGTAACTATGACATAAATTCTATTAGTGACATACATTAGCAATGAACACACAAACCGTAGCAATGATACACAATGTAAGTGATAATGAAAGGACACATATTTTATAAAATAAAGGAGACCCTTAAACACGCAAATCAAGTCAGCTGAAAAGTTCATTTACACACAATCATAATGTGGATAATTAACAAAACACATCAATACATATTTAAGTACAACACCAGCCGGCACACAACTTGTGATTAATTGTGATAAGTGATGCAATGTGCCCTGTTACAACAGTAATTTAATAACAGTTGCACCTGTGTCGAAAAAGTAGTTACAGGAATGTGGAATCTGACATAAGTAAACTTTATCCAAAATAATTTTCTCTTTGTAAAATAGCCAACCTGTATTTGTTTATTAATGGATCTCGCAACAAAAACACAGTACAATGGGCCAGATTCTCTCTCCCTCCCACACTCACAATATAAAATAGTTACACAGCCTCTCACTCCCGCCCCCACCCAGACTCACACATATAATATAAAACAGTTACACGGCTTCAACAATCAACATTTACATGTGCCATACAAGCAGATAACTTGGCTAGCCAGCTGAAGTGTTCTAGAAAGTACATTTGATATGTGCTTGTGGGATATCCATAACAAGCAAGGCACCATCACTGTTATCAATACCTCCATTTTATAAATACAATAAAGCACATGAAGCATGTTTAAGTCTTTCAAACAGATGCAAATGAGCTTTCCACTCTGGCACTTTGATGCAGGCGGCAGAGGGCTATAGAAAGCCATTTCATACATCATTGGAAACCAGTGTCATTTGGTAGTGAGTTCTCTTCCTACACAGATCAGTTGGACTTAAACGTTGACGTCCCATCCTTGACTTGGGGATGTTAATTTACAATTCCTTCGAAGTCGAAATGGGTTGGCCAATGGCAAGGACACTGGTGATATGAAAGCTGACCTATACGTCGTGTGTGGTACACTCAGAAATCAATATCACACATGATCAGAAACCAGACTCTTACATCATAGGTTATGGGTTTCACATTCTCTGTCAAGCAAAAGAAAATATATCTATAAGAAGTAAAATGCAAATCTAAGCTGTGGTCACTGCTTGAGCATGCGTTAATTCAAGCTCATGGCAGTAGTTAGTGTCAATGAGGTGGCGGACTGGTCTGGAATTCAACCCACACCAGGCGCAGGATTAGATATAAAAATAAGAGACGCATTTATCACTCAAGCCAATATAAAACTGGAGAGTCTGGCGTGATATCACAAATGCAGTGTGTGCATTAAAAGAAGATTCTATATATTTACTAATGGTCAAACAAAATATTTCCTGGATGGTACTAGTCACATATTGCAACTAACCTTCAGAGAGTCTTACAAGCAAGCCACTTGCAATGGACAAAAAATGCAGTTCTGGCAAGCAAGGTTGTACACATTTTGTATAAATTGCAGTAATAAAAATAACACATAATGCTAACCCCAAAAAAAAATAATTTAAATGGCTGGTTATTTGGATGTGAATACTGTCACAGGCTGCAGATTTAAATGATGCACTGGGTCACAACACAGAATGGTATAGAAAACCTAATAGCCTCAACCCAATTGAATAGTGAAAATCACAACTTATATCTTAACATAGCAAAAACAAAGATAATGCATACAGATAAAACTACTATGGAGAAAGAAATATATGTTAATGAGGAAAAATTGGAGGTGGTGGAAAATTTTGAATATCTTGGGTCATTGATTACCAACAATGGTGACACAATGAAAGAAATTAAACGACGACTATCCATTGCTCTTCAAAGACTAAAACAACTGAATAAATTATGAAGTGGGACAGATAGAACTACAAAAATTAGATTGTTAAGAGCATGCATCTTTCCCATTGCAACATACGCCTATGAGACCTGGACACTTACTAAATAAGCTGAACAGCGCATAAATGCCTTTGAATATAAATGTTATAGACAAGGTCTAAGAATATCTTGGGTAAAGAAAAGAACAAATGCATCCATACTTCAAGAGCTGAATATTGAAGACGGCTGGCTATTAACGATGATAAAACAAAGAAAATTGAAATATTTTGGTCACTTGAAACGTCACGAAAGCTTGGAAAGAACAATAATGGAGGGGTATATGCCTGGGAAGAGAGGAAGAGGAAGACCAAAGAGAAGATAGGTGCAGGATGTGGCAGATGATCTCCAGATGGGTGTATCAGACGTGGGACATCTTGCTTATGATTGAGAGGTTTTCCGGAAGGTTGTTATGGGAGCGAGGTTCTGCAAAGGACATGCTACTGAATGAATGAATTGGGTCAAGGTCATCCCAGCTCAGAAATAGCCTGCATCTATTGGAGTGAGTCATCTATTGGAGTCAGGCATCTATTGGAGTCAGGCTGGGATTGAGACATTTCTCCTGACCAGGTGCCAAGGTATGGGCTGCAGAGCTCTCCTTCCTTTCTCTAAGAATGTTCTGAATGCTGTGATGTCGGTTCCTAAATCAATCAATCTCTAAGATCAGAAACGAGCATGGGATGTGCAAGGCTGGTGCTGCAACGTCACACACACATATAGGATGTACAACACCTCAGAACTGACTGGGGGGTGGTCATATTTCTGCAATGGGTTTAGGTATTTCAATGTCATCATCTTCCAGTGCATTGCCGGCTGGCATGGGCTATTATGACTCTCTACAAATTACGACCTCCGACATCATGATTTCTGTGTTGACTCCCTTTCCTTGCCATGACACAAGACTGTCAAGAATCTTCTCACACTGTCTTCCTCTATTTCTCTTTCCACAAATCTTTCCGGTTGTCACAACATGTTCCAGTTTTTGTCTTCTCATAATGTGGCCCAGAAATGATGACTGCCTCTTTCTGGTGTGTGTAATAAGTTGTCTTTGCGACTCAGCTTCCCTTAAAACATCCTGATTGCTAGCCGTCCAATTAATTTTTTTCAGCAGTATTCTATAAAACCACATCTCCAAAGCTTCCAGGGAATTTGTTCGCCTGTTTACTAATTGTCCAGGATTCGTTCGCAGCCGTAAGTTAAAATATTTCAATGTCAACAGACTCCAAACCCACCCAGAGGAAACTGCTTAAAGAAAGAGATGTTTGTGATGTTGTCTCTTACTCACTATCGTTTCTTAGTTCACTCACTGGTTTATAGAGTTATCCTCCACTGTTTCTGTAGGCCATGGGTTAACACTAGAGAATAAGGAGAACTGCAGTAAAGCTTAAAAAGGCACCAGCAAATGAAGTAGATGGTGAGCTTTACTAGAACACCATTACAAGTAAGAAAATGGACGTTGCAGCGAAAGTCTGCATCAGCACAATACAAATTTGACAGAGTATGAAGACAAAACAGTTTAACCTTTAGTAGCAGTTCATGGGAATAGGCAATGATTAACACTAGAATCAGGAGAACTGCAGCAACACTGTATGTCTGTGCAGGACGTTGTGAACAACCCCAGGTTGATTTTATGTTCAGTAGGTTTGCCATTGCTTTCTGAACGAGAAGTCAATGTTTAATACTATCTGGTGTAGAGAATGGACGCAACTACTCTGCCAACATGCACAGAAAGTTTAAGAGCAGGTACTCATCTTTTTGGCCACGCTGATCCTGGTGTGCAATATCTTGTAGTTAACTACTAAATTGTGTGACTACACAAGACATAACATTTAGAGAGTTTAATTAACAAAGTACAACAACAACAAACATGCAACACTGAAATGATGAATAAATAAATTGGTATGTACATAGAACATGGCTGAGACAAATTTCCCAATTTTGTTTTTCTGGACTGTGTTAGTTGTATGTGCAATATTTGGTGCCTATTGGTGTAGCACCAATGTTGGCAACTGATGGTGCTGTATCCAAACAAGATGACCAAACTATTTGATCATCTATCAATATATGAAGCACAAGGTGTTGATCTCACTTCTGTCTGATAATCTCATTTCTTTCCCAGGTCTCAGAAGGTTAATTTGGCAGTTCTTCTCAGGTATAATTTTGCATATGTGTGATTTGGAAAAAGTCAGAGTCTGACATTGGTAGCATAGGGTTGGTATGAATTATTTATTATCCGTCATTTGAAAATCATCATCACATATTTTCTATCAATATCAATCTATCAATAATCATCTATCAATATATGAAGCACAAGGTGTTGATCTCACTTCTGTCTGATAATCTCATTTCTTTCCCAGGTCTCAGAAGGTTAATTTGGCAGTTCTTCTCAGGTATAATTTTGCATATGTGTGATTTGGAAAAAGTCAGAGTCTGACATTGGTAGCATAGGGTTGGTATGAATTATTTATTATCCGTCATTTGAAAATCATCATCACATATTTCAGCCCTTGGACTGGTCATGAAAGTTCCTGATCATTCTATTCCCATAGTTGTCTGTCTTATGCTGCTCTTGTTAATTCCATGTATTTGTTAGATCTGTTCTGTAGTCTGTTTCATAAATGTTGCCCCTGGCATACCTTCTTGTGTCTCCAGTAATGTGACCTCCAGTTTTAGATCTGTCCTTGGTAATGTGACCTCCAGTTTTAGATTTGTCCTTGTCTGTTTTATAAATGTTGCCCTTGGTCTACACCTTCTTCTTTCTCAGTATTGTGACCTTCAGTTCTTCTGTCTCCCGTATTGTGACCTCCAGTTTTTTATCTGTCCTTGTCTATTTCATAAATGTTGCCCTTGGCCTACCTTCTTCTTTCTCCAGTATTGCGACCTCCAGTTTTTTATCTGTCCTTGTCTGTTTCATAAATGTTGTCCCTGACTTACACGTTCTTCTGTCTCCAGTATTGTGACCTCCAATTTTCTCTTTGACATTTTTTCATGTCTAAGTATGTGATAAAACCATGAGAGTTGCTTCCTGATGTTACATGTTAGATAAGATACCTAGAATTGCTATGTTCCTTTATTGATATCATCATCGCTACTTGTTTTATCCCCAAAAATACACACCTGAGAATCACGTTTAACCTTCACAGAATCTTTACAAAATATAGGCAATTATTGTAATGTTAACATGCCCACTACTCTTATACTTTTGTGTGTGACCATTATAGAAGGATGTGAATGCCCATTATAGGATGTGCACATAGATATGAGCATAAGTGTGTGTGTACACATATATGGTGCATGTGGAAATATATACAAAGCACATACAAATCAATCAACCACACACAATAAATACACACAAGAATACACAAATTATATCTCAGAAAGTAATGGTTTCACTAGCAATGTGTGACCAGGTACAAGTCATAACCATCTATAAAATCTGACAATCATTTACAAAAATTATTAATTAACTACATTTTCAAAACCATTGCAATAAGAATATATATTCGTTGGTTGGATGTAAATGCGGTCATTTACAAAATCATTATCAAAAGTTGCTTTTGTTTCCCTTATAAATACAAACACAGCCAATTTCTTATTTACATTTGTTTGGAAGTCTGCAGTTTCTCATTCTTTGGTTTATTCTCCCCATCAGATAAATGATATTCTTGTAGAGAAGGCATAGAGAAAGCATCTGTCTACCTTCAGTCCTCTGGGATTCAACCTCAGAAGTCACATTTGGATTTGTTCAGACTAGTGTGGCTTTAGGATTGATCCAGTATTCGTAATGGGTACCAAAGTTGGGATTAGGAAAGGTTTGATACGGATCATAAATCATATGGTCACTACAAATACAGACCAAATGATGCATCTAATGATGTCATTAATGGTATATAAACAGTATCCCTATGGAGTCCTTAGCTCCAGATTTTCCTCACAAAATCTATAGGACACTGTAAAAAAAAACTGTTATTTTGGTTTCGCACATTTACAAAATCTATAAGGCACTGTAAATAGCCTTTAATTAGAGTTTATTCATATTTACAAATGCTACAAGACACACTGAATAAATCTCTTATTCTGGCAACGTCAGATGTGCAAAATCTATAAGACATTGTAAACAGCAATTTAATTAATATTTAAAAATGTTCCATTGTACAAATTTGAACATCTGATATCAGAAAAGACACTCAACACACCTTAGACCGACTAGTTTGGTAAGCAAATGCACTAAACACTAATCTACCATGATTCCCAAAATGACGTGGCAGACAACATAAGCCCGATTCATGCCATATTGGGGAAATACAAGGATATAATCAAGTAGTGTATAGGAGGATTAACCAAAAATACCGAGCCTTGCTGGAGGTTGAACACATTCCACAGTACGTGTGGGCTATCATCCATTCTGATCCCTTGGCCACCTGCTCCTCTTGTCTACAAACAGTACAGATGCCATAATGACAAACATAAGACATTGTAAATAACATCTAATCAGAGTAACCTCACATTTACACATCTGTAAGACACTTAAATAACCTGTTATATGAGTTAACTCACATTTATAAATCTATACACTGTAAATAGCCTCTTACTTGAGTAACCTCACATTTACACATCTGTAAGACACTTAAATAACCTGTTATACGAGTTAACTCACATTTATAAATCTATACAACACTGTAAATAGCCTCTTACTTGAGTAACCTCACGTGTACACATCTTCAGGTTACTTCTTCTTCGTCTTCAGCATTCCGAACCATTGAGGTTCTTTGCTGCAGATACAAGCCGCCTCCATTCGTCTCTCTGGTTGACTTTCTCTTGACAGTCGCTGATTCCAAGTGCTTGTAGGTCTGTATGTATATTATCTCTCCATCGTCTTCTTGGACTACCTCGGGGTCTACGGTCATTTATTTCCTGAGTGTAAGCGAGTTTTGTTTCCCTATTATCTTCCATTCTTTCTATATGCCCCAGAAATTGCAGTCTATTAGCCTTCATAATACCAGTGATTAGCGGGGACTTAAACAGATCATAAATGTCTTTGTTGCTTTTTCTTTTCCACTCTTCACTTTGTGTATCCCTAATGGGCCCAAGATGCGTCTTAAGACTTTGTTCTCAAAGGTTTGTAACAAGGCTTCGTCTCCTTTCATTGTACTCCAGGTTTCAGAGCCATACAGCACAACTGGTCTGATCAGTGTTTTGTATACTGTGATCTTGGTGTTACGAGATAGCGCATTTGATTTTAGCAGATGTTGTAGTGCATAGTATTTCCAGAGTTGATTCTAGCTTGTATTTCCTCCCCTATTATGTTGGAGCAGTTGAAGATTGTACCCAGGTATTTGTATGTTTCTGCTCTTTTAATGGTCATATAATCTATTTGTATGTGGCCAGAGACTTTAGCTGTTTCTTCTCTTGAAATCACCATATATTCTGTCTTATCTTGATTGATAACCAGCCCCATTTGTTGAGCTTTTTCCTTTCAGGATACTTACATGTTATATGTTAAATAACCTGTTCTATTTACAAATCTATAAGACACTGCAAATAGCCTATAATTAGAGTTTACGCACATTTACGAAAGCTATGAGACACTGAACAACCTGTTATTTTGATAACATTACCTGTACAAAATCTATAAGATGCCGTAAATAACCTGTTCTTTTGGTAACCTCCCATTTACACTATCTATAAGACACCATAAATAACCTGTTCTTTTGGTAACCTCCCATTTACACTATCTATAAGACACCATAAATAGCCTGTTCTTATGGTAACCTCCCATTTACACTATCTAAAAGACACCATAAATAAACTGTTCTTTTGGTAACCTCCCTTTTACACTATCTATAAGACACCATAAATAACCTGTTCTTATGGTAACCTCCCATTTACACTATCTAAAAGACACCATAAATAACCTGTTCTTTTGGTAACCTCTCATTTACACTATCTACAAGACACCATAAATAACCTGTTATTTTGATAACCCCCCCCCATTTACACTATCTACAAGACACCATAAATAACCTGTTATTTTGGTAACCTCCCATTTACACTATCTATAAGACATAGTAAATGTAAATACCAATTTAATTAATACTAAAAACATTTTGGTGCGAAATTGTGAACATCTGATATAAAGAAAAGAGAACTGCATGAAAGAACGTGCTGTGCATACTTGACATGAATGAGGCTGCCTGTTGCGTGCATCTAAATAACAGCTGGTTAATTCAACACTGGTCACAAAGATGTTCCGTGTATTTTCATTCTGTATCAAATAAAACTGCTGAGAAATTAACAGCTTTTTCAGCAAAACTCTGTGGACAGAGACTCCTAATATGTCATATCCTTAACAGGATGTAGCAATCAACTCAAGCATGTTTTTTGGCTGTTTGCGTTCAGTAATTTTTCATTGCTTTCTGAACGACCTGCACTCATACCATTGTATGAAAACCAACACAAGGCAGTCTGCTTCCGAATCACCTGCAGCTGTGTTTCAAACGTGGTATGTGGGATTACAAACTGCATCAGTAACCCCTTTGCCACATAGCCTGCTGGAAACTAACAATGATAACTCCACATATGCCGGCCCCTTGCTGTCCTGACAGACGATAGTTTGTTACTTTGTGCTTAAAAAGAAGCATAATAAATATAACCCATGGCAGTAGCAAATGTTGCTGATCAGACCAATTTGCATGGTACAATTTTTGTCCCACAATGGATACACATGTCATTTCCATCATCATTCACCATGTGACGTCCCACACGTTCAGTGTGTGACCTATCTGCGAACATTTTCACTAAAACATCTTTCAAATGAATTGCTTACAACAAATTTCACAGAATTTTGAAATTTAAATTCATTAGCTTGAAACTTAATTTCATTAGCGGTGGATCAATTTCATAACTTATTAGCTGGTTTAGTGCATGCTTTTTCAACTGAAATACTACACTGGTTATCAAATTTGTCAATGAAACACACTTTATTATGTAATGTCCGACTAAAAGATTTCATGTTCTGAAATATTATATTCACATTTCTATTCCTTTTTCCTCGTCAAATCCTTTATGTAGAGGAATATCTTCTTTTTCATCTTTTCACTCACTTGAAATCAACCTGTATCTGTAATTTTTTCCCTGCATGCCTACAGGCTTCGATACAGTTTGACATCCACGGAGGCTTCAAATGTTCTTATAATAGACATTTTTAGCTATATGTGGTACAATGTTGAAGAATTTGTTCAGCAGTTTGACAGAAGGAAATAAGACCAAGCATATATATATTTGATCATGCACACATATTCACTGTCCTGATATGCAAAAGCCAAAATAGCCAACTGCAATCAAGAAGATAAATTCAAAACAAGATATCCATAACTTAAGTACCAACATCAATTTTGGCAAGTCTTGTCAGTGGAAACACTCATGAAATAACAACATCTGACTAGCTGAACTCATGTCCTGTAAATAATTTTGTTTCTTTCTATCTCTGTAATGAAGGGATTCTTAACCGGTTTACAATCGGAGACCTCCAAAGAATTGCCCACTATATCTCCATGAACTCCCCCTTGGTCAGACTGCCAACAGCATCATCATCAGTCCTACTGGACACCAGTATCATTTCACAGGATGTCAACAGTTAAGCTTACTTTATGTAAGGACAGTCAGGAACATAACAGATGGAAGTGAGTCATATGAATTTGATCACATCGGTGCACGTAACAAGCATGTTAGTTAGTGGGTGTCATACATCATAGAGTGTGAGTCCATAGACCCTGGCAAGGCCAGGAATTTGTATTTTTCACCCATAAAATAATCATCCTAGCCTGTGTGATGACCACTTGGCCAAGTGAGACTTTTCCACTTCAGTCCTCAAAAACCCTCAATTCATTTGTGCACATGACGACCATTCTGGCAGATAAGCATGCCAGCCATTGTCCTACCACAACTCCCAATAGCATTAACTATAAGGAGTCATGAGCAATAATAAACAAAAGCAGCTTCCTGACACACACACATAACCTCATCAGTTAGTTCTTGTGCCTCTATCACCCCCCATAACCTCATCAGTTAGTTCTTGTGCCTCTATCACTCCCCATAAACTCATCAGTTAGTTCTTGCGCCTCTATCACCCTCCATAACCTCATCAGTTAGCTCCTGTGCCTCTATCAGTTCCCTCCCATAGCTCTATCATTTAGTTCCCAGAGCATGTCCAATTCACTCCCAAACCATTATCATTTGGTTCTTGTGCCTCTATCAGTTCCCTCCCACAGCCCTATAATTTAGTTCCCAAAGCCTTACCAATTCACTCCCAAACCATTATCATTTGGTTCCTGTGCCTCTATCAGTTCCCTCCCACAGCCCTATAATTTAGTTCCCAAAGCCTTACCAATTCACTCCCAAACCATTATTATTTGGTCCCCACTTCCCAAAGTTAACTGATCAGTGCCAAAGGATAATATATCGCCAGATTAACCTCCCATGTAGACAGAAGGACGATATATTGCCATACGAGGGTCAACGCGCCATTTACTTTGTTTCGTATATCTTCAGCACTTTCAATGCTCAGGGATTGGAACTTTACATTATAATACTTGCTCACTTGTTTGTGAATCATGTCTGGTTCAAGCTTACTTTTTGTTTAGCAATGAATCAGTTAAGAATCCCCTACAGTACAGTGCAGAGGAAATAAGACCTTAGTCTTGTCTTGTCTCTTTGGCTAAACAAACTGTCACTGACATAAACTGCTGGAGCCAGGTCCGTGATCTGGAGAAATCTATGAAGAGATGTATTCAAAATAAGATGTCTGATGAGCTGCTAGTGGACCAAGTGTTGGTATCATCCTCCTCTGCTGGCCGCAGCATGAGTTTATCTGGATCAACGACAGGTTCTGGCTCCACTGGTTTCTTTGCCTCTTCCACCTGGACAGTTCCAAGTTCATAATCCTGCTGGAAGCGTCCTCTATAAGACTGTAGGCTGCCTGTAAGGGAAAAAAAGAAGTGAATTCAACTTGAAAAACAGCTTTCTGCAGTGTATGTCCAACAATATCATAACAGGCAATAGAATGATGTTCTTTCTCTGTTGCTTTTTTTCCCCTACTATCAGGCACACTGAAAGAAACTGCAATGTTTTCAGGGTCTCCAGGGAAAGTAACTTCAACACATTCAGGGTGTCCAGGGAAGTAACTTTTACCCCTTAGGATGGCCAGGGGAGTAACTTCTACCCTTTTGGGTGTCCACAGAAGTAACTTCTACCCTTTCATGGTGTCCTGGGAAGTAACTTCTACCCTTTTAGGGTGTCCAGGGAAGAAATGTCTACATTTTCAGAGTGTCCAGGGAATTAACCTCTACCCTTTCAGGGTGTCCAGGGAGGTAACTTCTACCCCTTCAGGGTGTCCATGGAAGTAACTTCTACCCTTTCAGGGTGTCAAGGAAAGTAACTTCTACTCCTTCAGGGTGTCTAAGGAAGTAACTTCTACCCCATCAGGGTGTCCAGGGAAGTAACCTCCACCCTTTCAATGTGTGCTGGGAAGTAACTTCTACCCCTTCAAGGTGTCCTGGGAAGTAACTTCTACCCCTTCAAGGTGTTTTGAGAAGTAACTTCTACTATTCAGAGTGTCCATGGAAGTAACTTCTACTATTCAAGGCTTCCTGGAAAGGGTGTCCATGGAAGTAACTTCTACTATTCAAGGCTTCCTGGAAAGGGTGTCCAGGGAAGTAACTTCTACTATTCAAGGCTTCCTGGAAAGGGTGTCCATGGAAGTAACTTCTACTATTCAAGGCTTCCTGGAAAGGGTGTCCAGGGAAGTAACTTCTACTATTCAAGGCTTCTTGGAAAGGGTGTCCAGGGAAGTAACTTCTACTATTCAAGCTTCCTGGAAAGGGTGTCCAGGGAAGTAACTTCTACTGTTCAGAGCTTTCTTGAAAGGGTGTCCAGGGAAGTAACTTCTACTATTCAAGGCTTCCTGGAAAGGGTGTCCAGGGAAGTAACTTCTACTATTCAAGGCTTCCTGGAAAGGGTGTCCAGGGAAGTAACTTCTACTATTCAAGGCTTCCTGGAAAGGGTGTCCAGGGAAGTAACTTCTACTATTCAAGGCTTCCTGGAAAGGGTGTCCAGGGAAGTAACTTCTACTATTCAAGGCTTCCTGGAAAGGGTGTCCAGGGAAGTGACTTCTACTATTCAAGGCTTCCTGGAAAGGGTGTCCAGGGAACTAACTTCTACTATTCAAGGCTTCCTGGAAAGGGTGTCCAGGGAACTAACTTCTACTATTCAAGGCTTCCTGGAAAGGGTGTCCAGGGAACTAACTTCTACCCTTTTAGGGTTCCAGGGAAGTAACTTCTACTATTCAGGGCTTCCTGGAAAGTAACTTCATCTGCGGTCTGTATGGCAAAGTAATAAAGCCACCTGCCTCATGCTCAAAAGGTTGTAGGTTCATTTCCAGACTCTGCAATTTGGTGTCACGGGTGCAATTTTGCTGAAGACCTCTGCAATTGTCACTGAAGCTACGAAGTTCGTTGCTACAGGAGGTTACACTGCGAAGAGAGATCAAGCCAAACGGAATTAAACCTGATACAAAGAAGACAATTTTCTTGCCTTTAAACTTCAACCATTCAGGACATTCTAGAAATGTAAGTTCAGCCATTCAGAGTGTCCTTGAAAGTAAATTCAAACATTCAGGGTGTCCTTGAAAGTAACTTCTAACATTCAGAGTGTCCTTGAAAGTAAATTATAACATTCAGGATGTCCTTGAAAGTAAATTATAACATCCAGGGTGTCCTTGAAAGTAACTTCTAACATTCAGGATGTCCTTGAAAGTAAATTCTAACATTCAGGGTGTCCTTGGAAGTAAATTCAAACATTCAGGGTGTCCTTGAAAGTAACTTCTAACATTCAGAGTGTCCTTGAAAGTAAATTATAACATCCAGGGTGTCCTTGAAAGTAACTTCTAACATTCAGAGTGTCCTTGAAAGTAAATTATAACATTCAGGATGTCCTTGAAAGTAACTTCTAACATTCAGGATGTCCTTGAAAGTAAATTCTAACATTCAGGGTGTCCTTGAAAGTAAGTCTATCATTCAGAGTGTCCTTGGAAGTATGTTCTACCAGTCAGTGTGTCCTCAGAAATACATTCTATCATGCTGGGCATACTGGAAAGTAAGTTCTACAATTCAGAGTATACTGGTAAGTTCTATGATTCAGGATGGTGTGGGAAGTAAGACGAAGACGATGGACGAAGACCAAGTCGGATGACGAAGACAAGTCGGATGATGAAGACGACGGACGACGAAGACGAAGACGGCGGCAAAGACAACGAAGAAGAAGAAGAAGAAGAAGAAGAAGAAGAAGAAGAAAAAGAAGAAGAAGAAGAAGAGGAGATCAAGAAAAAGAAGATCAAGAAGAAGAAGGAAGAAGAAGAAGGGAGAAGAATACAATATGTGGAAAGCTTTAATAGATGGACACCAAATATTAAAATAAGCAACACTAACTTCATCAAAATGATAAATGGCAATGAAGACTGGTGAGTCATGAACACAGATCTATGCCCCAGGCCAGTCACAAGAAGAAGAAAACAATTATGCACTGGTACAAGTAGCAACAAGATGAAAGAGCACAACAGTTATGTTATTTACACCATAATCACCTGTATGAGCTAGAGAAGTGTTGGACTTCAGGAGATCATCATCGGCACTGCCGCTTGGCGTCACAGGAGTCTCAAACACATCAATCTCCAGGTCATCTGAAGACTCATCCCCCATGGTAAAATCTTCCAGGACTAGAATTTCATCCTTTTCATGGGGGTGGTCTTCCAAGTAGTGCTCAAGAGCTATTTCCTCGCTCGGATACTCAAAGGTTTCTGTTTTAGCATCATTGAAATGAATGTTGATCTGAAATGGAAACAAGGCCGAGACTCAACTAGATGAACTTCAAGGTGCTTTATGAAGATGGTTGTTGAAGATGAGAATGATGCACATATGGGAATGTCTGATGCACATGTGGGAATGTCTGATGCACATGTGGGAATGTCTGATGCACGTGTGGGAATGTCTGGTGCAAGTATAGGAACGTCCAGTGCACATGTGGGAATGGCAGTTGTATGTGTGGGAATGTCCGGTGCATGTATGGTAATGTCCAGTGCATGTATGGGAATTCCAGTGCACATTTGGGAATGTCCGGTGCACATGTGGGAATGTCAGGTGCATGTATGGAAATGTCCGGTGCACATGTGGGAATGGTGTGGAAATGTTTGGTGTACATGTGGGAATGTCAGGTTCATGTGTGGGAATGTCTGGTGTATGTGTGGGAATGTCAGGTTCATGTGTGGGAATGTCAGGTGTATGTGTGGGAATGTCAGGTCACATATGGGAATGTCCAGTGCATGTGTGGGAATGTCAGGTGCATGTGTGGAAATGTCTGGTGCATGTGTGGGAATGTCAGGTGCATGTGTACGAATGTCAGGTATACGTGTGGGAATGTCAGGTCACATATGGGAATGTCAGGTGTACGTGTGGGAATGTCAGGTCACATATGGGAATGTCCCGAGTGCCTGTGAGTGGGTTCTTGACTTAACTGATTCAATGCCGAAGGATAATATATCCCCAAATGTCACCTCCCATTTGGACAGAAGGACGATATACTATCTACTAGGATCAATTTGTTATTTGTTTTGTTTCGTGTATCTTCAGCAGTTTCAATGCCCAGTGAACATAAATTTACATTATAATACCTGCTGATTTGATTGTGAACCATGTTTGGTCCTGACGTTTTGTTTGGCACTGAATCAGTGAACTCAGGAACAAGTGTACTTCCACCACCACTGCCAACTAAACAACAGTTTAGTAGATCATCTGAGCTCTACTATGTTCCTTTAGTTCTATGACAAACGATACCCGTAGAACTTAAACGAGCCAGGATCTCAAGTGTACTTCCACCACCACTGCCAACTAAACAACAGTTTAGTAGATCATCTGAGCTCTACTATGTTCCTTTAGTTCTATGACAAACGATACCCGTAGAACTTAAACGAGCCAGGATTGACATGTGGTGGAGTGTCTCCGTGGCGAAGTGATTAAAACATCGGTCTTGCGCTCTGAAAGGTCGTGAGTTCTTTTTCGGAGACCTCTGGGGGGGTCAAAACTGGAGCTAAGGAGTTCGTGCTCAGTGCTCCGATTTCGGAAGGCAGTAACTGGTGACCTAACCCAAAGCGAAGGTCTAACACGTCAGACTCGTGGAATTATCATGTCTCTATATTACAAGGACAAAAGCGCGGGGACGTCATCATCATCGTGTGCCATGGTGATAAGTGTGGGCCGTCATGTGTCGTCACCTCGCACAATCCACGGAGTTGTGGGTCATCTCTGTGGTTTTGTCTGGATTATGCCATGTGCCCAAGCCATCGAGCTATTTATCCCTATGCCTTCACCTTGCTCTTTTCCCATCAATCTTGCCAGTTGTCACAACGTGTTCTAGTTTATTGCCCAAGCCATCTAGATATTTATCCCCCTGCCTTCACCTTGCTCTTTTCCCATCAATCTTGCCAGTTGTCACTACGTTTTCTAGATCATTTCTTCTCATAACGTGCAAAATAATCTTGATTATCTCAATTTCTCTAATCACTTAACGGTTTTCATTTATTTCTTGTAGGACTTGCTCAATGGTTGTTTTTTTCTGTCTGCCCATGGTAGGCCTATTCTTTGTTTTTCCCTAAGAAAGCACATTTTCATTGCCATTAGATGACTCAGCTTGTCTGCTCATTGTCCACGTTTCACATCCATGCAACAGTACAGGTTTTATGCAGCACTTCACCACTCTTTTTCTCGTTGAAAATGACATCTTTTTATTGGTCAGTATGTTGTCCATATTGCAAAAAGCTACCTTTGAGATAGTGATAAGAAAACGTAAAAGAATTAAGAGCGCGGGTATTTACTACAGCTAACCATCAATGCGAAGACGACTCTGAGTTGAACGAACGGTTGAAAAAAAAATATAATATTGTTAAAACGAAGATCTTGGAATCTGCTAGCAGGAAAGACAAATCGATAGCATCAGCCGCGACTAGCATGTCTACGCTCATTTCTGGTAACAATGTCCATTAACGGCAACTGCTCGCCGCGATTTTTTTTTGGCCAGGGACACACGAGAGCGCCAAACATTCACTGTCGTCCGGCACAGCGGGAAGGGGAGGTCGCAAACGATCGAACCAACCAGTTATGTTGTCTAAGGGTTAACAGTTTGAGCACGCAGGCCCGTCTAGCATTCAGTCACCCCTAACACTCATGTTTCGCGCGCCAGTTTATCTTTTTACCGTTTCATATGTTTATGTTAATCATTTTATATGATTAATATTTTTGTATCGTTTTATGTTTAATATTGTTACCGTGCTGTCGTCGTCAGCTACACGCTGACTGAAAAAAAAAGAGGAAGGCGGGGGGGGGGGAGAAGAAGGCCCCCGGGGGGGGGGGGGAGGCAGAAAGAGGAAAAGAATCCGATCACTTGTGGACTGAATGGTCCGATCTGCAGTGACGGTAAGATAATCTGACGAACTAGTTAACCAACTAAAGTGTTTGCTTTTCATGTTTAATAAACGAACACTGTAATCTACCAGACACGCTTTCTCAGTATCCTATTGTATGGATCTGATGTGACATAAGAATCTTGCCACAAGCTGAAAAGTATAAACGGCTGATGAATCACCCCGTACATCAAAGAATAAACACCTTGGCATTAGACCTCTTTCCAGCAAATGCTGTACCGGAATGCCACAAACATGAAACTAGTTACTGTTTAAGACATTAACGTCGAAGTCTGGGTTTTAAAAAAAAAAGACGAGAGGTTAGACTTCATTGCACCGGGTTTTGTCCCATGTGGTTAGCTCTCTAGCCGGGGAGCGGCCTGTTAAAAGCATCCCACAGAGCAGGAACTTCATGGCTCCAGCAGCGACCAGCAGGAGTCTCCAAGAAAATTGCCCTCGTTTTTGTTGTTGTTGTTGTTGTTGTTGTTGTTGCGCTGGCTCGCTTTGACCTCAAGCGTAGTCCACACACACTAGTTCTAGTAGTCCTGGACTGAATTTTGCGTGTGGATTAGCTTCCCCTAGTGTCCCTCGCCATCAGGAGAACCCACTTGAATCGAATAACAGAGTCCGGAAGCGAAATGTATGAATTCAATAGCAACATATATTTATGCTCACGCACATACATTCATACCACATACATAAGCAGACAAACACCACCCACACACACATACATGTACGTACGAACATACGAGGGGGGGGGGGAGGGTTCAAATTAAAACCCCTGTCAAATATGTTGCTAAGGATGTCAAGAGAGTTAAGCACGTGACATCACCGTGCAGACAAACACGGTGACGTCATACGGACAGTTTAAAGACGGCCGCGTCACTTTTGACATGCACCAAGAGGAGCAGCGTTCTGTTATCCGTTTTTTTTTTTTTTTACAGTGAAGGGGTGAAATCTAGAAATTCATCGGCGAATGAAGGTCCAGTATGGTGATGCATGCCTGTCAGTCCAGTGACTGTATGAGTGGAGTAAGAAGTTTCAAAACGGCGTGATTTCTGTAACAAACTGTTTACGACCGGGTCAGGCACACGGAATAGTGACCCCAGATAATTTTGTTTCTACAGGAATCCAAGCACTTTATCGGCGCTGGGGCACTTGCACTGGATGCAGTGGTGACTACACCGAAAACTGATACATTTTTTCTTTACTTCTTTCTCCAGAATATATTCACCATTCACACACACACAGACACACAAAATTCAGGTTCTCAATTGAAGCCTCTTCGTATATACTGAAAGAAAGAAAGAAAGAAAGAAAGAAAGAAAGAAAGAAAGAAAGAAAGAAAGAAAGAAAGAAAGAAATTTGAAGCCTCTTCGTATATACTGACAGAAAGAAAGAAAGAAAGAAAGAAAGAAAGAAAGAAAGAAAGAAAGAAAGAAATTTGAAGCCTCTTCATATATACTGACAGAAAGAAAGAAAGAAAGAAAGAAAGAAAGAAAGAAAGAAAGACACACACACGCACGCAAGCACACACGCAAGAGCACACGCAAGAGCGCGCGCGCGCGCACGCACACACACACACACACACACACACACACACACACACACACACACTAGAGCTGCGGAAGTTAACGATAAATTAATCGATTAATCGTAAATTTTTTTAACGATTATTTTTTTTTAACGATTAATCGAGAAAAAAAAATGGTTGTCGGACATTTTAAACAAAGTCCTGCAAACAAAACCGAGTTGCAAAATTGTGCTGAGTCACCATTGTGTAAGCTGCAGCAAGATGTATCAACAAGATGGAACAGTATTTTTATTATGCTACAGTCTTCTACAGGCCAGAGAAGCATTAACTGTCTACATGTCAGATGAAAAGAAGCAATACAAAGGTCCAAAACTGTCAGATTCTGATTTGGAGAAGATTTCGAAATATGCTAAAGTTGTGGACTTATTCTGTCAGACCACGGTCCTGCTTGGTGGTCATGATTATGTTTCATGTAGCTGTGTATTGCCACTGCTATCATCGTTGACAAAGTATATGACTGTATCAAACCACGTCAAGCTGTCCCATCTGTTGCTATCTCCCCCAGCTCCCTCCCAGTTTTATTCATCTCTGTCTGTAATTCTCTTCTTCGTGTGTTTTCGGGTCTCCTATTTGTGTTAGGTCTCCCGCTATGTCATCTGCCTTGTAGGTTCCGGACAAGAGACTGTCTTGTTATATTGTCCTAGGTTTTCTCAGTATGCGTCCTATCCAGTGCCAGCGTCTGTTCCGCACCTCTTGGTTCGCTTTAATTTGTTGAGTTCTTTGGTTATAAATAATCTTTGTTTGTAGGGTACATATTTCACCAGCCGCGATGGTTTGCTCAATTTAGACTAGCCGTATCACACAAACTGATATCGACAGCCCACAATTATTTGTTAACCGTTGGACGAAGAAGGTTTACAATCATCTTTAGCCTTGGCTGTTCAATCGTTCCACTGCTTCACCTTGTATTACTGTTAAATATCGTAACGATAACAAGTGAACAGTTCTGTATCTGTCTATAACAGCATCAACATTTATTATACAGTCATTAGCCACCTTGACTTTGGCTGTTATCTTAGATAAAACCTGGGCTGATCAGGACATTATCAGGACATTATCAGGACATTATCAGGTCATTTTGCTTATTGGGGCTGGTTTACGTTGCATTTCAATCACTCAGTAATATTAATAACTGTTGTCTCTGTTAAGTTCAAAATTAAGATGTTCTGGAGACTTAAAATGTCCCCCAGCAAACATATGCGGGGGTTCCGCACGATGGATGACACTATAGTCATTCCCGCTGGCTCTTGAAAACTCACTGCGACCGACCACGTTGACATTTATGGCACGAGTGAGCGAGACGTCATTAAAAAAAAATAAAACTAGGACAAAATGGCCCATATTCTCTCCCCAAAGACCCCCACCCCCACCCCTTTCCCGGGCCATTTCACGATCAATACTTTAATGCAATTTAAAGGGCCTTAAGTGTTCTTCGGAAACTGCTAGCGGCTACTCGGGTCAACAAAGCAATCGTAGTGTGTGTTTCCCAGTTCGCGTTACCTACAATTCAACATTTACAGCTGTAGTATGTGAAAGTGCCAAGAATTGACATTTCTCTCTTACAAGAACTTACGTGGCTATATTGCCCAGACGATGCTGGAGTGCGGGGCAATGGGCGAGTGTACCCTTTGATCTTCAAGACTACATAAAAGCATGAGTGGTGTAGTCAAGAATAAGAGCATTTCTGACTTCCAAGGTGCTGACCTCATCTGGCAGAGGACTGACGAGGACAAGGGCAAAGCCCTCTTTGAACGCTACCTTGAGCAAAGCAACCAGACAGACATGGGAGGCCGAAATCTGGCCAAGGAGGTCACCTCAGACAGATGCAAGGCCCAGAACACTTCGGACGAAGACACAGTGACAGTGAAAGAAATCAAGGCTGTGCTTCGACGATCAAAAAACAGTGCTCCAGGTCCTGATGGCATAAGATACGACGACATAAATAGGTGTACCGACAATGAGCTAGAGAAACTAGCAGACATGTACAACAACAGTATAGGGAGTGCTAGCATCAAGGAGGAATGGTTACACAACTATCTGATTCCCTTGCCGAAGCCTGACAAAGACCACACAAAAATTCAGGGATATCGAATTATAACCATGCAGAATACAATAGGCAAGCTGCTGGAGAAGGTAATTGCCAGGAAAATATCAAGCCAACTAGAGAGGCAAGGTGTTTTCCCACCCACCCTGGGTGGGTACCGTCCAAAGAGAGAAACCTGGACCAATGCAGCAGTCTTTGCCCAGGATGTCTATGAAGGTTTCCACTCAGGCACTGAAACCGTTGCTGCAGCGATTGATCTTGAGGACGCATACAACAGAGTACCACTGGATTTTTTAATGTTTCAGCTTCTCGAACTAAACGTAAGTTCATTCCTCCTTAGTTGGATCGCTGCAACCCTCTTCCAACGGAAAGTAGTTTTTAGATGTGGCAGTTGGACTTCGGAACCAACAACAATATATCCTGGCCTACCACAGGGATCACCATTATCTCCGGTACTGTTCAACGCCTACACAGTGAGAATCACCAGTGAGCAGATCACTGGACCTGGCAGGACATTGTCATATGCCGATGATGTTTTAGTGTATCGTCAGGGGAAGGATAGAGAGGAGGTTGCTGTGGAACTACAAACCGAACTCAATCGCATAAGTACTTGGTGTGATGAAGCTGGGGCAATGGTCAACCCAACAAAGGCAACAGTGACTTGGTTCTCGTTGAATAATCATATTGTCAACACCCCAACACCAACTGTAATGCTGTGTTCAGAGACGGTGGAAAGAACGCAGGCAATGAATTACCTGGGGATACGGTTTGATCGAAGCCTTGCTTATAATGTGCACATAGACCAGGTGATAACAAAGGCCAAGCGGGGTTTGGCAGCGATGCGGGTGATGGCGGCAGCAAACTGTGAGCAGCGCCATCTATGTCTTCTGTACGAGGGGTTGGTCATGTCTGTTTTGGAGTATGCAATGGCAATCCTGACTCTCAGCCATAAGCAGATAGAAAGGATGGAAAGGATACAGAATGAAGCTATGCGCATTATTCTTGGATGTACAAGAGATACAGCATGCAGGGCGATGCGCTACCTTCTTGGTTTTCCAACCATTGAAGAGAGAATACAAGGTTGCAGGGCACGCGCCTACCTCAGAATTAACGCAAACACACAACATCCACTGCATAGTGAAATTAGGAAGGTGAAGGGCAGCAGGTTAAAAAGAGGACGGTCGTGGATGGGTCAAGCCGAAGACATTCTTCAACAGGTGTGTTCACTTGAGGACTTAGAACCTGGCGAGGAGTGGGTGCAAGTGCCAACAGACTTCTGCACATCCTTTTCAGTTTGCATCCAACTAGATAGAAAATGCAGACAAGAAAATCCGGCTGCTGTTGAGGCTGAAGTACAAGCGTTGATTTTCGAGAATTCGCTAGACAGTGACGCGGTCATCTACACAGATGGGTCGGTCGTCCGACATGTGAGAAGCTCATGGGCCTTTACAGCTCGGGCCGGAGGGAGAATTGTGAAGGAGGACTCTGGTGCTTTCACTGAAACCACAAGCAGCCTGACCATGGAAGTCATGGCAGTAAGTAAAGCAATAACATGGCTCGTGACACAGACATTCACTAGGGCTTGTTTCCTTAGCGACTCAATGAACATGATCAAGAGGATAGAGGAGGGGTCGATCCGAAGAGAATGGTTGCTGCCTTTGGAGCGGTCTCGACTGGCAAAGATTAGTTTCATCTTCGTGCCGGGGCATGCGGGAGTACAGGGAAATGAGCGGGCTGACAAACTCGCAGGTGAGGCTACTGTGGAGGGCGGACACGCCATGGACCAGGCCGACATTCTGAATGCTCTACGAGAAGTAAGACTTTTGCGAGAACCAAGTGATGACTGTGAATCTACAACAATGGCCAGACTGCGAGAGCAGCAAATTAAAAGAGGGGTGGCCAAACAAGAACACTACGCAGGAAGCCAAAGAAGATTTATAAACCAACACAGAACTGGCGTCGTTAGCCGCTACACGTTGCGGGATTTGCTGAGGAGGGGATCCGAGCACTTATGGACTGAATGGTTCGATGTGCAATGAGGATGATCTGTCGACTAACTAACTAACTAACTATCTTCAAGAGTGCCAGCAGCTGGGACACTTCGGTGGACGAGGGAGATGTTCTGAAGACTATCTATGAACGACTGTTAGTTGAAGATACACTAACTGATACCGATGTTCGTCCATCATGAATGACGAGGACCATTCATTACACTACATCTTTTGATGAGGAACGAATGACTTGCGCTTTGGTTTTATATAGCGAGGAAGTGGTCGCGCAACTCCGTCGTCCCCGCTCCCTCGTCTGTGTCCGTCTGGCTCCAGTGGCGAGCATGGCAAGACGACTGGAAGACGGACACAGATGCAGTGGACGTTAGGCTGCCACGGCCAGTTATCCCTGTATATATTGGCTCTCGAGAGCCTCGTGCGAACGGCCCTTCCGTCAATTCCTTTAATTTTCAGTTTTAAGACAAAGTTCTGAGTTGGCTGTTGAATGTCAGCCGACGCGGACGACGTCGGGGAGACGCCGCCGCATAGCTGGGGCGGTCCACGGGAAGGTTGCAGCCACGTTCCGAGCTCGGCCGGCCCGCCGACTAGCGGCGGCGGCCTCGCCCAGCCCGGGCCCATCCCAATCCCGCTTCGTACCCCGGCCCGACTGACCCAGCCCTCAGAGCCAATCCTTTTCCCGAAGTTACGGATCCAATTTGCCGACTTCCCTTACCTACATTGTTCTATCGACTAGAGGCTGTGCACCTCGGAGACCTGCTGCGGATATGGGTACGGCCTGGCACGAAATTCACACCGTCTCCGTGGGGTTTTCAAGCTGTATTTAACTGATTAAGTGCCGAAAACTGTCCCCAACTTTTACCGTGCCGATATTCTTACTTGAGAGTTATCTTGTAAGTCCCCGTCCAACTTTCCCCAACATTTACTGTGACACTATTCTTTCAAGTTATCTTGTCAGTCTCCGTCCAACTTTCCCCAACTTTTACTGTGACGCTATTCTTACTTCAGAGTTATCTTGTGAGTTAGCGTCCAACTTTCCGTAACTTTTATCTTGCCGTTATTCTTACTATGAGTTATATGAGTTACTGTTCAGCTTCTCCCAATCCTTACTTTTGCATTAATATGTGACTTCTTCTAGTTTTTACGCAGGAGTTTTCTTGTCAGATCCAATCAATAATCGTACACTTATCTATGAAACCAGCCACGCAATTATAAACTGCATAACATGGAGCAATTTTTATTTGGAATAGTTAGCTTGCACTTAAGTGAAGCCAGCAATAAACCGCGAGGAATAGACTGTTTATTTTATGCAAAACATGAGGACCCTAATATAGAATATCGTTAGAGCTCGATAGCATTCAAACAGAGCATGATTCAAAATACTGTCCATACATTCACGCCCCGAAGGCTGGGTGGAAGCGCTGGGTACAGCAATCGATGAGACAGTCGATCAACTTGTCCATGTTTAACAGGGAGTATCCCATAAACTCAGCGGATGATCAAATTAGACGTGCTGGGAGGGACAATCATATGCATAGGCACAATCATATTGTACAGATAACAGCCGTATTATGCACATAAAGACACTGTCGTATTATCCACACACAGGTGTTATGTAAAAACAATGATGTAATCTACAAACACAGATGTATAGTACAGACAGAGTCGTGTGTACTTGTATTGTCATATGTACGTACAAACAATCCCATGTTACAGATACAGAGCAGGTCAACATGATCGAATGGGTAAGAACACGTGTTCTTAAACATCCGGTGTGCTGATGCCAAGGTTAGTGGTTCAACCCCTATACCGGACAGCTGGACTAAATTGTTGACCTGTCGTCCTTGACTTGGACACGTAAATTACAAGTACCTCTGAAGTCGGACTTCAGTCGGGACACTGTTAATATGGAAAGCTAATCCACACTCAAAATTCAGTCCATCACTACTATAAATTGTGTGTATGGACTACGCTTGTGTTCAAAACGAACGCCAAAAAAATAAATACAGATACAGATACTGACAAGACTTTTTAATAAAGCCTGGAAACAAGAAAAGTCCCAGACGATTGGCAACAGGCAGTAATAGTACCAATATGGAAAAATAAAGGCAATATGAGAGTATGTGTAACGTACAGCTGTAGATCACTCCTGAACCATATGGGGCCATTGTACGCAAAGCAATAATAGGAACACAGATCTAGACCCATAAACATCAAAATATACCGATGTCCGCAAAACGACAGAATAAATAGCATATTCACACCAACCCATTCCAGATGAGGAGATGTTTGCGAAGAGCTGTCAACTTGACATGACATTTTAATAACAAGAAAAGGATATGAAATAAACAACAAGACAAGAATCGCAACTGTTGACAAGTGGAACTTACACACAGTGACATTTTTTTTTAAAAACAGCAATGCAACATATCATACAGCTCTCTCTCTCTCTCTCTCTCTCTCTCTCTCTCTCTCTCTCTCTCTCTCTCTCTCTCTCTCTTGTTTTTTTTTTTTTTTAAAGAAGAGACAGGCACGGTCCGCACGTCCTAGTGACATTTTCTCCAAAGATCGTTTTATTTCTAAATGGACATTCAAAACCAGAAACCGGATATCAGAACGAGATTCCTGTCCGCCCTAAATTGTGGGCCACCGACGGTTTGATCCTCTGCCAGCAGTCCCAGTACATAAAGTCCTAAAATGCAAAGAGTATGCATGTCTGTTATACCATCTATGAGGAGCCGGTGGCCGAGGGATTGGCATGCCGGCCTCACACATCATGCCACGTGGATTCTAATCGCACGGTAATGCACCAGCAATCGCAGAGGATTTCTTGAGGTCAAAGAAGTAACCCGAGAAATACATTATACTGACTAGTGACATCTGATTTCTACTTCTTTCCCCTACCCGTCGTAATTATTTATTAATCATCATTATCATGCCTGGCAAAGTGGCGCAGGCGTTCGAGGGAGTCACCGTGGCGAAGTGGTCAAGCCGTCTGACTCGGGATCCGAAGGTTGTGGGTTCAATTTCGGGCTGCGTCCTTCGGTTCACGAGTGCATTTTTTCGGAGACTCCTGGGAGTCATCGCTGGAGCTACGGAGTGCGTGCTTTGTGCGACGCTTTCCGCGCTTCGGAAAGATACTGAGCCATATGGAATAAAAACCCGATGCAATTAAGTCGACCCTGTCGACTTTAAGCGACTTTTTAAGGCGCAGGCGTTCATGTCTCTGCACAGATCTCGGTCCTGGGTGTTCTGGATCATTTCTTCATGCCATCCTCTTAGACCACGCATCACTGAAGGGAAATTATCAACTACGTTGCCAAGCAGTGGTTGATGGATGACGCTATGCGGTAAACGCAGCTCTTGGGGGCCCGACTCCCCACAAGTACAAGTAGACAACACTGCAAGTGAGAAGAACAGGACATGCACCTGTCCTGACAGTTGCAGATTTCCGGCAAAGGCACAGGTGACATACACCTTCGGGTGAATGTGGAAGGAAAGGAGAAACCGCCACATTTGTCTCCCAACTCTTTATAAATAGAAACAGATCAGTAAGAGAACGACGTTAATGAAGGTCTATCAATTCTTGAGCATATATTTTCCACCACAGGCTGTGCAGTGCGGGTTTGGATGCTCGGATAAGAAGCTTCTAAATCTGTGTGTGTGCGCGCGCACAAAGACCGAATTTTTTAAACACGCCAGTCTTTTAAGGGGGAGGAAGGAGTGAGTGAGAGAAAGAGAGAGAGAGAGAGAGAGAAAGAGAGAGAGAGAGAGAGGGGGGGACAGAGAGACAGAGAGAGAGAGAAAGACAGAGAGAGACAGAGACAGAGAGACAGAGAGAGAGAGAGAGAGAGAGAGAGAGAGAGAGAGAGAGAGAGAGAGAGAGAGAGAGAGAGAGAGAGAATGTCATTTCAGATCGACTTGTAAATGAACGTGTTTTTTTTTTTTCTGTCGGGGGCAAAAAGAAAACCCTAACCTGCACAGTTCGCGGCGACTGCACTAGCCAGACGGCCGTAATTCCTCAGGCTCAAGACTACACCCCCCCCCCCCCCCTCCACCTCCCTGCCATACACCGCAAGGTACTATATTGGCAGTAAATGTAAATGACAGTTAAATGTAAACACACAGACGGCAGATGTGCCTTCTGGAAATATCGAAGTAAAGTACAATCCATTTTTTTTTTTACTTAATCTGGACTTGGGGAGTTTGACTGCTGGAACCACTCAACGAGGAATTTGTCAAATTCGGGGCGATTTTTGAGTCATTTCAAGTGATGAATGATATATGAAGGGTTAAACCTCAGTCCGAAAACAAATCTTCCAACAAACATTATCGTCTTCTTCTTCTTCTTCTTCTTTTTCTTCTTCTTCTTCTTCTTCTTCTTCTTCTTCTTCTTCTTCTTCTTCTTCGTCTTCTTCTTCTTCTTCTTTTTCTTCTGTACCTCCTCTTTTGTTAATCTTTCAATGGATCGTGGACCCTCGACAAACTCACTCCAAGTATTTTTTAGGCTTTATGATTGGCTGCAGTTTGCATTTAAAGTAGCCAGTTTAAGACCAACTCTCCATGGTCAACTCTTACGACATGCATGGTAGGTTACCGTGCCATTATTCTTTATTTCCCTTATGGCTCCAGCAACGGACAAACGAACAGGCATTATATATAAGAGAGAGAGAGAGAGAGAGAGAGAGAGAGAGAGAGAGAGAGAGAGAGAGAGAGAGACAGAGAGAGACAGAGAGAGAGAGAGAGAGAGAGAGAGAGAGAGAGAGAGTGAGTAAGTATTTTTTTTTTTATCTCAGAGACCTATGGTAATATAGCGGACAATGAACTGGGTCTCCTGGACACTGGCCTAAAGGAGGAAGAATTTCCAGTACCCATTGATCTGAGTTAACGCCCTAACGGAGAAAGGATTTATTTTGTCAAGTGCATCAGGCACTAGGCTCCGAAGAGTCTAGTAAAAACATTAGTGATTCAAATTTTTTGGACATGTTAATGAGAAGAAATGGATTGGAGAACTCTCCCCCGATGTGTCTCCGCCTTGCCGTTGTGGGGGAGCTTGCGTGTCCCATCGACCCCATGTGCTTGCCGATGGATGAAAAACTACATATCGGACAGCTCATGGGATAGGGACCAGACTAAGAGAGACACAACCTGCTGCTCTGCAGGTAGACAGAGGATAACAGTCAAACATTTAAATCAGGTGCACGAAGGCCCGGACAAAACACTTAAGGCTCCCTGTCGAGGGCTGTGGCTAAACGCCTCTAAGCCACAAACCCTCGGATCTGAGAGCCGGACCGATACCCACCTTTCGAAAAATAAAGGCGGGATACATGCTCAGGTCTGATACAAGTTCGAAGGCTCTCAGCTGGGGAATATGAGAGATTCCCGGATGAGAGGGCCAGGCCGTTTCTCGTTCACTGCTGCACGAAGTTAAGGTGCTGAGCCGGCAGCACATGTAGCCTACCTCGTGAGCGAGTACAAAAAGTCAGAAAAGTGCCCCAGTCGCAGGAAATGGTTACGAAAACTGTCTGTATCTAACTCATAGAGAGTGTAGATAAAAGTGGAAGAACGTCTCAATGACGCAAAATGGAACGCACGGCGAGCGAACCTATTGCATGGTCCGAAGTCAAAAGCAAAAGCTTACCGAGTGGATGTCGCTCGCAGTCTGACCGTTCCTGGTGTGTGCTTGAGCGATCAGTGGCAAACGAGTTGCCCAACACATGGAAGTGAGGAACTAAAGCAGCCATGAGCAGGACGTGGCAGCTCCTCGGGTGAGCCCAGTCTCAGAGCAATATGTGCCGGCTCTGCAATTATGGAAGCCTCCTTGGATAGCGAGGGAATGCCCATGGTCTGCCCCTGCCTTCCCTTGAGGGCCGACCGCGATGTCGTTCATCGTTCTATCTTGACCAGCTGAGATGTTGGCGACATCACAACAGTCTAACGTGCCTCGAAACCAGAGGAAGGCTAACCTCATTAAAAAATGCCCGCCGGAAGTCGGAAGTGTCGTCCTACGGGTGCCAAACTAAAAATTGACACTACGCAATTACGTCCGAGTGACATGTCTCGTCCGAATGTCTCTCGTGCTAGGAACAGCTCTGACTACCTAGTTTCCGAATGCCGCTCTTGTTCGGAACATCTCTGACTAGGTAGTTTTCCGAATGTCCGTCGTGCCTGGACCAGCTCTGACGGGCGCAACGACAAGCACATGTCCATGTCGAAAACTCGCTGAGTGGATACCGTCTGCAGATCTGTCTTGTTTGTGCGGGAACGGCCCAGGGTTAACGAGGTACCCAATATATTGAAGTGAGGAATTAAAGCAGCCATGAGCAGGACGTGATGACTCCCTCAGTGAGCCCAGCACCAGAGCATTATGTGTCGGCTCTGCAATTATGGAAGCCACCCAGGATGGCGGAAAATGTTATGGACTGTCCCTGCCTTCCTTTGAGGGATGACTGCGAAGTCTTCGACCGTTCCAACTCGACCAGCTGCGAGGTAGACGGTACCACAAAAGTGAGAGTCACCCAGGAATGCTAATCTGGTCAAAAATGCACGCAGAAGCCGGATGTGTTGACCTAAGGGTTTCGACCCAAGGGTGCCTAGCGCACACCGCAATCACATCTGAAAAAAACACTCCGGATGAACGAAAAGAAGAAGAAGATGATTGGAGAACTTAGTGACAACTGGCAAGAACGAAGAGAACAGACCAAGAGGAAGATCGAGAGGAAAATACCTGGATGGCTTGGCCACATGGCATGGACGAGACAGGAACACTGAGTTGATCCACGACTCTGGTGATCGAGTGAAATGGCGAGTCATGACCGCCCACGCTTTCCGGCATGGCACATGAATGATTGATTGATTCATATTTCTATAAGAATGGCGAAACCCCATAATGAGACAACTAGTATATGTGCATATCCATAACTAGACTTCATTTTAGCATCATCTTTGATGGGATTACCATTACCTTGTTCTGCTCGAAGCTGCTTCCGGGTCATGCTTAACGCTACAAGTCTGCAGCTCTTGGTGCTAAAGTAAATTACCCTTTTATATGCATTAAAGCGCATTGGGCATATGGTGCTTAAACCTCTCGGTCACTTGTTATGTTTTCTATTTAGTTATGTTTGTTGATTTATTACGTCATTTTCAGACCTCCATCTACAGGTGACGCAGCGGCTGGCCCGTCGATTACAGCCGAATGCATGCCTGTTGACCCTCAACGGAAGACTTTTGTAGACCATGGGAATCCCCGTCATCCAAGGGGGTTTCCAGCACGGAATTTCCATGGAAGCGCCTTGTGTGCTATTACAAATAAGCAATCAATAGTATGTTCTCTAGTACCCAATCCATGTTCCATGTCTTCTGTCCGCACTGTGAGTTGTACATAGATGGATTGTATTATTCTAATGCTCCCAGATGCTTCAGGATTGAACCCCGCATTAGGACGTGTGCTGTCAGACGTGGATAGAGACTGCTAATAAGATGAAGCTAAAGTTATGGAGTTATTAGAGTGACTTGGAGAAAACATCAACTTAATCTTGGCAACTTCTTATAGTCCTTGCCGCGAGCCGTTGGTCGTCATGTATGTCTACAGACTTCTAGCTCGTGTACTGCCAAATACCTCTTATATAAATGTTTCTCCATGCCATGATGTCAAATTGACCAACATCATCTCTGTTGGTCTCCCAATGCCTCTCCTCCCCTCCTACTTTCCTATTGTCACGACATACTCGTTTTTACTTTCTCATGACATGCCCCCCCCCCCCCACCAAAAAAAAATGTGTCTTCATCTGATGCGAGTAACCAGTTCTCTATGCAAGTTAACATATTTCTCGAAACAAAAAGTTAGTTGCATATCCTTTACAGGACCTAGCAGTCAACACTGGCATTTTTTAGCTGTTTGTGATTCTTGTGCAAGTTTACGTTCAGAAGTTTGCCATTGCTTTCTGAACTACCGTCACCCATACCATTTCATTCAAAAACACCAATGTAAGAAAGTCTGCTGCCAAATCGTCCACAGCTGTGTTTCGAACGCGGTATGCGGGATTACGAACTGCGCCCGTAACACCTTCGCCACGTTCGCCACATTTCTAGATATCCTCATTAGGGGTTTTATCTGTCCATGATGGCCTCATCACTCTTCTGTACAACCACACCTCCAAACTAATCTGCAGATTGTCCTAATCCATGAAAGTGCATCAGGATTAACTCGATGTAGCTGTTAGGACCTCTCTGACCCATCTCGAATAACAAAGATACATTGCGTAGAATATTCTTCATCTTCTGACATGCTGTTTTTATTTGAGCTTATCTACACTTTACGTCTGTAATACATCTTCCATCTGCTGTTATCATCATTATGTGCCATGCCGATAGGCGTAGTCGGTCATGTTTCGCCATCTCATGCGATCACCAGAGTCGTTAGTTAGTTAGTTAGTCGACAGATCATCCTCATTGCACATCGAACCACTCAGTCCATTAGTGCTCGGATCCCCTCCTCAACAAATCCCGCAGCGTGTAGCGGCTAAGGACACCAGTTCTGTGTTGGTTTATCAGTCTTCTTTGGCTTCCTGCGAAGTGTTCTTGTTTGGCCACTCCTCTTTTAATTTGCTGTTCTCGCAGTCTGGCCATGGTTGTAGATTCACAGTCATCACTTGGTTCTCGCAAAAGTCTTATTTCTCGTAGAACATTCAGAGTCGTGCATCTGCGCAGTGTTCTTGTCTCAACCATACCACGTGCCCAAGCCATCTAGGTATTTATTTACTTCTCTGCCTTCCCCTTGTTCTCTTCCCCTTGATTTTGCCATTTGTCACCAAGTTCTCCAACGTATTTCTTCTCATGGCGTGGCCAAAAAAAAGTTACTATATACATCTAATTTCTCTAATATGTGTATGTTTCAACTTGCATAATTTATCTAATTACTTTATTTTACGATGTGTGATTTCTGCAGTATGTATCTGAAGTGATGCAGCGAAATATGCCAGGCAATAAATCCTGCAATCTAGTGTTTGTGTCTTCGTTATTCAAACTTACACGAGTACCGACCAATACCCGTGAATGTATTTCATGCTATTTCAACGGTCTCAAGAATTCTCCAACAAATTATATTTCAATGCATTATTGGTAACTTGCCGTCTTGACAGACGATAGTTTATTACATTGTGCTTCATCTTCACAAAGGCACAATAATAACAACCCATGGCGGTAGCGAATGTGGCTAATCTCTCCATAGTACAAGGCCTGGGCTGAATTGTACAGACCATGTGTGGCCCATGCAGCATGATCTTCTATGCATTATATTTTGTATAGTTAACTCATTGGCACCTTGCCGTCTTGACAGACGATAGTGTGTCACCTTGTGTTTCAAACAGGCATAATAACTACAACACATGGCAGTAGCGAATGTGGCTGATAAAGCCACTTCGCGCTGTAAATGTTCGTCCGCAGTGGATGCATGTGAAGACATAGTCACTTTCACCATCATGCACGATCTTACGTCTCATGCGCTCTGCGTGTGACTTATCTGCAATAATTTTCTCCTTTGTCTTTATTCCATTTCTGATATTTTCCCTCCATGAAACACGTTCAGTGGTGACTTGCTCAAGACCAGGGATGGAATTATACCTCTCCATAGCACAAAGCCTGGGTTAAACTATAGAGACCATGTGTAGCCCATGCAGCATGATCCCTCTCTGGGCCTGCCTTGTTAACTACAGAGGAAAGGTAACACCAATACATCTGGAACAATACAAGCTGCAGAAGCTGCCGGATTTACAAAGCAATGCTCTAACTGTCGGCATGTCGGAGCTTCGATCCTAGACCAGCTGCCAACCAAGGCTTAGGGCCTGGTCTGCCCTGCCATGACATTTTGTCTTTAGGTTGCATTTCCTCGCACCAGGATAAGGCTTGTACCCTCCAAATTGCGCTCTTCCACCCGAAGCCGTTGGCACAACGTGGGGTGTCGGGTTTGTTGAGCGTCGCCCAACATTCGGGGCTAACAGAAAGCAGGTAGTACGTCTATTGTCATACGGCAGCTCAGTCATATCTGACTAAGACCTGACACACATAATTAAATGGTCTGGAATTAACCACAAGTAGGCATTTATGGTTTAGGGGTAGTGAATTCAGTTTCTCACTTCCGAAATACCGGATTCGAAGTAGGCCGTAGGCAATATGGCAGCATATCGCTATGCGTTGATTTTCACAATGGTATGAGCGACGGCCGTTCAGAAAGCAATGATAAACTACTGAGTGTAAAATTGCCTAGACAATCACAAATAGCAATAAATGTTGGGGTTGAATACAACGTCCTGTAAAGGACACGCAGCTAACTTATAATTAACTACACTTTACATTTGTTCCTTTAGATTGATTGATTGGTTGATTGATTTAGGAACCGACATCACAGCATTCGGGGCATTCCCATAAGCCCCGAAGCGTTTAGAATTTAGAACAAGTAGCCCTACCTTATGGAAACAGCAGCTGTAACCAATGCCCAGAACTCGCAAGGCACGCAGAAGTATTCACATCCATGCATACTGAGCGACTCAATCTACATGTCCAAGAAGGTGCGTCTCAACTGGCCTCAAATGAATACAGTTGCTCGAAAGACTGAGCACATTACGATTAGTCAACTATGTACCGAGGCACTCAGGCTTTACCCCTGCAACGAACGAGCCGATTGTTTGGCGGACATGGTGGTGATCGAGGAGGGAAGCGCCATGGATGGGCTAGGCAAATATCAATGCAATAAGAGATGCAGGACAAGCAGATACCTTTAAGAACGCTTGGGAATCTGATTCCTTGTCCACAGTGACGGGATCGGAGCGAAGCGGCGAGCCGCCAGACATAAACTTTTTATAACTGACACAAAACCGCTAGTTAATCAACACATAACAAGTGCGATCAGCCGGTATACGCTGATGGAGATGGTCAGAGGAGATCGTGGCGACTGCAATCTGTTCGGGGTGCGATTATGATGATGATCTTCACTAATCACTAATCGTTTAGAATTCTGCCGCTATTTGTATGTTTATTTAATATATCATTTTAATCAACTGCCTTGTCATCTGGCGTAGGCGTCCATGTCTCCCGCCAGATCTCGGTCTCGGTGTTCTGGATCAGCTCTGCTGTTGATATTCCTCCATGTCACTGTCTTAGTCCATCCAGCATTATTTCTCTTGGTTTGCCCTTGTCTCTCTTTCCTTTGATCTTCCCAGTCGTCACAATGTTCTTCAATGCCTCTCTCCTCATCACATGACCAAAGAAAGCTGTTTGTTTCATACTTATTGTTGAATATAATGTTCTAGTTTCGTTAGCCTCCCCCAGGCAGTCGTTGTTAGTTACTCTGGCAGTCCAAGGAATTCATCTCAGGAACCACATATCTGTTAATTCCAAATTCTTCCTAATTTGTTTATTTATATTCCAAGATTCAATGTCATACAGAAAAACAGGTTCTATAGAGCATTTCAGCACTCTCTTTCGTGCATTCAATGATCGTGACGTATTGAATATATATCCATCCAAACCTCAGTTTTCGTTATCTTCTGTTTTCGTCGAATTTTTTCGCGAAAAATTGCCTCGGTTTTCGTCGATTGTCTCGGTTTTCGTCGATGTGCCCACATTACCTCGCAGCTAAATTTTGCGAAATGAAAGGGACTCACGTGTTTTCTGCTCTGTTTGGCGTTGTTTTTCGATGTGTGAGCATCACTTGCTAATAATAAAATACGAGAGCGGCATTAAGACTGCTGAAATTGGCCGCATGTACGGGAAGTCGTCATCCACGATAAGTTTCATTGTGGCGATAAAGGAAGCAATAACAGGCGCTAATGTAGCGAAAGACATGAATGTGCTAACGAAACAGAGATCGCAAACAATTGAAGATGTCGAACAGTTATTAATAATTTGGATAAATCAAAAACAGAAGGCGATTATGTTTCAGAGGCAATCATACGTGAAAAGGTCAGTCTGTTGTATGCCGATCTCATTAAGAAAATGATTTAAAGGCCAACAGATTATGGTTTGAAAAATTCAAGCGGCGCACTGGCATACATTATGTTACTAGACACGGCGAAGGTGCGAGTTTGGACACGTCTGGGCCGAAAAATAGTATTAAACACTATATTTATTCTCTATAAAATGTGTTTTCGGTATGAATTTTGGAGCGTCTAGAAAGAATTAATTGAATTTACATTGATTCATATGGGAATAATTGACTCGGTTTTAATCGGTTTCGGGTTTCGTCGATTGTTTTAGGACGAATTATCGACGAAAACCGAGGTTTGAATATATATATATATATACAGTGAAACCTCGCTTAACGAGTATAATTCGTTCCAGAACCTTACTCGTAAAGCGAAACACTTGTTAAGCGAAACAGTTTTTCCCATACAAATTAATGTAAACTACGATAATGCGTTCCAAGCCAAAAAAATACTCAAAATATTTTGTATAACGTTTATTCAAAGAAAATTATATATACATTATTAAGGAGCGTGATTCATCTTCCTCTTCTATCGCGGAATGAACGAACCTTGAATGAGAATTCGATTTGTAGAAAACAAAAACAAAATTTAAATAATTAATTTACAGTTTATAATACATACCTAATTTTTTTTACTAGAAAGCTGTCTAGAGAAATTTGTTTTTGCTGACGCTTCAGAATCTGGTGGAAATGCGACACAGTATTATCATTAAATAAATTAGTAGCTCTCATAGCCACTGCCTTATTGGGGTGATGGTTCTCAATGTACGATGCAACAGTTGCCCATGCTTTCAGCATTTCTCTTATTGCGCCAGAAGATTGTTGGTTTGCTGTTATCTTCTCCTCCTCCTCGGACAAACTCTCCTCCGCAACTTCTTGCTGTGAAACACAAAGTAATTCCATAAGCTCTTCGGTGGTCAGCTCTTGGCTATGTTCTTCCACAAGCTCATCGATATCTTTGTTATCCACCTCGAGTCCCATGATCTAGGCCAAAGACACAATCTCGTTGACTACAGGCTCCACAGGTACTGTTTCAAACCCCTCAAAGTCACATTCGACAACGCTCTCCGACCAAAGCTTCTTCCAAGCAGAAGTGAGGGTTCTCTTGGTAACCCCTTCCCACGCCTTTTCGATCATCTTGAGGCAGGCAACGATGTGGAAGTGATATTTCCAAAACTCTCTGAGAGTGAGATTGGCCCCATCAGTCACCTCAAAACAACGCTCGAAGAGCGCTTTAGCGTAGAGCTTCTTAAAGTTAGAAATAACCTGCTGGTCCATAGGCTGGAGTAACGGAGTAGTGTTGGGAGGCAGAAACTGGATCTTGATGTATTTAAATTCTTCAAGAAGGTCATCTTGAAGTCCTGGAGGATGGGCAGGAGCGCTGTCCATAACAAGCAAGATTCCGACCCTCGCTGTTGCAGGCGCACAATCCGGGACTCCCCCTCCCCTCGTCACTCATTATGCGAAACGTCACTCGTTCAGCGAGTCATTTTTTACAATTTATGTTGCTCGTTATGCGAATTACTCGCTATGTGAGGTGCTCGTTAAGCGAGGTTCCACTCTGTGTGTGTGTGTGTGTGGGGGGGGGGGGGTTGCAAATGATGCTGCAGTTACGAACCACTCTGAGGAAGAATTACAATGTCTACTATCTGCATTCTCCAATGCTTGTTCTTAATTTGGTTTAACAATTAGCAAAAAGAAGACACAGATTATGTCACAGGGTGCACATGGGGTACCATCAATCTTTATTGACGACGCCGAACTAGAGATGGTAGACCATTTTACATATCTGGGATAAGTGGTAAATAGCAAATTATCCCTAGATCAGGAAATCAATATCCGGATTGGCAAGGTAGCAACAACAATGAACAGGTTAAGAAAAAAGAGTGGGAGAACAGGAAGCTTACTGCAAAAACAAAAGTCCTTGTCTATCAAGCCTGTGTCCTTAGTACTCTTCTTTATGGCAGTGAAACCTGGACAACTTACTCACACTAAGAGAAACGTTTAAGCAGCTTTTATATGCGGTGTCTGCGAAGAATTTTTGGTTTAAAGTGGCAAGACATAATCACAAATACTGAAGTATTGGAAAGACCAGGTTGTGTGACGGTTTATTCCATGCTCAGTCCTCGTAGACTTAGATGGATAGAACATCTTAGGAGGATGGATGATGGTAGAATACCAAAGGACATCTTTTTTGGTGAATTACAGATGGGTAAGAGGTCTCCGGGTCGGCCTCTACTACGATACAAAGATGTGTGTAAGCGGGACATGATTGATACAGGCATTGATAATGCACACTGGGAGCAAGTCGCCGCTGAACGTGTTGCATGGAGGGCAAACATCAGAAATGGAATAAAGACAAAGAAGAAAATGATTGCAGATAAGTCACACACCGAGCGTTTGAGACGTAAGATGGTGCATGATGGTGTAAATGACCACGTGTTCACATGCACCCACTGTGAACGAACATTTACAGCGCCAATTGGCCTTATCAGTCACATTCGCTACCGCCATGGGTAAAAGTTATTATGCCTTTTTGAAGCACAAACTATCGTCTGTCAAGACGGCAGTGTGCCATTGAATATATACATATATATATTGTTAACGTTAAGTCCACCCAGAATAGTTATCTGTGCATAGTATAGATACGCTAAGTGCGAGACACGCCCCTATGGTTAGCATGCTTTTTCTACATCCTGTATCAGTTTTCCACAAATAGGCGGGTAGCCACAGCTGGTAATCTGCATATGTGTCTGTACATGCTTGTCTATATATGTCAAGGCCAACTGGGTAGACATGCAGCGTGTAGATGTTGGAAAACTCATTGTAAAATGGATATCTGGCCTAACCTTTGTATTTTGAAGTCAACATTTGTATTCAGTCTACTTAAGCCAACATTTGTACCTGGTCTACTTAAGTCAACATTTGTACCCGGTCTACTTAAGTCAACATTTGTATCCGGTCTACTTAAGTCAACATTTGTATCCGATCTACTTAAGTCAACATTTGTACCCGATCTACTTAAGTCAACATTTGTATCCGGTCTACTTAAGTCAACATTTGTACCCGGTCTACTTACGCCAAGAGGTGGGAGCTGAACCTCTACACCGCTCCGTCCACTGAGACTGGATGGCGTAAATAATTAAAGTTGCTGGGTAAGGTAATATGGTTTTAACTCAGTCAAGCTTGGTGAAATCACAAGCGTAAGTCAGCATAGCAACGGAGAAGTTGAAGAAGAAGAAGAAGAAGAAGAAGAAGAAGAAGAAGAAGAAGAAGAAGAAGAAGAAGAAGAAGAAGAAGAAGAAGGAGGAGGAGGAGGAAGGAGGAGGAGGATGAGAAGGAGGAGGAGAAGGAGGAGGAGGAGAAGGAGGAGGTGGAGGAAGAAGAAGAGGAGAAGGAAGGAAGGAAGGAAGGAAGGAAGGAAGGAAGGAAGGAAGGAAGGAAGGAAGGAAGGAAGGAAGGAAGGAAGGAGATTACGATAATCATCAAAGAAGGAAGACGAGAAAGGGGTACTAGCTGCAACATTAGCAGCACTACCTATTCCTTTTAGCAGATACAAGGTTACCGCCTGAAAATTCGTTTACTGCCCTCCACATTATTCAATTTCCATGAGGCTGTTTTGTTCTCCCCCACTCCTACAACAACCTATTTACTGTCAGGAGCATCAGGAGACACAAGAGAATGCCCCTGGATAACTCCCAAGCTGTTTTGTTTAAAGCTCTACCAACCAACGAGGCAGGATTTTTCTAAGTGTGAATTCTGCCTGTCCCCAAATTGACTTTGACAGGCGGAAGTTCAACGACATATTGCCAGCAGCCATGTTCTTTGAGCGCGTGATTCAGCGCGCATTAGCAGTCTATCCCCAACCGCTTTCTTCAACTCTCATTAACTATTTCTGTGGTATTGCTGTATTTGAATGGAGCAGCTGGCCGAGTGGCTAGAATGCCAGGCTCTCCTTCGGGAGACCCGGGTTCGAATCCTTGGAGTTTTTTTTCTGTCCGGGGCAACAATTAAACTCTAAACTGCACAGTTCGTGCGACTGCGCTAGCCATGCGGCCTTAATTACTCAGGCTTAAGACCACCCCCCCCACCTCCCTCTCCCGTCCTACACCGCAAGGTACTATAGGCAGTAAATGACAGTTTTCTTTCAAACTATTTATGTATCAAGCTGGGGAGGCACTGATAATGTCATAAGCGCGGTCGGGCGCGAGTTCGGTTGTCCGCGCTCGTCGTCTCGATAAGTGAGAGAAAGACCGGCCACCGATACGGTCCTATACCCCCCGTACGTTCAGGTCTACACCACGTGATGGCCCTGTCCCATACTCCCGTGTATTCAGGCCTACACCATGTGATGGCCCTGTCCCATACCCCCGTGCATTCAGGCCTACACCATGTGATGGCCCTGTCCCATACCCCCGTGCATTCAGGCCTACACCATGTGATGGCCCTGTCCCATACCTCCCGTGCATTCAGGCCTACACCATGTGATGGCCCTGTCCCATACCCCCGTGTATTCAGGCCTACACCATGTGATGGCCCTGTCCCATACCTCCCGTGCATTCAGGCCTACACCATGTGATGGCCCTGTCCCATACCCCGCGCGTTCAGGTCTACACCATGTGATGGTCCTGTCCCATACACCGCGCGTTCAGGTCTACACCATGTGATGGCCCTGTCCCATACCCCGCGCGTTCAGGTCTACACCATGTGATGGCCCTGTCCCATACCCCCGTGTATTCAGGCCTACACCATGTGATGGCCCTGTCCCATACCCCCCGTGCGTTCAGGCCTACACCATGTGATGGTCCTGTCCCATACCCCCGTGTATTCAGGCCTACACCATGTGATGGCCCTGTCCCATACCCCCCGTGCGTTCAGGCCTACACCATGTGATGGCCCTGTCCCATACCCCCGCGCGTTAAGGTATACACCATGTGATGGCCCTGTCCCATACCCCCGTATATTCAGGTCTGCACCATGTGATGGCCCTGTCCCATACCCCCCGTGCGTTCAGGCCTACACCATGTGATGGCCATGTCCCATACCCCCGCGCGTTCAGGTCTACACCATGTGATGGCCCTGTCCCATACCCCCCGTGTAATCAGGTCTACACCATGTGATGGCCCTGTCCCATACCCCGCGCGTTCAGGTCTACACCATGTGATGGCCCTGTCCCATACCCCCCGTGTATTCAGGCCTACACCATGTGATGGCCCTGTCCCATACCCCGCGCGTTCAGGTCTACACCATGTGATGGCCCTGTCCCATACCCCGCGCGTTCAGGTCTACACCATGTGATGGCCCTGTCCCATACCCCCCGTGTATTCAGGCCTACACCATGTGATGGCCCTGTCCCATACCCCGTGTATTCAGGTCTACACCATGTGATGGCCCTGTCCCATACCCCCCGTGTATTCAGGTCTACACCATGTGATGGCCCTGTCCCATACCCCCCGTGTATTCAGGTCTACACCATGTGATGGCCCTGTCCCATACCCCCGTATATTCAGGCCTACACCATGTGATGGCCCTGTCCCATACCCCCCGTGTATTCAGGCCTACACCATGTGATGGCCCTGTCCCATACCCCGCGCGTTCAGGTCTACACCATGTGATGGCCTTGTCCCATACACCGCGCGTTCAGGTCTACACCATGTGATGGCCCTGTCCCATACCCCGCGCGTTCAGGTCTACACCATGTGATGGCCCTGTCCCATACCCCCCGAGTATTCAGGCCTACACCATGTGATGGCCCTGTCCCATACCCCGCGCGTTCAGGTCTACACCATGTGATGGCCCTGTCCCATACCCCGCGCGTTCAGGTCTACACCATGTGATGGCCCTGTCCCATACCCCCCGTGTATTCAGGCCTACACCATGTGATGGCCCTGTCCCATACCCCCGAGCGTTCAGGTCTACATCATGTGATGGCCCTGTCCCATACCCCCCGTGTATTCAGGCCTACACCATGTGATGGCCCTGTCCCATACCCCGCGCGTTCAGGTCTACACCATGTGATGGCCCTGTCCCATACCCCGCGCGTTCAGGTCTACACCATGTGATGGCCCTGTCCCATACCCCGCGCGTTCAGGTCTACACCATGTGATGGCCCTGTCCCATACCCCGCGCGTTCAGGTCTACACCATGTGATGGCCCTGTCCCATACCCCCGCGCGTTCAGGTCTACACCATGTGATGGCCCTGTCCCATACCCCGTGTATTCAGGTCTACACCATGTGATGGCCCTGTCCCATATCCCCCGTGTATTCAGGTCTACACCATGTGATGGCCCTGTCCCATATCCCCCGTGTATTCAGGCCTACACCATGTGATGGCCCTGTCCCATTCCCCGCGCGTTCAGGTCTACACCATGTGATGGCCCTGTCCCATACCCCCCGTGTATTCAGGCCTACACCATGTGATGGCCATGTCCCATACCCCCCGTGTATTTAGGTCTACACCAAGTGATGGCCCTGTCCCATACCCCTCGTGTATTCAGGCCTACACCATGTGATGGCCGTGTCCCATACCCCCCGTGTATTCAGGTCTACACCATGTGATGGCCCTGTCCCATACCCCGCGCGTTCAGGTCTACACCATGTGATGGCCCTGTCCCATACCCCCGTGTATTCAGGTCTACACCATGTGATGGCCCTGTCCCATACCCCCCGTGTATTCAGGCCTACACCATGTGATGGCCATGTCCCATACCCCCCGTGTATTCAGGTCTAACCATGTGATGGCCCTGTCCCATACCCTCCACCCCCCCCCCGTGTATTCAGGCCTACACCATGTGATGGCCCTGTCCCATACCCCCCGCGCGTTCAAGCCTACACCATGTGATGGCCCTGTCCCATACCCCCGTGTATTCAGGCCTACACCATGTGATGGCCCTGTCCCATACCCCGCGCGTTCAGGTCTACACCATGTGATGGCCCTGTCCCATACCCCGCGCGTTCAGGTCTACACCAAGTGATGGCCCTGTCCCATACCCCCGTGTATTCAGGCCTACACCATGTGATGGCCCTGTCCCATACCCCGTGTATTCAGGTCTACACCATGTGATGGCCCTGTCCCATACCCCCGTGCATTCAGGCTTACACCATGTGATGGCCCTGTCCCATACCCCGTGTATTCAGGCCTACACCATGTGATGGCCCTGTCCCATACCCCTGTGCATTCAGGTCTACACCATGTGATGGCCCTGTCCCATACCCCGCACGTTCAGGTCTACACCATGTGATGGCCCTGTCCCATACCCCGTGTATTCAAGTCTACACCATGTGATGGCCCTGTCCCATACCCTGTGTATTCAGGTCTACACCATGTGATGGCCCTGTCCCATACCCCGCGCGTTCAGGTCTACACCATGTGATGGCCCTGTCCCATACCCCCCGTGTATTCAGGTCTACACCATGTGATGGCCCTGTCCCATACCCCCCGTGTATTCAGGCCTACACCATGTGATGGCCCTGTCCCATACCCCCGTGTATTCAGGCCTACACCATGTGATGGCCATGTCCCATACCCCCCGTGTATTCAGGTCTATACCATGTGATGGCCCTGTCCCATACACTCCCCCCCCCCCGTGTATTCAGGCCTACACCATGTGATGGCCCTGTCCCATACCCCCAGCGCGTTCAAGCCTACACCATGTGATGGCCCTGTCCCATACCCCCGTGTATTCAGGCCTACACCATGTGATGGCCCTGTCCCATACCCCGCGCGTTCAGGTCTACACCATGTGATGGCCCTGTCCCATACCCCGCGCGTTCAGGTCTACACCAAGTGATGGCCCTGTCCCATACCCCCGTGTATTCAGGCCTACACCATGTGATGGCCCTGTCCGATACCCCGCGCGTTCAGGTCTACACCATGTGATGGCCCTGTCCCATACCCCCGTGTATTCAGGCCTACACCATGTGATGGCCCTGTCCCATACCGCGTGTATTCAGGTCTACACCATGTGATGGCCCTGTCCCATACCCCCGTGCATTCAGGCCTACACCATGTGATGGCCCTGTCCCATACCCCCCGTGTATTCAGGCCTACACCATGTGATGGCCTTGTCCCATACCCCTGTGCATTCAGGTCTACACCATGTGATGGCCCTGTCCCATACCCCGCGCGTTCAGGTCTACACCATGTGATGGCCCTGTCCCATACCCCGTGTATTCAAGTCTACACCATGTGATGGCCCTGTCCCATACCCTGTGTATTCAGGTCTACACCATGTGATGGCCTGTCCCATACCCCGTGTATTCAGGTCTACACCATGTGATGGCCCTGTCCCATACCCCGCGCGTTCAGGTCTACACCATGTGATGGCCCTGTCCCATACCCCCCGTGTATTCAGGTCTACACCATGTGATGGCCCTGTCCCATACCCCCCGTGTATTCAGGCCTACACCATGTGATGGCCCTGTCCCATACCCCCGTGCATTCAGGCCTACACCATGTGATGGCCCTGTCCCATACCCCCCGTGTATTCAGGTCTACACCATGTGATGGCCCTGTCCCATACCCCCCGTGTATTCAGGTCTACACCATGTGATGGCCCTGTCCCATACTCCCCCCCCCCCGTGTATTCAGGCCTACACCATGTGATGGCCCTGTCCCATACCCCGTGTATTCAGGTCTACACCATGTGATGGCCCTGTCCCATACCCCCCGTGTATTCAGGTCTACACCATGTGATGGCCCTGTCCCATACCCCCGTGTATTCAGGCCTACACCATGTGATGGCCCTGTCCCATACCCCCGTTAATTCAGGCCTACACCATGTGATGGCCCTGTCCCATACCCCCCCCCCTGCGTTCAGGTCTACACCATGTGATGGCCCTGTCCCATACCCCCGCGCGTTCAGGTCTACACCATGTGATGGCTCTGTCCCATACCCGCGTGTATTCAGGTCTACACCATGTGATGGCCCTGTCCCATACCCCCCCCCCCCTGCGTTCAGGTCTACACCATGTGATGGCCCTGTCCCATACCCCCGTGCATTCAGGCCTACACCGTGTGATGGCCCTGTCCCATACCCCCCGTGTATTCAGGCCTACACCATGTGATGGCCCTGTCCCATACCCCTGTGCATTCAGGTCTACACCATGTGATGGCCCTGTCCCATACCCCGCGCGTTCAGGTCTACACCATGTGATGGCCCTGTCCCATACCCCGTGTATTCAAGTCTACACCATGTGATGGCCCTGTCCCATACCCTGTGTATTCAGGTCTACACCATGTGATGGCCTGTCCCATACCCCGTGTATTCAGGTCTACACCATGTGATGGCCCTGTCCCATACCCCGCGCGTTCAGGTCTACACCATGTGATGGCCCTGTCCCATACCCCCCGTGTATTCAGGTCTACACCATGTGATGGCCCTGTCCCATACCCCCCGTGTATTCAGGCCTACACCATGTGATGGCCCTGTCCCATACCCCCGTGTATTCAGGCCTACACCATGTGATGGCCCTGTCCCATACCCCCGTGCATTCAGGTCTACACCATGTGATGGCCCTGTCCCATACCCCCGTGCATTCAGGCCTACACCATGTGATGGCCCTGTCCCATACCCCCCGTGTATTCAGGTCTACACCATGTGATGGCCCTGTCCCATACCCCCCGTGTATTCAGGTCTACACCATGTGATGGCCCTGTCCCATACTCCCCCCCCCCCCGTGTATTCAGGCCTACACCAAGTGATGGCGCTGTCCCATACCCCCCGTGTATTCAGGTCTACACCATGTGATGGCCCTGTCCCATACCCCCCCCCCGTGTATTCAGGCCTACACCATGTGATGGCCCTGTCCCATACCCCCGTGTATTCAGGCCTACACCATGTGGTGGCCCTGTCCCATACCCCCGTGCATTCAGGTCTACACCATGTGATGGCCCTGTCCCATACCCCCGTGCATTCAGGCCTACACCATGTGATGGCCCTGTCCCATACCCCCGTGCGTTCAGGTCTACACCATGTGATGGCCCTGTCCCATACCCCCCCCCCCCCCCCCGCGTTCAGGTCTACACCATGTGATGGCCCTGTCCCATACCCCGCGCGTTCAGGTCTACACCATGTGATGGCCCTGTCCCATACCCCCGTGCGTTCAGGTCTACACCATGTGATGGCCCTGTCCCATACCCCCGTGTATTCAGGTCTACACCATGTGATGGCCCTGTCCCATACCCCGCGCGTTCAGGTCTACACCATGTGATGGCCCTGTCCCATACCCCGCGCGTTCAGGCCTACACCATGTGATGGCCCTGTCCCATACCCCGCGCGTTCAGGTCTACACCATGTGATGGCCCTGTCTCATACCCCCGTGTATTCAGGTCTACACCATGTGATGGCCCTGTCCCATACCCCGCGCGTTCAGGTCTACACCATGTGATGGCCCCGTCCCATACCCCGCGCGTTCAGGTCTACACCATGTGATGGCCCTGTCCCATACCCCCGTGTATTCAGGTCTACACCATGTGATGGCCCTGTCCCATACCCCCGTGTATTCAGGCATACACCATGTGATGGCCCTGTCCCATACCCCGCGCGTTCAGGCATACACCATGTCATGGCCCTGTCCCATACCCCGCGCGTTCAGGCATACACCATGTGATGGCCCTGTCCCATACCCCCCCCCCCTGCGTTCAGGTCTACACCATGTGATGGCCCTGTCCCATACCCCCGTGTATTCAGGTCTACACCATGTGATGGCCCTGTCCCATACCCACGTGTATTCAGGCCTACACCATGTGATGGCCCTGTCCCATACCCCCGTGTATTCAGGTCTACACCATGTGATGGCCCTGTCCCATACCCCCGTGTATTCAGGCCTACACCATGTGATGGCCCTGTCGCATACCCCGTGTATTCAGGTCTACACCATGTGATGGCCCTGTCCCATACCCCGCGCGTTCAGGTCTACACCATGTGATGGCCCTGTCCCATACCCCCCGTGTATTCAGGCCTACACCATGTGATGGCCCTGTCCCATACCCCGTGTATTCAGGTCTACACCATGTGATGGCCCTGTCCCATACCCCCCGTGTATTCAGGTCTACACCATGTGATGGCCCTGTCCCATACCCCCGTGTATTCAGGCCTACACCATGTGATGGCCCTGTCCCATACCCCCGTTAATTCAGGCCTACACCATGTGATGGCCCTGTCCCATACCCCCCCCCCTGCGTTCAGGTCTACACCATGTGATGGCCCTGTCCCATACCCCCGCGCGTTCAGGTCTACACCATGTGATGGCTCTGTCCCATACCCGCGTGTATTCAGGTCTACACCATGTGATGGCCCTGTCCCATACCCCCCCCCCCCTGCGTTCAGGTCTACACCATGTGATGGCCCTGTCCCATACCCCCGTGCATTCAGGCCTACACCGTGTGATGGCCCTGTCCCATACCCCCCGTGTATTCAGGCCTACACCATGTGATGGCCCTGTCCCATACCCCTGTGCATTCAGGTCTACACCATGTGATGGCCCTGTCCCATACCCCGCGCGTTCAGGTCTACACCATGTGATGGCCCTGTCCCATACCCCGTGTATTCAAGTCTACACCATGTGATGGCCCTGTCCCATACCCTGTGTATTCAGGTCTACACCATGTGATGGCCTGTCCCATACCCCGTGTATTCAGGTCTACACCATGTGATGGCCCTGTCCCATACCCCGCGCGTTCAGGTCTACACCATGTGATGGCCCTGTCCCATACCCCCCGTGTATTCAGGTCTACACCATGTGATGGCCCTGTCCCATACCCCCCGTGTATTCAGGCCTACACCATGTGATGGCCCTGTCCCATACCCCCGTGTATTCAGGCCTACACCATGTGATGGCCCTGTCCCATACCCCCGTGCATTCAGGTCTACACCATGTGATGGCCCTGTCCCATACCCCCGTGCATTCAGGCCTACACCATGTGATGGCCCTGTCCCATACCCCCCGTGTATTCAGGTCTACACCATGTGATGGCCCTGTCCCATACCCCCCGTGTATTCAGGTCTACACCATGTGATGGCCCTGTCCCATACTCCCCCCCCCCGTGTATTCAGGCCTACACCAAGTGATGGCGCTGTCCCATACCCCCCGTGTATTCAGGTCTACACCATGTGATGGCCCTGTCCCATACCCCCCCCCCCCGTGTATTCAGGCCTACACCATGTGATGGCCCTGTCCCATACCCCCGTGTATTCAGGCCTACACCATGTGGTGGCCCTGTCCCATACCCCCGTGCATTCAGGTCTACACCATGTGATGGCCCTGTCCCATACCCCCGTGCATTCAGGCCTACACCATGTGATGGCCCTGTCCCATACCCCCGTGCGTTCAGGTCTACACCATGTGATGGCCCTGTCCCATACCCCCCCCCCCGCGTTCAGGTCTACACCATGTGATGGCCCTGTCCCATACCCCGCGCGTTCAGGTCTACACCATGTGATGGCCCTGTCCCATACCCCCGTGCGTTCAGGTCTACACCATGTGATGGCCCTGTCCCATACCCCCGTGTATTCAGGTCTACACCATGTGATGGCCCTGTCCCATACCCCGCGCGTTCAGGTCTACACCATGTGATGGCCCTGTCCCATACCCCGCGCGTTCAGGCCTACACCATGTGATGGCCCTGTCCCATACCCCGCGCGTTCAGGTCTACACCATGTGATGGCCCTGTCTCATACCCCCGTGTATTCAGGTCTACACCATGTGATGGCCCTGTCCCATACCCCGCGCGTTCAGGTCTACACCATGTGATGGCCCCGTCCCATACCCCGCGCGTTCAGGTCTACACCATGTGATGGCCCTGTCCCATACCCCCGTGTATTCAGGTCTACACCATGTGATGGCCCTGTCCCATACCCCCGTGTATTCAGGCATACACCATGTGATGGCCCTGTCCCATACCCCGCGCGTTCAGGCATACACCATGTCATGGCCCTGTCCCATACCCCGCGCGTTCAGGCATACACCATGTGATGGCCCTGTCCCATACCCCCCCCCCCCTGCGTTCAGGTCTACACCATGTGATGGCCCTGTCCCATACCCCCGTGTATTCAGGTCTACACCATGTGATGGCCCTGTCCCATACCCACGTGTATTCAGGCCTACACCATGTGATGGCCCTGTCCCATACCCCCGTGTATTCAGGTCTACACCATGTGATGGCCCTGTCCCATACCCCCGTGTATTCAGGCCTACACCATGTGATGGCCCTGTCGCATACCCCGTGTATTCAGGTCTACACCATGTGATGGCCCTGTCCCATACCCCGCGCGTTCAGGTCTACACCATGTGATGGCCCTGTCCCATACCCCCCGTGTATTCAGGCCTACACCATGTGATGGCCCTGTCCCATACCCCGTGTATTCAGGTCTACACCATGTGATGGCCCTGTCCCATACCCCCCGTGTATTCAGGTCTACACCATGTGATGGCCCTGTCCCATACCCCCCGTGTATTCAGGTCTACACCATGTGATGGCCCTGTCCCATACCCCCGTATATTCAGGCCTACACCATGTGATGGCCCTGTCCCATACCCCCCGTGTATTCAGGCCTACACCATGTGATGGCCCTGTCCCATACCCCGCGCGTTCAGGTCTACACCATGTGATGGCCCTGTCCCATACACCGCGCGTTCAGGTCTACACCATGTGATGGCCCTGTCCCATACCCCGCGCGTTCAGGTCTACACCATGTGATGGCCCTGTCCCATACCCCCCGAGTATTCAGGCCTACAACATGTGATGGCCCTGTCCCATACCCCGCGCGTTCAGGTCTACACCATGTGATGGCCCTGTCCCATACCCCGCGCGTTCAGGTCTACACCATGTGATGGCCCTGTCCCATACCCCCCGTGTATTCAGGCCTACACCATGTGATGGCCCTGTCCCATACCCCCGAGCGTTCAGGTCTACATCATGTGATGGCCCTGTCCCATACCCCCCGTGTATTCAGGCCTACACCATGTGATGGCCCTGTCCCATACCCCGCGCGTTCAGGTCTACACCATGTGATGGCCCTGTCCCATACCCCGCGCGTTCAGGTCTACACCATGTGATGGCCCTGTCCCATACCCCGCGCGTTCAGGTCTACACCATGTGATGGCCCTGTCCCATACCCCGCGCGTTCAGGTCTACACCATGTGATGGCCCTGTCCCATACCCCCGCGCGTTCAGGTCTACACCATGTGATGGCCCTGTCCCATACCCCGTGTATTCAGGTCTACACCATGTGATGGCCCTGTCCCATATCCCCCGTGTATTCAGGTCTACACCATGTGATGGCCCTGTCCCATATCCCCCGTGTATTCAGGCCTACACCATGTGATGGCCCTGTCCCATTCCCCGCGCGTTCAGGTCTACACCATGTGATGGCCCTGTCCCATACCCCCCGTGTATTCAGGCCTACACCATGTGATGGCCCTGTCCCATATCCCCGTGTATTCAGGCCTACACCATGTGATGGCCATGTCCCATACCCCCCGTGTATTTAGGTCTACACCAAGTGATGGCCCTGTCCCATACCCCTCGTGTATTCAGGCCTACACCATGTGATGGCCGTGTCCCATACCCCCCGTGTATTCAGGTCTACACCATGTGATGGCCCTGTCCCATACCCCGCGCGTTCAGGTCTACACCATGTGATGGCCCTGTCCCATACCCCCGTGTATTCAGGTCTACACCATGTGATGGCCCTGTCCCATACCCCCCGTGTATTCAGGCCTACACCATGTGATGGCCATGTCCCATACCCCCCGTGTATTCAGGTCTAACCATGTGATGGCCCTGTCCCATACCCTCCACCCCCCCCCCCGTGTATTCAGGCCTACACCATGTGATGGCCCTGTCCCATACCCCCCGCGCGTTCAAGCCTACACCATGTGATGGCCCTGTCCCATACCCCCGTGTATTCAGGCCTACACCATGTGATGGCCCTGTCCCATACCCCGCGCGTTCAGGTCTACACCATGTGATGGCCCTGTCCCATACCCCGCGCGTTCAGGTCTACACCAAGTGATGGCCCTGTCCCATACCCCCGTGTATTCAGGCCTACACCATGTGATGGCCCTGTCCCATACCCCGTGTATTCAGGTCTACACCATGTGATGGCCCTGTCCCATACCCCCGTGCATTCAGGCTTACACCATGTGATGGCCCTGTCCCATACCCCGTGTATTCAGGCCTACACCATGTGATGGCCCTGTCCCATACCCCTGTGCATTCAGGTCTACACCATGTGATGGCCCTGTCCCATACCCCGCACGTTCAGGTCTACACCATGTGATGGCCCTGTCCCATACCCCGTGTATTCAAGTCTACACCATGTGATGGCCCTGTCCCATACCCTGTGTATTCAGGTCTACACCATGTGATGGCCCTGTCCCATACCCCGCGCGTTCAGGTCTACACCATGTGATGGCCCTGTCCCATACCCCCCGTGTATTCAGGTCTACACCATGTGATGGCCCTGTCCCATACCCCCCGTGTATTCAGGCCTACACCATGTGATGGCCCTGTCCCATACCCCCGTGTATTCAGGCCTACACCATGTGATGGCCATGTCCCATACCCCCCGTGTATTCAGGTCTACACCATGTGATGGCCCTGTCCCATACACTCCCCCCCCCCCGTGTATTCAGGCCTACACCATGTGATGGCCCTGTCCCATACCCCCAGCGCGTTCAAGCCTACACCATGTGATGGCCCTGTCCCATACCCCCGTGTATTCAGGCCTACACCATGTGATGGCCCTGTCCCATACCCCGCGCGTTCAGGTCTACACCATGTGATGGCCCTGTCCCATACCCCGCGCGTTCAGGTCTACACCAAGTGATGGCCCTGTCCCATACCCCCGTGTATTCAGGCCTACACCATGTGATGGCCCTGTCCGATACCCCGCGCGTTCAGGTCTACACCATGTGATGGCCCTGTCCCATACCCCCGTGTATTCAGGCCTACACCATGTGATGGCCCTGTCCCATACCGCGTGTATTCAGGTCTACACCATGTGATGGCCCTGTCCCATACCCCCGTGCATTCAGGCCTACACCATGTGATGGCCCTGTCCCATACCCCCCGTGTATTCAGGCCTACACCATGTGATGGCCCTGTCCCATACCCCGCGCGTTCAGGTCTACACCATGTGATGGCCCTGTCCCATACCCCGTGTATTCAAGTCTACACCATGTGATGGCCCTGTCCCATACCCTGTGTATTCAGGTCTACACCATGTGATGGCCTGTCCCATACCCCGTGTATTCAGGTCTACACCATGTGATGGCCCTGTCCCATACCCCGCGCGTTCAGGTCTACACCATGTGATGGCCCTGTCCCATACCCCCCGTGTATTCAGGTCTACACCATGTGATGGCCCTGTCCCATACCCCCCGTGTATTCAGGCCTACACCATGTGATGGCCCTGTCCCATACCCCCGTGCATTCAGGCCTACACCATGTGATGGCCCTGTCCCATACCCGCGTGTATTCAGGTCTACACCATGTGATGGCCCTGTCCCATATCCCCCCCCCCCTGCGTTCAGGTCTACACCATGTGATGGCCCTGTCCCATACCCCCGTGCATTCAGGCCTACACCGTGTGATGGCCCTGTCCCATACCCCCCGTGTATTCAGGCCTACACCATGTGATGGCCCTGTCCCATACCCCTGTGCATTCAGGTCTACACCATGTGATGGCCCTGTCCCATACCCCGCGCGTTCAGGTCTACACCATGTGATGGCCCTGTCCCATACCCCGTGTATTCAAGTCTACACCATGTGATGGCCCTGTCCCATACCCTGTGTATTCAGGTCTACACCATGTGATGGCCTGTCCCATACCCCGTGTATTCAGGTCTACACCATGTGATGGCCCTGTCCCATACCCCGCGCGTTCAGGTCTACACCATGTGATGGCCCTGTCCCATACCCCCGTGTATTCAGGTCTACACCATGTGATGGCCCTGTCCCATACCCCCCGTGTATTCAGGCCTACACCATGTGATGGCCCTGTCCCATACCCCCGTGTATTCAGGCCTACACCATGTGATGGCCCTGTCCCATACCCCCGTGCATTCAGGTCTACACCATGTGATGGCCCTGTCCCATACCCCCGTGCATTCAGGCCTACACCATGTGATGGCCCTGTCCCATACCCCCCGTGTATTCAGGGTCTACACCAGTTGATGGCCCTGTCCCATACCCCCCGTGTATTCAGGTCTACACCATGTGATGGCCCTGTCCCATACTCCCCCCCCCCCCCCCGTGTATTCAGGCCTACACCAAGTGATGGCGCTGTCCCATACCCCCCGTGTATTCAGGTCTACACCATGTGATGGCCCTGTCCCATACCCCCCCCCCCGTGTATTCAGGCCTACACCATGTGATGGCCCTGTCCCATACCCCCGTGTATTCAGGCCTACACCATGTGGTGGCCCTGTCCCATACCCCCGTGCATTCAGGTCTACACCATGTGATGGCCCTGTCCCATACCCCCGTGCATTCAGGCCTACACCATGTGATGGCCCTGTCCCATACCCCCGTGCGTTCAGGTCTACACCATGTGATGGCCCTGTCCCATACCCCCCCCCCCCGCGTTCAGGTCTACACCATGTGATGGCCCTGTCCCATACCCCCGTGCGTTCAGGTCTACACCATGTGATGGCCCTGTCCCATACCCCCGTGTATTCAGGTCTACACCATGTGATGGCCCTGTCCCATACCCCGCGCGTTCAGGTCTACACCATGTGATGGCCCTGTCCCATACCCCGCGCGTTCAGGCCTACACCATGTGATGGCCCTGTCCCATACCCCGCGCGTTCAGGTCTACACCATGTGATGGCCCTGTCTCATACCCCCGTGTATTCAGGTCTACACCATGTGATGGCCCTGTCCCATACCCCGCGCGTTCAGGTCTACACCATGTGATGGCCCCGTCCCATACCCCGCGCGTTCAGGTCTACACCATGTGATGGCCCTGTCCCATACCCCCGTGTATTCAGGTCTACACCATGTGATGGCCCTGTCCCATACCCCCGTGTATTCAGGCATACACCATGTGATGGCCCTGTCCCATACCCCGCGCGTTCAGGCATACACCATGTCATGGCCCTGTCCCATACCCCGCGCGTTCAGGCATACACCATGTGATGGCCCTGTCTCATACCCCCCCCCCTGCGTTCAGGTCTACACCATGTGATGGCCCTGTCCCATACCCCCGTGTATTCAGGTCTACACCATGTGATGGCCCTGTCCCATACCCACGTGTATTCAGGCCTACACCATGTGATGGCCCTGTCCCATACCCCCGTGTATTCAGGTCTACACCATGTGATGGCCCTGTCCCATACCCCCGTGTATTCAGGCCTACACCATGTGATGGCCCTGTCGCATACCCCGTGTATTCAGGTCTACACCATGTGATGGCCCTGTCCCATACCCCCGTGTATTCAGGCCTACACCATGTGATGGCCCTGTCCCATACCCCCCCCCCCCTGCGTTCAGGCCTACACCATGTGATGGCCCTGTCCCATCCACAAACCCACGACAGGTTCCTGCTACGGGGAATGTGTTTGTACCAAATAACTCACCACGCGTTTATTCGTTGTCTGTGATATTCTCTCTCTTGGCTTCGTGTTGGAGTTTGGTGACAATGAAATACCTAAAACGTAGGTCAGCTTGGCCGAATGGATAGGAACGCGTGTTCTTAAACATCCGGTGTGCTGGTGCCGAGGTAAGGGGTTCAACCCCTACATCGGACAGTTGGACTAAAATGCTGACCTAATGTCCTTGACTTGGGGACGTAAACTGCAAGTACCTGTGAAGTCGGAGTGGGTTCGCCGGATGGCGAGGACACTGTTAATAGGGAAAGCTAATTTATACGCAACATTCAACCCAGCACTACTAGAAGTAGTGTGTATGGAATACGCTTGAGTTCAAAGCGAGCGAGCGCAAACAATTAAATACCAAAAACTGTTGAGAAAAACTACCAAACTAGACTGAACATCAGCCAGTCTGAATGTGCTGTGCTGAATCATGACCTGGTTACATAATAATATGCCCTTTTGTAGCTGCTAAGTTTAAGTACCGGTCTAGCACGTGACGCTGGCTTTTTTTTCAGCTTGGAGAAGAGAAGGAGGGCTCTGCAGCAGTAACAGAAGATGGTATGTTGGTACCGTGTCAAAAAAAAAAGAATACTTACGTCAACCTGAATCCGAGATTGGGGAAGCCGCGGTGTCGTACTGGCTAGACGTCGCCTCCAGGTCAGGTGGTCATGGATTCGAATGCGCACTGAGGCAAATCTGGTTTAATTGACCTGGACTCCAAAGTCGACCCAGACTAAAATGGGCATCAGGAAGTATTTTGGGGAGTAAAAGCGACAGGCCTGATACTGAACACATACAACTATGGTCTAGCACCATACGCCAAAAGCGCCATGTAAACAGCCCTTTTAACACGCATAGGCGAAAAGTCCTTTTCGAAGCTCAAAGGCCTGTATGGCAATGCACTTGACTTAAGAATGAAAATACAGTTTTCCAGAGATTCACCAGCTAACCAATCTACGGTATAATTGTTTGTCCCACTTTGGACGTCACGATTTCGCACATGAATACACTCTATTACCATCGGTACCTGTAACCATCTACGGTACCATGGTCATTTTTAATCTCTTTCACAATCTGACTGCGGTATTGAACAGGCTTTGGTATTGCAACAATGACCACGTATTGCTGAAGATATGAAACAAGGAAAATAAGGAGGAGGTGGTAGTGGTGAAGAAGCAGGAGAATATTTGTCTGGGTAGAACAGCGGCAAGGAACGGAGCCGGTCACCTCACCTAACGTTATCATGCCATGACCTAGCACGTCAAGGCTGCATACTTGTACGATATTATCTACCATGGGATTTTTCTAAATGTTGCATACCCCTTACAGGACGTTGCAGTCAATACCAGCATTTTTGAGCTGCTGTTGATGTACCAGCCAAATTTTACGTTCAGTAGTTTGCCATTGCTCTCTGAACGACCGGCTCACATACCCCTGTAAGTTACCAACGCGGCGCGCTATGCTACCGAATCTCGCGCAGCTGTTTTCCCCACGTGGATAAACGGCATTACGAACAACGTCGTTAACACCTTGGCCATGGAGGCCAGCGAGATCATAGGATTACCACGTTTTATATACCGTGAATCCAAATGTCCCACTATCCACTCACCCCCCCCCCCCCCACCCCTCTCTCTATTTCTCTCTCTTTCCGCCCCCCCCCACCCCCCCCACCCCCCCCCCCCCCCCCACCCCCCCATGATCGCGTGGCCAAAAGGTTTAACGCTCTGGCACTGAAACTTTCTCTGGTAACCGCGGTAAAGTTGGTTCATTCTAAAGATCAACCAGTCGAATTTAAATGTGGACTGCTTCTCCTTGACTTGGGGACGTAAATTACAAGCACATCAGAAATCGTAATGGGCTTTCCTGATGGCGAGAGACACTGGAAAAAAGAAGAAAGCTAGAAAAATCAGCCCAGTTGACTGACTATTAGCAGCAAGTACTAGCAGTAGTGGCATGTGAGTGCACCAACCTAGAGTTCAAAGGCAGCGAATGCAAAACAAAAATAACAATAATAATAAAGTGTCAGCAGCGTCAACAACAGAAACAAGGAAGATGGGAGGTTCAACGTCTGCCTATCACGGTGTCACAAGTTCACATCATCAGATATGTATACATGATCTATAATAACATTATCTACACTTGTTTATGACAACCCAACATGCCGATGCACCGGTGTTATGAAAGTCATCTATCAAAGTAATAGGAGGCGTTATCGAAGCAGTAGAGCAGCCGGTTTACTCAGGCCCACTATCAGATACAATAACTCAGTGGTTCTCAAGTTTTTTTGGTCCGTGCACCCCTTCACCATATTTTCAGAACGTCATCTTCCCCCCCCCCCCTTTTCGTATTTCCTCCCTATAAATCCCCCCCCCCCACCCTCGGCCCCTACACAGTATACGTACAAATGGAAGCTAAATTTAATAACACATACTAGAACAAGTCTAGACGTCTACATAAAACGTGATTTGCTGGTTTACTTACGTTATAAAATAAATTTCAGAAGAGCGAGAAGTACAGAACTGTAAAGTATGGATGGGGAAACAATATCAAGTAATTGGTTCTTGTATTAACGCGATCTTGAAATAATGTTAATTCCCCCCCCCCCCCCAACCCCGGGAACCCTAAAATTCCCCCGGGGGGGGGGGGGGGAGAGAATTCCCCACCGGTTGAGAACCACTGCGATAGCTAATGTCATTGTCATGGCTGCAGGGAGTCGTAAAGAGGCATCTTAGGTAGCTGTCTCAGACAAATGATGGGCAGCACACGGCCCAGCATTCACAAGTGCATATCGGCGCGGCATAGTGCATCCTGAACGAACGAATGAACTTATATTTTCAAAGGGTCGAAAATTGGGCACGCAAGCTCGTCTTATATTCGGGTCTTCCAATCACTCAATTTTCGTAAATCAATTATATACTGTGCATGTTACAATCACAAAGTAAAAAACATTGTCAAATGAATGTTGTGGACGTAAAAAATGCAAAATGCAATGTTATGAGGCAAGACAGGCCGGTAGGCACGCAGGCATACACACAAACACACTTACACACACACACACACACACACACACACACACACACACAATGTATAAACACGTGCATACATACCTGCATACATACTTACATCATCTACACAAACTAAATGAAGTGAAGACCGCTAAAATCAAACAGAACAACTACCAACAACAACAACAACAACAACAACAACAACAACAAACGGAAGTCAACCTCCAACGTCACTTAGAAACGGCAGAAATATGCCAGACTACATCATCATCTCATCGTCAGATGATGATGCAAGACCTCACCGACACGAAAACAATGCGACCAAACAGCAGAAACCAGCATAAATCAGCTAGACCAGTGGTTCTCAACCGGTGGGGAATTCCCCCACCCACCCCCCTCCAGGGGGAATTTTAGGGTCCCTCCATACTTTACGGTTCTGTACTTCTAGCCCTTCTGAAATTCATTTTATAACGTAAGTAGACCCGCAAATCATGTTTTATGTAGACGACTAGACTTGTTCCAGTATGTGTTATTAAATTTAGCTTCCATTTTTATGTATAATGTGTAGAGATGGGGGATTTATAGGGAAGAAATACGAAAGGGGGGGGGGAGACTTTCTGAACTTATGGTGAAGGGGTGCATGGGCCAAAAAACAGGTTGCGAACCACTGAACTGGACACAGAAACAAAGGAAACAAATTTAGCAGCCAAAGTTTCGAAAAACGAATGCGCAAAAGACGTACCATAAAGGAACCCCAGTGTAACCAGTCAACGCGGCAGTTGAATGGGGCCAACACCATATTTCCTCAACACAGAGGCAGCAGCAGTAGTATAAAAATGAGGAAGTTACGCCAGGCGTGGCAGACACTTTCGGTCGTGGGAAGTGAAAATCACAGAGTTCTGTTTGAAGAGGAACAACAACTCTCCATTCTTTCTGTAATACGCCCGACAATTTTCGCATATGGCTTGAAATGATTGACGTATTTTTAATATTACTGGAAACAGAACAGGGAGAATTGAAATGGGGAAGGGAGGGGGTGGAAGCACACACATTCATGCAGGAAATATGGAATACATGCTTAGAAGAATGTAAACGACACGACAGTGAGACAGGGACGAAGAGGAAGTAGGATGGTGGAAGGCTGGCGCCGAGAAACAGCTAGATTAAGAAGAGGAAGAGGAAGAACAATAACATAACAAGTGGAAAGGTAGCGGTGGTGGTAGTGAAGTAGGGGACCATTTTTATATTCTTGCTGTCGGCAACGTGATGCCACCCGCAAGGCACTCTTGAAATCCTTAGTAACAACATCGCCAATTTACGAGCACTGAGCTGGAATTTATGTAGGCATTTAAGCTTTCTGTTTATGATATTTTATTAAAACTACCCTTATTACTGGACAACAAAAATAGCTAAGATAGGTCAATAACAACTGATAACTCATAACCGACAATGACGTGAGGAGAGGGGGGGGGGGGGGTGGAGATCGTGTAAGAGAAAAAAAAGTGTTACACCTCTGACGCAACAAATAACCAATCCGTATTTTAGACAAAGGCAGAATTTGAAAGCAGAAACACAGATGCCAGCTGAAACAAACTGATACGTGGCAGATACTGTGCTGTGCTAACTGCTACTGTAAATGGAAACTTGAAGTTTTCGTGAACGTGTTAGTAAATTCTTGTTATCCATCTCAGAATTTCATGATCAACTTTGCTGTTAGTGTTTGATTTAGTTACGTGTATATATTATGCCTGCAGTTTTCAACAGCTGGGACTTGAGGTAGCGAAATCAGAACTTATATTTTACTTTACTAGGTTTCAATGAACATTATCTGAACATTCCCTGTATCAAATGTAATTGTTAGAACATTCTCTACATCAATTGTAATTGTCAGAACATTCTCCACCATCAATTTTAATTCTTAATACATTCTCACCACTAAGTTTAATTCTTAGAACATTCTCACCATTAAGTTTAATTCTTAGTATATTCTCACCACTAAGCTTAATTGTTAGAACATTATCATTATAACTTTAATTGTTAGAACATTCTCACCACTAACTTTAACTGTTAGAACACTCTCGCCACCAAGTTTAATTGTTAGAATATTCTCACCATACACTTTAACTGTTAGAACATTCTCACCACTAAGTTTAATCGCTAGCATATTCCTCACCCCAATGTCAACTGTAACGGCATTCTCATCTGTAAGTTTACTTAATGGAACATTGCTACCCCAAATTACAACACCGTTACAACAACGCTAAAACATTCCCACAATCTCGCCCACACCTCCCTAATGACAACATAATTGCCAGCCGTTATCACAGCACAAAAGCTTAAGTGTAAGCTAAAGAACAAACATAGTGCTTGATGTTTTAATCTTGATTTGTCCTGTGTACAGAAATATATGCTATCTATATAACCTTTGACCCGGCAACGATCACTTCAAACTGAAAACGTCAGTAGTTGTCCCATGGACATGCAGATATCAATCACAGTGTCCTGGTATTGACAAGGAGTTGATCAGAAATAAATTCATATCACTAGGGAACAAAGGTGATCAGCGTCAAACAATTCCAATAAATTATCTAACAAGATCATCCAATTGCTGATACTGCGGCAAAGGCGTGAAGTGAGAGTTGAAATGGGTTGAACTGCTGTACAGTTAAAAGTTAGTTGCATATCCTTTACAGGACGTCTCAGTAAACACCAGCATTTTTTGCTGTTGTAATCTTTTGGCAAGTTTACGTTCAGTAGTTTGCCATTGTTTTCTGAATAACCGGCACCCATACTATTTTGTAAAAAAAAAAAAAACCAACACAAGGCAGTCTGCTGCCAAATCGCCGGCAGCTGTGTTTCGAACGCGGGTATACGGGATTCCGAACTGCGTCCCTAAAACCCTTCGATCCGGAGCAGGCTGTACAGTACAAACGGTTGATTACCGTGGACGTAACCTTTCAACTGAGTCACTCCAGCAGAACGTTCAACAACTGAAGGAATACAAGACCAAACTCTTCCCAATAGCGAATACCTGGCAAGGGAGATGCTTCACCACAAGAATTGAAGCTGGTGAAACAGCTGACAGGACCCACTGCGCTGCGACTTGTGAGGAGGTTCAAACCTGAAAAGGTACGTGTACCTACTGAAGAGGAGAGCAACCACAACGCTATTGTTGCCCTGCGATAGGGAAGAATCAATGTCAAGCTGGTTGGATTGAAAGACAAGAAGAAGAAAGTGAAGGAGAAGGACAAACAATTTCTCTGAAAGTTGATCAGAAATAAATTCATGTCGCTGAAGAAAAACAAATACGGCAAAGGTGATCAGCGTTAAACAATTCCAAGAAATTATCTAACAATTGTTGATACTGCAGTAAAGGCGTGAAGTGAGAGTTGAAATGGGTTGAACTGCTGTACAGTACAGATGTAAAAATACAAGAAGTAAATCAACAAAAATTGAAAAGGGAATTGGTCAGTTCAACAAGCATACAACCATGTACAGAATGAACGTAGTTGCTCGAAGCCTTTCGCCAGCACAAAAAACTAAAAAGACACCGATACATCTACATAAAACAACAACAGTAGTAGGTTGTGCTCAATATTTAAACAATAAAACACTCATCTAAGGTCCTGAAAGAGTCTAAATTCTAGGGACAAACATTAAACTGCGTGCCATGAGCTCAGTAAGTCAGTTGACAGGAAGTGACGTAGTGACAAGTGTGTAAGCTATAGTGAAAATAGTTGGGTTTAGAGAGGAGGGAAGTCGGTCTCTTTAGGTGGGAATGAAAACCTTAAGAGGAGAAATCATATTTAAAAAAAAAATAAAAATATGTGATTAAATGAAACTGTGTTGGACACAAAAAGATGGGTATGGCGAAAGAGACCCCAACTGAAAAATAAGGCGGCTTTCATGAGTATTATGATCTTTCATGTGTGAAATGACATAATTTCACATTTACAAGGCTAGCTTTGAGATGGGATGACCAGTTCCACTCTTCACAGCATTTTCCTCAATGGGCATTTCTGGTTCCAATTCTACGAAGCTGAATCGACTTCAAACGCGTGCGAATTCTGGGGGAAATTCTACTCACCTGTGGATTGCAAACAATGAATAGGACCTGCAAAATTTAGTAGATGCGGTTGTTGCACACAGTGAACAACTAGGGTTAGAATTGAATTGTAAGAAGACACAGATTATGGTCGTCACTGAGAAGAAGGTGTGGGATGTGGATTTTTATTCCTGAGAATAATTCGTTAAAATGTCTAGGGGGTATTATTGATTCTCTGGTCACTGGTTAGAATGCAGGGTGATCAGGGATATTTACCACAAATCCCAGGAGAAAAGAGTTCAATCCTTGAAACAATGGCATCTGTGTGTAGGTTTCCCTTCCCACTTCATCACCCTTAAATTAACTATAGTGCTAGAAGGATATTGATTGCTCACAACATATAAACAACCACTTGTTGGACACCACATTTACTTGATGTACACAACACTTTTGGACAAACAGTTGAGGTATTAACTCAAGATCTGCAATTACATATATGGATGTGTAATAAACACTATGCATTTTCAGACAGGCATGGGAATGATGTGCAGTATTACAACATAGTACCCAGTGACCCCAGAAAAAACCCAGGTTATTACAAACAACACAACAACCACAAATTGGGTCTACTTTCATTTTCCCTCATAATTAAGGCAAATCATGATCCAAGTACCTAGAACCCAATATATAAACATTGGTTTCTGACACCTTTTACAATTTACTCATTGTTAAGAATAATGAGTTGGTGCCAAAATATTATACATATATACCATTGGAAAAAACTACTGACCTGTTACCTTCAGAAAAAACAACAACACATAAACAGCATTTTGTATTACTAATTAAACTAATTAATAGTCATTTATCTCCTGGTGTGCGGTTAAGAGTTCATCTTTGCTGTCGATTAGATCCTTTTCCCATTATCTGGGTACCGAATTAATGCACTCAGTTATGTTCTTACTATTTAGTCACTGGTAATTGGCTGGTGCAAATCATACTTTATAATAGAAATTACACACAATCACAAATCCCTCGGCGGGCTAGAATATTCGAGTACTCTGTTGCAGTAGGCTCGGTGTCTTTTTTTTTGAAATTTGGGGCCTCAGGTTGGTCTAACTTTCCGGAATTTCCACTTAAGCTCTGCAGAAGGTACTTTACCATCTCACCATACATGGTGCTAAGTAGACGTCCATTCAGCTGCTCTGCTTTTAATATCAGAATCCCAAGTAGTTCAACAAAGATTTTACACCCACCAAGTCGCGAGTCTATAACCCATGGCATTTAGGTTGACATTGGACCAGCAAAGAGTTAGTCGTTATCTAGTCCAGTGTAGAACTTTATTTGACTGAGAGGCATCTCATGGTAGTATCTGTGACTAGGGCCACACTTGATCTATACCTACATATATCCACAGATGAATAAATCCAGCACAGTAACAGGTTTGCAAACAATTGGATGATTCCTCTTGTTGCAGATATAGAGACATTTAGCTGCTTTCATATGGTCTTTTATCTGATGGTGTTCAGGGTTTGGAACCTTGAGGTAATCTGGTTTCGTAGTTATGTTTCAGATGATATTAAGTTTGTACCTTGGTTGTATTGGCTTATGTGGTTCAGTGTCTTCTCCCCATTTGGTTGAGCCAGAACTTAGTGTTGAATAGCTGAATTCCAGGTTTGACTGTTGCAGCTGTGAGACATTCTTCCAAAGACTTATCCATTGTCGGATATTAACTTGGTAACCCAACCAACAGTTGAAGGGCTTTCACTGTTGCTAGTTTTAGTAACTTGTAGGATTGTCCCATAGTTTCACTGATTTTGCTGAGTGATAAGGCTTATAGGTGATACTTCTCAAACGTAAAGCAGACGATACACTGTTGTCAGTTACTCTGTTGATCTTCATCTTTGTAGATTATTAGATCTTGAAGTCCATCCTGGATATTCCTACTAAAATAGGACTTAATCACTCACCCAGTCAGTTGTCTTCTAATTTATCTGTTGCTCGCTATGGAGCTATTGAGCGCAGCAGTCCATGGGTATTTCTAGATGCAGACTATGGTTAGGACATTCACTTTCTGGCTGTTGACCCAGGATCCAGATTAAGTGATATAGTCCCACCACATTCAACCACCACCTGCTTCTCTTCTATAGAAAAGGGATGACAAAGAATACAACACAAGCATTAACCTACTGTGATGTGTTAACTTTCACAAGACAATTACAAACAAAAATACAAAACAACAAGGGGAGAAGGGGAAAGGAGTGGGTATCCACGTTCCACTGTCCCTCATTGCTGAGTAGAGCCATTCTGACTCTTAATAGTGAGTAAGGTATTTTCTCACTTTATTTTATGTTCTGTTGTTACTGGGACAATTAGAGGAGTGAAGTCATTCTGTCCATCCAACATGTTGATATTGTCTCTCTCATTACTTGAAGGGAATAGCCTATACAGAATCTCTGTGGTTTCTAATGCCGCGTCTTCCTTTCGGCACTATAATCATCCTTAGGTCAAGACTATTCAACATTGGCTTAAGTACTGACATACACATGGATTCTTACATCAACATCCTCTAATGCCAAGGTGCAACATTAAAATGTATATTCCCACAGTAAAAAGTAACAATCAGAACAGAGAAAATTCTCATACCAGAAAAAAACCATACATGTACATTTCTCTGATATTAAGTACATGATAATCAGACAATAATTTAATCATAAAATTTAATGCCGGGGCCAATGGTTTTGAATTTTCTTCAGGGGTTAATCCATAACTAAAACATACATTGTTTTTCCCCACTGCGTACCGCAGATGAGGATAGTATCCGCTGTGATATATTTTGTCAATGACTGCTATTATTAGGAGTATTTATTAGAATAACTTATGCCGCATGGTCCAGTCTTCTGAATATTGCAAGCAATTTATTCACAATCTTCGCTTCTGTTCCTACTACGGTGAGGTGATGCGAATTTAATCCTATCCGAACATTGATTTTGATCACGCGTTTACTTCCTTTATTCATGAATTTATATTCTCAACCATGGTGTCCCTAGCAATATTTTATGAAATGATTACATGTTCACCCTCATATGGAGTGGTTACTAATCTGTTAACAAAAGGATGGTACTAAAATTTAACACTATAGTTCCAAGTTACAGATTATGATGTGGCGAAGTATTTTATCCCCTGACTAAGAGTCAGGAATACGCATAATCATTTGTATGTCCCCGCATGGATAAAACACCTTTCTATAGTACATAGATTATTTGCAGATTTCTAAGCATAAATAGTGAGATATTGTTCATAGTGCCTAGAAGTTTTAACATAGGAATATGAAATTGACAGACACAAGTTCTCTACTGAAGTATGTAAACCAGAGTCTGTTCCCACTTTGAGAAAATGCCTAGAATGTGGTTTTTACCTGAGTTGGATACTCTACGGTACACATAATATTTCTAGGTTATAAGCACTACTAGTGAGATATAAGTTCATAATGCCTATACAAGATTTTAACATAAGAATTTGAAATGGTAAGACCTAGGAAAATTTACAGCGTGGCGCCCACATGTGTTTCCTTAGTAAACATCATCCAGCCTGGTTTAAGAGAATTGTAACTAATTCTTACTTAAACATACTGGTCTATGTAATACATAAATATATCGTAATAATGTAGATAACATACCAATAGCTTGAAGAGAATCATGTTTTTAAGGCAAAATACCTTCTCCCCGAAGGGAAAGGTCGACTTTCTTGTGTGTTCTCTTGACTAGAAATGGCCGCTTCAGTCTTTGTTTTCCCCCTCGCCAGGATTGGCCAGGTACGGGAGAGAAAACAAGCCAAAATAAATTTAGCTGTGCCACGGTCAGTCTATCGCTGTTTTATTTTCTCCTACATTAAGTAAGTTACTTAAACAGTAATTGTAAGGGTTTGTTTATTTTTAAGGGAGTCCATAAATAGGAAAGGGTAAGGACGTTTTATTATACCACAGAAGGAAATACCACAATGTAATATACAAGTAAATGGGCATATTCTTAAACAAGTGAATCGGTACAGTTATCTCGGAACAGCCATAACATCAGATGGGAGAGGCCTTGAAGAGATTAGAACAAAAATTGTCATTGCGAAGCTAGCCTTTTGCAAGATGAAAAATATACTGACCAATAAAAAGATATCAATTGAAACGAGAAAAAAAGAGTGTTGAAGTGTTACATAGAACCTGTACGTTTATATGGATGTGAAGCGTGGACAATGAGCAGACAAGCTGAAAAACATTTGATGGCTGTGGAAATGCGGTTTCTGGGGACAATGCAAAGAACACCATGGACAGACATTTTTAAAAAAAATGGACAGAAAGAAAAACCAATGAACAAGTCCTTCAAGAAACAAATGAAGATCGTAAACTGACTAGAGACATTAGACGTAGACAGTCAGAATTTTTTGGGCATGTTATGAGAAGAAATGAATTGGAGAACTTGGTGACAACTGGTAAGATCGAAGGGAAGAGACCAAGGGGAATACCGAGAAATAAATACCTGGATAGCTTGCCCACATGGCATGGTCGAGACAGGAATCTGATCAACGACTTTGGTGATCGAGTCAGATGGCGAAACATGACCGCCCACGCTTATCGGTATGGTACATGATGGATGGATGGATGGATGGATGGATGGCTGGCTGGCTGGCTGGCTGGCTGGATGGATGGATGGATGGTGGACTGAACCTGGCATGTTGTGCTGGTAGGTTAGTGAATATTTCTATTTAATTCATACTATCATCGTCATTGTACTCCCCGTAGGTACTCCGATCTTCTCCACAGTAAATCCATCACCGTACAGTGGTTAACCGTGCCGGTCCGATGTTGACTAACAAGCCTTATCGTACACTTTGCGTGCTGCTCTTTCCTGGTTATAACTATTTTCTACCCGAATGCTACATTCTGACTACAGATGGTCGTGCATTCAGCTGAAAGACATCGCTTCTACCGGCCTCTCTTACAGCGGTCAAGTTGTCGGCTCGATCCATTGGTTGACCCTTTGATATAGCGGCGAGCTGGTCAGTCTATCCGATTTTTCACTGCCTACAATGGGTTCTTGACGAACTCAACTCGTTGCCCATAACACCATTTTATGACCTGTATTGAAGATAAAAGAGGCATTATAAACTGTGAACCTCTGCGGGAATTGAATCCAATAATGCCTGCCAGTGAAACTTCCTCATCTTTCCGGATTGTGCTCAATGAATCTATGAGTACGCCAGCATGAGTGTAGTTTTGCCACTCAAGCCAAGGAGATACTATTATTACTGCCAATACTTCCTAAGACCCATTGCTTGTGGTTGCAAGCAAGCCACTGATGACTTCCTGCAGAATTCTACTACCTTAGCCTTGAATGTTATCGAGTCTGTGTTCGCTTTTGCATAGTAAAACAATGATAAGGGTAATCCCATGGCAGATACTGAAGGCCATGGTATAATGAAGTAGAGCAGACAATTCTCTCTCCCCGGCTTGCTTCCTTCCCACAACATATTGACAAATTATTGGGAAAATATTAAGTATTAATTTTATTAATCCGGCCACTGCTGGGGATTGAACCCGACCTCTGTGTTGGTAAGCAAGCACATTAACCATTATGTTACGGATTCTCTTACACATCTTGGTGGTTACAAAAGCGTTGGCGCAAAGAATAACCAAATAAGGTTGAACAAACATTTTCAATAGGCCCGAATATGATGACTACATATTTAGGTAATAATACAGACAAAGATAGTAAAATAAGAACCCAAAAGGCAAGAAAAGATTTCACTAGAAAATCTGTGGAAGTCAAAGGGAATTAAACATAGCACCGAACTTAGACAATTTAACTGTAACGTTAAATCGGCATCACTAGACGGATCAGTAACAAGTATATTGATAACAGCAATTACTAATTAAATATAAACATTAACTAATGTGTGTGTGTTTGTGTGTATGCGTGCGCGCGCGCGTGCGTGCACAGAAATGGGGTAAGAACCTCGTTATGTGATCTAGGGAAGCCATTATGGAAGCATCCGAATGCGATGGAAATGATTCCTCAGGACTAAACTAACTGCGTGTTTGTTTCTTTTAATTATCCGTTCATAAAAAAGGACACACGATGCCAAACGCCACGGTGTTGATATGGTTATGGCAGGATCTGTGGAAACCAGTGTCTTGTCTTCTGCCCTCGTTATATATTACCTGTAAACATGTCTCGGAAGGAAAACATAAGTTCTAGAAAGCGCTCGTCTTTCCTACCATGTGTCTCCCTGTCTTCAAGCTTTCATCTTCTCTGTCTTCAAGTTTCAGACTGTCGTAGATGTGTCTCCAAGTTACTAGTCATCCCGTGCAGAGACACAGGAAGTAAAACGACAGGCGGTGGTTGTGTATCGTGAGATACGTGGTTGGAAGCCTCATCTGAAACTAACTTATACTTGTTTGTCACTACATTCCGGGCACGTAATAAAATTAATCCAGCACCCGTGTCGGAATACCACGTTAAAATGCAAACAAATAAACTAATACCTACACATTTCTTGCTGGCATTGAATGGGACACACATTGAGAAAATATAAGGATTGTATAACTTGAGCAAATACCTGGATGGCTTGGCCTCGTGGCATGGTCGAGACAGAAACACGGAGCTGATCCACGATTCTGGTGATTGAGTGAGATGGCACCTGATGGATGGATAACTTTACACTCCCTAGTCTGGAATCGACAGTGCAAACGAAATAATTGGAACTCAAAACCACACGGAAAGAGAATTAAAGTGAGTGGCACCTTGCCGTCTTGACAGACGAAAGTATGTGGATTGGAATTTGGCCAAAATTCCATCGCACAATGCCTAGACATAGCTTCAGAGAACATGTGTTGCTCACACAGTATGTTCCCTCTCTTGGCCTTCCCTTATTTACTCCAGAGGAAATGATAACCAGTACGCCTGCAGACGCTGGCAGCTCAGCATCAAACCTCCGACAGCAGGAAGTGAGTGGTGGCCATACCCTCACATCCATGGGACTTGACTTAGAGGCGTTCAGCCATATCCGGCAGCAAAGGGCCTCAAATCAAGTGTTTGGACCTGTATGAACGTGTACACCTGTCCATCGCAAGTGTCCGGACCAATGTAAGCGTGTACTATCGTCAGACTTCCCGCCTGACTCTGTGCGGATCTCGCGTCTCGCGACCAGCGAGAATCGGCCCGCCGGAGATATTGCTCGTCAGTTGCGAACAAATCTAAAGAAAGCGATGACAAATATGGGTAGAACATAGTCAGAGCTGCAGAAGGTAGCAAAACTTGGACTTCAGGGTCCATGCCCTTATGGGGAATAAAGGGCAAAGACACATTTCTTCTTCTACATCCTCGATTGTCCTGCAAGGAATACTTATAACACAATGTGATGTTTACAGTGGCGTTACAATATCTGCGCCTTATCAGCGGAGTAACGGATTTATTTCCTACACCGGTCAGTAGGACTTCAACGTCGACTTCTCATTCAGAAAGCAATGGCAAACTACTGAATCTAAAATTGCCTGGTGAATCAACCTGGGGTAGGGGTTGATTGCTATGTCCTGCAAAGGACATGCAAAATTGTAGACATCCGACTACAGTGGGGAAAATGTGGGTCAATATCGGACTTGCCTTACATCTTCAACCCCTAGTCTCTTGACCACTACCTAGTCTCTTGACCAAAGTATAGCCAAGGGGGAAAAAAACCACTTGAGGGTGAGAAAAATATCTTGGTTAGCTCTGGTTTGCTGACCCTGACGCATGCAGTCAAATAAGTCGCTGACTGCATTAATCTCTTCTGTCGCATCTTCAGTCCTCAATACAGATCTGACGAGCAGCGCACAAGACAGGCACAAAGGAGAAAGATGAGGATAGAACACGAAGATGAAGCGGGAGTAACAACACCCGATTCTCCTGGTATGAAGATACACATGTCTTTACCAATTGTAGACTTCTGTAGGAATTAAATCCAATGTCTGCGGGTCAAACATCCTCATCTTTCCGGACTATGTTTAGAACGCCAGCCTTGGGGTAGTTGTAGTTTGGCGACTCATATTCTGGTGGTGGATTACACATGGACAAGGGAGAGGTGGTCCTGCGCCTGTTAAATCAGACGGAGAAGGTGAAGGAACAGATTGAGAACCTGTATGTGGAAAGGATGAGATTGCGGTGGATCGGCAGGGGTTCTGGTACAATCTCAAAACTGAGAGGAAAGACCAGGAGAACTTTCAACCAGATAGCGGTCGGAACGATTAGTAGTGTGACTCTTCGCTGGCTGTTGAACGAGGGGACGGAGCGCGTATGGGAATGTCCAGAGTGCAGTGATGTCAGTTCTTAGCTCAACTCAACTCAATAACTCAACTCAACATAACACTATAACTGCCAACACTTCCAGTGTCACACTTCGACTGCTTTATGTGAAATTAACCCCAGAAACAGCAAGCTTTTTAAACATGACTTGTCTATTTACAGTCTCATTGCATTGTTACTTCCGAGCAGAATTTTAAACAAGTGTAGAACCGCGAGAGAGTTCCGCAGCTAATGTTCGCAGACCAATGCTCAAACAGAAGGCCAGGCCCCTGTCACTGAGCCAGCATCACAGTTCTTTTTTCTTCTTCTGTCCTTTATTGCCTTTTATCCCAAAGGGATACTCTCTAGTGATACTAGTCTGGGGTGTTCTCAATGTATGTACTACCCTGCACCAGCGTCTTATACTCACCCCTTTACAGCAATTAATGAATGTTTGTAGTTTATTAGTAACCTTCTGGCCGCTCTCCAGGTTTCTCATCCATACAGTATTACTGATTTAACTTCAGAGTTACATATTCTAAGTTTGGTGCTAAGTTTACTCAAGAATACCCAATGTATCAAGAGGAGAGAAATGAAGAAATTGGGACTAAAGTGGGGGTTATAGCAGCGCTAGATTTTATTAGAAGCCAGCTTGTCAGAGGTCTCTGTGGCTGAAGGGCTTGCGAACGCGGTTTGTGAGCCCGTATACCCGGGTTCGAAACACGGCGGTGCTGGTTTTTTCGAAAAAGGTATAGAGGCCGGTCGTTCAGAAAGCAATGGCAAACTACTGAACGTAACACTTGCCTAGTACATCAACAGCAGCTGAAAATGCTGGTGTTGACTGCAACGTCCCGTAAGGGATACGCAACACAATTTTTTTTATTTTTGTCAGAGTCCTAGTAAGGATAACCACCGACCGAACTGAGTTAGACAAGGACAGACAGAGCTAAAGACAGTCAGTCAATAGGGACTGACGACTGTACAAGTATGTAAGAGTTAAGACGGGTCACAACCGACGACAGACACCCAACCCCGAGGTCAAGGACAGTTAGAGTCCTACGCAGGTTCTTCTCGTCCTGTCGTCACCTTCTGATGTAGTCACAGGAGATCTCCTTGACTGTATGTTGTGTTTGTGAATGTGTTTGTTTGCTGATGTAGGCTAATCGCCGCAACGTCCTGTGTGTGTCTTAATTCTGTTATGTAAAGCTGCACTACTTTGTGTCATTTTATATTGTTTACACTTTCACAGCTTTACCGCAGTTCCACCTAATTTTAGGACAAAGACGACACGGGCCGACTGAACAGAGTTCAGACAAGACACCCGTGACAAGGGGACACATGACAGGGAAAGACTGGACAGAGTCAGGGTAACATTTGTGCGACCATCGACGGGGACAGACGTGTTGATAGAGGACGGAGCTAGACTGTAGAGCAGTGGTTCTCAACCTTTTTTGGCCCGTGCCCCCCTTCACCATATTTTCAGAACGCCACCCCCCCCCCTTTCATATTTCCTACCTAAAAATCCCCCTCACCCCTACACAGTATACGTAAAAATGGAAGGTAAAAATGTTAAAACAGGTCTAGACATCCACATAAAACGTGATTTGTGGGTCTACTTACTTTATAAAATGAATTTTAGAAGGATGAGACATGCATAACTGTAAAGTATGAAGGGAAAAGCAATATCAAGTAATCGGTTCCTGTATTAACGCGATCTTGAAATGATCTTCATTCCCCCCCCCCCCTGGAAACCCTAAAATTTCCCCCCCCCACGCCCCCACGGGGGGGGGGAGAAATTCCCCACCGGTTGAGAACCACTGCTGTAGAGCGATAGAGTTTGACGAAGGGATGCAACAGGCTTATGAGACTGTATTCTGGCCGTTGGCTAACTGTGATAGTGAAGTACGGCTGTGATGTTTTTGTGAAATCGGAGAATGCGATGACTGCTCGAGAGACGAACGGTCTTATGTAAATATATTGATAAAGACGGACCAAGTGTTTGACGGTCTGTAAGAATCATTGTACAAATAATATTGGACCTGTGCTTGGCTATTTAGTACTATAAGCGAGTGAGCACGTTGTAAGATAAATCTGTGCTAGATTAAATAAAACAAAATACCCGAAGGGGTTGTTTCCAGCCAGCCTCCGAGTGGAGTAATTTCTATAAATGTAAATTACCTGTTAGGGGCATGTGTGTGAGTGCATGAAGATTGCCAGGTCTCTGACACAGCAAGTCAAATGGTTTGGCCATGTAACTAGATTACCAGCTAACAGTATATACCACAATAAGTAATGGTCTACAGACCAAATGGAAGCACAAGAAGAGGCCGACCACGTACACGATGGAAAGAGAGATTAGCGTACTCCATGGGACTCTCGACACATGAAGTCCATAAACGGGTACTCTCCCGCTGTTTATACTTCACCTCGACAAAGAGGATCAAGATGAGATGAGGTGCTAAGTTTTATTTATGTTGACCTCCACCAATTTCCTAGTGGTATAATCTCTTATGCTGGTCTCCCTGGCGCAGAGGTTAAGGACGTTGTTCGTAATCTCGTATACTCTCGTACAAAACACAGCTGCGCGAGATTCGGCAGCGGATCGCGTCGCATTGGTTACTTAGGGGGTTTGGGGGCCGGTCGTTAAGAAAGCAATGGCAAACTACTGAACGTAAAACTGCCAAGACATCAACAGCAGCTGAAAAATGCTGGTGTTGGCTGCAATGTTCTATAAGGGATATAAGAAAAAAAAATCTCTGATATTCTTATTGTAACATATTTATCTGTTCCCCACACTTTTGCCGATATTGCTACATAAACAGGTGTGTGGATCTACCTCTTACAGAGGTTCTAGGCTCACAGGTAGAACAGCAACAAAATGTGTCTTTCTTGTACAGAGTTATATAAACTGCGTGAAAAGAGCCGGGTTTTTATATAAACTGTTCGTGGAAGATAACCGTTGACCTCTCCAATGTCCACACGCTTGGTTACATGCTGTGGCACAACAGACCGGTTAATGTTGACATTTGCCTGGTATAACAGAGAAACAAAAGAGACCTGGCACATCTCAAGCGGCGGGATTTTGCCTTTGTTTGCGATGAGTGTTTTTTCCCCGCCATCCTCTGGGACAACTTATGATGACCTTCGTTGACACCAGAGCGATTTCCCCACCTTGAACTCTTTTACGTTGCTGATGGTTATTCTGTCTAATTATAACCAGGCGAAAGTCAGTAAAAAGCAACCTGATAGCAGCAGATATTGCCGCTGGGATGGGAAGTCTTCGGCCTCCACATATACTAGGCCATGACATAATAGGAAGGGATGGCGAGTTCCCGGACTCGACGTCTTTGCTTTCCACAAAAGTCCTGAATATTGTCCAGCACCCATTCTATAACGCTGAGTCGACACCAGAGCCGTACTGCTCGGGTGGATGGGGGTGGGGTGGCAGGGGGAGAAGAGGAAGAAGAGGAGGAGGGTTGAACCCACTACCGAGGACTGAAAAAAGACCACTGTATTAGCAGACAAGTGCGCTAGCAACTATACTTCAGCCTCTCCAGACAGTAAGTGGTCAAGTCCATGTACATACCACACGGCATATTTGGATTGGATATTTTCCACGACCAAACGACAAGCGCCGCCCGTATGTTGTTACCGTGGCCGTAGATAGAAGCGAAGAATGGTAACGCCTACCATGCATGGCGCAAGACTATGGAGGAGTGTCGCGAGACTGGCCTCCTCATCCCGTAGAAAACATCTACAAAATCCAACCAATCATGAACAAGTTTACATACAAAGGGCTTGGCGTGAGTTGGTTGAGGACCTATGCTCCATCTGGAGATGAAGAGCAGAAGGAGGAGGAGAATAGAAGATCAACGGCCTGCGTGGGGTTATGTGACTTGTATTACGCCAGCCACCTTTCACCTCACAGAACTCTAGCATTCGTTTAATGTGGCTGGGCACACCACAAGGCCATCAATAAGATTCTTATGTATGAAATACCATGCAGGTAGTATTATCATTACCGGGGTCTTGCCGGGGCTCCAAATGGGAAGTAAAGAACAGTAATGAGAAGTAAAGAACAGTAATGGGAAGTAAAGAATAGTAACAATGAAAACTTTCCTCGCATGTCATAACAGTCAAAATAGTTAAAGTTTGTTTCATGTCTTTTACAGGACGTCACAATCAACTCTAGCATTTTATATGCTTGTGATTTAACGGTAATTTTTACGTTCAGTTGTTTGTCATTGCATTCTGAACGACCAACGCTCATACCATTGAAACCAACGCAAGGCGGTTTGCTTCCAAATCATCTGCAGCTGATTTCGAACCTTCGACTTGGTATGTCGGGGATTTATGAATCGTGTTCAATGCCCCTAAGCCACCGTGTTGGGGAAAATGGGACTGAAATGGTATGACAGAACGACCAATGTAGGGCTCATGGAGAGAGTTAAACAAATCCCAGTGAATCAAGAGGTGTGGACAAGTCGCTGGCGCTGGGTAGGACAAACACCTGAGAAAATCCGAGGATAGTATAACTAGACACTCCCTTGTCTGGAACCCACAAGGCGGGAACAGATTTCGGGAGACCTAACAAGACGCGAAGAATAGGATTAAAGATAGACATGGGCTGTATAGGGACAGGGGAACTGCAGGAGAGAGCAAAACACTTTTTGTGAGTTGGTTAAGGGCCTAAAACGCAATGGGGGAATTAAAGACCAAAAGAGGAAGAGGAACAGGTCACATAAGAAATGCGTAAACGTATAGGACCATGATGCTGGGTTTAGTATACAACGGGCATTTTAAGAAGTGACAAGACTGGGTTCGTTTACGTCATCATCGTTATCACAAAACAGAACAACTGTAGAACGTCGATCAACTCATGTTTTGTGTACGTAAAGCACACAAATATGAATCGATCCAGTCAAAATTTGATACCAGGAAACAATCTGGGAAGCCAAGCCGGCCGGCGCGACATTGATCACATCATCCATCGGGTGCTAGTTGGTAAAAAAAAAAATATATATATATATGTGGCTAGCACCATATATCAATATGTATCAAGGCGTGAAAAAGTTTCTTTTGGTGCTCCATTTTTAATTAACCGCAAACAAAGGAATCCCGGGAGTTGCCGGGAAATCACGTGTCATCAGGGTGATTCCATTGTGAGTGTAGGGGTGTCTTGATATACTTTCTGCAGTCGAGGAATGCTAACTGTGATATTTTGGGGGCCCTAAAAAGGGCCACTGCATTTATTAATTACAGATGTAGATTTATAATTGCTTTCGCAAGTAGAAGGCAAGGAAGTGCTATTGTGTAATGTATTTATTGAAATAAAGAATCATATAAATTGATTGTGTTGTCGATCACTTCCGGTTGAGCGTGTGGTGGACTGCTAGACCGATTGATGGATGCAATAAATGCTTCTGGGCCCGAAGGGCCCTCACTGTCATCGGAGTGCATATCAATATATTGTGCTACTCGTCTTATCTTGTGTATGTCTCATCTGTCTGCGCTCATCTTTGATGTAAGTGAATCCCGATATCCCTATTCTGAAAATCGACGATTCCATCTGATCTACGCCAGTGCTAAAAATAACTACGCCCCGGGAAGGTTAAACCAATCAACAAATGCCCGCAGAAGTAGGATGTGTCGGCCTAACGGCGCAAGAACGCAGCTCTGGTGTAAAACAGGCACAAAACAATCACGTACGAAAAAGAAAGAAAAAAAAACTCCGGATGAACGAAGAAGAAGAAGAATAGCTACGCGGTTTGTTTTTTTGGTGAATTAAAAATGAAATACCATTCCTTTAATGACTTTATAGTACTTTAACAAATATCAATCATCGGGAAACTTTGAGGTCACGAAATACACATAAATAAATTCACGAGTGGTGACTGGCGCTGACAGAAGTAGAAGAAAGAAGTAGACAATAGAGGACACAGTAAACCTCTAATCTCTACTTCATACATCTACTTCTGTGAGCGCCAATGAAAACTTGTGAATGGGTCCATGAGCTGTCTTAGTGGCTTCAAGAGCCCCGCAACAATTAAGGTCACGAAAAGACATGACAAATAAAGTCACAGCTATTGATAGGCAGTACGAACCATAGTAAACAGTTTGTTGCGCGTTCTTCATGGGATCTTGCAATCAACCCCAACATTGATTGGATGTCTGCGATTTACTAAGCAGGTATTTTATGTTCAGTAGCTCGCCATGATTTTCTGAAAGACCTATACCTCATACCAATGAAAGTGACAGTTTAATCTACACACAATGAGGTCAAGCAGCCAGGAATGTTCAACAGCTGTGCCCGGCCTGTTGGAGCAGTGTTTATTCTGAGGTCGCCTGGTGTTTTCTCATGTAGCAGGTCCTTTACCGTCTCCGTGGCGAAAGCGTAGCGGACGCGATTCGTATTCCCGTATACCCGGGTTCGAAACACAGCAGTGCTGTGTTTTTTTTCTCGAAAAATAGGTGCCGGTCGTTCAGAAAGCAATGGCAAAAAAAAACGTAAACCTTGCCCAGAAATCATAAACAGCCAACATGCTGGGGCTGAATGCTACATCCTTGGAAGGACACGCAACTGAAATTAATTAGTAGCAAGTCCTTTGCAATACGTCTCTCTCATTACTGCCCGTCAAAAACTGTCCAGATCTCCCGCCATTTCTTCCGCTCCATGCACCATCATGCCGAAGGTGTTAGCAATGTCCGGTGTCCATCGTCGTGCTGTTCGAACCCGCCTCTTCTTCCAGACAGCCTGCTGTTCGTTCCAGGCCATTGTTTAACATGGCCCACGTGTTTCAGTTTCGATAACATGATGATGTTTATACATCAGTTTTTGCTGATGATCACATTTTGAAAGAAGGGGATTCAAATGAAAACCTTACAAGTGTGATTTAAAAAAAATTATAATAACCATGCCATTGTCTTGTAACATGTCAATATTGTTGGTAAGGATGTCGAGAGTGTTCAGCGCATGACATCAAGGTGCAGACGAACACGGTGACGCCATAAGGATAATTTATAAGATGGCCGTCCCACTTTTGACATTCACCAAAGAGGAGCAGCGTTCTGTTACCCGTTTTTTTTTTTTAAATCACTGCCCTCCACTTTTATTGTGTACCACATCCCGATTACTCGCCAGACCTAGCCTCAAGTGATTTCCGCCTGATTGGACAACTCACAGATTCAGTGGGGGAAAATTCGGTACGATGGAGAGGTACAGCAGGTAGTGCATGAGTAGTTACACACGCGACAAAGAGAATTTTTTTCTACAGGAATGTAAACAATATATCGACGCTGGAGGACATGCATTGGACGCAGTGATGACTACATCGAAAAATAATACATTTCTTCTATACTTGTTCAGAATATACTCTCTCTCTCTCTCTCTCTCTCTCTCTCTTTCTCTCTTTCTCTCTCTCTCTCAATGATCAATCAATCAATCAATCTCTCCCTCTCTCTCTCTCTCTCTCTCTCTCTCTCTCTCTCTCTCTCTCATACAGACAGAGACAGACAGACAGATTTAAGGCTTTCGTTTGTAGTCCACTCGTAGAATTACTACTTTTTCTTTCTCCTTGTCCGCGATATTATAAACACTTTTAGGTAACATTTAAGTTCAAAATCCCAACTTTTTTTTTCCTTTAGTGATTGCCATATGATCCGAGATTCAAATCCGTATGTCGTCGCGGGAAAGATGCATGTTTTCAACAACAACAATAATAACAACAACGACAAACTAACTTCTTTGCTGGTGTTGTGCCGTAGGTTCTTAATGTTTAACCTCTGTACAGTGATGGCCAATGCAATTGTGACTTCATGTGAACACCCACCATTGTTTGTTGATTACAGAATCCGGTTGTTCAACGTTTGTCATAACATTTGCAATGTCTTCTTTGCTGATTCTGATCTTTGGTTGGCGTGTCGTTTTACCAGTCGAAATATTAAGTTCAAAAAAAGATTTCGATTTTTACTGTCTTTTGACAACAGAATCAACATAAAAGTACTAGAATTTGATTTCCATAAATTATGAATGGAAAAAGATGGTCTCTGTTCTCGTCATTTTTTTTTTTTTTAACGTTTCTAGAAACTCCAAATCTCTCACGATGTTCCACAATTTCTGCTGCTGAATGGTCTAACTCTAAAGCTTCACCTAATGTTTCAAATTTACTCATTCGCGACAGCAGACACATTCACACACAACATTCCCACACAGATGGGATAAAAGTATAATTATGGTGAAAATAAATATGACTTCCTCCTCCACCCCCACTCCCCTTCCCCGGTACTAAATAAAATCATCACAGAGAAACTGAAGCACAAGCCGAAACAAAAATCAATTCAGTGAACACCAGTAGCACACAGTTGCACATATTAATGTCAGTCTGCAGGAAGGACAGGCTCGAGACAGGATCAATGCAGTCACAGTTCTAAATGAGAAACAACAGAATGTCGGGACACGGACACAGACCGCAATTAACAAGAAAAAGAGAAAGAATCCAATAGCAGAAACACAGTCGTTGTCTCCTTGTGGCCGGGATTTGCTCACCGCCAGTGATAATGTCAGAGAAAATATAACGGTTGCTTCTGAAATGTTATCCTTCAGCTGGTTGTGTTGACACGATGGCCGGCTGAGTGAGACAAGGCCAGAAGTGTCCATACTTTCTGGACCAGTCGTTCCAAACAGGGGGGGGGGGGGAATTTTTTCCCCCCAAAGGGAGGGGTACGGTTAATGTTTAAAGCGTTTTTTACAGGGGGTCGGGAAGTGGGGAAAGGGGGAAGGGTGATCGCGGAAAACAGACCGACGTGTTGAAATGTTGAGATCTGTCCACATGAACCAACTCGGTCATTGTTGTCACCCCGCGGTAACAGCAACATGCATCCAGTTGTGTGACAGGGTGTCTTAAACACACCCAGCCTGCCACAGTTGTCAACGACAGACTAGGAAACCTATAGTGCCCATGCATGATTACAAGTTAATATCAAGCTGCAACTGTTTGAGGTAAACACCAAGCTGCAACTGTTTGAGTTAAACAATGTCAGAATTGTGGGGAGTAGGGTGCGTCTTCAATCGTAAGTGACATGTGTCTACGGGGCCATTAAGTTTGAGAATCACTGTTCTAAACAACGGTACGATGACCGTCCAGTGGATGAGGTAAAGAAAGGAAATCCCATGGTTGATACTATCTTATGTTTGTGATTTTCTCCTTATCCTCTACATTCTTCTTCTTCTTCTTCTGCTTCTTCTTCTTCTTCTTTCCAAACAAGGAGGAGGAGGAGGAGGAGGAGGAGGAGCAGCAGCAGCAGCAGCAGCAGCAGCAGCAGCAGCAGCAGCAGTAGTAGTAGTAGTAGTAGTAGTAGTAGTAGTAGTAGTAGTAGTAGTGGCAACAGCAGCAGTTGTGATAGTAGTTGTAGTTACAATAGTAGTAGCAGCAGTAGTGGTAGCAGCAGCAGCAGCACCATCAGCAGCAGCAGCAGCACCATCAGCAGCAACAGCAGTAGTAGCAGCAGCAGCAGTAGTAGTAGTAGTAGCAGTAACGTGTGTTATTGGTTGTTATTTATACTCCCATCGCGGAAACTGTCTCAAGGTGCGAAGAATTACATCTACACATTTACTAGATCACATCCTTACAAATAGAGAGTTGACCAGCAACTTCCTTGGCCGCCTTTCCTTGCCAAACATTATCAACCGCCACCCATTACAAATCGTACAATGCGGGGGTGGAGGACAAGGCCGCCTCTATCCCCATGACTGTAGAGAGCATCATGCGGGATATCGCATTCTAGATAACAGCAGCAGTGTACGCGTGAAGCATTCTAAGCCTCACCGTGACATCTGATGGTAGGTAGACATGGTGCCGGGGTACAGACAAGGATGGCATTATCCACGGACTCTGTTACTGGTTGGGGGGGGGGGGGGGGGGGAGAATCAATTCCGGTAATTCTCCGACCATGTTGGTAGAGTTGCGCACTAACCGTTATGCTAGCACAGCTCCTGGTGTTCTGTATCCCAACTGTGTTACTCTGCGAGCTCTCTGTCTCGTCTGGTTGTGACTTTCACTTGCTACATATTCCAAACAGCTGTGGCTTTTTCTTTTTATATATTCCAAGGAGCTGTATTTTAATTCCTTCTATATCCGATAAAGCTATACTGAAACTCTATCAATATCGGGGCGACTGTACTAGCCAGGCGGCTTTAATTCAGTTTAGTTTAGTTTAGTCGATGGATCAACATCACGGCACGCGGGTGCAACCCATAAGTGCTCCGTTCTCCTCCTAACTCAAACCTGAGTCTGGAGAAACTCAGCTCAGTGCACGAACTCCGTAGCACCGGCGAGGATCCTGAAATACTTTGGGTAGATTTTTAAACTCGAAATTTTGCCCGGGCAGCGCCTTTAGGCTACACTTCTTCGATTTCCAACTGCCAAGGGATTTTTTACGTGCGCAACAATACACACGGGCGTCCGATCTCAATACCCAGAGACCATGGGAAATTTTATTGCTAGAAGTCTACGAGAAAAAATCCCGGTCATCAACGGGGCTTGAACCCGGGACCTCCAGCACCCGAGACGGACACCACACCCCGAGACCACGCAGCCCCCGCGGCTTGAGCCTGGTTTTAATTCCCCAGGCTCAAGCCTGTCCTATAACGCAGGGTACTATAGGCAGTATATGACAGCTTTTAGATAAAAGTTGTTTGCCACTGTTTCCTGAACGACCGGCACTAATACCGTTGTATGGAAACTAACGGAAGACGGTCTGCTTCCAAATCGTCCGCAGCTGTGTTTCCAAAGCAGTATGCGGGATTACGAATTGCATTCGTAACTCCTTCGCCACAGAACCGGCAAATAGGTGGGACACGATTAAAATATGTTTGCTACCACTGACGCCCGCCTGTTGAGGTCGGTCTGGGGTGTACAGGGCCTGGCAGCGCATGATGTGACGTTAATGTTGGGGTAATTTACATTCACAACAGTTAAACACATGTAAAAAAACAAAAAACAATAATAAATTGTCCCGAAGCAGTTTCCAGATATGGCCATCATATTTTGTAGACCTGAGAGCACAGAGGAATAGGCGGTCAGTCTTTCCCTCCATTTGGCAAGCGACGAGTCCAAGCGCAGAACCCGCTTCCGACCGGGCTCATGACATTACCACAGCAGTTCCCTAGCAACTTCACTAGCGCCCTCGCCACAATACGAAATAGACAAGTATAATACAACACACCCCAATGGGAATAGGCGGGAAGCACTATAAAAAGATCATTACTGTTCTAAAGGCATGAGCAATAAATGTGCATTTATCTGAGTTTGTTATTTATCGCAGGATCTACCCAAACTTAACTGTTTATTTCACACTGCCAAGTCTTGCTGCAGTTGTGACATTACTTGAAATATGCTCTTTCTTACTTGAAATAGATGACTCGTTCTAGAAGTAGCCGTGTAGTGTGCTGGCTGGGCTGTGTATACGTTCAACCCCCAGAAACAACCACGACTAAGAACCGGAGTGTCCACTATCGAGAGACAGGCACCTCGACCGCTTGCCTCTGCTGCTTCTCATCATGTGCATGACATGCCGCAGTAGTGTAGTGGCTTGTGTACTCATCTACCCACATGATGATCCTGCGTTCAAACACCACACTTTTTAAGTGATCCTGCGTTCAAATTTCGGGTTGCTTTTTGTGACTCATACAGCCTGACTCATACAGTTATTTAGTTTCATATCCTTTACAGGAAGTAGCAATCGACCCCACCATTTTTGGGCTGTTTGTGACTGCTGGGCAAGTTCTTCGTTAAGTAGTTTGCCATTGCTTTCTTAACGTCCGGCACCCATACCATTGTACGGAAATACCAACGCAAGGCGGTCTGCTTCCAAATCGCCCGCAGCTGTGTTTCGAAAGCAGTATGCGGAATTACGAATTGCATTAGTAACTCCTTCGCCACAGAGCCGGCTCACACAGTGGCAACCAGAAAATTGGCCTACACTGTGGGTACCAGTGAAACGCCTTTCTAGTTGCACTATATTAAGTTTTCTCAAATGTATGTTCTTCTTCTTCTTCTGCGTTCATCCGGAGTTTTTTTTCCGGACATGATTGCGTTGTGCCTGTTTACAGCAGAGCTGCGTTCTTGCGCCATTAGACCGACACATCCGACTTCTGCGGGCATTTGTTGACCGGGTTAACCTTCCCGGGGAAATGTATGTTCTATCCCGCATAGTTGAAAGTATATATATATTTTTTTTTATGTTGCATATCCCTTACAGGACGTTGCAGTCAACACCAGCATCTGTCATTGTTCATGTTGATGTACTAGGCAAGATTACGCTCAGTAGTTTGCCATTGCTTTCTGAGCGACCGGTTCACATACCCCCGTAAGTAACCAACGCGGCGCGATCCACTACCGAATCTCGCGCAGCTGCGTTAATCACGAGAATACAAGTGAATACAGAGAAAGACGGTAACCTATACGCCAGGGAGACCGTCGAAACAGTGTATTGCTGAACTAAATCCAAAGATGAAAAGTATTGAAGTCTGAAGCAGAAAACAAAACAAAAAACTTATGTTAATGTTGCGGACAGTCTCGTCTTGTCAGCAGAAGAAACCAAAATGATGGACGATGTGTTCAGGTAACCACCAGGGGGAGATAATTAAACGGCAATAAACAAGAATTTCCTGTTGGAAACCCAATCAAACAGATACAGCTAATCCCAAATTAGATCCTACCGTCGGGGCAGACAGGAATAGAACGTCTCATATTCTAGGTCCTCCTGAGTCCTGAGTTGGAATGATCAGCTCCTTGCCTCGTGGCAATTTTGTCAAGGGGACATCTATGGTGGCCATAACTGTGTGATTGGGTCAGTCTTACAGTCGCACGTGTTTGGGATAACAATCCCTTTTCAAATGGAAGAACAGATGAATCATCATGGCCTGGAAATAATGGTGCGACAAGGAATGACCAGTGGCCATCACTCAGCACTCCGAGAACAGGCCACACGGACAAATAATCAGATGGCAACTGGTACCATTAGCATTGTGGCTCTTCACTGGTTGTTGAAAACGGTCCCTACTTCTGTAAGCCTCTACTTCTTTCTTCTATTCCATGAGCGCCAAACAGTACATGTTGACAACGGGGACGGAGATGGGGACGGGGCGAACATGAGAATGTGTCCAGTGCTGTCATGTCGGTTCTCAACCCACCTTTTGAAAGAAAAAATTCGTGGATAATAACTAACTTTAAACTTCAACTACGTATGAAAACTTAAAGAGACTGAAGCATTCTCCGTCAAAATTTAGAAAATGTCATGCTCTTTAAGAGATAAGCGGCTAAAATCTCTCTCTCTCTCTCTCTCTCTCTCTCTCTCTCTCTCTCTCTCTCTGTGTGTGTGTGTGTGTGTGTGTGAGAGAGAGAGAGAGAGAGAGAGAGAGAGAGAGAGAGAGAGAGAGAGAGAGAGAATTGCGATGCATGGGCGTTCAGATTGTCTGTCGCTCCCAAAAGAGATTGCATCTACCCAAGTGAGGCTAGAGTAGTGACTTTTCTCGCAATTCGGTACCAAATCACCATCTCTATATTGCAGAGCTATCCTCTGCCTGGTCAAGGGATTGGCGACATTGTTCGTAATCCCGTATATCCACGTGGGGAAAACAGCAGCTGCGAGAATTGGCAGCGGTTCGCGCCGCGCTGGTAACTTACAGGAGTATGTGAGCCGGTCGTTCAGAAAGCAATGGCAAACTACTGAACGTAAAAACATGCCTAGTACATCAACAGCAACTGAAAAATGCTGGTGTTGACTGCAACATCCTGTAAGGGATATGCAACATTTTAAAAAATCCTTATTCCCCTCTAAGCTCGGAAACCAACGGGGTGTGCACGACCGGTAGTGAAACTTCACATTTTCGGAGAGGTACATTAGTACGCAACCAGGTCATGATTCAGCACTGCACGGCGAGACTGGCTAGAATTAGGCCTCGACTGGCAATGTTTTTTTCCGCCCGCTGTAGGTAGTGTCAAGAGACTCCAATCCAATGCTCACAGCGAGGTTACCTAAAGTTCAAGTAAAATTCCGTTAAGGGTAAAGCAACTTATGAGATCGGTACAGAATGAATTAAATCAATTCTTGCGGGTATGCTTTTTATGCATCTCTATGTATTCTTATTAATACTCACAGCTGCCCCGGAAGTGAAGTGATCAATAGCAGAATGGTTCAAGAACATGAAGAAGAACTTGTGTGTTCAGCTCAAAGACATGAGGAATCTTAAAGCCGCAGAGACACATAAGAAGGGTACACCATGCAGATCACTGTGGACGCCAGCTAACCGCAAAGTTCCAAGGGTGCCAGTCAGTAAGAACCCTGCTGGTTCTAGGGAATCTCGTGCAAGACGTGTGTCCTACGTCCACGTCATACATCAGGGATACACGGCCCTTCTCACGGGACATTAACTAAATTGGCGAAGAAATTCGGAGCAGGTGAAACCCCCAGTGTGCAGAACCCATCGGCATATAGTATGTACTCTGGCACTCAATCCACTCCGAATTCATGGGTTACATGATGGAGAAAGACTCCAGATCTGTGCTCTTGTAATTAAGGTGCTGAAGATGGAGGGAGTCGGACAGAAAGCAAGCCTCAACAACCAGACTGTCACGTACTATCGCAAATGAAATTTACAAAAGCAGCCGAACTTGTAACGACGCCTTGCACTTTGTAAAGCTTAAATTTTTTTTTTTTAATATATAACCAACAAAGAAAGAGTGAAAACAAGGTTTAAACAACATCCTTAACAACATGGAAAAGAAATCGATCGCACTAACAAGAATAGCAACACTAGAATACCCTTAATAACCAAGTTACTCAATATTTGATACGACGAAATGCAAACACAATGAAGCAACAACATGCAACGAAACAGGAAACTGAAATTTGCTGGCCTCTTTGAAATGGCTACAATTACTTTATAAGGCCACAAGAAACCAAAGTCATCGAAAGATTCACACCTTTTAAAATATAAAAAGATATGCACATCAAAAATCATCAAAAGAAAGGCGCGGCATAAATATCTCAAATGCAACCGGTGTTATCAAGCAGACTAAATATGACAGAACACTGTTAAATGTCTTTTACTTCCAATAATGAGTCGCAATATGCGTCTTAACTGTTGAGGTAATTTCCAGCATCACTACCAACATTCCATCCGTGAACTGCTGACTGCACGGCAAACATGGCTGTGAAGAGCACGCTCAATCCCTTCTGTAACTATTTACAGCAAGGTGTTTAAACCACCTGTCGGCCCTACGCTACACTGTTGTCTTAAGTTCTTTACAGGGATTCTGCGTGCCTGCAGTGTGGCAGGACTCCTACGATGGATAAAACATTAGTGCTTGTGGGCGAAGAGACCTGGTTTGAGGTCCATTTTTGCCACAGGTCAGCATACCCTACCACAAATGAGCAGTCTGCATTTTACCGTCGGAAACTCATCACAGAACAATGGCAATTAGCAAACAATACACCTGAGTCATACTTGACTCAACATATATTCGTAATGGCTTTTGGAGGGGAAAAAAATATATCAGCACATGAAATGGCATTCTATTGGAGTCATGCGCGATGTGGAGAACACAGATCGGCCACGCTGGTTGGCCAGCCACATCATAATGGAGACTACTCATCTCACCTCATCTCTCATCTCATCGCGTTCCTCTTGTACCTTGCGATGTCGAGGTGAAGTATAAACATCGTGAGAGTGCCCGATTATGGGCTTCATAAAAAAAAATATAACGAGGTTCTTGGGCAATGGGCATATGGTGCTCGACCCATATTTGTAGACCAAACGACACTGTGTGAGTGATGTGTCAGTATCACACCGGCAGCCTTTACTTCCCAAATCATTTTCTGACACCCATTTAGACTGGGTCCATCTGGGGAAAACAGGTCCATTTAAAAAAAAAAAAATCCGAATCTGCCCCGATGCAGTTCGAACCCACGACCATCGGACCGGCAATTCAGCTTCTAACCACTGAGCTACAACGGTTCCCAAACTATATGCACCGGGTGTGAATTAAGTTGAGGACAGCATTTCTTCTCATGGTAATGTTTTCTGGATAACCCCAACGATGACATACATTTATGAAAAGTGAATCGATCGGATATATAGCCTCCTCGATAGAAGAAAGAAGAAGAAGAAAGGGGCGGGCGGGGATTGGGGGGGGGGTGGGGGGGGGGGGTTAGTATGAGGTTCCGTCAGCACGTAAAAAATCGCTCGGCAGTTGGACATTATAAAGATTCTGCAGGTTAAGCCCTTGTCACAAACAGAAACCCTACCCACAACATAACAGTTACAGTGTGCAACTGAGATGTTTAACTAATCAGCCGAATAGCTTATAGGCGCCATTGAATGTAAGTGCCATGGAAGAGTATCTAAAACTCCTGGAGTGAAGAAGAGAACCAACAGATCTAGCCAGCGCCAACTGAGTACCGAAAAAAAAAGATTGGTTATTTACACACAGTTGAGGAAAATATAATGTTGTGAGCATGTAGAAAGACACGAATGTCCGGCAAAGATAATTATGGAGGAAGGCGTACCGTGGAAACGGAGATGACCACAACATAAATTTAAGATGTTTCAGACAATGTACGCCACAGCAACGCGTGGGGGGGGGGGGGGGAGAGAGAGAGAGAGAGAGAGAGAGAGAGAGAGAGAGAGAGAGAGAGAGAGAGAGAGAGAGAGAGAGAGAAGGCAGGACATCTGGCTTATGATAGAGGTACATTTGGAAGGACTGCTGTTATGGGGGGGGGGGGGAATGTCTGCACAGAACAAGTCTGGGCGATCGACCTAAATAAGGCCCTCTCGGTCTTTAACTCCTACAGCCCCAAGCAAGGCGTGATGTGTCATGGACTTCTTCCTATGAATTCTATCAGTCACATTATTTGCTTTCCTACTTTACAGTTGGCCAACACATACTAAATAAATCTTTCACTGTAGTCACTATCACTGTGGATTAGCCACTTTGAAAGTAATGTACTGTTGTCTTTTCATAGTGATCACTTTCCTTCTTCGTGATTTGCTGCGGCAGCTCCCGGTGCTGAATGAGTTTAAAAAATTAACTACAATTTCGTTCAGGTATATATCATGGGATCCATGTGGCGAAGTGGTTAATGTTGTGGGTTCCATTGTGGGTTCCATCCGAAAGTTGTGGGTTCCATTCTGGACTCCGTCATTCGGTTCACGAGTACAATTTTCTCGGTAACTCCGGTGGATCATCGCTGGAGTTACAGAGCTCGTGCTCTGTACGGCAGGCCATCCCTTGGAAGGAGATCGAGTCATTTTTGATAAAACCCGGGGCAATTAAGGGGATCCTCTAGCCCGCAGGCTGCATGCGGCCCGGCAACAGATATTATGCGGCCCTCGAGGGCGTTTAGAAATAACAATTTTTACTTTGTTTTTAAGTTATTTTGTTGAATTGTATAGAATTGCATGTACCGATATGATTGTTTTAATATTTTTCATAATTTTTTTTTCTAATTTTCTAATTTCGTAAACAGTCCTTGACCTTTGTAATGTAATGCTAAAATGCGCATTTTCTATTTTAATATAGAGAGATATTTATCGATATGAAAAAGTTTAATATGGATGATTTTTAAAAATTACAAACAGATATGTCTCCAGTGAATAAAATGATTTATTTTGCAATAAAATATTAAATTGAAAAGTGTTTTGCTGTTATAAATTATTTCCACATTTACAATGTTCAAATTAATGTATTTGCTGTAGTAGTCTTGATATGTTTCTGAGATTTATTCTGAGTTTATTTCTTGTTTTCCGAATATTTTATTTTCACACACAGCCGAATTTAGGTTTTGTTTCATTTTCTTTTTAAAGTTTTGAAAATTCTAACTGTTAGAATTTTATTAAAACAATCACTATGAGAGTCACTAAAAAACCGTAAGATTGAAGATGAATGCCGTATTTTTTAATAATGAATGGACAACTAAGTACTGTTTTATAAAAGTTGGTAGCACATCAGCTTGCAAGTTGTATGGTGAGTCAGTGGCTGTCTTCAATTAGTGCAATTTAAAAAGATATTATCCAACAAAATATTCCGATTTCGGGTACAATTTAACAACCGAAGAGAGGGAAAGGAAATGCCTGGAGTTGGTGAAAACTTTGGAGAAACAGCAAACTGTTTTCACTAAACAGTCTTCAATTCAACATGGTGCAACGGAAGCTAATCTTGTGCTGTCACACAGAATTGTAAAATAGAACAAGCCATTTTCTGATGGCGAGTTCATCAAAGAATGTTTACTAGATGCAGCAAACATTATGTGTCCAGAACAACAACAACAACAAAACAATTTTGATAACATTACTTTATCAAGGAGAACTGTGGTCAGACGTGTTGACAAGTTATTGTGACAGGTTGCTGTAAACAAAAGTGGACATAACATATATGCACCCCCCCCCCCCCAAGCCTTACATTTGTCAATGTGCCCCTACGCACAAACGGTTTGCCCACCCCATCTCTAACCTTTCCAAATTTTTTTTTTCCCTATACATATTATATAAATACACCAGTTATTTCGAGGAGGGAAAACAGCGGGGGGGGGGGGGGAGAGGGGAGGGTGCATTGTTCCTGAAAGAAGTGGCAGGTGTTAACCACCACTAAGATATTCACATGACATTGAAGACACACAGTCGGGCATGAAAATGTATAAGGCAGGGGAACTGGAAATAGATCGAGAATCTTCTCAGCGACCGTGATGGGAGCGACATTCTGCAACGGTCATGGCACACGATTATGATAATGATGATGGTATATTTTTTGTTGTGAAAACATAAGAGAGTTTCTTTACACGGGCATTCTTCAACCAAGACATAAGATTTGGCCCTTACGACAAGCCACTTGAAGTGGCACGCGGTTCAGATAAAAATGCAAAACACACACAAAACATAGCAAGCCAGTTGCCTGAAAGGGAGAAACTTCAAAGACGAACGGAGATATTCTTCGCTGCCAACGCGGCCATTATTAACTTAAAATATCGGTTGGGCATAGATGATTAAACTGTGTTTAAAGCTACTCATGTCATGCGTCATTCCCAACATTACCACAGGAACATGGCACTGCCATTCATACACCATCCCCTCCCGTCCTAAGGCCCCACTGTACACTGAATGATATGTCCCCCATATATTTAACCAATGCTTTTTTAGATGGCTGCAGAAATGTGGTTTCTGGGGAAAATGCAAAGAATACCATGGACAGATAGAAAAACCAATGACCAAGTACTACATGAAACAAATGAAAATTGTAAACTGATTAGAGAAATTAGACGTAGACAGTCAAAATTGTTTGGACATGTTAATGAGAAGAAATTGATTAGATAACTTAGTAACTACTGGCAAGATCGAAGGGAACAGACCAAGAGGAAGACCGAGAGGAAAATACCTGGATGGCTTGGCCACATGGCATGGACGATACAGGACCACTGAGCTGATCCACGACTCTGGTGAACGAGTGAAATGGCGAGTCATGACCGCCCACGCTTTCCGGCATGGCACATGATTGACTGATTGATTGATTGATTGATTGATTTTTTAGTCTCGTTGTACAAAAGTCAAATCAATTGGGGAACCCGTTGAGGCCACTGAGACAGTTACATAAATAAACACACATAGTATCGTTTGGCGCTCACAGAAGTAGAAGAAGGAAGTAGAGATTAGAGGACGAACTAGACAACATAACATTTGAAAGCTATAGTTACCGACCGGGATCGGTAACTATAGCTTTCAAATTTTATGTTGTCTTGTGCGTCCTCTAATCTTTACTTCCTTCTACTCCTTCTGTGAGAACCAAATAATACTGTGTGCGTTTATTTACGCAACTATGAAAGTCAACGTATATTTCTTCCTTTAGTGAGGTGAGGGCGTCATGTGGAACCGACATGTGTGAATGTCGTTTATAGCCACACAGGTGGTCCGATATTTCTCCGTTTGCTCGTGAGGTGCCTCTCTCTCTCTCTCTCTCTCTCTCTCTCTATATATATATATATATATATATATATATATATATATATATATATATATATATATATATATATATATATATCCTTCCCTCCCTTTTTTCCAAACCACAGCTTTCCATGCCCATATTCTAATATTACCTACGCAGTGTTGGAATTCGCTGGCGTGTTACCAGGACCCATAAGGGCAAAAGAAGCAGAGAACAGCATAACATTCTAAACAACCAAACATGCCTTAAGAGGTGACTAAGGAGGATTGGTTACCTCACCCAGTAGAAAACTTTATGTTACAAAAGCCAACCAATCATAAACAAATCTACACAGAGTTTGGCCGACAGCCAAAGATCCATTCCGAGATGAAAGACAAAAGGAGACGAAGAAGAAAAAAGTTGAATTGGGACTGTTCCAACAAGCATACCATTGAACATCTCAGTTATTCTTGGCATACGACCTCTCACTGCAGTTTGCGTGATTTCACAATTGCAAACAGGTCTTAAGAAATGCAAATATAACGACTATCTATTGATACCTAGCTCACGACCGCGCCAAGTGGCAACATATGGTTTCAAATTCAACCAGAAATGAAACTAAACGAAAGCACAAGGACTCGCTAACGGTTAAACAATGGTGTCAATGTTGTTTAAATATGGCGTTAAAATGCCAGGCATATCTGCGGGAAGGCGGCGGATAATTCAATAGCCTGAATATAATCAATAGACATGCCATGTTGCTGAAGGCTGAACGGACAGGGTGAGTCAAATATTATGACATATACTGGACAATAATATGTCACACATTTTATTCCTTCACTAATACGGTCAAAGGTATTGAACGACACTCATAGAAAGCTTAAAGAAGGGTTGAGGGAGAAGAGAGAGAAAGAAAGAAAGAGACGTGACACATTCACACATGTCGATTTCAAATGATGCCATCACCTCACTAAAGGAAGAAACGTACCTTTACCTTCGTATAACTAGATTGATTTCTCACTAAAGGAAGAAACGTACCTTCACCTTCGTATAACTAGATTGATTTCGATTCAGGTGTGCCAGTAGTGTTCATTTCTTTCCGTTTTCTCGTGTTCTCTAATATCAACTAATTTCCTCCTGGTTTCTTCCAGCTACATTTTCTTAAAATCTAGTCATTTATTTAATTTCTTCACGTTTGTTAAAAATGCACGAATAAAAATAATCACTTTGATAAGCAATGATGTTTATCTTTTTATCTTTATAACCAAAGTTTCCTTCTTTGCCTCTTGGCTTAAAAGTAATAATATGTTCAACCCATGTATGGAACAAATAATGTTAACTGTTATTTCAGATCATAAAATAGTAGACACTGTGCATCATAACAATTATTAGTATTAGTAAACATTAAACAAGCAAAGAAATCCATAGAAGCTTTAGAGATGTGGTTCTATAGAAGAATGCTGAACATTTCTTGGACAGCCAAAACGAGTAATCTAAATGTTGTGAATGGGGATAGGACACAGAGACAACTTATGAGTGACAAACATCAGAAAGTGGCGGTCATAAATTTTGGCCACGTTATGAGATGACAAAAACTGGAACAAGTGACAACTGGAAAGATATGTGGAAAGAGAGACAGATGAAGGTACAAGAGAAAATTGAGTCTTGTTTTACGGCATGAGTTAGTGTCAGCACACAAACTAATAAATCATAATAAATGCTGCTGGAGCTTGCAGGATGTGACCAAGCATATTCGCACACGCCGGTCAGCAAGGCATTTGACGATATTTTTTTTTTTCTTGGTGTTCACTCGCTTTGAACTCAAACGTAGTTCATATATACGTTACTACTTCTAGTGCACTGGACTCAATTTTGGGTGTGGATTACCTTTCTCTATTACCAGAGTCCCTCACCATCAGGTGAACCCACTCCGACTGTTTCTATAATCTAGCAGGATTGAACAAGATATTACCTTTACAAAATGAGTGATTATATGAGTTTAAAATTACAATGTATTGTCACAATGGGTCTCTGGAGTGGTGGGGTGTTCAATAAGGTGGGTCAACCCCACAGTTGTACAGATCAGAAACTTAATGTTCAAGAGTGTCTTACTTGCAAGCAGCAACTGCCTGGGACAAAAAAAAATTAAGCAATGTGGGGATAAATATAATGATGTTGAGCTCAATGGTAACAAACAAGACTATGTCTTGTTGTTTTCATAACTATGCCTACTCGTAGCAGTCAAAAAAAAAGAAATCAATCAATCATATCTTTGTCTACTATATATACATATATGTAATGGTAATGACAAGAAAACAAGGCTACCAGAATATGCAGCAATGGGATAACACTGAAACAAGTGGAGAAATTACATTATCTAAGGTCAATGATGTTGGAACTCTTCGCTGGCTGCTGAGGATGGGGACGGAGCACCTATGAGAATGCCCCGAATGCTGTGATGTCGGTTCCTAGATCAATCAATCAATCAATCAGGTCAATGATAACAACAGATCAGATGAAGAATAGTCTGGGTAAATTATCCCTGTCCATGGAAAACTGAAAACAAGTTTTAGGATCTCATACACTACCCAAACTATTGCAAGACTATCAATTACAGACACTGAATAAGGAGAGTCGAAAGAAACTAGAGACCATAGAGATATTGTGTCTATGTAGAATGCTAAGAATCTGATGGATGGCTAAAAAGACTAATGTCCAAGTTCTGCAAGAAGCCAATTCACAAAGACAGTTGATTTCCCACATCAGAACAAGACAATTGACAATTTTGGTAAAACTATAGGTTGTGAAAACCAAGAAATTCAAAGTGTTAAGGAAAGAGGTCGACAGAGTACAAAAAAAACATTAGATGGGTTGACACAGAGGCAAGGAAGATAATCTGCGGTCTAACTTATAAAGAACACAGAGAACATATGTTTGTAGAGGAATACAACTGTCCGCACTCCTTGATGATACTTGATGATTTATTTTTTTTTGGGGGGGGGGGGGGGGGGGCACTCGCTCAATTTGAACCCAAGCATTGTCCATACACACTACTTCTAGTAGTGTTGGACTCAATTTTGCGTGTGGATTAGATTTCCCTATTAACAGTGTTCCTTGCCATCAGGTGAACCCACTCCGACTTCAGAGGTGATGATGATGATGTATACAGTCTTAATTTGCGTGTGTAAAAACTCATGACAGACTAAACCCATCACAAAGATTCAGTGGCTATTTCTTCTTGTTTTCTTTTCACCTTCTTCATCATCTCCTAATTTAATGGAAAATATTATGCTAAATTATCTATTGCCAAGATATCATATCCTTTGCTATCTCTGGTAGATTTTCCTTGGTGACAAAAATCAGTTGGCATTCCAGACACAGACTTTCTCCACAAAGCCTTTAATCTTTCTTTGTTTTCACAATTAATTTTTTTTCCCTGAAGACCTGTTCATGGAAAAGAGAGTGCTGAAACGTCATATAAAACCTGTTTTGCTGAATGGTAGTGAATCTTGGAACATAAATCAACAAATTAGGAAGAACTTAGAAGCAATGGAGATGTGGTTCCTGAGACGAATGTTGTGAATACCATGGACTGCTTGGCAGAGGCTTATAAAACTAGAACATTATACACAACTATAAAAAAGACAAACAGCGTTCTTTAGTCATGTGATGAGAAGAGAGGCACTGGAAAATATTGTGACAACTAGAAAAATCACTGGAAAAAGAGGCAGAGGCAGATCAAGAGAAATTATGCTGGCATGGTGAAATATCAACAGAGTTGATCCAGAACACCAGAGACAGAGAGTTGAGATAAGTTGAGCTAAGAACCGACATCACTGCACTAAGGACATTCTCATATGCGCTCCGTCCCCTCATTCAACAGCCAGAGAAGAGTCACACTACTAATCATTCCCATCGCTATCTGATTGAAAGTTCTCCTGGTCTTCACTCTCAGTTTTGAGATTATATCAGAACCCCTGCCAATCCTCAGCAATCTCATCCTTTCCACATACAGGTTTTCAATCTGTTCCTCCACCTTCTCCACCTGGTCCCTCAGGTGCATGACTACCTCTCCCTTGTCCATAGGTAATCGACCACCAAGAGGTGTATTCCCTGCCAGCCTATCAGCCTGTTCATTCCCCCGCACTTCCGCATTGCCAGAGCAAAAAATCAATACATTCTTACAGAGATCTGTGGAGAGACATGAACACCCATGCCAACTGGCACTGCACATGATGATGTTCATGGTTTGTTGTATTTTTCAGCTAGGATTTTCAACAAGATACAATTTCCAGCCTCATGCTAAACTTCCTTAGTAACCTCTCATAATACGCTTGTTAAACGATGGTGTTACAATATGTGTAACTTTACTTTCTTTTCTGGTCTCTCTAATACACAGGGGAGGTGTAAAGGGGAGGTTAAACGATGGTGTTACAATATGTGTAACCTTTACTTTCTTTTCTGGTCCCTCTAATACACAGGGGAGGTGTGCTATTGACTCTCTCACTCACTGAACATGGTTATAAAACATGCAACAGTTAAAATACTGTGAGTTTGGCAAATCTGGGAAGAAGGGAAAGTGAAGAAAGAGAAGGCAACAGACACTACTTTTAGAATCACAGTATAACTAACATTTAAGCTAACTTAGACCATACTCTAACATCAAGCTGCGATCTTGGAAACAAATTACGAATTCTTACAGAGAAAGAAAGATTTGAAGCAAGAAGGCAAATCTGGTGGGGAAGGTGAATGTTTTCCACCAAACAGTGCACATATCACAGCTTTGCTATAAATGGACTGAACATATCCAACAATCCTTTCTGAACAAATCAGGAAGAACCTCCTTCAACAAATCTGACAGAAAAGCATGTAGTTCAACAAGTACTAGCATCTCAAGGTAGATACTACAGTCAAAGTGTGAAATAATATGAACCCCACAAACTAGGTAATACCATTATGAGATAGCATGATCACAATCTTTTCTCTTCACTTTTAATTCCCTAAGAGTCAAGCAATCAATCAATCAGGTGCTGTCTCCACAATGAAGGTTGGCTGCAATGGATCTCCAAAGCTCACTGTCTCTCGCCTTAACTGTACATTCTGCCAGACTGATGTTTGTCCATCTCTTGATGTTATATTCCCACTTGTATTGTTGTCTACCTCTTGCTCACTTGCCTTCAACCTTGCCCTCCAATATGGTTTTTATAAGAGTGTTGTCTTTTAATGTGACTGAAATAGTTCACTTGCCTCTTTTTTATTTCTTTCATCAACTCTCTTTTAATTCCCAACAATTCCAAAGAATACTATTTTACTAAGTATCAGAGGCTGTTTAGACCCCACAACTGTATGTAAATTTTAAAAGAACCTTTCCAAGCCTTGAGGTGCATTGAGCATATGGTGCTAGCTTCATATGTTTACAGACTAACTGTTTGAGCATATGGTGTTAGCTTCATATGTTTATAGACTAACTGCCACTCGATGGCTGATGTGGTCAATGTCATGTCAGCTGCCTTTACTTTCCAGAAATTCTCCTGTCTCCCACAGAGACTCCCTGGTCTCCTGGCTGCATAGACCTGCAGTCCTGGTTATATTTATTAAAATGCACCTCTTTGGGGATTCAAACACTGACCACTGGCATAAATCATGCTAACCACGGCAATACCATGGCTCTCCAAGTAGAGAGCAACAAGAGATATATGGCCAGGGGCATGCTCCAACTGAATACTGAGACCAAACCTGTAATGGTCTGCCATTGCACTATACACTGTGGCACCACAACTCAGTTATTACATTGCAAATTAAAGGTAATCCCAGAGTGGCCAGGATTGTGAAGTATTAGGTCTTCACATAAACTGGACTGTTGTATAAAAAAAGTGGGTGACCATCACCTTTCCTCGCCACCTTTTATGCCCAAAAATAGTCAGAAATGTCTCAAAATGATTTGTACCCATTAAAAGGGCTTGGTCGATCTCAGGGCTGCACCGGGGGTCTTGGCGAAGCGTTCGAGCCATCTACCTCCCACTCTAAAGGTCATATGCTCATTTTTGGACTGCATCGGTCCAGCCACCAGCGCAATTGTTCTGGCATCCCCTGGAATCATTGCTGTAGCTACAAAGTTCATGCTTTATGCAATCCTCTAGGTCAGCAGCCAGGCTTTCTGTGGAGAGAGACCGAGCCAGTTGGGGTAAAACCCAGTGCAATGAAGTCAAGCCTCTTGTCTTTAACCCTCTGACCTATAGTTGCACTGTTCAGAAAACACATCATACTTCCAACAGTGATTAACATGGAACCCATTACCACTGTATTAAAAAGCTAATGCATCAATAACTATGTTTTGTTGCACTTGCATACAAAAAAGTTAGTTGCATATCCTTTAACAGGACGTTTTAACAGAATTTTTTTTTTTCTGTTTGTGATCTCTTGGCAAGTCTACGTTCAGTAGTTTGCCACTGATTTCTGAATGGTCGGTAGCCATACCATTTGATAAAAATGAACGCAAGGCGGTCTGCTGCCAAATCGCACACAGCTGTGTTTCAAAGCGGTATGCAGGATTACGAACTGCATCTGTAACCCCTTGGCCAGCTATTTTACTCACATTATTACTTACATACACACATAAAAACCACACTTTCATTACATGTAAACAGAGCACTGAAGCACATTACCTTGATTTTCCGCTGTTTAGTCAACAATGATCTTGAAGTTGATGCATTTTCCCCAACAAAGACAATGTTGCAAGGCGCAATTTTCTTATGCTGGGGCTCATACTCCGTGGCCCGGTCGCCTGTAATTCCAGAAAGATCCAAAGCAGGAACAAGTTCTTCCAATGCTGAAGCTTGCTGCTTTTTCTTCTCTTTTCGTTTCTTTGACAATTGGCTGCTATCAAAAATGGGTACTAGTCCAGCAGATTTGGAACGACTTTCTTCCATTTTTTTTCGGACGGTTGAAATTTCATGTTCAATTTCATTGCTAAGAGAGTCATTTACATTAGTACTTGAACCTGCGGCTTTCCCTCCTGCTGAGCCATGATGTTTTCTAGAAGCTTCATCACTGGCATCAGATGAACTAAGAACGTCTTCAGCAACCTGACTTGGGTCAAAATGCTGCTTCTTCAACCGCTGAGCAACTATGCTGGGGATACCTTTAATGGGCTGTTCTTTGGAGTCACCATCCTCTGTACTAATATTTTGAGGCTCTTCTTTCAATGCAGCTGATTCCTTTGGGTGCGATTGATCTGTGTCGTCGTGAGCATCTGATATTAACTCTTGACTGGTAGTTATGCCATCTGATGAACGACTGGCAGGTTTTTCATCATCTATTGGAATTGCTGCAAAAGTAACACGTTTTTTACTGTCTTTAACATTATTGACAAGTGGCATGGGCTGAGGTTCTGAAGAGGCAGATGATTCAGGCTTCCTCACACTTGACTTTTTGATAGGTACACTGCTGAAGACATCTATTGCTACTACATTTTTTGACTTATCTTCTAACTGTGACCTTTCATGGTCCGCTACATTTTTGGGGCTACTTTTAACTTCTACCATTGTCTGATTTCTTATAGGCACTGATTTGCTTTGGTTAGATGTATTTTTAACAGAAATGTTATTTCCTGGTTCAAAAATTCTTTTTTGAGACAAAACTGTGTTTGTTGTCTCGAACGCTGATAGAGCATAATCATTAGCTTCAGCATTTATTTTCTCTTTTTTTGAATGGCTGGCATCTCTTATCTGCTCAATTTCTTCATTTATAGTATCAACCTCATCACTGAGTGGTGTGTAATCTCTAATTCTCTGTGAATTACTCTTTTTTGGACTTAGATTTGACTTTGAAAATATCATTACAGGATGTTCATAATGCTTGCCATCTTCAAGCTTATCTTTGAAGGAAGAGCTACCGATTGCATGACTGGATTTCTTATTGCTGGATATGGCTGAAGAGTACAGCTGCATAGCTGTAACTGTTGCTGTGACACTGGATGCACTATGTGAAGAAGTATGATGAAGGCCGTCAGAAGTTCCAACAGCTTCCAAACTACTTTCTCTGTCAAATCGGAACAATCTGCCCTCGGTGGCTGCTATCGGGCTGAAAGCAGATGGTGATGTAGGACTAGCGTTAGTGCGATATGGTGATGGTGATGACGTCTGGGGTCTTGAAATGCTCATCCCTGAGATGCTAGAAGTGGTGGTCACTGACCTCTGAACATGTGATCTAGACAGCAAATCTGAATCTGATGCATGCCTGACATTTTCTGCCTTTGAAAGACTAGAACTAGTTGGCAGTGAAATAGGTTTGGCATGAGTATCACTAGTGTGTTTTGGTGATGCTAGAGGTGAAGAACTGCGTGAACTTGTTCGATTCAAACCAAATTCTTGACTTGATACAGAAATATGTGATGCCTGAAGTGGTGACAAGACAGGTTTTACCGACTGGATGGATACAAATGATGGTGAGTCTGATCTCTGTCTTCTTGTATACAGTACACTTCCTGAAGCTGCACTTTCAAAAATGTTACGTACGGTGAGAACTGTATTTGGTTTAGGGAGTTCATCAGGAAGAACTGCCTCATGGCTGCTTACAACTGTTGCAGTTTCATCATACCTGTCATTCTCGCCAAAATTTTCAAGTGACGCAGCTGACTTCATGCTGTCAATGTCATCATTGACGAGATCTACATCTGGAGCAACAACCTGAGAATCTCTTTGGAACTTGTGGATAAATGGCTGCTTGTCCATTCCCCATTTTGTGTCAACATGTTGATGGGAGACAGCGATGCCATGATTGGACTTATGATGGCTATGATTCAAACCTTCTATACTTCTAGCTCTATGTGACAATTTTGCTGCTGACAAAAACGATGGCTTCTCAAAGCCCATACCAACAGTTCTAGATATGACGACACTGTCTTTCCCCGCTTCATTTTCCACAGGTAGTTCATCAAGGCTTGAAGACCTCTTCAAATGATGTACAGGAATAACCTGCTCTTCCCGAGCAGTTAGTGATGAAAATTTATCTAGCAGCTTGTGCACATACCCAGAGCCGGGACGATATTCACCTATATCATCATCAACAGACGAAGACCGACCGTTTGAACTCACCTGCCTGACCTCTTCAGAAACCACTGCTCTGTTCACCTGTCGGGGATACGGCGGGGCACTATGCTTAATTCCAAAATTTTTATAAAACGGATTTTCGTGAACAGATTTAATACTCTCCATTGTTGCTCTGACAGACCTGTTACTGCTAGTATTATTACTAGTAACATCGCCATTCTGTTGATTGAAAGAACTACGGGCAGTGAACACAGGCTCTGATGAACTCATGATGACTGAATGATTCTGGGTAAGATATATTTCACAAAAGTAAAGTAAAATATACAACACCAACCTATTCTATTCTGCTTTCTATTAATATTATATTATATCATACACACATGTAGTATAAAACTATCGCTTCTGTCAGCGCCAGTATATTGACACTATTTACTATTTATTATTATTATCTAGTCTAGGATGAGCAGACAACCAGTGTCTCCCACTAGAAGAATGACAGCAGAAGTGAAAGCATCCTTTTCAAATAACGAAATGTTTTTCATTGCCACCATCCTGGAATATACAACTAAAACACACAATCACGCGCCTCTGTTATTAAACGTAAAATGTCTGCGTATTGTAACGTGTTTTAATGCATTTCAGCGCCGCTGTAAGAGAATGAGAATGTCCTGAGAAAACCTCCCACTAGCTGAGCCAGACCGACAGCGGGTTGACAGTCAACTTTTGTGTGATACGTCACCGCAGTCGGTGCGAGCCGGAAGAATGACAGGGTCAAAGGTCAAATCGATCCACAAAATCACAGATGGAAGCGACACGCCCACTTCTTATTTAGTTGTCTGTACCTGAGATTTATTACTAAACCTTAATTGATGTCTGTCTTAAAATAATTTCAGGAAACGACTGTGTATAGAACTGGGGAAGATACAGAGACAAGTGGAATAAACTGGATTAGTGTAACAGTTCTCCTGGGCAGAAGGCATTTATTCATTAAGAAGCAACTGGGATAGAGTTGCTTGCTTGATGAAAAGGCTCTCGCCTCTCGATCTAGCCTCTCGGCCGCTTCTCCTTGCCCTATGCATTTGTTATTTTCAGCTATTTCTTTCCAAAGTTGTTGCCACTTTAAAGAACTAGACATTTGATTATACTGGGTTAACATAATAACAATATAGAACAGAAAAATATAGACTAATATACTAATAATTGAGATGGGAAAGCTTAAGTATGAGTGTACGAATGGTTAGTTAGTTAGTTACTTAGTTGGTTGGTTGTTCTTTACAGAGTTCCTGAATCAACCCTAGCATTTATTGGTCATTTGTGATTTTCTAGGCAATTTTGCGTCCAGTAAGTAGTGTTTTTGTGAAAATCAAGACAAAGCGATCGACAATCAAGTAGCCTGTGGCTAACTTCGAACCTGGCATTTCTGGATTGTGAATTTGTGTTCACTATCCCTAAGCCACAGCTGCCAACTTAGCACACAGGATGCCACTTGAAATGGCCTAAAATGCGTCACAAAATTATCTAATTTCACTGAGAGTTGCTTCAGTTGTTGCGAATCTACAGTCTAGATTGAATGAAATGTATGGCTCGCATTCCATTATACTAGTATTTCTGCAAGTTGCTTCTGGTGATATGTGTGTTGGCATATGGTTGAATTCTATGCTATATTTAGTTCTGTAGAAAATGTTATTTTAAAAAATGACATCGTGAAAATAATTTGAGATTTTAATGCTCAAGTGGGCATGAAAAGAATAACAGAAAGAAAAAAAAAACAGGTGGTTGGAACACATATAGTTAAGTATAGGAATTAGAAATGGAGCAATGAATAAAATGAAAACTATCTCCATTAAAAATGAAATTATGATAGCCAATACAAGGTTTAGACAACATTCTAGGAAGCTATGTACTAGAACATAAAAAGATGTCAATTGAAACGAGAAAAAGAGTGTTGAGATGCTACATTGAACCTGTACTTTTGTATGGATGTGAAGCGTGGACAATGAGCAGTCAGGCTGAAAAACATCTGATGGCTGTAGAGATGTGGTTTCTGAGGAAAATGCAAAGAATACCATGGACAGCCAGAAAGACCAATGAACAAGTCCTTCAAGAAACAAATGAAGATCGTAAATTGATTAGAGAAATTAGACGTAGACAGTCAAAATTTTTTGGGCATGTTATGAGAAGAAATGGATTGGAGAATTTGGTGACAACTGGTAAGATTGAGGGGAACAGACCAAGGGGAAGACCTAGAAGCAAGTACCTGGATGGCTTGGCCTTGTGGCATGGTCGAGACAGAAACACGGAGCTGATCCACGACTCTGGTGATCGAGTGAGATGGCAGAACATGACCGCCCACGCTTACCGGCATGGCACATGATGGATGGATGGATGGATGTACTAGGACATTATCATAAATAAACACACATAGTATTATTTGGCACTCACAGAAGAAGAAGAAGGAAATAGAGATTAGAAGACGCACTTGACAACAAAATTTGAAAGCTATAATAGTTACCAACCGGGATCGAACCTGTCGCCTCCAAATGACGACGGCGCCTCGCTGCAGGAACAAGTGTACTTCGACGCACGACCAACTAGTGGGTCGTGCGTCGAAGTACACTTGTTCCTGCAGCGAGGCGCCGTCGTCATTTGGAGGCGACAGGTTCGATCCCGGTTGGTAACTATTATAGCTTTCAAATTTTATGTTGTCAAGTGCGTCTTCTAATCTCTATTTCCTTCTTCTTCTTCTGTGAGTGCCAAATAATACTATGTGTGTTTATTTATGTAATTGTCTTAGTGGCCTCAACGGTTCTCCCCATTTATTTCTTGTGTTTACGTAGGACATTATCAAACGAATCGGCGCCGTGGTGACAAGTTTACGAACGCGATTCGCAATCCCGCATACCGCGTCGGAAACTAAAGCTGTATGTAAGTGGGACGGTTATAATACAGTGGTACGAGCATCGGTCGTTCAGAAAGCAAGGCAAACTACTGAATGTAAACTTGCTTGGTTAATCACAAACAGACTGGGGTTGACTGACACATCCTGTAAAGGTCATGCAAGTAACTTTTTTTAACATCCGATGACACTACCAGAAACCAAAGAGGCTATATAATAATCAGCAATAGCGATGGAGAGGGGAGCGGCTGGCCGAGTGGCCAAGAATGTTGGGTTCTCCTTCGGGAGACCCGGGTTCGAATCCTCGGTAAGGTGTGGATTTCTTTATGTCGGAAGCAAAAATAAAATCCTAATCTGCACAGTTCGCGGCGACTGAGCCAGGCGGCCTTAATTCCTCAGGTCTCAAGACCCCCCACACCCCACTTTCCCTGCCCTACACTGCAAGGTACTATAGGCAGTAGATGACAGTTGACAGCGATGGAGAACAAATATGGCAACTGTCAAAACGCTGCTGAGTGCCGATTGTGGTGGTGACCATAAGAGCTATTCACAACAATTAACATTCGTTGCACGTCATTTACAGGACGTCACAATCAACACCCGCATGGGACACAGAGGTGTTTCCAAGGCACCAGGGCCGCGTTATATACTGGCCAAGACCTATACACGCGTCCTCGTCGAGCGTCCTCGGTAACAGGTCCCTTCGGGGTCCTGGCTAAAGTCAGTAGGATCGCCGATTCCTCCGAAGTCGGAGAGTGTCTGCCTGTACGGCAAGGAACCACCAGTCTGCACACCAATAAGCCAGACATGGGACAACGGATACTCACGCAAACCTCAGGTCCTTGTATGACATCACATTGATGTTGGACAACAGGATGCCTTCATCCGACATACAGGACTTCGCGTTGGAGCTCAAGCCAACGAACGCTAGCAAGCAACACGCGTATTTTTTTTGTTTTTTTACCAGGCAATGTTTACGTTCAGTAACTTGTCATTGCTTTCTGAACGAATCACGCCTCATACCAATGAAATCAACGCAAAACGGCCTGCTTCCAGAACGTCCGCAATTGTTTTGAATCCTCGACTAGGTATGTTTTTGTTGTGGGGGAGGAGGATGTAAGACCAAGCTGACGAAAGAACGAAAAACAAGTTAGTTATGACATCAGCAAACTACAAGAAGAATATCAAAAAGTAAAGAAAAAAGGGTCCTAAATACCGACAAGAAGAAATTACACCGGGTGAATTAACCACACATGCTGGAGATATAATATCAGCCAAAAATACCGAAACAATGAAACAATATTTGGATAGCAAATTATACGTTAGGGGGCGGCGTGGTCTCAAGGTACGGCGTCCGCCTCGAGAGCTGGAGGTCCCGGGTTCAAGCCCCGGTGAGGACCGGGATTTTTTCACGTGGACTTCTTGTAATAAAATGTCCACTGGTCTCTAGGTAGTGAGATCGGACGCCCGTGTGTATTGTTGCGCACGTAAAAAATCCCTTGGCAGTTGGAAATCGAAGAAGAGTAGCCTAACGGCGCTGCCCGGGCAAAATTTCTAGTTAAAAATCTACCCAAAGTATTTCAGGATCCTTGCCGGTGCTACGGAGTTCGTGCACTGAGCTGAGCTTCTCCAAACTCAGGTTTGAGTTAGGAGGAGAACGGAGCACTTATGGGTTACACCCGTGTGCCGTGATGTTGATCCATCGACTAAAACTAAAACTAAATTATACGTTAGAACTTATAAGATAGAGAAGAGTGCAAACAGCAAAAGAAATATCAAATGATGATAACAGCACAGCTTATTAAAACATAACAAGGGAAGAAAAAAAAAAAAGAAGGTACGACGCATTTCCTTCAAGATCAGTGTGCAGCGATGTAAGGACACCAGGGAAATGGAAGATCATGAAGTGAATAAATAAATAATTTGTTGAAACAATTAAAACACATTGTCACGGGTATTGTTCCAATGTGGAACATCTGTTATCTCCCATGGTAATTTCAAATTTGCAACAATTCATTCATTTATTCACCGTAGATGATATATGCCGGTCTCTCTGGCTGAGGGGCTACAACACTTTCTCTCTGTAATCCCGTTTATCACGCAGAGTCTCGTAGCGGAGCGAGAACTGAGGTGGTTCGACCCCCGCTCGTGACTTGCGGGATACTGAGCCGGCCGCTCAGAAAGCAATGGCAAACTACTGAGCGTAATCTTGCCAAGAGATCAACACACAGCTGAAAGATGCTGGTGTTGACAGCTAAGTCCTGTAAAGGATATGCAAAAAAAAAAAAAAAAAAAAAAAAGATGATATATAACACTGCAGCGTGCACCTGGCGAAATGCAGCGAAATATGCCAGGCTGTCTAAATCGTGCAACATATTAATTGTGGCTTCTGTGTTTAAATTCACTAATGACTCTTCGCTGGCTGTTGAACGAGGGGGCGGAGCGTGTATTGGAATGAACTGAGTGCAGTGATGTTAGTTCTTAGCTCAACTCAACTTAACTCAATTCACTTAGTGACCAAAATAAAATATTGGTTTGAATCTATTTTATCGACTTTATTGTCTTTATAGTTCTTGGTATCGAAACGTTAATTGTTGTAGTTCCAACTAATTTCCTTAAGATCAGTTGTTTGTCTGATGTTTAACTCCACACTAGGTTTCAGATTGTAACCACCTTGTCTTTGCAACTGAAACAAGGACATGTTATGTTTACCTCACTTAACCTTTAACCTGATGTGTACCTGGTGACCTCAATGAATCATCCAAGTTCACCCACCCCCAACCCAATACCTTGGTATCTTTTTTGTTTTTGTTTTGTTAAATCACTTAATTTATCAATTACATAAATAATACTTTATTTGTGGATAATTGTTATTATTTTTACATTGGAATTTGTAATGTATTATTATTGTTACATTAAATCTATGATTATTGTCTTATCTGCTGCACTAACCGGAAGTGCTTAGGTTTTCGTATCCAAGGGCAACACAATACGGCGCTTGACGCCATCAGTACGCCAGAATACCAGCATTTTCTGGTTTTGTTAGTATTTCATGTAACAGAAGATTTAAAAGGAACATAATTTAAACTACACTGTTATGACAGCAACAATGAGGAGCCCGCCGCCTACTATCGGCCCGGGATCGTGGAGAAACAGATCGCTGAGAGAAATACAACTGAGCCAAACTGTTGTTAAAAACAGCGACAGAAATTGTGATATTGGTCGGTCTCTAGACATTGTTCCCCAGATAAGAGATGTGCTAGCTAGCCTCAGCAATGACGAGATAAAAAAATATATGAGAGAAGTCCGAGCAATCGTTGCTAAGCTGAGGGAAAGCTTGCTGGAAACAAACGAAGAGATTAAGTCTTTAATTAGAGCTAAAGAAGCACTTGAACGCACTCTAGAGCACACTCGTAAGGATATTCAGCTTAACAAAGATTCTAAGTTTGTTCGAGTAACAAGACCACCAGTAGAGAAGGTAAGACACGCCACATTACAAGAACATTGATAACATCCACTGTAGTGCTAATTGGGAACCGTGGTGGTGAAGTGGCTAGCACGCTTACCTGCCAGTCTGGTGGTCATGCGTTCAAATCTTCACCAAGAAGGGGATTGATCTGGACTTTAAGGTAGATTCAGCTTGAAATGGATGCCAGCAAATGTTTTGGGAAGTAAATGTGACCAGTCATATTGACCACATCAAGTCTTATACTTACTAATTGGTTTATAAAGAGATGGGGCTCAAACAGTATACCGAATACGCTTGAAGGCTTGGGAACTAGCCCTTTACATCTTATTTTTATTCACTGTGTAATTACTAAAAGCTGTGTGTTTATTCTTCTGGCTGTTAAATCATTTGAATGTAGTGATATAATTTGCTTAGGTTTACACTTTGATGTTTTATCTGATTCCTGGTTAACAAGTACCCAATAATACTAAATGTAAACTAAAGTATGTGAAGTCAGTAAAGGTTCTTTTTTCAAACCTCAAGGTACTTTTGGTATATGGTGCTAGACCCATATCTTTATAGACCAATCTGTGCTTTGTGGGCGATAAATGTAAACTTTAGTATTTGAAAATTAACACATCTTTACCCAGGTTCAAATCCTCAGTAAGGTGTGGATTTATTTTGTTTGGGGACAAAAGAAAACCTTAAGCTGAACAATTTGTGATGACTTTACTAACCCAGCGACCTTAATTCGTCAGGCTTAAGACCCTTCCCCACCCCCACTGTCCTACATTGCAAGGTACTATAAGCAGTATATGAATGACATCACATCTTCATGTACAAATATTATTGTCATATTTTAGTGGATTCTGTACAAAGCAACTTAACTTTCCTTTGTTGGTGACTCCCTGACATCCCTGACATCTTGTGCCTTCTGTCTCACGTTATTTTAAAATACTTAATGTGAATCAGAAAGAGATAATAACTGCCTGGGACAGAAAGAAACTAAGCAAGGACTGCATAGTAGGAACACATTTAATTTATTAACTAGAACACTGTGGGTTAATACAGTAAATGTCTGGGTCTGTAAACGCAAAATATGGTTTGTTCAGAATGAATTAAGCAATTCTTCCTCTTTTTATTTTTCTTTTCCTCCATTTACCTCAGTGAAGTATTGGGGAAATGTAAGGATCTTTTGTTTGTTCTTCTCAATGAGCTTTGTAGGTTGGTATTCATTTCTGTAAGGTTGTTCTTGATACCACCACTCTATCTTTCACAAAATCTTCGCCTTGCTCTCCATCCCCTTGCATCCATTATGTTTCTTCAATGAGGCTCTTTGTGGTAGATGGTTCCAGGACATTCTTGTGAGGTGGCCAAACCATTTAATTTGTTATTCTTTAATGAATTGCATGATTGATTTCAGACCTGGTCTTCTTCTAATGTCCTTGTTCCCAATTCTATCTCTCACAGTTACTCTCATAGCCCTTCTAAGGTATCTCATCTCTGTTATGACTTTACATTTGTCAGTTGCAATAAGCGTCTATGTTTAACATGGTAGCATAATGTTGGCCAAAATATAGTTCTTATGAGATTTGTTTTGGTAGTTTTAGGCATCTTTCTATGAGTCTGAAGTGGTGATAGTTGGTCCACTGCCTGATTTGCTTTTGTACAATGTATGTTGATTTCTATGTCTATTCTCCCATCTGAAGTGAAAATTCACTATAGAGATTTAAATCTGCTTGTAATTTTTGTTGACAGGGGTTACAGACTTTGCCCATCACCATTGTCTCTGTATTTTCAGTACTTACAATCATATTATCTCAGTTTGTGTGTTGACTTCCTTCCGTGCGATGACACAAGTCTGTCAAGAATCTTCTCACCCTGTCTTCCTCTATCTCTCTTTCCGCAAATCTGTCTGACATGTTCCACTTTTTGTCTTCTCATAATGTGGCCAAAAGAACGATGACTGCCTCTTTCTGATATTTGTGATATGTTATCTTTGCCACCTAGTTTCCCTCAGAACGTCCAGATTGCTCATTTTGGCTGTCCAATTAATTTCAGCATTTTGCTACTAGGGTATGTTAATAAGTAAGTCACAAATGGCTGTAGAAAAATAACTACACATGATAACAACTTGAAACCAGTTTATTTTTATACATACATTGTCCCTTTATTTCTCAACATAATTTCCACCGTTGTATCAGTCCTCCCAAACTGGCTGCGTGCTTTGTTTTCATTTACCAGCCATCCCACAGAACTGTGTGACTTATTTATTGACCCGTCCTCATAACTTTTCCTACCCAGCTATGCATCGCTTTACGGGACAAACATTTGTCAGTATAAACACTGACAACCCATCTTGGTGGGAGACATTTCGTGAATGACGCCGAAGTTGAATGTGAAGTGAAAACGGGGTTTAGAAAACAGAGCATGCAGTTCTATGCGGCCGGTTTGGGAGGAACTGATAAAACGATGGAATAAGTGCATCAATGTTGGTGGAAATTATGCTGAGAAATAAAGGGACAATGTATGTATAAAAATAAACTGGTTTCAAGTTGTTATCATATTTACTTATTTTTTCTACAGCCATTTGTCACTTACTTATTAACTTACCCTCGTATAAAACCACATCTCCAAAGAATTCCAGGGATTTTTTCAGCTGTCCAGGATTCGCAGCTGTATGTTAAAATTGGTTCTATATAGCATGCAAGAACTCTTTTTCTAACCTGCAAAATGACTTATTGCGCAAAATGTTCTTCAATTGATATAATTAAGTTTTGTGATTATGAGACTGTTTCGTGTGGAATGGCTCTTGCCGCTTCAGAGGTCACAGATTATGAGAATTTATGGATATTTTGCCCTGGCCGTGCGGGGGAATGAACAGTCTGAAAGGCTAGCAGGGAATGCACCTCTTGGTGGCAGATTGCCTACGGACAAGGGGGAGATGGTCGTGCGCTTGTGGGACCAGGTGGATAAGGCAGAGGAACAGAGAACCCAATCTCGTGTGTTGCCGGGGCCCATAAAGGAAGCAAAGAATAGCAACACTGCAGCCTACCACGCATGTCATAAGAGGCGACTAAGGAGGCTTGATGGTTCCGTCACCCTGCTACTGAGTGAGTGCGTGGCACGACACTGTGAGCTGTGGGTTTTGTGTGAAATGCTTTTGAATCTGCCTGAGGTTTTTTGGAACGTGACTGCATGTTCGGAGTGATGGCAGGTGGCTATGTCCCAGAGTTGACCGGTTTTTGCCTTATGCAGAAATGCGTGGCTGCTGGGCTTCTGGTTGACTGCCACTACCTTCAGCAATGAACTGTATTTTCGTGGACTGTGTAGGTGAACATCTAGGAAACATTCAGATAGGAAAATGACTGCTGATTCCATCAGAGATGAACAGGGTGTTTCGTGGGGGACTGGTGTGTTAACATTCTGGTGGTGGCATTATGCACAGTGTATCTGTGCGGGCTGTTGTTTGTCGAAACTCCTGTCTTTTCCACTTTTCACATTGGGCAGTGGGGAGCATTTTGTGTTATATTCACTGGCATAGGAATGGAGCATAATGGGGACGACCCGTTGCTGTGAAGTTGGGACTGCGATTAACTAACTAACTAACTAACAGAGAACCCATATGTGGAAAGAATGAGATTTCGGGGGATCAGCAGGGGTTTTGGAAGAATCTCAAAACTGAGAGGGAAGACCAGGAGAACTTTTAATCAGATAGCGGTGGGAACGATTAGTAGTGTGACTCTTCGCTGGCTGTTGAACGAGGGGATGGAGCACATATGGGAATGTCCTGAGTGCAGTGATGTCGGTTCTTAACTCAACTCAACTCAACACATATAATTAAATTTTTGCTTGTCCTATTCTTTATCTTAGTGATGCATCTTCCATCTGATGTTGTCTATGTGCCTAGATATCTGAATTTATGCATTTGCCCCAAAATATGTCATTTACTGTAATTGTAAATTTAGGCACAATCTGTTTCTTTGATATCACCATGACTTCTGACTTTCTATTCAAATTAAGACCAATCTTTTCACTTTCTACAACCACTGCATCTATCATTTCCTGTAGTTCCTTTTGACTTGTTGCTATCAAGATGGTATCATCAGCGTAATGTAAGTTATTTATTTTATGTCCACCATCCAGAATCCCTGACATATTTTCTGTAGATCTCATTATATGTTCACTATACAACGAGAACAAATCAGGAGACATTACACAACCTTGTCTGACACCCTTCTTTATACACTGAAATGTTCTTACCAGGTTGTTGATTCTTATGGCTGCTGTTTTCTGCCAGTATAATGTTCTTTATTATTTGCAGATCTTTGCCATCATTGTTCATTTGCTTTAGTCATTTTATTATTTCATCATGTTTCACATTGTCAAAAGCTTTTGTATAGTTTAAGAAGCATAAGTACAGATCTGCTTTTACCTCTATAGTGCTTTCTAATAGCATCCTGAGAATATATATGTTTGTGCCCCTTCCCTCCACAAATCTACATTGTTCCTCACTAATTTCTGGTTTAATCTTGTTTCTTATTTAATATTGATTCTCAGTAACAGCTTTGTCATGTGACTCATAAGACTTTTTTTGTAGTCCTTCCCTCCTGAGTAAATAATTCTATACGCATCTAAATAACCAGACATGACAGAATCATGTACAGGGCTAAATTTGTCTTCTCTGGTCTCAGGAAAGAGATGTTGCTGATGATCTGCTGGATGCTGAGTACACTCACTTGATAAACTGTAAGAAATCCCTGGAGATTCATCTGAGATCAGTGCAGAGGCACTTGCAGGTGGGTAGGTGTTGTATGAGACTTTGTTAGTGTAGAGCTACTTTATGACAAGGTTGATGTGGTGAAGACTCTCCGGGAATTGAGTGTAAAGTGCAGCAAAACAGATAAAAGATCCATGCATGGAGAGGCTGATTTTTCAGGATGTGAGCAGAGGGTCTAGATGGCACTTAATGCATACGGGACAATGCAGATGGGCATTTATTTATCAGGATGCCACTGTTACCAGCAGCATGGGAACCCTTTGTTGGCCACTGAAGAAGGGGTGGAGCTCATGTGGGAATATCCAGAGTGCCATGTGGTTTGATTCTTGAACTCACACTTATTAGTATAGAATGTTGTTTGTTTAATAAGACAAAAAAACAGCCAAATTACTCACATACTCACAGTTCATTGGCAAGAATGGACAGGTTTGGGTTTGTGTTGGAGATATCTTTAGTTGTAAGTGTAGAATGGTACTAATCTGACAGAGAACCCATGTGGCAAATGGAATAAACAGTGGCAGCACAGACAGAGGCAAACCGAGATAAATAATGTTTGACTGAGGACAAAACAGGCTGAAATACATGTTTTATAAACTAAACATAGGAGACTGCTAGCCAATTGGTTTGGTCGCTTTTGCATTTGGCTCTTGAGAAAATCACTGTTTGGCTTTCAGATAGGGTTTGCAATGGTGGCTGGACCACTAGCATTCATGATGTGGGCCTCATTTCTTAGTTCCATGGCTGAGCTTTCTCTTTGACCATCTTACATCCTGCATTCTATGCATCTATGATTCCTCTATCAACACTGCATTTCTCCATTTCCATCAGATCTGAGTGGTTTCACCACAAACCAGTATACCAAACGTTACAACAGTTAGATTGTGATTGATGGTAAGTGCAGTGTTGGGTCACTGTGTGTCCTTATTGCAGATTGTATATTAGGCGTGGCCTGGATCCCTCTCAAGTAAGAAGACAGTCTTGAATGTTGCCAGTGTCTTTTAGGGATACTTTCAGAATAACGAGGAACAGACACAAAAGTGTGATAGCTGAGTGACATAAAGTTATAAGGTGCAATTAATCCATGAATGGAGCTTGGGTTGATGTCAACCACAGAATATTCCACTCACTGGTGGATTCTACGCTTAACGGGCCCCAAACTGCTCCCAGCTCAGAAATACCATTGATCACTCATCTGTCCCCATAGCAAACTCAGTAAAAGCAGGGTCACCACACCAAGATATGGCCATGGACACATTTGTACAGTTGGATCATATACTAGAAGGTTACTAGCAAGAACAAATAGCAACTGTCACAGTAGTAACTGAACCATGTGTGTGAGTGACAGTTGGATCATATACTAGAAGGTTACTGGCAAGAACAAATAGCAACTGTCACAGTAGTAACTGAACCATGTGTGTGAGTGACAGTTGGATCATATACTAGAAGGTTACTGGCAAGAACAAATAGCAACTGTCGCAGTAGTAACTGAACCATGTATGTGAGTGACAGTTGGATCATATACTGGAAGAGCAAATAGCAGCTATCACAGTAGTAACTGAACCATGTGTGCGAGTGACAGTTCGATCATATACTAGAAGGTTACTAGCAAGAGCAAATAGCAACTGTCACAGTAGTAACTGAACCATGTATGTGAGTGACAGTTGGATCATATACTAGAAGGTTACTGGCAAGAGCAAATAGCAACTGTCACAGTAGTAACTGAACCATGTATGTGAGTGACAGTTGGATCATATACTGGAAGAGCAAATAGCAACTGTCACAGTAGTAACTGAACCATGTATGTGAGTGACAGTTGGATCATATACTAGAAGGTTACTGGCAAGAGCAAATAGCAACTGTCACAGTAGTAACTGAACCATGTATGTGAGTGACAGTTGGATCATATACTGGAAGAGCAAATAGCAACTGTCACAGTAGTAACTGAACCATGTGTGTGAGTGACAGTTGGATCATATACTAGAAGGTTACTGGCAAGAACAAATAGCAACTGTCGCAGTAGTAACTGAACCATGTATGTGAGTGACAGTTGGATCATATACTAGAAGGTTACTGGCAAGAACAAATAGCAACTGTCACAGTAGTAACTGAACCATGTATGTGAGTGACAGTTGGATCATATACTAGAAGGTTACTGGCAAGAACAAATAGCAACTGTCACAGTAGTAACTGAACCATGTGTTTGAGTGACAGTTGGATCATATACTAGAAGGTTACTGGCAAGAACAAATAGAAACTGTCGCAGTAGTAACTGAACCATGTATGTGAGTGACAGTTGGATCATATACTGGAAGAGCAAATAGCAGCTATCACAGTAGTAACTGAACCATGTGTGTGAGTGACAGTTCGATCATATACTAGAAGGTTACTAGCAAGAGCAAATAGCAACTGTCACAGTAGTAACTGAACCATGTATGTGAGTGACAGTTGGATCATATACTAGAAGGTTACTGGCAAGAGCAAATAGCAACTGTCACAGTAGTAACTGAACCATGTATGTGAGTGACAGTTGGATCATATACTGGAAGAGCAAATAGCAACTGTCACAGTAGTAACTGAACCATGTATGTGAGTGACAGTTGGATCATATACTAGAAGGTTACTGGCAAGAGCAAATAGCAACTGTCACAGTAGTAACTGAACCATGTATGTGAGTGACAGTTGGATCATATACTGGAAGAGCAAATAGCAACTGTCACAGTAGTAACTGAACCATGTATGTGAGTGACAGTTGGATCATATACTAGAAGGTTACTGGCAAGAGCAAATAGCAACTGTCACAGTAGTAACTGAACCATGTATGTGAGTGACAGTTGGATCATATACTGGAAGAGCAAATAGCAACTGTCACAGTAGTAACTGAACCATGTGTGTGAGTGACAGTTGGATCATATACTAGAAGGTTACTGGCAAGAACAAATAGCAACTGTCGCAGTAGTAACTGAACCATGTATGTGAGTGACAGTTGGATCATATACTGGAAGAGCAAATAGCAGCTATCACAGTAGTAACTGAACCATGTATGTGAGTGACAGTTGGATCATATACTGGAAGAGCAAATAGCAACTGTCACAGTAGTAACTGAACCATGTATGTGAGTGACAGTTGGATCATATACTAGAAGGTTACTGGCAAGAGCAAATAGCAACTGTCACAGTAGTAACTGAACCATGTATGTGAGTGACAGTTGGATCATATACTGGAAGAGCAAATAGCAACTGTCACAGTAGTAACTGAACCATGTATGTGAGTGACAGTTGGATCATATACTAGAAGGTTACTGGCAAGAGCAAATAGCAACTGTCACAGTAGTAACTGAACCATGTATGTGAGTGACAGTTGGATCATATACTGGAAGAGCAAATAGCAACTGTCACAGTAGTAACTGAACCATGTATGTGAGTGACAGTTGGATCATATACTAGAAGGTTACTGGCAAGAGCAAATAGCAACTGTCACAGTAGTAACTGAACCATGTATGTGAGTGACAGTTGGATCATATACTGGAAGAGCAAATAGCAGCTATCACAGTAGTAACTGAACCATGTATGTGAGTGACAGTTGGATCATATACTGGAAGAGCAAATAGCAACTGTCACAGTAGTAACTGAACCATGTATGTGAGTGACAGTTGGATCATATACTAGAAGGTTACTGGCAAGAGCAAATAGCAACTGTCACAGTAGTAACTGAACCATGTATGTGAGTGACAGTTGGATCATATACTGGAAGAGCAAATAGCAACTGTCACAGTAGTAACTGAACCATGTATGTGAGTGACAGTTGGATCATATACTAGAAGGTTACTGGCAAGAGCAAATAGCAACTGTCACAGTAGTAACTGAACCATGTATGTGAGTGACAGTTGGATCATATACTGGAAGAGCAAATAGCAACTGTCACAGTAGTAACTGAACCATGTGTGTGAGTGACAGTTGGATCATATACTAGAAGGTTACTGGCAAGAACAAATAGCAACTGTCGCAGTAGTAACTGAACCATGTATGTGAGTGACAGTTGGATCATATACTGGAAGAGCAAATAGCAGCTATCACAGTAGTAACTGAACCATGTGTGTGAGTGACAGTTGGATCATATACTAGAAGGTTACTAGCAAGAGCAAATAGCAACTGTCACAGTAGTAACTGAACCATGTATGTGAGTGACAGTTGGATCATATACTAGAAGGTTACTGGCAAGAACAAATAGCAACTGTCGCAGTAGTAACTGAACCATGTGTGTGAGTGACAGTTGGATCATATACTGGAAGAGCAAATAGCAGCTATCACAGTAGTAACTGAACCATGTGTGTGAGTGACAGTTGCATCATATACTAGAAGGTTACTGGCAAGAGCAAATAGCAACTGTCACAGTAGTAACTGAACCATGTGTGTGAGTGACAGTTGGATCATATACTAGAAGGTTACTGGCAAGAACAAATAGCAACTGTCACAGTAGTAACTGAACCATGTGTGTGAGTGACAGTTGGATCATATACTGGAAGAGCAAATAGCAACTGTCACAGTAGTAACTGAACCATGTATGTGAGTGACAGTGACAATTGGATCATTTACTAGAAGGTTACTAGCAAGAGCAAATAGCAACTGTCACAGTAGTATGTGAGTGACTACTGCCTGTGGAACTTTACATCTATGTAGAGGAATATAAGATTATGATTCAGTGTAGCACTTGTGGACTGGATGTGATTAGGCCTCTACTGGCATCTGGCCATCTTGACAGATGATAGTTATTGTGCTTTTAAAAAAATGGCATAATAACCTCTGCAGATCACAAAGCCTGGGCTGAATTGTAAAGACCATGTATTGCCCATGCAGCATGATCCCTCTCTTGGCCTGCCTAGTTTACTCCAGAGATATAATACAGCTTTAGAAGCTGCCGGATCAGCAAAGCAATGCTCTATTAGAGCTTCAATCCTAGAACATTTGCCGACCAAGACTTAGGGCCTTAGTCTTTAGGTTGTATTTCCTTGCACCAGGATAAGGCTTGGACTCTCCCTAGTGCACTCCTCCGCCCCACATTCGGGGCTAACAGAAAGCAGGTAGTACCGTCTACTATCATACATTAACTCATTTGTATCTGAGCAAGACTTGACTCAGATAAGGCCTGGGTTGGTAATTTTCCATCCAAAGGTATTAGGTATTTTATTATCAACAGTCATCTGATGCCAATTTGGTTGATAAAGAACACATTAAAAAATGAAAGATATTTTGTTGTAATTATTGTTAATGTATGAAAAAAGGTGTTAAATGCAAGAGGATCCATTTCATTGCACTGAGTTTTATCCAATATGACTGTCTTACTCTTATTTCCACAGGGTGACCTGCTGAAAACATCACACAGGGCATGAACTCCGTAGCTCTATCGACAACCCAAGAGGTCACAGAAAAAAATTGCATGTGAACCAAATTATGGTGTCCAATAATGAACCCATGACCTTTGTAGCATGAGGCAGGCAACTTAACCATTTCCAATCAGAGGTCTTGCATTAATATATAGTGTGTTGTTAATCTAGGATCCTTTCATGGATCAAACAGATCAATTGTTATTTTAAGTAGCTGAATAATTTAATACTTTTTCAGTATCTTGAGTGCATCAGAAAGAGAACATTTACCAGCTTGCAAGAGCGCTCTCGTGTACTTGACCTGCTTTGCCACTCCTTGTCATCAGTATTGCGACCAGAGAAGGACACACTTGTGGCTAAGCCCAATCGTTGTCAGATAGAAGGAAGAGCATCAATGGTTGATCCTGGAAGGCAAGAATCAGTCTTATTTTGAATGTTTTGTTATTTAGAGGACAAAGGGAATGTTTCAGATGAGGCACTTCTCATTTGTTGTGTCTCCACTTTGAAATGGCTGAGAGGCTTGCATGTTTCAATTACCACAAGAGTTATGTCGATGGTAACCGTGGTAACACAGCTACTTGAAGGGTTTCTCATGTCAGACAGGTCAAGGGATAGGGACTAGACAAAGTGAGACACAAAATCTGCTACCTTGTAGGTAGACTTGGGGCAGTCAAAGGCTAGGGAAAGTAAACTCGAAAAAATGCTCGTCGACACCTGATGTATTGAGCCACAGGATTGAAGAGACATAACTCACTTTATAATGGAGTCAGATGAAGCACTTGAACGAAGTTTTAAATAGTATTAAAATTAGTTGCATATCCTTTACAGGATGTAGCAGTCAACTCCAGCATTGTTTGACTGTTTTAGATTCCTTGGACAAGTTTACGTTCAGTAGTTTGCCATTGCTTTCTGAATGACCGGCACCCATACCATTGTATCGAACACAAGTCAGTCTGCTATGGTTCAAATATGGTATGCTTCTTCTTCTTTTTATTCGTTCATCCAGAGTGTTTTTTCAGACGTAATTGCATTGTGCCAATTATATTTGCGCCTTTATGTTGGCACATCCGACTTCTGCGGGCGTTTGTTGACCGGGTTAGCCTTCCCGGGGAATGTGGTATGCGAGATTACTAATTACATTCGTAACCTCTTTGCCAAGGGCTGGCATATACTGTAGATGTCATCATGAGAATGATGGTGAACTGCTCGCCTGATATATTCTTTGTGCCTGTTTTCAGAAGAGCTGAAATGTTTGTACCTTGCTGCTGATACATCTCCTGACATTTTTTTACCAGGATAGTCTTCCTGGGAAGTTTTCTAGGCCATTCCACTTTCTCATTTACTTATTCTTCCTTTCTACTTCCCTTGTTATGCCCTTCAGCACCAGGTTAGGATGAACTTTCTGGACAGTGTCTCTGTGTTGGTCTTCAATCTAGGTGGTTTTCATTGTTTGTATTCCCATAATCCATCTCTTGTGGGGGTCTGCCTCTTGTTTTGTGTTTATTGCCATTTGAAGGTCAGTTTCTGTTGATATTTCATGTTGCATGACTGAACCAACTGTTCTGTTGCTTTTGTACATTATTTAGTACTGACATTGTTTTGACTTGTCATTCTTTATTTCTGACTCTTGTTTCTTTTTGTTACTCTTCTTCTCAAACATGTAGATCAGTTGTTTCTAGTTACCTCTTTTTCTTCACTGTAAGCTTTCATGTCTGAATATCATCATAACCATCATCATCATCATCATCATCATCATCATCATCATCATCATCATCATCATCATCATCATCATCATCATCATCATCAATTTAGTCAGTCTAAGGCTAGTGTCTAGATGTCTAATTGGGTCTCTCTCCTGTCTCCTGTTTTCAGTTATTCTTTTCAGCTCTACATAAATCTGAATCCTGATATTCTTGCATGCCTGCCTGATCTAGTTGCATCTTAGACAACCTCTATTTCTTCTTCTTCCCTGAATGTTACCTACTTGTATTGTCAATAGTAGACCTCCATGTTGTATGGTGACAAAGCCACATCAATGGTATATTTCAAGATTCGTAGATTTTGTGTGCAAGGATTCCATGTTTTTCCAACTCCAGGACATTAAGTAAGTGGCATTTTTGTCATTAAAACAATATATTTGTATCAATGTCTTTTTGTTTTAAATGCTGATGAAGACTTTCAAGCTACAGTGTCCACATTGTTACTTGTGATTGTATTTTTGTAAAGTTGACCAATTTCTCTTTCTTCTTCTTCTTCTTCTTCTTCTTCTTTGTTCATCCGGATTTTTTTTTCCGGACGTGACTGTGTTGTGCCTGTTTACAGCAGAGCTGTGTTCTTGTGCTGTTAGGCCGACACATCCGACTTCTGCGGGCATTTGTTGACCGGGTTAACCTTCCCGGCAATTTCTCTTTCCATTTTTATTGATTTTTTCGTTGTGCTTCTATGGCTTTGCTGCAGTTAAACCTGTTTCATTTATCTATTTCCAGATTAGGAACTGATCAAACTGACCCACTAGGACCTTATACATTTGATGTGGACTCATTGCTGAGTGATGCTACTGAGGCCCGTAAAGATTCTGCATATCTTCGCCGTGATGCCAGATGTAGTATTGATCGCATTGACAAGCTCAAACAAGCAGCACAGAAGTCAGTGAATGAAGGACTTGTTCAGAAAGTAGCAGAGACCGTAACTCTCAAGGTGGGGTCTCAGATTGGTCCAACTGTTCACGAAAAACAAGGCTTCTTTTCTCTCACTAGATATATGTTCTTTGTACATCGAGCCTATCACCAGATATATAAGAGATGAACCAGATGTGAAATTAAATGAGATGTGTTACACCACTCTCGTGGTGCTTGTAGCAAGAAATTAACATGAATTGCATAGCAAGAAATGAACATGAATTGCAACAATTGATAGACATCACAACCACAGAAAGTGATAAGAAAGGACTAAAACTAAACAACACAGAGCCAAAATTTGTGGCTATGGCCAAGGATAAAAAAGACAACCGGGGTGTATAGTGATAGCAAATGAGATAACAGCGAAACAAGTAGGGAGATTAGATTATCTAAGGTCAAGGATAATAACGATTGGGAAAAAAGTAACACAGAGATCACATGCAGAACAACCCAAGCAAGGGCATATATTATATTTGAGAAGAGGAGTACACAGTGCCTTCAAAGAATTAGATCAGATATTGCTTCTCAACTTTTTGGCTAAGATCAAAGTTGTAGATTTATTTGCACTTGATCTGGCCAGGGTGCAGAGACGGTCATCCAAACTGGTCCATGGTCGACCACAATGGGCCAAGAGGCACATAGTGGGACTAAAAGGCCTTAAAACAAAAATATATGACAAGAACAGTACACAGAACCCACACAGAGTTAAATAAAATATATATGAGGCACGTGAGAGTCCCGGCAGCTCAGTGGCTATCATGGTCGTCATGTGTTCAAATCTACATTGGAGTGGATTAACAAAAAAGTATTGATGTGGGCTTCCATGTTAACCCAGCCTAAAATAGGTACCAGCAACTCTCCTGGGAAGTAAAGGCAGCTAGTGTGATATTGACCACAGCATCCAGCAAATACCCCTTGGTCTGCAACAATACCAGGCTGGCTCCATATACACAATGCACCTGAGGGCATGTTAAAGGGCTCCTTTACTTATTTTCCTTTTATGAGGAGGGTAGCAGACATTTTTCTCAGATCTGTTATTTGGTTAGAGGAGTGGCTGACCTGATGGCTAGAATGCCAAGTTTTCTTTCGGGAGACCAGGGTTCGATCTATCAGTAAGGTGTGGATTGTTTTTCTGTCCGGGGCAAAAAGAAAACCCTAACCTGCATAGTTTGCGGTTGCTGCACTAGCCAAGCAGCATTAATTTCTCAGACTCAAGACTACCAGGCGTATACCACAAGGTACTATAGGCAGTAGATGACAGTTGTTTTTGTTATATTTGATTATGCATGCATCTACTCCGTCCTCTACCATGATCCTTCCTGCTAATGTCAACCTGAGTTCCTGATTCCGTTTGTTGTAGCTGCATGTAATCATCAGTTTGTTGTAGCTACATGTAGTCATCAGTTTCAGTAGCCACATGTAGTTAATCAGTTTGTTGTAGTCGCATGTAGTCATCAGTATGTTGTAGCTGCATGTAGTCATCCATTTGTTGTAGCTCCATCTAGTCATCAGTTTGTTGTAGCTGCATGTAGTCATCAGTATGTTGTAGCTGCATCTAGTCATCAGTTTGTTGTAGCTGCATGTAGTCATCAGTTTCTTGTAGCCACATGTAGTCATCAGTTTGTTGTAGCCACATGTAGTCATCAGTTTGTTGTAGCCACATGTAGTCATCAGTTTGTTGTAGCCACTTGTAGTCATCAGTTTGTTGTAGCCACATGTAGTCATCAGTTTGTTGTAGCTACATGTAGTTATCAGTTTGTTGTAGCCACATGTAGTCATCAGTTTGTTGTAGCCACATGTAGTCATCAGTTTATTGTAGCCACATGTAGTCATCAGTTTGTTGTAGCCGCATGTAATCATCAGTTTCTTGTAGCCACATGTAGTCATCAGTTTCTTGTAGCTGCATGTAGCATTCAGTTTGTTGTAGCCGCATGTAGTCATCAGTTTGTTGTAGCCACATGTAGTCATCAGTTTGTTGTAGCCACATGTAGTCATCAGTTTGTTGTAGCCGCATGTAGTCATCAGTTTGTTGTAGCCACATGTAATCATCAGTTTCTTGTAGCCACGTGTAGTCATCAGTTTGTTGTAGCTGCATGTAATCATCAGTTTCTTGTAGCCACATGTAGTCATCAGTTTCTTGTAGCTGCATGTAGCCATCAGTTTTTGTAGCTGCATGTAGCATTCAGTTTGTTGTAGCCACATGTAGTCATCAGTTTGTTGTAGCCACATGTAGTCACCAGTTTGTTGTAGCCACATGTAGCCATCAGTTTGTTGTAGCCGCATGTAGTCATCAGTTTGTTGTAGCTGCATGTAGTCATCAGTTTGTTGTAGCTGCATGTAGTCATCAGTTTGTTGTAGCCGCATGTAGTCATCAGTTTGTTGTAGCCATATGTAGTCATCAGTTTGTTGTAGCCATATGTAGTCATCAGTTTGTTGTAGCCACATGTAGTCATCAGTTTTTTGTAGCTGCATGTAGTCATCAGTTTGTTGTAGCCGCATGTAGTCATCAGTTTGTTGTAGCCGCTTGTAGTCATCGGTTTGTTGTAGCCATATGTAGCCATGAGTTTGTTGTAGCTGCATGTAGTCATAAGTTTATTGTAGCTACATGTAGTCATCAGTTTGTTGTAGCCACTTGTAGTCATCGGTTTGTTGTAGCCATATGTAGCCATGAGTTTGTTGTAGCTGCATGTAGTCATCGGTTTGTTGTAGCCGCTTGTAGTCATCGGTTTGTTGTAGCCATATGTAGCCATGAGTTTGTTGTAGCTGCATGTAGTCATCAGTTTGTTGTAGCCACTTGTAGTCATCGGTTTGTTGTAGCCATATGTAGCCATGAGTTTGTTGTAGCTACATGTAGTCATCAGTTTGTTGTAGCCATATGTAGTCATCAGTTTGTTGTAGCCACATGTAGTCATCAGTTTGTTGTAGCTGCATGTAGTCATCAGTTTGTTGTAGCTGCATGTAGTCATCAGTTTGTTGTAGCCGCATGTAGTCATCAGTTTGTTGTAGCCGCTTGTAGTCATCGGTTTGTTGTAGCCATATGTAGCCATGAGTTTGTTGTAGCTGCATGTAGTCATAAGTTTATTGTAGCTACATGTAGTCATCAGTTTGTTGTAGCCACTTGTAGTCATCGGTTTGTTGTAGCCATATGTAGCCATGAGTTTGTTGTAGCTACATGTAGTCATCAGTTTGTTGTAGCCGCTTGTAGTCATCGGTTTGTTGTAGCCATATGTAGCCATGAGTTTGTTGTAGCTGCATGTAGTCATCGGTTTGTTGTAGCCACATGTAGTCATCAGTTTGTTGTAGCCATATGTAGTCATCAGTTTGTTGTAGCCATATGTAGTCATCAGTTTGTTGTAGCCACATGTAGTCATCAGTTTGTTGTAGCTGCATGTAGTCATCAGTTTGTTGTAGCCACATGTAGTCATCAGTTTGTTGTAGCCGCTTGTAGTCATCGGTTTGTTGTAGCCACATCTAGTCATCAGTTTGTTGTAGCCACATCTAGTCATCAGTTTGTTGTAGCCACATCTAGTCATCAGTTTGTTGTAGCCATATGTAGTCATAAGTTTGTTATAGCCACATGTAGTCATCAGTTTGTTGTTGCCACATGTAGTCATCAGTTTGTTGTAGCCACATGTAGTCATCAGTTTGTGTTTCCTCACACAACTGGTGATAATTTAAAGACAGCATGTTTGCATTTTACAGCAACACATTAACCTTGGCATTGGTGAAAATCGGCATGCACTGAACAGAGCACAACGCTGGTATGATTCCACAGAGAGAGCTTTGGGATATACTCTGGTAGGTAAAGTTAACAGGATTACACAGATAATGACAAACACATGCACATACATACCACACACACACATACACACACACACACACAACTTTGCACATCACACACACCATTTATGCACCAGATCTACTACACACAAACCAGACCTACATCAATCAGACATAGATTTACACATTTAGACAAAAACAAAACCATAGAGAGATAAGTATAAGATATCAATCAGATGTAGACTTACACATACAGACAAAAAAAGAAATACAGAGAGAGAGAGGAGAGAGAGACATAAATGAGACACAGTAGAAATCCCCATAAATGATGAACAGGCATGCCTCTGATCAAACACTGACCTGATAGTCACATTACATATTATAATATAGCAAAATATTATCACCACTTAATATTGGATTTGTGGATTATGAAAAGGCCTTTGACAACATTCATAGGGAATCCATTTAGAGGTTTCTCTGACACTATTGGTTCTCACAGAGAAACATTATTTTAATAAGGGCAACAAATGAAGAAATGAAATATAGAGTTCAAAACAATGTTTTCCCGTAGTGAATTTGAATAACGAAGACACAAACAATAGATTGCACGATTTATTGCCTGGCATATTTCGCTGCATCTCGTCAGGTACATACTGCAGAAATCACACAACGTAAAGTGAACTAACTAGATAAATCCTTCAATCTGAAATATACACATATTCGCACAGTAATGTCAATTGTCTACCACGGTAATTTTAAACTGACTAACATGTCTTCCTGCTTGCACAAGAACAACATACGGAAGGCACTGTCTCTTTCAACCACATGACCACTCTCGAGCACATGTCTTGCGACCGATGAAGCAGGACTGTTCCGGTGTACCGACACACTGCCAGGCAATAAATTGTGCAATCTATTGTTTGTGTCTTCGTTATTCAAATATAGAGTTCTTCAAGAAGGGAAACTAACACAAACATTTGAAATAAAACAGGAGTGCAACAGTGATGTCTTGTGTAACCATTATTATTCTTACTAACTATAGACTGGGTTATGAAGACAACAATAGCTACCGTAAGAAATGGAATTCAAAGGACTCTGACAATGCAACTTGATAATTTTGATTTCACTGATGACATTGCTCTCCTGTCGCATACACTTAACCCAAGGCAGGAAAATAAATAAGAACAATAAGAATACAAAAGGCAAGAGAAGCTTTCATAACACTAAGAAATTTGTAGACATTAAACTTAGCACCAATCTTAGAATACTTCAGTTTAATGTTAAATCAATTCTACTATATGGATCAGAAACATGGATGAAGACTAAAAGAATTATGAATAAACTACAAACATTCATTAACTGGTCACTGCACATAATAGTGGGACTAACATAGTGGGACAAAATCACCAAAGCAGAGCTCAACAAACTAAACAAATTCTACTAAATCAAGTAGTGAGTAAAAGAGTAAAAGATGCTGAAACCTATAAATTAATTAGAGAAGTTACATGTAACAGTCAAAATTTTGGGGGCACATTATTGGAGAAATAAAGTAGAAAACTTAGTGACAGCTGGTAAAATGGGGGAAAAGCAAGGGAAAGATAAAAAATTAAATATCTGAATGGCTTGGCCATATAACATAGTCAGGACAAGAACACATGTGTTGCCGGGGCCCATACAGGGCAGCAAAGAATAGTAACACAGTTGCCTACCATGCACGTTGTAAGAGGCGACTAAGGAGGATATGGTTCCGTCGCCCTGCTACTGAGTGAGTGCATGGCACGACACTGTGAGCTGTGAATTTCGCTTGGAATGCTTTTAAATCTGTCCGCACTTTGTAGCGTGAACTACATGTTCGGAACGATGACAGCCGGCTGTTGCTGTATTGACTGGTTTGTCTTTTCGGTTCACGAGTGCATTATTCAGGAGACTCCCGGGAGTCATCGCTGGAGCTACGGAGTTCGTGCTTTGTGCTGCGCTTTCAGCGGGTCGCCCTGCGGAAAAAGACCAAGCCATATGGAATAAAGCCGGGGTCAATGAAGTCTTTCTGGTGACTGCCGTTTCCATTGACAATGAACTGTATTTCTTGTGGAGGACTTTTGTGTTGGCATTCTGGCGGCGGCATTATGCATAGTGTACCTGTGCGGGCTGTTGGTTTGCCGACACTCCTGTCTATTCCATTGTTCACATATGGCAGTGAGGAGCATTTTGTGTGATATTCACTGGCACAGGAACGGAGCATAATGGGGATGACCCGTTGTGGTGATAATGTGAGATGGTGAGCCATGAGCTCTATGATAATCGGCATAGCACATGATGACGATAATGAACACCACTTCCAATGTTTTGCACATCTTTTGGTGATTAGATTTTTAAAGTGAGTTTTAAATTTAATATCTGATGATAATGTTGTGAAATTTTCCTGCAATATTTCTTGAGTTAGCCTTGATGTCAATAGTTCATGAAACATGTTTTTGTTGCTGCATTTACAAAAAATACATATCAAATTCTGAAGTATTGTAAAATGAATGCTTTAGTATACAAACGCCTGTGGAGTATAATATTATATGATACATATATATTAAATATTATTCTTTCTCATCAATTAGGGACCTGTATGCTACTCAGATCTCACAACCAGAGAGCATCTCGACCGCCCTTTTGTGCGTATTTATCAGAGGCATCCAGGAACACAGCTTCCAGAGGCACAGGAAGTTATCAAGGTTAGTTAGTTGCATATCATTTACAAGACATTGCAGTCAACCCCAGCATTTTTTGGCTTTTTGTGATTTCTTGGCAAGTTTACGTTTAGTAGTTTGCCATTACTTTCTGAACGTCCATATTATGAGAAGACAAACATTGGAACATACTATAACAACTAGTAAGATTGACTGACTGACTGGCACCTTGCCGTCTTGACAGACGATAGTTTGTAAAATGGAGTTATACCTCTCCATAACACAAAGCCTAGGCTGAGTTTAGAAACCATGTGTTGCCCATGCAGCATGATTCCTCATGTGGCCTACCAAATTTACTTCAGAGGTAAAGTTACACCAATACGTCTGGAAGAAGACAAGCTGCAGAAGCTGCCAAATCAGAAAAGCAATGCTTTAATTGTCCACCTATCAGAGCTTCAATCCTAGACCAGATGCCAACTGGTAAGATTACTGGACAAATAAATAGCAGAAGGCAGTGAGAGAAGATTTTTGACACTCTTTTAGCACTTCACCTTCTTACTTTCACTTGAAATAAATTGTCTATGTCTGCAGTGTTGTCTCTTGTATAAACTTTACTGTCTATTTTAGTTCATTCAGTGTTCCTTAAAAGTTTGCTTCCACTGCTGCTTCTCTAGACGGAAGGTTTGTCTTGAAATATCATATTCAAGACAGTCTTGGAGTATGTGATCTGCTGTCTGAGAAGTCAATCCACATGTGCACATTACCAGATTTACCCCATAGCATGCTGTTTGTAAACAACTGACCAGGGTAGTCCCCAGTTCTTCAGCGGTTGTTGTGTGATGTTTTTCCAATCTTGGATCATCTTGGATCAGTCACATTGTCTCTCTCCATCCAACATATTTTCTCTTGGTTTGTCTCTGTCTCTTTTCCCTCTGATCTTTCCAGTTGTCACGATATTTTCCAATGCCTCCCTTCTCATCACATGACCAAAGAATTTGTCTCTTTCTTATAGTTGTATATAATGTTCTAGCTTGATTATCCTCTTTCAGGCAAAACGTTAGTAATTCTGGCAGTCCAAGGTATTTGCAAAATTTGTCTCCAGAACCACATTTCTGTTGCTTTACGTTCTTGCTAATTTGTTATTTCATATTCCATGATTCACTGCCATACAGTAAAACATGTTCTATGTAATATTTCAGCACTCTCTTTCTTAAATTCAATGATAGTGACTTATTGCTTAAGATACTTTGCAAGTTCTGAAATATAAGTTTTGCGTGACCTACTGTGCTCTTAATGTTATGTAGTGCATCTTCCATCTGATGTTAAAATTTATCCCAGGTTTTTAAATTTATCAACTTGGTTAAGTACTTTCACTTCTATTATTATTTTACCTTTTGTTGTTATCTTTTTCTTTGATATAACAATTGTTTCTGTTTTCTTGATATTCAAGGACAGTTTTTCTTTTTGCACTGTCTATTAGCACAATGTAGATCTTTTGCATTTTCCACAATAAGTACTGTTTTGTGTATTCTTAACATTCAATGGCTTTTTATGCACTAATTTTTGTTTTCAGTCCGGAAATAACTTGTTCCAGTCACTGTCTGCTACCAGCAGAAATATCGGGATGTTGAGGATTGCGCAGAAAAAGCTGAGTGATGACAAGCGCAGCAAGAGTGCTGCAGCCGATGTAGATAGCAGCGTGGTGCGCATGAGACGCTGCAAATCCAGCCACAGATGGTGCCTAGGAAGTGCATTTTAGAACATGCTGAATCAGTTTTGGTGTATATAATGATTGTGTAAGATTCTGTAGAGAATTGATGTTATCTAATCCTTTTTAATTTAGATGAGGGACTTGCACATTCTATAATAAATCTTGTAAGTAATAATAAAAAGTAAAGGACTTTTTTAACACCTTGAGATATATTGGATATATGGTGCTAACTCCATATTTTGTATAGATGAATCAGCATTTGATGATGTGATCAATATCATGCCACCTTTATTTCCCAAGATATTTCCTGGACCCAATTTAGACTGGGTCACCTTGGGAGCCCAGGTCAACCTTGTTTAAAAGTGATTTATTTTAAATGAAAGTTTGATCAAATAGAATATTATAATAGGGAATATATAAACATATGCAAATTTATACAGAGCTGTATGTGAAAACATATTAAGAGCTTCAGAAAGTAATGTGTTTATCTGTCTCATTAGATATTTATAGTAAATATGTTTAGCTCTCTGTGTAAACCATCATTTTTAGAGAATAGACCAGCAGAAAGGCAGAAAGTTCAGTAGAGAGAAGAAAGACTAGAAAATAAACAGATAAATAGACTAATAGAAAGGCAGATAGATTATTAGAGAGGCATATAGACTTGTAGAGAGGCAGATAGACTAGTAGAGAGGGACATAGACTAGTAGATAGGAAGATAGACTAGCAGAGAGAGAGATAGATTAGTAGTAGAGAGGGAGATAGACTTAGACTAGTAGTAGAGAAGCAGAGAGACTAGTGAATGGCATATAGATCAATAGAGACAGATAGACTAGTAGGACAGCAGATAGAAGAATAGAGTGACTTTGACCAGTAGGGAGATAAAGATAGAGTACACAGGTGAAGACTGAAACTATACAGATAGAAAGGTAATGAGAGAGACATGTCAATATTCATAGTTGGCTTACATTTTTTTGAAAGAAAATTCTTTCAGATCTAAATCTAAGAGGCCATCTGATTGGCCTAGGAAGTACAGATACACCTTTGAAAGAACAGAAGTGTTTTTAATTTTCAATTATTTTTACATGGAAGTTGAAATCATTTATTGCTTTCTTTTATTTTATTTTCCTGTTTGTATGCCTTCATGCTTTTCTCTTCTTTTATTTTCCTTCTTCTTGTAATTCTGGTTTTCTTTAATTTTTTAAAATTTTCTCTCTGCTTTCACTGTTTATTTCAGTCACTCTTTCTTTCCTTCACCATTCCTATTTTTGGTAATTATAAAATGCACATTCTGAAGCAATTTTTTGGTTCCTTTCTGAAATTATATCATTTGTTCTTTCCTAAACAAAGTATCCTTTAGTGAACTTACACAGAGAAGCCATAAAAAATATGTTGGAAAATGTGTGGCCTGACATTTCACTGCATCTCTCACAAGATCTCACTCTTAATTTATTTGTGTTCATTGCTGTCATCTCAGAATTACAACTTATATATGCCATTCTTAACACTGTTTTCAATAACACTTATTATTACCATACTAAATATTTGTAAAAAATGTATACAAATTGTGTTTCCAACATCAAATACGTCATGTCAATATGTATTTTGACAATCTAGAAAGTAGTATTATTACATAAAAGCATTATAGAAGTATCTATTTTAAAAGCAATTCACAAATATTGTTCTCAAATGATGTATCATTAAAGTGATTGCCATCTCTATATTTGTTTCACTAAAATGTTGTTAAGTTAATGTTTTTTTTTTTAAAATATTTATTCCCATGTCCTTTTAAGCTTTGTTGTTATTAATAGACCAGTTTTTTTCTTCTTCAAGCAGTTATCTGTGATAAACTATATTTGCTGGGGTTTTTTCTGCTTTATTGTTGACTGTTGTGAATTTGTTGTTAGTTTTATGTTTAACCATTAACATTTGTAGTGTTTATAAGTTCACTTGAATATTGCTGAAAATTACTGTGCTTTCAATTACTGTGTAACTCATACATATGTCTATAGTTTTTACACTTTATAACAATATGTTTAGCTCCAGGCCATTGAAGCTGTGGATTTTAGACCACTTTTGGACAAACTGTCTCTTGTTAACATAAATGTGTAAGAAAATATGCATAATCTCTAATAACAACTGAAACTTATACTGCTGCTTTTAAGCTTCCAGTGGAGCGAAGGCCATCAACCAACTTATAACAGGTTTTTTTAACTCATAGGGAACAGAAGGTCAATATTTGATAGTTTATAGTTTTAAGCACATGTAAAGAAAGGCCAATATTTGGGAGTTAATAGTTTTAAGCACATGTGATGGAATGTCATTATTTGTGGTCGATAATTTTTACCATGTTTTATTTCATTTTGTTTAGGATATACTTTTACAAATATTTCCTTTATAAGTCTATCAATAAAGCTTAGGGTGAAAGATTATGTGGAAATAATTTATCCTTAAGCTTTAATGGAGTTTGCAAGAGAGAGAGAGAGAGAGAGAGAGAGAGAGAGAGAGAGAGAGAGAGAGAGAGAGAGAGAGAGAGACATTGTAATCATTAAAAGTTAATGAAATAAATAAATATATTAGTATTGATTGGTGCACATAAAAGATATAGTGAAACAGAGAATTCTTGTCACTTCCGTGGTTGTTGACTGAAGTTGATGACATACCTTTCTTTGGATTACACTTTGTTTAGAGAGACTAGCAGCTCAAGCTTTAAAGAATAGGCTTTTTCTTACACTGAGTTGTGTCTATAGCTTTTACTTTTTCTGTTGTCTAGTGTGTTCTCTGATATCTAGATGTTCCCCTTATGTCTTATACATATACCATTCAATGCATGTGATTTTTGTCTCAATTTATTTTTATGTGAACCAGATTTTCAGTCTCTCTTTGGCAATTTCTGGGCAGTATTGTATGATAAGCTCTGGAGTTTACTTTGGTGTTCCACAACTGCAAGTGAGAGAATCTCTGAGCCCCATTCAGTAAAGATGTGCTTTAGGTCCTTAGTGTCCTGTTCTGATTCTGAAGATTCTGGTCTGCTGCCTTCTACCTAGCTTGTAGTTGCATTATGGTTTAATTTGTAATCTCCATTTTATTTTCTCAAGTTTTTTTTAAATAGCTTATTTAGGAGTGTCTTTGCTCTTTAAAGCTCTGGGATACATGGTGCTGCTAGAGGTTGCCCTTTGACCTTTGTCAGATTATCATACAGCTTTTCATTTCCAGGGGGATATCACTGTGGGCTGGTATCTATTGCAGTACTAGTTCTATTCTTCTGGACAGGTTATGAAATCCAACAGTTTGACCAATGTTAAAGAAGTGGATCCAAATAGTTGATTATGAATCCTCTGGATGAGTAAATGTTATTCTTAAGTCTAATGCATTGGCTCTCATGTTTTCTGAGCCCTGAAAAGATGTTGCATTTATAGAGTAAGGCTCAGGATTTCATTGTCAACAGTTAGTTAGTTAGTTAGTTAGTCGACAGATCATCCTCGTTGCACATCGGACCATTCAGTCCATAAGTGCTCGGATCCCCTCCTCAGCAAATCCCGCAGCGTGTAGCGGCTAACGACGCCAGTTCTGTGTTGGTTTATCAATCTTCTTTGGCTTCCTGCATGGTGTTCTTGTTTGGCCACCCCTCTTTTAATTTGCTGCTCTCGCAGTCTGGCCATTGTTATAGATTCACAGTCATCACTTGGTTCTTGCAAAAGTCTCACTTCTCGTAGAGCATTCAGAATGTCAGCCTGGTCCATGGCGCGTCCGCCCTCCACAGTAGCCTCACCTGCGAGCTTGTCAGCCCGCTCATTTCCTTGTACTCCCGCATGCCCTGGCTCGAAGATGAAACTAATCTTTGCCAGCCGAGACCGCTTCAGAGGCAGCAACCATTCTCTTCGGATCGACCCCTCCTCTATCCTCTTGATCATGTTCATTGAGTCACTAAGGAAACAAGCCCTAGTGAATGTCTGTGTCTCGAGCCATGTTATTGCTTTACTTACTGCCATGACTTCCATGGTCAGGCTACTTGTGGTTTCAGTGAAAGCACCAGAGTCCTCCTTCACAATTCTCCCTCCGGCCCGAGCTGTAAAGGCCCATGAGCTTCTCACATGTCGGATGACCGATCCATCTGTGTAGATAACCGCGTCACTGTCTAGCGAATTCTCGAAAATCAACGCTTGTACTTCAGCTTCAACAGCAGCCGGATTTTCTTGTCTGCATTTTCTATCTAGTTGGATGCAAACTGAAAAGGTCTGAAATTGTCAACAGACTCCAACCCAACGCCCAGAGAGAAAAGTAGCGAGTCAAGAATCCAATACACCCATCTGGAGATCATCCACCACATCCTGCACCCATCTTCTCTTTGACCTTTTGCAATCACTAATTAAAAAAGGGGCTTTTGTTACAGAAAAAGTTCTTAGCATAAGAGAAGAAGAAAAATACTGAAATGCTTCAAGATGTGGACATTAAAGAGAACTGACTCACACACAGCTTCATGTCTGGGAAACTGAAATAGTTTGGGCAGTTTAAACATCCCAGTGGTTTGGAACCAACAGTGATGGGATGGCATGGTTCCTGGAAATGGGGCAAGGGTGACCAGCTTGAAGATGGGCATGAGATTGGGCAAGGGTGACCAGCTTGAAGATGGGCATGAGATTGGCCAAGGGTTGACCAGCTTGAAGATGGGCATGAGATTGGCCAAGGATCGACGAGCATGAAGATGGGCATGAGATTGGCCAAGGATCGACGAGCATGAAGATGGGCATGAGATTGGCCAAGGGTTGACCAGCTTGAAGATGTGCATGAGATTGGCCAAGGGTTGACCAGCTTGAAGATGGGCATGAGATTGGCCAAGGATCGACGAGCATGAAGATGGGCATGAGATTGGGTAAAGGTTGACCAGCTTGAAGATGTGCATGAGATTGGCCAAGGGTTGACCAGCTTGAAGATGGGCATGACATTGGCCAAGGATCGACGAGCATGAAGATGGGCATGAGATTGGGTAAGGGTCGACCAGTTTGAAGATGGACAAAGGATATTGCAGACACCTTTAGCATGAGGGTGCATGGGGCAGGAGTAATGGCAAGAGATTAAGAAACTTTTCAGCCAGCTATGGTGAGAGCAGAGTTTTGTAAAGGATCTGCTACATAATGAGGATTTGGAAGCAACTAAGTTTCATAAAAAGAGCCATAATAATTGGCTGTTAATGCTGGAAAATTAGTAAACAAGCATAAAATACTTCAAAGCCACATAAAAATGAGATTTTACAGAAGAATGCAGAAAATACCCTGGCAAGCCAAAATGAGTAACTGAATTGTTTGCAACTTTTCACAAACAGCAAAAGGCAACAATAAGTATTTTTGGCCATATGATAAAAAGAAACAAACTGACATATGTATAACAACTGGAAAGATGTATAGAAAAAGAGATGGAAGAAGACAGTAAGAGATGATTCTTGACAGCTTTTCATCATACTGTTATTTACTGCCAAAATAATACCTTGCAGTGTATGGCACAGGGGTCTTTGAGCCTGAGGAATTAAGGCCACCTGGCTAGTGCAGTCGCTGGAACCGTGCAGGTTAGGATTTTCTTTTTGCCCCCGAGAGAAAAAAAATCCCACACCTTACCAAGGATTCGAACCTGGGTTTCCCGGAGGAGAATCCAGTATTCTAGCCACTCGGCCAGCTGCTCCACACCATCTCTTTCATCAAATAGGGGAAAATGTCAACAAGTGTGTGGAAACATTCAGCTGGGGATCGTGGATTGTGGAGAAGCATTATCGCCTATAACTATTGGCAAGGCACTTGATGTTAATGGTTCTGTATTTATGGTTACTTATCATTATCATCATCTTCCACTTTTGCCATCAAGCTTCTAGTGGAGGAATAGTTGATGCTCCAGCGCCCAATGGGTGGCACTGTATATTGTTATTCTGTGTGACTTATAATTGTATTAATGTGATTTCTTGGATGGTTGGACTGATTATCCAATGTTCTTTTTTTGTGTGTTGAGTTTTTGTTTCAATCAGATTACCCTGTTCAGCCTTAACTGATTAAGTGGCATGGGATGATTAATCGTCTTAAGCAACTTTCCTGATCCTCCATGGGCTTATATGCAATAGTTTTACTTATGCAACTTCCTTTAATTTGATATATCATACAATTTGTCTGCTACCATATTAACAACTTTGAAGTCATGAATGTGACACACCCCTACTTTCCATTTCCGCCATTCAATTTTGTTTAGTCTAAACCTACTTTTTGTTTGCCTGGATGTGAGGGCCTGGCCGCTACTCACCTCCTGCTCTTGGAGGTTTGATGCTGAGCCAGCAGCATCTTCAGTCTAGCTTGTTCCAGACGTACTGGTCATCCTTTCCTCTGGAGAAAGCAAAGCAAGGCCGAGAGAGGGATCATGCTGCATGGGCAACACATGTTCTCTGAATCCATGCCCAGGCATTGTGCGATGGAATTCTAGCTCTAGTTCCAATCCACATACTTTTTGTCTGTAAAGACGGCAAGATGCCACTTACTTTTTGTTTGGTACTGAATCTGTTAAACAGGTTATAATTGGGGTAGTTAGTTGGGGGATTATTTTCTGTTGGACAATTTTTTTAAAGGCTATCTTTTGCTTCTTTATTTTTCAAATTACCATGTCATTTAATACGCTGTTTAGAAAAATTCTTCTTAGTTTATTTCTTTATTCCCTATCCATATTCTATTCCTATTCATGATTTTGTTCTGTTTTTTTTTCTTAAGCTCTCTTATTGCATCTCTATACCAAATTGTTCTGTTCACTGCCTGTTAGTTATTCCAAATCATTTGCATGTGTATGTTACATTATTATTTGAGTTCTACTTATGTATTGTTTGTAGCTCTTTTTCATTGTTTGCATGCAGTAGTTCTGTGATTGTTATTTCTTTATTTTTGATTTGTTAATATCTTGTTGGGTCTTCTCCTTCTTTATTATCTTGTAGGCAGTTTATTAAGAAGTGGTGTATGTTTTTGGTCGATGTCATTCTGAGCAGACTAGTTCCTCCCATTTGAATGCTTCTATTCCTAACCTCATTTTCACATTTCTTTTTATTTGTTTGCTGATATTTTTATTTTTTTATTTTATTTATGTTTTTCCATTTGGCTCCTTTATTAACTGGAATGTTTTTCTTACTTTCTCTTCATTTTTTGCATCCATTCTTTGGGTGTTTTGTTTCTCTTATTTGGCTTTTCATTTCTGTTTTATTTAACCCTATTTTTGTTTCTCTTTTACTGTTGGCTCCCTCTTTAACAGTTTTTTTGTTTCCTGTTATTTCTTTATGTGTAGGGACATATGCTGTTGTTACATTGCACACTTCTAATTTTAGCTGTGTGGTTAGGTTAAATATTTCTTCTCTTAAGTCTGCTCTCCTATACAATAAAACTCTCCGGTAACTATACCACTGCTTGTTTGTGAGGGCAATATATGGTTATCTCAGAGCTTTCAATATTGCTTTCATTTCTTCTAATTAAATTGATGTTTTTGTTATTTTATAATCACAGCTGATTTCTAACTCTGAAATTACCACTTCTGCTCCTATTTTCCCATTATCATTTTAAGATCCACCGGTAAATAGTGCTAGAATAGCTTAGATTAGCTTGTTTATATTTCTTAGACTAGTACTTTTACAACTATTTTTTCACTGGTTTTGGCCATTTCTTTAGTTAACCCATAATCTATTTCTGTCGAAACTAATTTCCAGTGTTGATGTTTAGGTCTGTCTAGTAACTCTAGTTTGCTGACTTTTATTTTGTTTTGTTTAAACTTTTATTCCATACAAAACAATGTGTATTTACACAGAGCATTGCATGTTTTCCTGTACGTTTGTGAATATATGTATCTGTTTATTTCATTATCCCTGTCCCCTTCAACCTCAGAAAAGAAGTAACAATTAGGGTCCATCCCAGCCTCAGATTAATAATCATGTAACCAAATCAGTCACAGTTTGGATATTAATTTGAAAGGATTGTTGTCAATATGGGGTAATAATTAACTAATTATTTGTGAATACAACAAATACATTCATATGATGATATTAAATTCATAGTATGATGCAAGTACCTACACATTATGTGATGATGATGATGATGATGATGATGATGATGATGATGATGATGATGATGATGATGATGATGATGATGATGACGATATCATGATCATCTAGATTGCTTAGTTCCAACATTTCTATTGTGGGGTGAGAAATGTGTTTATGTACAGATGTGGAAAGTGATCGTTAAGAATAACAGTATTGTAACTTTCGATTTCGATTATACAGTTACCTTACCCCGTTCAACCTCAAAGAGAAGTTATTAGGGTCCATCCCTGGCTCAGTTTAATAATCCTGCAACTGAGTCAGCCACAGATTGCGGCTGACCACGGTTTTGCTCACACAGGATATTAATTTGAGGGTGATTGTTATAACTTCATCAGTATTCTACTTCTTCTTATGTCAGGTCCTAGTCCGATATTACTGAGCTACCATATGACAGTAGATGGTACTACCTGTTTTCTGTCAGCGCTGAATGTTGGGTCTAAGTGAGATATGACTGAGCTACCATATAACAGTAGATGGTACTACCTGTTTTCTGTCAGCGCTGAATGTTGGGTCTAAGTGAGATATTACTGAGCTACCATATAACAGTAGATGGTACTACCTGTTTTCTGTCAGCGCTGAATGTTGGGTCTAAGTGAGATATGACTGAGCTACCATATAACAGTAGATGGTACTACCTGTTTTCTGTCAGCGCTGAATGTTGGGTCTAAGTGAGATAAGACTGAGCTACCATATGACAGTAGATGGTACTACCTGTTTTCTGTCAGCGCTGAATGTTGGGTCTAAGGGAAATATGACTGAGCTACCATATAACAGTAGATGGTACTACCTGTTTTCTGTCAGCGCTGAATGTTGGGTCTAAGTGAGATAAGACTGAGCTACCATATGACAGTAGATGGTACTATCTGCTTTCTGTCAGTGCTGAATGTTGGGCAGCAATCATCAAATCCGACACCCCACATTGTGCCAACGTCTTTGGGCGGAGTGCAGTTGGAAGGGTACAAGCCTTACCCTGGTGCAAAGATATGCGACCTTAAGACTAAATGTCATGACAGAGCAGACCAGACCCTAAGCCTTGGTTGACAACTGGTCTAGGATGGAAGCTCCTACAGGTGGACAGTTAGAGCACTGCTTTGCTGATCCGGCAGCTTCTGCAGCTCGCCTTGTTCCAGTCGTATTGGTGTTACCTTTCCTCTAGAGTAAACTAGACAGGCTGAGAGAGGGATCATGCTGCATGGGCAACACATGGTCTCTAAATTCAGCCCAGGCTTTGTGTTATGGAGAGGCATAACTCCATTTTACAAACTATCGTCTGACAAGACGGCAAGGTGTCAGTCAATTCTACTTCTGTACGGTTAAGGGGGAAACAATTTTTGTTACAAAAGCGTTGTCATTACTTAGCCAGTATTATGTCCCTTGTGGTGAAAATATTCTATTTTGTGTTCATTACCATGACCCCATTCAACCTCAGAAGAGAAGTTATAATTAGAGCCCATCCCAGCCTCAGATTAATAATCCGGTGAGTAAATCATATTGAAAGGGTTCTTTACTAAAGGGACCTAATCCTGGCTATAGACTAAAGAGATTAAAGGCAGTGGATTGATTTCATTACTCCAAGTCCTATCCCCTATGGCCTGGTCTACTTTCTCCTGAATGGCCTGCAAAAAAGCATCACATCCATAGCCCAGTGAATTGCGGCCATTACCCTCTTTGGTCTTTGGATAACAACCACCTTCAAATTAATATCCTGTGTGGGTGAAACCGTGGTCAGCCTCTATTTGTGGCTGACTCAGTCACTGAATCATTAATATGAGCCAGGGATGGACCCTAATATAACTTCTCTTTGAGGTTGAACGGGGTAAGGGTAATGGTAGAATTGACAATCGAAATAAGCCACATTTAGGAAATTATTTGAAAGGGGTTGTTATCCATAGGAAGTAATGACTGAATGAGAAAGTATATGCCCCTTTTCGATTTCGATTATACCATTACCCCTACCCCGTTCAACCTCAAAAAGAAGTTAAATTAGGGTCCATTCCTGGCTCAGAGTAATCATCATGTGATTGAGTCAGCTACAAATAGTGGCTTACCACTGTTTTACCCACATGGGATATTACATTTTTAAAATGGTTTTTACATTTAATTCAGAGTGGGAGCACTTTTATTTTCCTGACAATGATCGTCACATAATATGGGATATTAATTAGAAGGTGATTGTTATCCAAAGTGGGAGATGGCGAGGATGCCCCTTTGGATTTCGATTATATCATTATCCCTAGCCCATTCAACCTCAAAGAGAAGTTATATTAGCGTCCATCCGTGGCTCAGATTAATAATCCTGCCACTGAGTCAGCCGCAAATAGTGGTTGCCCACGGTTTTACCCACATAGGATACTAACTTTTTTTTTTTTTTTATTCAAAGGGGGTATTGGCGAATTAGGGTCCATTATGAATACAACAAATACATTCATATGATGATATTAAATTCATAGTATGATGCAAGTATCATTGCCGTCTTGACAGACTATAGTTTGTAAAATGGAGTTATGCCTCTCCATAACACAAAGCCTGGGCTGGATTTAGAGACCATGTGTTGCCCAAGCAGCATGATCCCTCTCTCAGCGAGGGTGCCCCTTCAAAATAAAGAGAAGGGGGAAACTGTAAATTATTATACTTTTGTCAGTATTATATTATTTGAGAGATAAGAGAAATGGGAGGAGTATCAATAATTATAAATTAACCAATAGTAACTTCATAAAGGAAAAGAGAAGGGAGAACAGTGGTAATTACTATGATTTGGCCAGTATTTTCCCCCTTGAAGACAAAGAGAAAGTTCAACTTTGTCAATTATTATAATTTAGCCAGTATTAACTCCTTTGAAAACAAAGAGAAAAGGGAATTCGTCAGTTAATATAATTTTGTAAATGTCATTTGAGCGACAAGAGAAATTGGAAAACTGTTAATGATTACAACTTGGGCAGTATGTTCAGGGAGGAAAAAGAGAGAGAGAGAGAAGGGAGAGGGGATTGTCATTTATTATTACTTGGTCAGTATTGCATTCGGTGCAGGCGATGAGAAAGGGGGGATTTTCTCATTACTCATTTTATGAATGTAGGTAAGGAATCTAGCACTGGTCTAGCAAACCGGTAGGAAATTTACTTGATCCTAAAATTCTGCTCAAGATTCGTGGAGGAAATTGGAGGAAAGGTGCTAGTCACAGGCGCCGGAACTTCAATTACCTCTCCCCACGATGCCTAATGGCATAAGTGGAAGAAAAACTAACAAACTCATTTTTGCTGGATTGACATTAAATCCTGGCCAGTCTTGAAAATAGGCCTGGATGCACATTCGAACCCATGGCCACCAGGCTGGTGGGCAAATGTCTACCCACCATGCTAGAGTAGCTTCCGTGTCTCTATGGGGAACAGGATAGAAGGACAATTAAAATTACAATACCTTTTTATTACGTGACAAGACAATTGCCTGAATCATGGGTGCTCAAAGAATATATACTGTTCAAAAAAAAAAAAAAGCCTGTGTCTATCTGGTCATTAACTTCTCATGGTTACCCGTGATAATAATCCCGTGAAACTTAATGACCACAAAACTCTCTGACCATATTATTGAATGCCTATAAAATAAAATGTGCGTGTTTTTTTGTTTTTATTTGAAGAGTATAGTTGATATTTTAGAGTGTAAACCCTAAATATTTTTGTATCACTTTTATTATATCACTCTCTTGTCAGTATTAATGATCACATGCACGTTGTGTTTGTATGTTGCTGAAATCTCAATGTTTAATACATTTAAACGACATAATACAACCATACAGTTATCATCATCATCATCATGTGCCTTGCAGATTGTTGTCGGTGTTCATATCTCTCCACAGATCTCGTTCTTGTATGTTCTGGATCAACTCTTTTGACAGTATTCCTCCATGCAATAATCATCTTAGACTATCAGGCATTGTTTCTCATGGTTTGCCTCTGCTTCTTCACCTGCTGATCTTTCCAGTTGCCAGGATGTTCTACAATGTCGGTCATCTCATTATATAACCTAAGATCTCCATTTGTCTTGTTATTTATTTATTGTAAATAACGCTCTACTTTCATTAGCCTTTTCCAGGCAATCATGGTTACTCTGGCCGTCCAAGGTTTCACAACATTTGTCTCAGAAACCACGTCACACTGCCTCCAAGCTATCCAAACTTGTTTGTTCACACTCCAAGTTTTGCTGTCATACAGCAGAACAGGTTTCATGTAAAATTTCGCAGTTCTCTTTCAGACATTGAATTAAAGTGATTTATTACAACAGGTACTTTTCATCTTCTGAAATGCAACTTTTGCTAGGTCTATTCTGCTCATAATCTATCTCATGCATTTTCTATCTGATATGATTTCCCCCAACTATCTTAATTTATTTATTTTCTTGTATATTGTAATATCACATTTTGGTATTATCAACTTCTACTAAAATTAGAAGAAAATTAGTCATCAACGTCTACCTAAAACGTGATTTGCGGCCTACTTACGTTATAAAACGAATTTCAGAAAGGTGAGAGGTATAGAACCGTAAAGTATGGAGGAAAACACAATATCAAGTAATCGGTTCGCCACCAGTTGAGAACGATTGCTCTATAGCACTGCCTTAGACCATACAATATCATATCTCTCGGTCTGCCTTTCCCGTCGTCACGATATTTTCCAATGTGTGTCTTCTCATTACATTACCACTGTTTGAAAAAAAATAACAACCAGGAAGATTGAGGGTGTTGGGGACAAGAGGTCGACAGAGGAAGAAGACGCTAGATGGCTTGACAGAGTAGTATGAAAGATGATCAGCTGTCTAATTTATCAGAATAAATAAGAAAGATCGATGTGGAGGACATCATGCACCACTCATCGAGGTACATGGTGATAATGATGTTTGTCAGGTGAACAAGTAGGTGGATTTATGCAATCAGCATTGTTTCATCACATTTATTAAACACATCATTTGAAGAATTGCGTACACATATGTGCGAATGTATGTATTCTGTCTCAACAGTCAATATTGCTTTCCCAGCTGTGTTTCATCTCCCGTGTTAAACTCATCACTTGAAGAATTGCGTACATATGTGTGAGTGTAATAGCTCAGTGCGGGTAAAATATTATAGTATGTGCGAAGTTGAGGGAGAGAACCCTAGTTAAAAAACAAATAATGTGTTGACATCTGAAGTGTTGTCTAAATCGAGCAAGCAGCACAACTTAGTTATAACGAAGACACAATGCGCATGCAGCGTATCATCCCGTCAACTGGAAGTTGCCATCTTAAGTTTCTTTTCTCTTGCTTGTCCTGTAAACAATATTGGTTGTCTTGTGTCTGATTTATAAACATGTTGTGATATATTTACTACTTTCGTTTTATCATTGTGATATTTTGCATACAGCCTTTTCATCCAGTGGTGTGCCCTGCGCGGAACTTTGCCACCATAACAGTCTTTCAAAATTTATCATAAGCCAGAGCTTTTTTTTCGCCTGTGCACTAATTGTCCAGGATTCGCAGCCGTATGTTAAAATTGATCCTATGTAACTTGCAAGAACTCTTCTTCTAATTTTCAAGGACAGTGACTACACGTTCTTCATTTGATAGAATGCAGCGTTTCAGTGTTTGCTTGTCCCATTATGCTCTTTATCTCAGTGGTGCATCTTCCATCTGATGTAATCCATGTGCGTAAAAATCTGAATTTCTGCACTTGCCTCAAAATAACGTCATTTACTTTAATTGCACAATGCAATAGAAGAATGCTGAAATTAATTGCACAGCCAAAATGAGCAATCTGGACATTTTAATGGAAGCTGAGTCGCAAAGACAACTTATCACAAACATCAGAAAGAAGCAGTCATCATTTTTTGGCCACATTATGAGAAGACAAAAACTGGAACATGTGACAACTGGAAAGATTTACAGAAAGAGAGATAGAGGAAGACAGCGTGAGAAGATTCTTGACAGTTTTGTGTCATTGCACGGAAGGGAGTCAACACACGAATTTCGCCCACGCCAGCCGGCAAGACACTGGATGATGATGATAAGTCAGTTGTGCTGTCTCTGTTGCTGTAATATGTAAATTATCTATCATAACCTGTGCCAGTCTACTCTGCGTTTGTATAGTGTCATCATATAATGGCCGTTCCGGTGCGGAACTTACCCCCATAATAGCCTTTAGAAATGTCTCTCAATCATGTCATTTGTCCTGCCTCTGATGCTATGACATCTGGAATCCGTCTACGTTGTATTCTTCCTTCCCAGTATACTTCCTTCCATAATAATCTTTTCCAGACTTGCTGGTCTTTTTACACGCGCAAAATATTTATTTTTCCTGAGTTTTATTTTGTTCTAGTATCCAATCTTCTACAATACTGAACTCTTGCTGGAAACATCTAATCTGTTCCCTGACTTTTGTTTTCTTTCTGTTCCCTGACTTTTGTTTTCTATCTGTTCCCTGATTTTTGTTTTCGATCTGTTCCCTGACTTTTGCTTTCAATCTGTTCCCTGATTTTTGTTTTCGATCTGTTCCCTGACTTTTGCTTTCAATCTGTTACCTGACTTTTGCTTTCAATTTGTTCCCTGACTATTGTTTTATACATGTTTCCTGACTTTTGTTTTCTATCTGTTCCCTGATTTTTGTTTTATATTAACTATTGTAGTTTTTAGCAGAACAATGCCTGTTCTTATTTTAATTTATGTCATTACATTGCATCGCCCATCAGCAAAGACTCTAGATATTCAACTGCTCACTTTGTATAATTTCTCTACATTGATAAATATATCGGTTAAAACATTTGTTTCATTGATTTTGTTTTTGTTGCATTGAGATATAAATTTTGATTTTAACAAAAACATACATTCCACAATATAATAAGGCAATGAATGAATCACCCAAATAAACGAGAAGTAGATTGTGAGCTTTACTAAAACACGACTACAAGAGACAAATTGGACGTTGCGGCCAAAGCCTTCGTCAGCACAGGACAAACAAATACAAACCAACACAAAACTACATGAAACACACTATGACAATATTAAACTATTAAACTAATTAAAATTCAATGTACTCATCTGAATACCGTGTCCTAGCTTGGAAGGTCTGACACACGTAGGGCGCCAGTGGATCAATAGACCGGATGTAGACCGGACAATTTCAAAGTATTCCATAAAAGACTACTTGACCATCTATACCATCTCAAAGTCTCCCACATAGACTATTTGAACATCAATTCAATTTCAAAGTATTCCATAAAAGACTACTTGACCATCTATACCATCTCAAAGTCTCCCACATAGACTATTCGAACATCAATTCAATTTCAAAGGTTTCCATAAAAGACTACTTGACCATCTATACCATCTCAAAGTCTCCCACATAGACTATTTGAACATCAATTCAATTTCAAAGTATTCCATAAAAGACTACTTGACCATCTATACCATCTCAAAGTCTCCCACATAGACTATTTGAACATCAATTCAATTTCAAAGTATTCCATAAAAGACTACTTGACCATCTACACCATCTCAAAGTCTCCCACATAGACTATTTGAACATCAATTCAATTTCAAAGTCTTCCATAAAAGACTACTTGACCATCTACACCATCTCAAAGTCTCCCACACAGATTCCTTGGTAATACCATCCCAAAGTATACAAAAGGTGTGGCATGAGTTGGTTGAGCGCGTATGCTCCACTGGGAGATGAATGACAGAAGAAGATTGGCCTGTCAGCAGAAGCAGAAGAGGAAGAAGATACTAAATACTTTTAAGAATTTTCTGCAAATAATCTGAGAAATAAAGTTGGCAGTTGGTCACCTCACCTCAATATATTGTAACTTAGTATATGTGAGCCGGCTCTGTGGCGAAGGGGCTACGAATGCAGTTTGTAATCCTACATGCAGCGTTCGAAACACAGCTGCAGGTGAGTTGGAAGCAGACCACCGCTTTGCGTTGGTTTTCACACAATGGTATGAGTCCTGGTCGTTTGGAAAAACGATGGCAAATTACTGAACGTAAACTTGCCCAGAAATCTCAAATAGCCAAAATGCCGGGGTTGACTGCTATGTAGTGTAAAGGATGTGCAACTAACTTTCGTATATGTGAAAGATTAACACTTCACACTTCTATACTATAGAAATGTGCACCATAGTATTTGCTAAGAGATTACTTTGATCTTTTACGACAACCTAGGTTAGGTTGAAAGTTGTTGTTTGTGATTGTGATCACTAATGTCTCAGAAATAAGCACATTCCTTAGACATATTTTGTTTCTTTAATATGTTTCAAGTAGTAAACTTTTTATAAAGCAAACTATGCTCCGTGTTACTGTTACATTTTCATTTTCATGTAGATTTCATTATGTGGTATATAAAATATCAAGTATACGCATTCATTCACATAAGCTGAGTTGACCAGTTCTCTTCCTTACACTGTCGTGGACAATGTGGAGTCAAGGACACCTAGCAACGCAGTGGACACCTTGTCATTCAAAGTCCCTCCACCGCAGCCATGCTGTAAAAGCAGTCACAGGCGGAAGCGAGCAGGATGCCATGTTAGGTCACTTTCTGCAGCAGAAATAACAGTAAGGGGAGGGAAGGACGCAGCCATCAAACACAATGACACTAACCTATAGGAAGAACTGACTTCTCCTGGGTGCATTCAGACATGCGGCTGTGGATGGGTTGCAAAGAAGGTAATGAATATGACAGCAAGGGCATTCATTTTTGTATAGCAAAACACAGATAAGACGGTGGCAAATGGGACCAAACGGCAGGGGAAAGAAAGTTGGCTTTCTCCTGGCCAAATCAAAATGTCCCGTGAGAAAGAATCAGATGTCGATTCACCACGTGCAAGACTTTCACCTTCCTGAGAGCAGGGTGATTGTCAGGTAGGCACATATAGCTGCACACTGATGAGTGCTGGTTTGGTGTAGCAACAATTACATCACCAGTGAACATGTCTTGAAGCTGACATACACTGTTCAGACGCATAACAGGTGACAGACACCTGGGAGTTATGACCCGGCCCTTAGGAGTGTAAATAACTTAATAAGATAAAGAGACTGAAACATTCATTTAAGGGGGACTACTAATGATAATCAGAAAGCTTCTGGTGTGATTGCTCCATGCTGAAGTTTATATGACTACTACTACTACTGCTGCTGCTGCTGCTGCTATGGTAGTAGTTGTAGTAGTAGTAGTATTTTTTGGGGGGGTTTTCACATATCCTTTACAGGACATCGCTGTCAACATCAGCATCTTTCAGCTGATTGTTGATTTCTTGGCAAGATTACGCTCAGTAGTTTGCCATTGCTTTCTGTGCGACCGGTTCACATACCCCTAAGTTACCAACGCGGCGAGAACCGCTACCGATTCTAGCGCAGGTTACGTTCCTCACGTAGTAGTAGTAGTACTGATAGTAGTAGTAGTAGTAGTAGTAGCAGTAGTAGTAGCAGTAGTAGTAGCAGTAGTAGTAGTAGTAGTTGTATGTGATTTGGGAGCTTCAGTGGCTAGCATGCTCGCACACTTCCCTGCCGGCCATGTGTTCAAACCTCCATCAGGATGGGGAATTTACCCCACATACCCGGGCTTCCAAGTTGACACAGCATAGAGTGCGCACCAGAAAATGTACGGGGATATAAAGGTGGCTGCCGTGATATTGACATCCGTCGAGTGCTGATTGGTACATGGAAATATAAGTGTTATCATCATATACCCATGGAGCTGTAGTGGGGCAGTGGCTAGCACACTTGCTTGTCAACCCGGTCGTCGTGGGTTTAAATCCTCATACAGACGGGGACTTCGTTTAAAATTCACCCAGCCTAAAATGGGTACCAGGAAATGTTCAGTAAAGACAGCTGGTGTGGTGGTGACCACGGGAACCATTGAATGCCCATTGGTCGATACAAATTATGGCACTAGCACCATATACCCAATACACCTTGGGGTGAGGGAAAAGGTCATTTACTTTAGTTGACAAAACACACAGAACCTCTCCATGTGTGGGAAAAGGTCGTTGTGGGAAAAAGTCCTTTACTTTAGTTGACGAATCACACTGCATCTCTCAAGGTTTGGGGAAAGATCCTTTAATTTAGATGACAAAACACACAGTACCTCTCAAGGTGTGGGGAAAGGTCCTTTACTTTACTTGACAAAACACACAGTGCCTCTCAAGGTGTGGAAATGTACATAAACTGAGCTTAGGCCTAGGGAAGTACTCTTAAAAGCACATATACTGAGATTAGGCCTAGGGATGCACTCTGATGTCCACACGATTTAGGTGTCATTATCAACAGACTTCAATCCAGTGTCACAGTACGAAAAGAAACTAAACAGTTGGTGCATTGGTGGAGTATTGATGCAATGACAAGGCCAACGGGGTTGCGGCCTTGTGAGAGCACGTGTACACCTCGGAGGAGCAAATTTATCACTATAGTCTGGCAAGAATGAAGCAGCGAGGAGTGACGAGGGGAACTGGCCGTCGCTCGAGGCTCAGAGGAAAGGCGAGACGGACATATAATCAGAATGCTACTGGAACTATTGGTGTTGGAACTCTTAACTGGCTGCCAAAAAAAAAAAAAAAAAAACTCCGGGCATGTATTTTCGTACAAATGAATGTTTATTGGTCTCATATCACAAGCTGACAGGTAACTGAATGTCCTATACTAGGTATAATCAAATCATGGCGTGTTCTCATTCCCCAAGCTGCATATCAATTTTAGTTTCAGAGAATGCTGGGGACTCCCCCAAAGTTATCAGAGTTATGGATGAGTAAATAAATAGGTATTAATTGGCATTGACAGCTCCAGATAAGAATAAGATGGGATACAGCTAAACACCTAAGGGTATATACTAGACAACAGAAAAGATGTGAAATTTATAATGGGAAAATAAGAGTTGAAGTGGCCAGTGCCATCAAAGTTGTTACCTTGTTGGGTTAAACTAAGCATTGTTTAATAATACATGGTGCATGTAGGATGGATTAATTAATCCTTAAATAAAGCCACTCTCTACTTCTTAGAGCCATATTTAGTGGCTTGTGGTATATCTGTATAGTTTCATCAGTAGTGGCAGAACTGATTTTTACAAAATAAACAAAAGCAGCTACGTTAAGATCCTGCTAGTTTTAGATGTGAGTTAGTAAACAAGATCACAGCTCTTAACTGTATGATAGAGGTCAGCATGGCCGAATGGATAAGAGCGGTCGTTTTTAAACATCTGGTGTGCTGATGCTGGGGTAGCGGGTTCAATCCCTAAACTGGTAAGTTGGACTAAAATGTTGACTTCTCGTCCTTGACTTGGGGACGTAACTTACAAGTTGAAGTGTGTTCGCCTGATGGCGAGGGACACTGGTAATAGGGAAAGTTGATCCATACACAAAAATATAGAAGTAGTAGCATGTGTATGGACAACGCTGGAGTTGAAAGCGAGCAAACAAAAGATGTCTAACTGTATGATATTAGCATGTTTCTTTCTCACCGCCTGCGATCTGGTGTAGTAGACACCTTGCAGTCTTGACAGACTAAAGTATGTGAGTGGAATATGGCCAATATTCCATCACAATGTCTGGGCAGAGCTTCAGAGATCATGTGATGCCCAAACGACATGACCCCTCCCTCGGCCTAGTCTTGTGTATTCCAGAGGAATGGGTAACCAATACGTCTGGCACAAGGTAGGCTGCAGACGCTGGCGGCTCAGCGTCAATCCACCGAGACCTCACCACCACGAGCCGGTGGCGAGTTATGGCCAGACCCTGACACCCAAGGGACACGGCTTAGAGACGTTCAGCCATGTCCGTAAGGTGAGGGCCTTGTACGAGCCCGGACCATGAGGGCGCGCACATCTGTCAATCACAAGTGTCCGGACCTGTGTAAAGCGTGCACTATCATCAGACTCCCCACCTGACTTAAAGCGGTCCCCGCGACCAGCGGGAATAGGTCCGCCATAGCTACCGCAGGAGATATTGCCTGTCTATTTGCAAGCAAATCTCCCATACTTCCACTGTGCGGATCTCGCGACCAGCGAGAATAGGCCCGCCGGAGATTTGCTCGTCTGCTGCGAACAAATCTCTACCGAGATACTGAATAAGTAAAGAAACGATAAAAGTAGTGGTATTTCAATTGCGCTTGCGCTCCCACCTATGCTACACCCTTCATGTGTCTTCACAAAGTCGGACTAGAGTCAAGCTCAACAGGGTCTTCTTTCCCCGCTGATTCTACCAAGCCCGTTCCCTTGGCTGTGGTTTCGCTAGATAGTAGATAGGGACAGTGGGAATCTCGTTAATCCATTCATGCGCGTCACTAATTAGATGAGGAATTAGAGGGAGAATAATGGGAATTAATTAGAGGAGAGCTTCGTGCACCCGATGTTTCGTGCCCTCACGCATGTCCTAGCACCTTTGGCCGTGGGATCTGGTGTATCCTTATAGATAATGCACTACCTTATCAGAACAGTCAGGGAGATCAAGTCTTCAGATGAGAGGAGACCAACTAGATATGGCTTGGTGTCAATCGAGCAAACAAAATGGGTACAGCAATATCTGCAGGAAATAAAGCTTACAAAATGGGTACAGCAATATCTGCAGGAAATAAAGCTTACAAAATGGGTACAGCAATATCTGCAGGAAATAAAGCTTACAAAATGGGTACAGCATTATCTGCAGGAAATAAAGCTTACAAAATGGGTACAGCCAAGAGTAGCATCGCTAAAGCGCGCCCTCCCGGTACAAGGTGATACATGCAAAACCACTGGACGCCTACCGACGAGCTTTCAAGCTACGCCGGCAGGACTGACCGAAAAAAAAGCTATTATACCAGCTTACTGACTGCAGGCCCACTACTCATCGAGAGAGAGGGGCGCTAATCGAGACTTTGTCGAACGGTCGTACAAATTTTGCTCTTTTGCCCGCTCAAACCACGACCCTGGCTGCACAATGCGGTTACATTCTCGAAACGCCTGCCTCGCTAACCTACGTTGGCTGGGAAGATCCCATTTTGGTGCACCTTACACAGCCATCCGAGACAACGAACGCTAGACGTGGAACTGATCTAGCGAACCAGACCAACCCACATAAATATGTTATTGAAATATGTTTTCTAGAAACATCCCCTGTGGCAAACTCTACCTCAGTGTGTATAGAGGAACCTCTCTTTGTTCTCCTAAATTGTTTGACTGCTGTAGTTTTCTAAACTTCAGCTAAGTTTCCAGCAGTCAAAGATACTAAGGTGCACTGGTATACCACTTTTTAGATCAGGATTCTCGTTCCCCTCTGTGTGGAAAAGTGATAAAACTCCACTGTGGAGCAAGCACAGCAGGAGGCTTCTGATCATCAGATGAAGTTCCCACTTCCCAGAATGTTTCAGCCTTTTACCTTCTTACACTCACTGGGGTGGGGGTGGGTTCACCCGTGTCATGGCTTCTGGTGTTTTACCCCTGCCGTGCGATTGAGACGTTTGGGCTTTGCGTGTCCTTTCATTGTTCCGTATTTGTTCTACATCCGCGAAAAATGCCTGCTCCCAAACCACACCTCCCTCAGCGAGGAGAGCTTCGTGCACCCGATGTTTCGTGCCCTCACGCATGTCCTAGCACCTTTGGCCGTGGGAAAAGGTTTTACTGTAAGCACCAGGGCAACCCGGTCGTTGAGTTGAGGTTGAAGTCCTCGTATTGTTTTGTTACCCGTGCACGTGCGTGTAGGGGGGTGGGGGGGGGGGGGGTCCATGGACCCATTATTCTCCCATCACTTTTTATAAATTGTCTGATTGCCCACGCACTAGTCGTATAAACCCCACCTTGAAACAATCACAATAGGAGGTCTATGATTATCAGAAGCGGGCTCCTGTTTATACTGATGGGGGAGGACCCATTTGGGTCAAGACTGCAATGATTATTGAACACCAGTGTTCTTCATTATTGGTTCATAGGTTACCACATAATGAACAAGAGAAGGAACATCTGAAGTGACAAACCATGTGTTTATATTTTTTGTCATAACATCTTGTAACGTGTTTAGACGGAACTAACCAGCGAGGTGATCGCCCTGGGTAGCAATGCTACAACATAAACAAGTTCACGGGGTTTAATGGCATTCCCCGGGAAGGGCTGCAAAGAAGGGTTAAAAGACCAGTGGAAAACATTGACGGGGAGAGTTGAGTTTTGGGACCCGATAGTGAAGTTCGGCGGTCTAGAAAATGAATGATAACAGAGTTAGCGAGAGAACTCCGCTCTGTGTTTTTCAGTGATAGTAATTCTGAGGCTAAGTATTAAAGACTGAGCCCGGTTGTCAGCAGCGATAGTGGTTGGGACTACGTGTACTGTACCTGTGCCTATGCAATGTATATATATATATATGTAATGATTAACGTTCCTGAGGAATAATGTTGTATCCAGTTGTTCAAATTAAAGGATTATGTGCGCAGTCCGGTGTTGGGTATTGATGCATCGTGGTTGATCAGTCGTTCAACACAACATTCACACAGACATCCTCTAGACACAACCATAGCCAATCCTCTATATCAATCATACTTTGTGACATATAGAGAGTATTATCTGGAAGGCTCGTCAAACAACTGTATGAACAGCAGTGCAATATTGGAAACAGAAGAATATTCATCAACAAATCAAGGGACCAGTATATTGATTTACATCAGGACGAATCAATTCTTAAGAGTAACGACATGTTTTCCAAGTTCAGCCCTGTGATAACTAGCAGACAACGATCAGGCAGTGTGTGCATCAGATAATTAACGCAGACAGTTCAAGGGCGAATCAGCGCAGGTAAACAGACATGGATATGTGTATCACCGCTTGTCAGGAGACAACGACAAAAACAGGATTGAAGACCAAAGCTAACAGACAGTTTACGAGAGGCCACCGCAGGTAGATTTCATACCAAAACAGTCAGTGGGCAGGGCAAATACAAGTACAGAAATCACCCACGAAACAGGCGATTAGTGGACACAGTGTTGTTCACGAAACACAGACAGCGGGTATTTTCTTAGGGAGGAAAAGACAGCAGACGCTGGAAAGCAGGAATAACTGTTCAGAACACAGCCGTGTACGGGGCGTGTTAATTTTGTACAAGACAATTTTGTGAGTTCAGGCGGAGCTGAATTTAGTGACAGGGTAGCGGAGTCCTGTGCCTGTTGAAGACAGTTTGCGTGTGTAGTGAGTGGCTTAGCGAGACTTGAGCCGTGTTGGAGAAAACAGTATGGAAGGTTACTGTGAACCATGCAAGGAGATTATATTACAAGGGTGTATTGGGAGGGAGATGACTTTATGAATCAAGTTTTTACACAGCGGAAGTTGACATTATGACCGGAGTACTTCAATCAGCTGTGGTCCCTAAGATAAACATTAGAACAGCTGTGAAGAACTATATGTCATGGAGACAAGCAAAAATTGCGACTTTTTGTGTTTTATTGACTGGTGAAAAGTCTATGTTCGTGTGTCATCATCATTCAGTCATTTGGCAACAAACATTTGGTAACAAACTAGCAGGGGCCGTCACAGCAAGAGTGATTGTATTTCTCTGGGGAAAAAAAGGACTTGCTAAACAGATTTAAATCCATCGTCCTAAGTATTGTTTTTGTGCATTACTCATTTATGTGGTCCAGTATTCGTGATAAGTAGGATATTTTTGTGATGTTTCACGGTATTCGTGAGGCACTACAAAAGGGAGTCTCAGGTGCACAGTATATTTTCTAGGAAGTAATCGACGGGTCGATTTGGTTTTTGCCTTGGGGCAGTGTCTGTCTTAGAATAATATCCCGTGCCTTTGTGTCTAACGTCAAATCTGTGTATATTATTGATTTTAGATTTTTTTTTCTTCTTTTCATTATATTTACATATGATATTTGGTTTCTTCGGATATATGTTATTATTGTGATCCTTCAAGATACTACTGTATAGTGGCCTCTGTCAGTTCATATTTCGCGCATATTGTCTTATATGGGCATGTCGATGTAAGTGGTTTTTATTTCTATGTAATCATCCGTCTGTGTGTCACCAGCCTATGCGTCTAATAGGTGTCATTATTTGTTTATCATCCATTTGGGTATTTATATGTATGTCTAACACTATTTCCAGGAACTTTCTACAACTATATGTTACATACTCGTGGGAGTATAGGTAATATTCCCTCCCCCCTCACCACCTGTGTGAGTACAGAATGATATTAATTAATATATTAGGGGAGTGATTACAGAGTGATAAATTAATTAATATATTAGGGGACTGAGTGGCCTCGAGGTATGGTGACCGCCCCGAGTGCTGGAGGTCCCGGGTCCAGGCCATGGTGAGGACCGGGATTTATTTAAAAAATCCACCTGGACTTCCAGTAATAAAATTTCCCCTGGTCTCTGGGTAGTGAGAACGGACGCCCGTGTGTATTGTTGCGCACGTAAAAAAATCCCTTGGCAGTTGGAAATCGAAAAAGAGTAGCCTAACGGCGCTTCCCGGGCAAAATTTCGAGTTAAAAATCTACCCAAAGTATTTCAGGATCCTCGCCGATGCAACGGAGTTCGTGCATCGAGCTGAGTTTCTCCAGACTCAGGTTTGAGTTAGGAGGAAAACGGAGCACTTATGAGTTAAACCGTGTGCCGTGATGTTGATCCAACGACTAAACTAAACTAAAAGTGATATTATTGGTACTGCAAATTTACGTACAGAGTGAGTGGCGATGTACTTAGGGAAGGTACACAAAGACTAGCAGCAGTGTCTTTATATTTACAGCTGAATGACGGAACGTGTCCACAATTACAACAACGCCTACTTTAATGGAATATATTGAGGCGGGTGAACGATTAGGCCTAAGTGGGAGAGAACTACAGGAGTTTGCAGATGCAAAATTGAAAGAATTTCATCACTGTGAAAGAGAGGAGAGACAGAGTGAACGCGAAGTCAAGCGGCTACAGGAAGAGAAAGAGACACAGGTCAATTTAATGCCTTGAAAAGTTAAAACAAACAAATGCGGTGGAAATTGAGAAAGAGAAGTTTAAGTGTCAGATGGAAATGGAGATTGCACTCCGGAAATTAGAACTAGCATCAAAAGGACATAGTGATGAAAGCAGAAGACAGTCACACTCGTCACAGCGACTAAAACTACCATATTTTACTGATAAAGACCATGTACAGGCTTATTTGGACTGCTTTGAGGCTTCAGTTAAGGCTTTAGGCATTCCAGAAGAATAGTATGCTATGAGGCTGAGTGAGTATCTAACAGGAAAGGCCCTAGATACCATGTTCAATTTACCAGTGGAAGAAAGAAATAATTATGCTATTCTGTGTCAACGCTTGCTTACAAAATTCAACTTAACTGAGCATGGGTACAGAACGAAGTTCAGACAATTTGTGCCAGAAAACATCAGAACTTTACAGACTTTGTTAATACGGTGATAAATCTGTTCAACAAATGGCTAGAATTAGCAGAAGTAGGAGACGATTTTAATCGGTTAGTGGATTTGATGCTAAGAGACAAAGTATTATCGTCATATAATACAGACTTAGCGGCCTTCTTTCAAGAACGTAAACCAAAGGACATAGACACAATGTCCCAGTTAGGGCAAAACTACATGACCGCACATCCGAACAGTTCTATTGGCAGACAAGTTGATGAGGAAATAGTCTGTGCAGCCTATAGTAAACAGGATCAGAATCCAGTTATTAGACCAAGGTCGAAAAGTGTGGACTCAGCACAGAGGTATGAGCAACAAAAAGGACCTAAAGACAATGGTTTCCATGGCAACAATTATGGCAGATCAGGACGTTACCCAGACCACGGGAAATTTTAAGAGGCATCCGAATAGTTATTCTAGATGTTTTAATTGTGGGAGCTGGAGACACAAGGCAGCACAGCGTGATGTACAACTACCCAGTGGGCCAACAAATAATAGGAGGAAGGACATTATTTGTTTCAAATGTTGCAGGACCGGGCACTTCTGCTATCAATGTACGCTGGGGGAACTGAGCACTCAAATGCAGCGCAAGTGATTGAGACAATCAATAATGAGAGTTGTAGTGGATGCAAACCTCTTTTTGATCAGGACAGTCAGCCTGTCTTAATGGGCGGTCACACATTTCAAGCAGGATCAGCATTGCATGCAGGAGGAAGTTTGAAGCTGCATCATGGGTTTGTTAATGATAGTGAAGCAGTGACACTTAGGGATTGGGGTTGTACGACCATTGAGGTTAGAAAGTCTAGTACATTCCTCGGCTTACACAGGGAAAAAGGTTAGATGTATAACGTTTAATGGTATAGTAGAATTTTACCCATTGACCGTGATCACAGTGACAACACCATATATCACAGGAAGAGTGTCAGCGTGTGTTCTGGACCCACCAGTGGCAGATCTGATCATTGGAAATGTGCCACGAGTTAAAGAGTGTACAGAAGGGGAAGTAGTTCATTGGTACCACAAATATGGTGTAAGCAGTAACGAGGTAGTTACCAGAAGAAAACCTAGATTAGATACTATAGCTGAAGAAGAAGAGGCACTTGAAGTTGACAACCAAACAGGGATGAATGATAGCACCACTGAAAAAGAGAAGACTGATCCCGAGCAAATCCCTAGTGACTGTCAAAGATGAGACAGCACTCTTGAAAATGATTGTCAGATGTATGGTAACCCAGAACATAAGCGATTAACGAACGAGAGGGGTGGCTTTGAAGGGACGAATAATAGTATCACTAACGATGTTTCAGATGACAAGACTATAAGCAAACAAGGTGGGATACCGTTAGAGCATAGAGGCCGTATATAAGAACAGTCACGTCTCAGACAAAGAGATCACAGTCACTCAAATTCATGCAGACAGCAGTAAGGAAGAGCTCATGTATTCATCGATGGAGTATATTGCTGCAGGAGTATGCATTTTTCCGATGCCCATACGGGGTGAAGAAAACACCATGGCAGACCTGCTGTCCAGAAATCACCATGGGTAGATACCAACAAAACAATGACTATGGAATTAGTGTGTGAAATGGTTAAGTAAATGTCACACTGCTCATCATTCAGGAATCATCCCAGACAAGACTGCCGGGGTGGTATAGCACCTCAACAATGAACATTTTTGGTGTCATGTTACACAGTGTTAACTATCTAATGTGAATGTTATATCTTATGATTTTTGCCATAAGGTTATGAGTAGGAACATGTTGAATCTTGTGTTTTCTGTTATGGATAGGGACGATAGAAGGACTACTAGGCACGCAAAGTTACTGGTGTCCACATGTGAGAAACATTACTCTCCCATCATTGGAAAACTATGTTTTCTTTTGAGGAGGGGGTAGTGCAACGTGTTTAGACGGAACTAACCGGTGAGGTGATCGCCCTGGGTAGCAATGCTACAACATAAACAAGTTCACGGGGTTAAAGGGCATTCCCCAGGGAGGGCTGCAAAGAAGGGTTAAAAGACAAGTGGAAAACATTGACGGAGAGAGTTGAGTTTTGGGACCCGATAGTGGAGGTCGGCGTTCTGGGAAATTGAATGATAGCGGAGTTAGCGAGAGAACTCCGCCGTGTGTTTTTCAGTGATAGTAATTCTGAGGCTAAGTATTAAAGACTGAATCCAGTTGTCAGCAGCAATAGTGTTTGGGACTACGTGTACTGTTCCTGTGCCTATGCAATGTATATATATATATATATATATATATATATATATATATATATATATATATATATATATATATATATATATATATATATATATATTGATGAACGTTCCTGAGGAATAATGTTGTATCCAGTTGTTCAAATTAAAGGATTATGTGCGCACTCCGGTGTTGGGTATTGATGCATCGTGGTTGATCAGTCGTTCACACAACATTCACACAGACATCCTCTAGAAACAACCATAGCCAATCCTCTATATCAATCATACTTTGTGACACATCTGTTGTGTAGTTTATGTATGCGCATGATCATGTGTAGGTTGATAGAATCCTGTCAATGCATTCTTCAATCATATGATTTGTACCCTTGAGTACAATCAGTCAATCATTACTTCAATCATAGGATTTCTACTTGAATCCAATCAGTCTATCAGTGCTTCAGTCATATTATTTGTACCCTTGAATCCAATCAGTCATTCAGTGCTTCAGTCATATGATTTATGTCCATCTCATTTATAGAGCAATTTAATCAGTTTCTGGTCTATTTTTAATTATTTGCATGCCTTAGTAATGAGTTTCAATCATGCTTAGGTCTGTCTGTTTGACAATCCTACATAGCAGTAAGTTTTAAAGTATGATGCCTTTGTGTTGAGGTTGTTTCAGATTTGAAAAGGGCTTGCATCTATCAGAGTGAGGTTGGTGTCTGTATAGACCTTTCTCTCATCCCAGTACTAAAATTCCATCATCATGGGAACTGTATTGCAGAAAACTACAAAAACAAGTGAGCTTAAATATAAACAAAGCAAAAACAGTCGGTTGGATAAAGTCCAAGTTTTTATGTTGTAAAAGTTGAACCGAGTAGTCAAAAGCTGGAGGCAGCTGAGCCTGGGTGGGCTGATATAGGTGGGAAAATATGGATGAAGGACAGTTTCTCAGAAGGTACAATCAGGGTGATTCATTGCAACCAAAGTTCACTAATTGATTGATGTCCAACTTGGACACTAACAATAAATGGGAAACTAAGAAAATCAGAAATGGTGTCTTTAAAATCAGCAGTCTTAGACTATTCAACACCATTACTTTGTTGTCCCTGTGATGAAGCTTGGCGGTACTGGTCTCCAGCAATTTCTCTTGTATATTCTGCTACGTTGATATTTTTTCTTGATCAGATGTCTGCCCATTTACATTGTTGATATCATCAGCTTTTCCCTTCATCGTGGCTTTAAGTTGATTATTCTGCCATATAATGTGGCCTAAGTAACCTGTCTTTCTCATGTTTATTTCCCTCAACAGTTAACAGTGCCATATATTTATAAGATCAAATCTTATGGCTTGATCACCATCATCATCACTAGCATATGCCTTGCCATCTTGCGTAGGCTTCCATGTCTCCCCACAGATCTCAGCCCTGGAGGTCCTGGATCAACTCTGATGATATTTGCCCTTGCCACGGTCTCTGTCCAAGTTTGGCACCTGTAGAATAAGTTCTAATTGTGATGCTGCCTCCTGTTATAACATGCAAGTCCCAAGTACAAACATGTGCTGTATTCGGCACTCTTCCGAATTCCGGTCCCAAATAGTTCTGCAGTGAATAATTTTATATAACTAACACTAACCCTAACCTGAACCCTAATCACTTATTCACTGCAGAACTATTTGGGACCGGAATTCGGAAGAGTGCCGCTGTATTCTATTAGTTTCATTGTGGTGAGGCTTATATCAAACCTACCCCAAACTTTTAATCAAACAAAAAAATTAAGATTGTTCAAATATATGAGCACAACATCATCAATATTTATTTATTATTGTCATAAAGTATTTCATTTGTTCTTATTTACAATTCACATAGTTATGTATCAACCATAATTTTTAAGAAAAATGCATTTAAAAGACACCATATTTAATGTTAACAGTAAAATCATGTAACACGCATAACAATACAAGTAATCCTAAATAAATATATCACTCCGTGATTTACGTACATTAATCGTTGACATGCATTTAAAATAAATAATAATTTTCAATGTTTTACTATTAACAGTAAATTCATGAAACAACTCAACTTTCCTACAAACTCTATGCTACCAATGCCAAACCTGGACAGTGACAGAAAAAGAGTACGGAAAAATTACAACAATGGAAATGATATTCGCGAGAAAAATACTCAATGTAACAAAAAGAGAACATCAGAAATGAAGAAATCCGAACTAAGGTGGGGATTAAAGCAGAGCTAGATTTCATTAGAAAACAGCAAGTTAAATGGTTTGGCCATGTAATTAGGCTACCAACTAACAGTATACCACAACAAGCAATGATGTACAAACCAAATGGGATCACTCGCAGAAGTCGGATGTGTCGGCCTAACGGCGCAAGAACGCAGCTCTGCTGTAAACAAGCACAACGCATTCACATCCGAAAAAAAAACTCCGGATGAACGAAGAAGAAGAAGAAGAAATGGGATCAGAATAAGAGGCCGACCATGTGAATGATGGACAGAGGGAGTAACAGAGCCATGGAAATCTTGATATACAAAGCCCATAAACGTTGGTGTTATAAAGGCTGCAGCGGATTTAAACTGGACTGGAAAGATCGTGGGGAAGAGAGGCAGAGGCAGACCAAGAGAAATGATGCTGGATGGATTGAGACGTAGGTATGGAGGAATACCATCAGCAGAGTTGATCCAGAACACCAAAGGCCGAGATCTGTGGCGAGCCATGAACGCCTACGCCAGCTGGCAGGGCACTTGATGATGATGATGATAAATGGGCACTTTCCCGCTGTTTATGATTCACCTTGACACTGCAAGGTACAAGAGAACTGAGATGAGATGAATGAAACCATCAACAGATGTAATAGTGTCGTTCACATTAAATAATTGTATCATTTCATGGTGTACATACATTAATTGTTGACGGGGGTGGGGGGTCTCTCTCTCTGTGGTAGGAAGTGGTCAAGCAGATTGCCTTGTGTGCTAAAAGTTTTGATTGTTTCCCCACTTAATTTTCTGTATTGTGCAATTTAAATATGAACCCATGGTCTTCAGTGTGTGAGATAGATAGCTTGACCTATTCATCACAGTTCTCGAATTTCTAAACAGCTGCTAAAAAACATTCACTGCATTCATGTTCAATGCATGTAGAACAAGGTTCAATATATCTTCTAAATGCATGCTTCAATTTCATATTTTTCCACACCCGACAGCATTTACAGCAATCAAGCACATTGATGTATAGTTTAGAAGATGGATCAAAGGGCAGTCGACTAATACGAATCCTGTCTATTGTTGGTGTTATAAAGTCTACAGCGGATTTAAACAACAATTTGTCTTTCAACAACCATGGTAGAGGTAACTTGTTGACACGGTTCTGACGGCCAGGGGTTGTCCCCACAGCAGATGATACTTCCACAAAAGCCAGCCTGAACAGGGACTCTGGCTGTGAAGACATCTCACCAAGCAGATTCAAACACTGTGTATGGTTTTCCTTTTCCAGATATAAACGAACAGGTTTGTTATGGGTTAGTGAAATCAGATCAGATTTTGTAAGCCACATGATGTCAACAAAATGACGAGCCAGGGATGCATTACCACTTACCAGTGCTGTACATAAAGGTGATATATCAAATGTGGGATCAGCAGTTGAGAAGTAGTTAAGGTATTTGTCTGAGCTTACAGTCATGGGCCCTGTTCCATTTGTTATAAGTTTACCAATAGTGTCTCTGTTGTTACAAAGTAAAATTCTATGAAACATTTTAGGTTGTAAACAAACACCTGGAACAAGGAAAACGTCTAGGCAGGCTCTTATATCTTTGTTATCATAACACCTCATGGGCTGGAAGTATGACATGGCTATCTTTGTCCTATCTGTTTTACTGACGGCATTAATATCAGCTCCTGCATCCAGTAGAATCTGTGCAATCCGTTTGCTGCATCTGCTTGCAGCCAACATTAATGGTGACAGGCCATCATCATTTTGCAAGTCAACGTCACAACCTGCATTGATTAGAGCAGTCACAATGTCATCAGTCCCATCATCGTCATCATCATATACGATTCTGTTTATTGCATGCAGCAAGGCTGTATTGCCATTCTTATCTGTCATATTCACATCAGGGTTGTGATTTATCACCTCCTTGACCACAGCTACATTGCTGTATCTTGCTGCTTGCATCAAAACTGTCAATCCTTCGTTGTTTTGTGAGTTGATAAACTGTTTGTCATTAGCACATCTGATTAGAAATTCAGCATTGTTATCACAACCTTGATAGACAGAATAGGAAAAGGCAGTATCACCTTTGTTGTCTCTCCAGTTAATGTCAGCCCCGTAGTTTAATAGTAACTGAAGCAAATCTATACTGTTGTTGGTTAAAGCTGCAAGCATTAATGGCGATGTGTCACCACAAATATTAGGAGACGCCCCATTTTCAAGCAGTACTTTAACTACCTGTAGCTTAGATGTGTAGCGCATATATCCCCTAGATAGAACCAGATACAGAGGAGTGTAGCCACCACATGTTTCTACCAGCTTATTTACATCAGCTCCTTTCTGAATTAGAAATGTGGCAACTTCTCTATTCCCGGACTGAGCTAACAATTTTTCCCAGCAAGGATATTCACCCGTAATGTCAAATACAATATCAAGAATATTGCTAATGAAGTCAACACTGTTTCCCCCTACTGCTGATTTTAACAAACCATGCTGATGTTTACAAATATATTGTTGAGTTTCATGTATGCAATTCACAAGTAGGAAGTTAATGTAGACCAAATTCTGATTATATATAAAACTGTATAAAGCACCCTTGATGTACAATTTTGCACAATCACAACGCTGCAGTAGAAGTTTAGCACAGTCTGTGTGGCCACGAAGAAGAGCCCGGTGAACTGCTCGACAAACCAGTTTTTTTTCATGAACGTTGGCTCCCAATCTTAATATCAAGTCAATTATGTCATAATGACCACCTTCTGCTGCAATACATAACAGGGAATAATACCCACATGCCTCATCTGTCTTGTTCAGATCAGCACCATGCTGGCAGAGCAACTCAACCAGAGGATAACTGCCAGCTTTAGTTGCCACAGAGAGAGGGAAAACTGATGGCCCACCATTCACATCCGCTCCTAATTCCAAGAGTCGTTTGACCATTGCAACATGATCTTTGGTAATATGGCTAAATCCATGATGAAAAAAGTTTGTGTAGGCATTACTGACTATCCTGGTCTTATCTTGTTTGTCTAAATTTACACAGTCAAAAAATACATCCAGAAATTTCACATTGCAAGCTTTAACTGCAGTGTCTAGGGGTGTTTTGTCACTTTTATAAAATCTATATTTGACTGCTCTCCTCCACAGAGCATCAAAGATGAGTTTCCTATTTGACAGTTGCCTGCCCTCTGCTGCATTCATGTCTGTGTTGAGTCCCGTGGCTTCAGAAGCAGGCCTTCCTTCTTGTGTCAGACACTCTTCTGTTGATTGGATCCTGTCTGCAGCAGCAAATTTTGACATCTTTCGTTCTGGTATTTTCTAACCTGAAATGTAAGAACAATAGCTTCAACATCATGTATTATTCTCTCTAAATATTCATCAAGTGGAAAGTACAAAGAGGAGCGGCTGGCCACCGTGGATGTCTTCAAAGAACTCCTCACTCTTGATCATTGTTGTTTGTGTTACATGGTGCATATATTTGTGAGCGTAATCTTGCCAAGAAATCAACAATCAGCTGAAAGATGCTGACAGTGCAGAAAAAGAAATTAACTGTCTGTTCTTTTATTCTCACTTTTATAGTTCTTTCTATATATTTTATTTCTAAAATCCTACTTGCTAGACCTGGTTCAATGACTATTCCTACACCGTGCATTGCCCTTTCTTGTTGTTTCACTTTGGAGTAGACAAACGTTATAATTATAACTTTGGTGGATTTCCTTACATCCCCTCCCTTTTATTCTGGTGTCCGCTATTCCCATCAGTCCAATTTTCCTCTTTTCCATTCTTTCTATCAGTTCTACTTCTTTATTATTAAAACCGCAGATTTTCAGTGTGCCTATTTTTATCATCGCTTTTCTGTCTCGTTTTCCTTCAACATTGCCGGGTCATTGTTTGGATCAGTCCATTTATGCTTATTGTGTTTTCTTTGAGCAGGAGAATGTGGCATTATTGGCAGCAAACAGCAGCTGTAAGAGCGAACTGACAAACAATTTAATTAGGAACATTTGAGTGAGTAAAGAAGATGATGTATACTGGCCCCCCAGTTTGTTTTCATTATAATAAGTGAGCATATAATGAGATCACAGCTGTGATAGTGTAGTGGCTAGCACGCTTACTTGCCAGGCCAGAGGTCATGGGTTCGAATTCCCATGAATGTTTGTAAACTGATCTGGGCTCCAAGGTCACCTAACCTAAAATGAGTACCAGAAAGTCTTAAAACAATACAGGTAGCATTCATGATATAGACAACCATCACCTCTCCAGTGCACATTGGTCTATATAAATATGTGGCTAGCACCATATACCCCACTAAAGGCGTATGAAAAATGATCCGTACATATTTTACTGATATAATGAGATCTATAGAACAATACACCACAGATTAGCCTTACTAAAGCTTTCATCTGCAGTGTTTTTTTAGGACAGACAAGATGTCACAATGAAATACGAGGGTGAGTCAATAAGTAATTCACACAGTTCTGTGGGATGGCAGGTAAACATAGTTGGTGTTTTCTACAGGTGTCATTAGGTGACAGTAACATCTAACTTTATATTCCCGTTCATCAGGTGGCGCTAGGTGTCTCATGTGCATGCGCATCCATGCAGCGGTTGGAGGAGATGATTAGAGGTGACAGGCGAGTAACGACAGACTCTGTAGCACCTGCAATAGGGTGCTCACATGGTTCATCATACAGCATAATGCATGATCGATTGAAATTTTGGTGGGAGACATTTCGCGAATGACGCCGAAGTTAATGTGAAGTGAAAACGTGGTTTAGAAAACAGACCATGCAGCTCTATGCGGCGGTTTGGGAGGACTGATAAAACAATGGGTTAAGTGCATAAACGTTGGTGGAAATTATGTTGAGAAATAAAGGGACAATGTATGTGTAAAAATAAAATGGTTTCAAGTTATCATATTTATTTATTTTTCTACAGCCATTTGTGACTTACTTATTGATGTCCCTTTGTACATACAGGATGTTGAAATGTAACGGACAAGATGTCAGTGAAATGATATTGTTAAAGGTGGGTGCATTTCTGATGACATATTGAAATCCATGTTTATAGCTTTTGGACAGCCAAAATGAGCAATCTGGACATTTTGTTGGAGGCTAAGTCACAAAGACCATTTATTACAAACATCAGAATGAAGCAGCCATCATTTTGGCCACATTATGAGGAGACAAAAAACTGGAAATATGACAACTAGAAAGATTGTGGAAAGATATAGGAAGACAGCGTGAGAAAATTCTTGACAGTTTTGTGTCATGTCACGGAAGAGAGTCAACACATTAATTGATCCATGCCATCAGAGATCGCAATTTGTGGAGATGCATGATTGCTGGGCCAACTGACAAAGCACTGGATGATTTATAGCCTGCCAAAGTAACCATCTACTTTAGATGTGAAGATCACTGCACAGTAAGTCTTCTGAATCTTGTGCCAAAGTTCCTCCGGTCGGAGAATGTTTGCCTGTACGGCGAGGAACCACCAGTCTGCACACCAATAAGACAGACATGGGACAACGGATACTCACGCAAATCTCAGGTCCTGTATGACATCATACTGATGTTGGACAACAGGATGCCTTCATCCGACATACAGGACTTCGCGTTGGAGCTCAAGCCAACGAACACAAGCAAGCAAGTGCCAAAGTTGTTACTTATTGAGAATCATCATGTGAAGAATTGTAAACTACAATTTCATAGGGGAAGAACACGAAAAATCTTCTATATATATATATATATATATATATATATATATAAGACAATGTTTGTGTGTGTGTGTGTGTGTCCTTTATGCATTCCCGAACATTCCATCCGATTGAGATGAAATTTGTTACAGACCTTCTCACTCCCACGGATCCAACTGACATAGTTAGTTTAAAAACTGTTTTGTACGTAATACAACAACATTAAAAGGAAAGATGTATAATTAAGGGGACTTAACAACAAAAGTTATATCAAGGGACATTACTTTTAGTAACATTGCTATATTATGTAATTTAAATAATTGTTGTATTTTTCTTAAAGTTTTATAAAATGTTTAAAGAAGTTATCTACAGTCATATGCGTTATAAACAAAGTGATAAAAAATTTAAGGCATTTTCAAATTTTTCATAAAAATAATGCATCTATTTTAGATATGTGAAAATTTTCTGACTCATCTTTTTATTTCTCTTCGACATCACATTAAATGTTTTATTCTTCTATTACTACACTGAATAATGTCATTGTTTTTGGAGAGAAAATCAGTTGCATATCCTTTCAAGTACACCACAGTCAACCCAGCATTTATTGGGTGTTGCGTTCAGTAGTTTCAGGTTGCCCTTTTTAGTTATTTCTTTGTGTGTCCTTTATGCGTTCCCGAACGGTCCATCCGACTGAGATGAAATTTTGTACAGATGTTCTCACTCCCGCGGGAACGGGAGCATCAGAAACACTGAGCAATGAGAACGGGAGCATCAGAAACAGACGAGCAATGGGAACGGGAGCATCAGAAACACTGAGCAATGAGAACGGGAGCATCAGAAACACTGAGCAATGAGAACGGGAGCATCAGAAACAGACGAGCAATGGGAACGGGAGCATCAGAAACACTGAGCAATGAGAACGGGAGCATCAGAAACACTGAGCAATGAGAACGGGAGCATCAGAAACACTGAGCAATGAGAACGGGAGCATCAGAAACAGATGAGCAATGGGAACGGGAGCAGGGGCCAAATATGTACTCTGTGTGCTTAGAGAAATGTATTTGAATGTATAATGACTACTTATATGAATTAAATGAGACGCTCCCCACCAGGGGCTGGGCGAAGCCAGGCTGGGTTGTCTAGTACCATATAAATTATTAGGACCATTTGGCAACTGGTCTTGATCAAAGCTCTGACAGGTAGACATAGCATTGCTTTACCGATCCGGCAGCTTCTGCAGATTGTCTTGTCCCAGCTATATTGGTGTTACCTTTCCTCTGGAGTAAACTAGGCAGGCAGAAAGAGGGATCATGCTGCAGTGACAACACATGGTCTCTATAATTCAGCCCTGGCTTTGCATTTCTAAAAAGGCATTGTGCCATTCCATAGCACAAATTCAGGGCTGCATTGTGGAGATCATGTGTTGTCCCTGCAGCATGATCCCTCTCTCTGCCTGCCTAGTGATGGTGGTTAATATCATGGATACTGCCTTTATTTCCTAAGACTTTCTGGTACTCACTTTAAGCTATGAATAGACATTCTGATATTTGAGTACATTAATATAATTATCAGAGATGTGTCACAGAAACAAATAATAGCATTAGACAAGCAAAACACTTCTGGTTACAAACTGACATCTTACAAAATATATCCCGTCATTTCACATAAATATCAGTTGTAGAACCCTTGAGGTAACCAAGACAGCCCAGGGGCGTCAAGTTGGCCATGCATCTAAGTACTTTGTCCCTGCAGCAAGGCCCTGTCATTATTTGGAGTTGACAGGTTCAAATGTACCATATGGTAATTAGTTTGTTTGCATGGTGTCTAGCATGACCTGTAATCTTGTGAATATGTATGTAAAGCATGTCTTTAGACGTTAGTTAAAGAACTCTTGCGTGTGGACAATTAGTATATGAAAAAAATGTTAAAAAATAAATATTAAAGCCCTAAAAATTTGGTTTTACAAAAGAATGCTGAAAATCTTTAGAGAGCCAAACTGAGTAATATGTTCAGAAAGAGCCAATTGAAAGCTTCCAACTGTAGTGGGAAAAGATGTTGAAATGCTATATTGAACCTATACTGTTGTGTGCATGTAAAACAGTGGTTCCCAAGCTTTTCAAGCAGAGGGCCATATCTACTATTTTCGGTAGTTACGCGGGCAACAACATTATAAAATTATAAAAGTCGTGCAATATCATTCTTACCTTTCTTAACTTTCGTCAACAAAATTTTAAAACTTTAAAGGCAGTCAGTGTCAGTACTACACTGCGGTCATTTTTTGGTTTAAAATTAAAAGTTCATTTAACAATAAATTTTTAATCAGTTTCGAAACTCGCTATTAATGTAATTAATTTACAATTGTAACTGTTCTTCGTAATCAGTTGCTTAAGTTAAGATGCCAGTTTATCAATGTCTGGGCACAAATCTGACGTGCCCAAAGTCATAAGCGCAGCTAGGTTACTGTTGGTGAGTCTGGAACATAGCTTGTTTTTTTTATAACAGCCATTGCGGAAAATGACTGCTCGCATCTGTAAGTCGAACCAAAACAAGAAATATATCTCTGGGCAAATGAACGAAAGCGTTCCAATTGTTCGACAGACAATAGTCGCCAGAATGAAATCATATGATCAGCTGAACGTTGCGAACTGAACAGGCACATTCGATAATATCTGAACATAACAACCACGAGCAGAGTAAATTATCGCACGCTGACGGGGCGCTCCGAGTGCATTTTTTGAAATTATTAAAATATATTATTTTAAATAACGAGGCCTCGCGTGCCACTTGCTAACAGCTGGCGGGCCACAAGTGGCCCGCGGGCTGTGGTTTGGGAACCTCTGATGTAAAACATGGGACAATAAGTAAACATGCTGGGAAACATTTAAAGACATTGAAAATTGATTTATTTGGTTGTTTCTCCAAGAAAAAGGTAAGAAACAACATGATCAGAGAAAAACAAGTTAAGGAGTCTTTAAGAAACCATAAAATGATCAGAAAAACAACACACAGACCGTAGATATTTATTTAGCACATTTTGAGGAGAAATTAAAGCCTTACTTAAAAAGTTAGTGACAACTGACAATATTTTGGGAGACAAGAGCAAGGGAAGTGAAAGGAATCAAATGGCTTGGCCACGTGGCATAATCACGATAGAAGATTCAGATCTAAGACTGGTGATTATGTGAGGTGACGGACTATGGTCTCCTACACTTATCACTTATCCACATGGCACACAATGATGAAGACACAATATCACACACAGATATGAGGCCACATTAGAAAAAGGGAAAAAACTGGAAACTGGAAATTAAGAGAAATTGTGGATGACAGTAAGAAAAGAGATTGAGGAAGACAGTAAGAAAAGAGACTGAGGAAGACAGTAAGAAAAGAGATTGAGGAAGACAGTAAAAAAAAGAGATAGAGGAAGACAGTAAGAAAAGAGATTGAGGAAGACAGTAAGAAAAGAGATTGAGGAAGACAGTAAGAAAAGAGATTGAGGAAGACAGCAAGAAAAGAGATTGAGGAAGACAGTAAGAAAAGAGATTGAGGAAGACAGTAAGAAAAGAGATTGAGGAAGACAGCAAGAAAGAGAATAGGAAAATAGATAGAGGAAGACAATAAAGAAAGTATCTTGACAGCAGTTCACCACGGCATGGAAATATATTAGCACATTTGTTGTTGTTGTTGTGAACTCATGCGTAATCCATACAAATGCTACTACTTCAAGTGCAATAATTTTTGCATGTGGATTGGTTTTCCCTATTGCCAGTGTCCCTTGCCATCAGGCGAACCCACTCCGACTTCATAGGTACATAATTGGTGTTTGAAGGTTCCTTAGCAAAGTTTTTAAAATTAATCATTAATTAATTAATTGCCAGCCATTTTGAATTTAAATTAGTAACAAAACATATTTACAACATCACAACATGGCCTTTTTATTTGTTTTATCAAACTGAAGGGAAAACAATTCATAATTGGCATTTCAAGGTTCGTTAGCTAAGTTTACTAATGATTAAATAATTAATTAGTGGCCATTTTGAATTTTAATGAGTCATATTTCATAACATCAAAACACTTTTACTTTATATTTAGGCAGTTAGGCCTCGCTGTTCTCAATAAGAAAATATATAATATAGTTGCTAAGTGAAAGGGTTTTCTCAAAATTAAATAAGTTATAGCAGTTTTAAGCATATCCTAAACAATTGTTATTTCTGGGCAGCAAGTCAAAATCGGCTAAATCAGTATTTTCCTCTATATTCGTTTTATGACAGGGCAGAATTTAACACAAATCTGGATATCTCGGCTTAGAATCAACATACAGGCTTAAATATGAGGTACCCTTGGAAATCATTTTTCAGAAATTTTCAGGTTCTATTCTGCTGTCCAGTAATAAATGTCAAGCCAATTTTGACAATTTCACTTGAGTGGCTTAATAATGGCATTTTACACAGAGATATAAAAGTGGATAAAGAATTCAATTATTACTAATATTAATCTACTAATAACTTTAGGAACGAACTTTTCAATAAACTACGGGTGTAAACAATGATTGAATGGGCTCAATGGCTGCCGATTCTTTTCGCTTGAGACCGGCTGACGTGATCCACTTCAAACACTTTTGAAACGGCTACTGTAAATTCCCCCCGATCGTTTCATGTAATGACATTTTACACAGAGATATAGAAGTGGATGGAGCATTCAATTATTAAATATTTATTATTAGTAAATCTACTAATAACTTTACCAACGAACTGAGCTATATAAATTCCCCTCGATCGTTTCAAGTAATGCAATTTTAAACAAAGATATAAATAAAAGTGGACATAAAAAATTCAATTATTACTGCCATTAATCTACTGACTAGTATAACAATATAACATAAGTAAACTTACCTCAATACTTGAAAATACACCCAAAAAAAAAAATACACAGCAATGATAGTCACCAACGAATAGCCTTGAGCGAACATGTGTTTGAAACTACATGTACAAGCATGGCTTGCCGTTGTGGTTGCGGTTCAGCAGGTACGAATGTCCCCCGTTTAACCTTCTACTATATTGGTTTGGTTGTATTTGGGCTGGGGCCTCTATTGTGTGGCTTGTTTTGTTTGGTTCGTAGATCTGGTTGCTTGTTTTCGTTACTGTCTTGATAAGGTATTTCATGTCTGGTCAGAGTCGCGCACTTGCTGAGAGGCCTGGAGTAATTGTGTACCCACCCCGTCATATGATGCTGTTTCCTTCAGGGAGCTTCTACATCTCGTTCTCTATGCTCCAGTAATAGTAATTGTGATCATTCTGTCTTTGCTCTTTCTTCTTGAATTTTCAATAGAGTTTCGTCAGTGTCACTTTTATGGCAGCAATTCGAGCGACAACCTGCTCTATTTTCCAAGCTGTTCTTGCTTCAGGTCGTCCAGGATGCGCTGAACGGCTGTTATCTGGGTTTCTTGCGTCTTGTCGTTTTTTTTTTTCTTCTAGGTTTTTAAACTGTGCTCTCATGTCCTTCAGGTTGCCTTCTAATTGTGCTTTGTCACTCTTGGTGAGTCGGTTGGTGGCCTCGTACTGCCTCCTGGCCTCCTGATATGGTAAATTAGACTCGATTGCAATTGTCATGGCTTCCTTGCTGTCTTGGTGGCAGGGACAGCCGAAGTACCTGGCGCCATGGTTGCCGAGGCAGTTGGTGCACTTTCTGTTGGTGTTAGGCCTCCTGAAGTCCGTGTCGATCTTTGCATGCTGGCACTGACTATAAGGATGAGGTCCAGAGCAGTATCTACACACCTCCACCTCATTCTTGCAGGTGGCACGGGTGTGCCAAAACTTCTGGTACTTAGAACATCGCACTGTTTTCAGAATTTAAACAAAAACGACCACATTAGGAATTTGGCCGAATTTCGGGAGCAAGCAACGAGGCCGCTGGGTCACGTGATCTTGCTAGATCACGAGTTCGTATCAAAGTGTCGCCGTTTTCTTCTCCATGATGAACTTCAGGGGGGGGGGGGGGAATTGTTTGTTCTACAATAATTTCAGTCAGTGGCATGAAGTTAGACTTAGTAGTTACTTAGTTAGTAGTACTTACTGCTTATGAGAGATAACGATAGATAGGGTTGGGGGAATACAATTTTTAAAAAGGAGGGGCAGAGATGTCGTATCTCCCCTCTTTATAGTTAGCATTACTACAGATATACAAAAATGGATGGATAATTAAATTATTACTAATAATAATATTAAGTATGTGGCTTTAACTTTGACAAATGTTAAATACATAAAGGACTGGTGAAACAATGACAAACAACTCATATCTAATCTACTGTTATATAATTGTATTATATATTATTTATAAGGCAAGATGGTTGCTGATTTTTTTCCGCTTGAGACCGGCTGATGTGATCCACTTCAAACAGCTACTTTAAATCCCCCCGATCGTGTCATTTAACATTAAAATGTGATCTGCTATGAGGCTGTGGTCATCACACATACATCAGTCGACTCGACGCGCTATCGACATCAGATCGCTATCGGATAACGCAGAAGATGCCTCGCGTTAAAAGTGCCGCGCAGAGACATGCGCTATATGCAGCCGGGAAAAAGAAGGTAGAAGCGAGGAAGGCCACTATGACTGCTGAGCCTATATCTACGAGCAGCATTCTGGCTCCTACACCAGCTGAAACCGTCGCAGTTGATGAAGAAACCACCATTGAAACCAGCAGCTGCCGGGAAGTTCAAACCAGAACCAAGACGATGCAGCCCAATCTACCGGGGATATCCACATAGGAGGAAACAACAACAACATCTGAGGACTTCACCGGCAAAATTCTACTAAAACAGACAAGCGTGGGAGAACCCAAACTGTCGGCGTTACCAACAGAAAAGATAATCAGTCTGTTGGAAAACGAGCTGGGAAGAAACAGCATCTACCAGCTGCGCAAGACACCTGATGTAGTAGTGGTCTCCATCAACAAAAACCCAAAGACCACAGCACTGATGCAGAAAATTTCCCAAGAAGAGAAAGCTGACATCAAGCTTTACCACAGCATCCTATGGGAGGCCAGTCGGCACCGCACAAGTAAACGATGGATTCTAAAACGAGTCAAGACCCATCTCACCAACGACCAAATCAGGGAGATGTTGACAAGGGAGAACCGCAAACTAAAGATCACCAGTGCTGAGAGAATCATCGGCAAGAACAACATCCCCTCCACAGTCGTCGTTGCCGTCACGTCGGAGGACCGAGTGATCCCTCAAATCATCAGATGGGACAAGAGAGACCAAGTTCCAGAGAACTGCATACCCAGAGTGCTGCATTGCTCTAAATGCCAGAAGTTTTGGCACACCCGTACCACCTGCAATAGTGAGGTGGTGGTATGCAGGTACTGCGCTGGACACCAACAGAAAATGCGCCAACTGTCTCGGCAACCACGGCGCCAGGTATCTCGGATGCCCCTGCCACCAAGACAGCAAGGAAGCTATAAAGACTAACATGCCCTATAAAGAGGCTAGAAGGCAGTACGAGGCGACCAGCCGACTCACAAAAAGCTTACATATTGGGTACAGCATTATCTATTGGAAAGAAAGGTAGTAACGGAAGATGCTTGCTTGTGTTCGTTGGCTTGAGCTCCAACGCGAAGTTCTGTATGTCGGATGAAGGCATCCTGTTGTCCAACATCAGTGTGATGTCATACAGGACCTGAGGTTTGCGTGAGTATCCGTTGTCCCATGTCTGGCTTATTGGTGTGCAGACTGGTGGTACCTCGCCGTACAGGCAGACACTCTCAGACTTCGGCGGAAAATAACGGAAGATGGCCACAGCATCTCATTTTGCTGTGACCTAGATTAGTTTGCGCTGTGACGAAGGTGTTACGAATGAGATTCATAATTTCACATAATGCGTTCAAAACACAGCTGTGGGCGATTTGGAAGTAGAGCGCCTTGCATTTGTTTCCATCCCGATCATTCAGAAAGCAATGGCAAACTACTGAACGTAAACTTGCCAAGAAATTACAGTTGATGTCAAAGTCTTTAAGTTCACACTCCTACGTCTAAACACTATCTGATGGTTACACTGGTGGGCGAGTTTCACTGATGAACTCACCCATTTGTTTCCATTCCACTTAAACAGCTTGCAGCCTGCAGTTTGTTGATTGTGTGGTCGTTTTTTAAACTCCTCTTTAACAGCACGCAGCCTGCAGTTTGTAGTTGATTGTGTGGTCATTTGTTTCCACTCCTCTTTAACAGCCTACAGTTTGTGGTTGATTGTGTGGTCATTTGCTTCCCTTCCTCTCTAACAGCCTACAGTTTGTGGTTGATTGTGTGGTCATTTGTTTCCACTCCTCTCACATTGCAATCAACACTAGCATTTTTCAGCTGCTGTTGCTGTTTTACGTTCAGTAGTTTGCCATTGTTTCTGAACGACCGGTCCACATACCTCCGTAAGTACCAACGTGACGCAATCCGCTGTCGAATCGCACAACTGTGTTTCGTACGAGAGTATACGGGATTACGAACATCGTCCTTAACCTCACGCCAAACCCCATGTAGCCTTGGGTTTTGCAGCAACATTTCTCTATGGGATGAGATAGCCGTCTCACAACAACCCTTTTATGACATACTTGTTATGTTACAGTGTTACTATTCTTTGCTTCCCACACGAGCTCCAGTTAATATCTTATTTAATTTTTTTTTAATGCACTGCTGTACCAATTTTTTTTCCGCATAAACTTTACAGGACATCGCTGTCAACAACAGCATCTTTCAGCTGATTGTTGATTTCTTGGCAAGATTGCGCTCAGTAGTTTGCCAATGCTTTCTGGGCGGCCGGCTTACATACCCCTAAGTTACCGACGCGGAGAGAACCGCTACCAATTCTCGCGCGCGTCACGTTACTCACGAGAGCATACGGGATTACGGAGACAGACGTTAAACTCTTAGGCCAGGGAGACCGGTGATGTACCAATTATTAATACTAATTCAGTACCATAAATGAGTCTGAAAACTGACTTTTAAAAATATATGCAGCCATGTTAACAAGTAAATGTAAATAAACTCTTTAACTTGCATTCTGTTTAACTTTAGTAGTTCAAAGCGCAGTTTCTGACTGTCTTGCCAAGGAATGATCCTATTTCAAAGTTACGAGGAAAGTAATGGACATTGTAAAAGTGTTAATAAATATGTTATTGAAATATGTTTTCTAGAAACATTCCCTGTGGCAAGCTCTTCCTCAATGTGTATAGAGAAACCTCTCCTTGTTCTCCTAAATTGTTTGACGGCTGTAGTTTTCTAAACATGTGCTTTAGCTAAGTTTCCAGCAGTCAAAGATACAAGGGGACGTCAATAAGTAAGTAACACATGACTGTAGAAAAATAACTAAATATGATAACAACTTGAAAGTTTATTTTTGCACACACATTGTCCCTTTATTTCTCAAAATAATTTCCACCAACATTGATGCACTTAACCCATCGTTTTATCAGACCTCCCAAACCGGCTTCATAGAACTGCGTGCTCTGTTTTCTAAACCACGTTTTCACTTCACATTCAACTTCGGCGTTATTCGCGTCCTTGAGAAAATTTGCTTCCCAGCTATGCACCATTTTACGGGACAAACATTTGTCAGCATAAACAGGAAGCATTTCCCTATGAATGCCCCTTGCAGGCAGTCATTTTGTCAAAAAAAAAAAAAAAACGCACAACAGCACTTTCCTCTTTGGTTGTACACTCCGTAAGTAGGCCTACAGTCGCCATTTTGTTTATGCGCTGCGCATGAGACACCTAGCGCCACCTAACGAACGGGAATATAAAATTCGATGTTGCTGTCACCTAATGACACCTGTAGAAAACACCAACTACATTTACCTGCCATCCCACAGAACTGTGCGACTTACTTATTAACTCACCCTCGTAGCATGCTGTTGACACATTCCGTGATGCACCAGTATACCACTTTTTAGATCAGGATTCTCATTCCCCTTTGTGTGGAAAACTCAACTGTGGCGCAAGCACAACAAGAGGCTTCTGATCATCAGATGCAGTTCCCCCTTCCCAGAATGTTCCAGCCTTTTACCTTCTTGACACTCACTGGGGTGGGGGTGGACTCACCCGAGTCATGGCGTCTGGTGTCTTTCCCCCGCCGTACGACTGAGGCGTTTGAACTTTGCGTGACCTTGCATTGTTCCGTATTTGTCCTACATCCGCGATAAATGTCTGCTCCCAAACCACACCTCCCTCGGCGAGGAGAGCCTCGTGCACACGGTGCTTCATGCCCTCACACAAGTTCTAGTACCCGTAGCCGCGGAAAAAGGTTTTACGGGAAGCACCAGGGCAACCCAGTTGTTGAGCTGACAAAAAATATAAACACATGGTTTGTCACTTAAGATGTTCCTTCTCTTGTTCATTATGTGGTAGCGTATGAACCATTCATGAAGAACACTGGTGTTCACGGGAGCCCGCTTCTGATAATCATAGACCTCCAATTGTGATTGCTTTAAGGTGAGGTTTATACTACTAGTGCGTGATCAATCAGACAATTTATAAAAAAGTAATGGGAGAATAATGGGTCCATGCCTCCCCCCCTCCCCATACACACACAGACATGAAACAAAACAATACGAGAACTTCAAGTCAAGACTCTTGATTCTTGAACACCAGTGTTCTTCATGAATGGTTCATACGTTACCACATAATGAACAAGAGAAGGAGCATCTTAACATCTGTTGTGTAGTTTATGTATGTGCATACTCCCGTGTGTTGCCGGGGCCCATAAGGGAAGCAAAGAATAGCAACACTGTAGCCTACCACGCATGTCGTAAGAGGCGACTAAGGAGGCTTGATGGTTCCGTCGCCCTGCTACTGAGTGAGTGCGTGGTGCGACACTGTGAGCTTCGTGTGAAATGCTTTTGAAACTGCCTGAGGTTTTTTTGGAACGTGACAACATGTTCGGAGTGATGGCAGGTGGCTATGTCCCAGAGTTGACGGCTTTTGCCTTATGCAGAAATGCGTGGCTGCTGGGCTTCTGGTTGACTGCCACTGCCATCAGTGATGAACTGTATTTTCGTGTACTGTGTGGGTGAACATCTAGGAAACATTCAGATAAGAAAATGATTGCCGATTCCATCAGAGATAAACTGGGTGTTTTGTGGGGGACTGGTGTGTTGACATTCTGGCGGCGGCATTATGCACAGTGTATCTGTGCGGGCTGTTGTTTGTCGAGACTCCTGTCATTTCCATTTTTCATATTGGGCAATGGGGAGCGTTTTGTGTGATATTCACTGGCACAGGAACAGAGCATAATGGGGACGACCTGTTGCCGTGAAGTTGGAACTGCGACTAACTAACTAACCATGTGCATGATCATGTGTAGGTTGATAGAATCCAGTCAATGCATTCTTCAATCATATGATTTGTAGCCTTGAGTCCAATCAGTCAATCAGTACTTCAGTCATATTATTTGTACCCTTGAATCCAATCAGTCAGTCAGTGCTTCAGTCATATGATTCATGTCCATCTCATTTACAGAGCAATTTAATGAGTTTCTGGTCTTTTTTTAATTATTTGCATGCTTAGTAATGAGTTTCAGTTATGCTTGGGTCTGTCTGTCAATCCTACATAGCAGTAAGTATTAAAGTCGGATGCCTTTGTGTTGAGGTTGTTTCAGCTCTGAACAGGGTTTGTGTCTATCAGAGTCAGGTTGGTGTCTGTGTAGACCAATGGTTCTCAACCGGTGGGGAATCCCCCCCCCCCCCACAGGGGGGAGTTTTGGGGTTTTCAGGAAAGGGAGGGGGGGGGGGAAATGAAGATTATTTCAAGATCTCGGTAATACAAGAACCAATTACTTGATCTTGTTTTTTCCGTCATATTTTATGGTTCTGTACGTCTCACCCTTCTAAAATTTATCTTATAAAGTAAGTAGACCCACAAATCACGTTTTATGTGGACGTCTAGACTTGTTTTAGTATGTGCTTCCATTATTACGTATACTGTGTAGGGGCGGGAGGAGGGATTTTTAAGTAGGAAATACGAAAGGGGGGAATGACGTTCTGAAAATATGGTGAAGGTGGGCACGGGCCAAAAAAGGTTGAGAACCACTAGTGTAGACCTTTCTCACATCCCAGTGCTAAAATGTCATCATCATGGGAACTGTGTTGCAGAAAACTACAAAAACAAGCGAGCTTAAATATAAACAAAGCAGCAACAGCCGGATGAATAAAGTCCAAGTTTTTATGTTGTAAAAGTTGAGCCGAATAGTCAAAAGTTGGCGGCAGTTGAGCAAGAGGTGGGACAATATGGATGAACGAGTTTCTCAGAAGGTACAATCAGGGTGATTCATTGCAACCAAAGTTCACTAATTGATTGATGTCCAACTTGGACACTAACAATAAATTGGAAACTAACAAAATCAGAAATGGTGTCTTTAAAATCACCAGTCTTTGACTATTCATCATCATCACTTTGTCATCCCTGTGATGAAGCTTGGTGGTACTGGTCTCCAGCAATTTCTCTTGTATATTCTGCTAGGTAGATTTTTTTTCTTGATCAGATGTCTGCCTGTTTACATTGTTGATATCAGCTTTTCCCTTTATCGTGGCTTAGTAGATTATTCTGCCATATAATGTGGCCTGAGTAACCTGTCTCTCATTTCCCTCAACAGTTAAAAGTGACATATGTTTATAAAAATCAGATCTTATGGCTGGGTCAACATCATTAGCAGGTGCCTTGCCAGCTGGCATAGGCTTCCAAGTCTCCCCACAGATCTCAGCTCTGGGTGTCCCGAATCTCTCTCTCTCCAGGTTTGTTGCTTGTAGAATAGAAAGTTCTAATTGTGCTGCTGCCTCCTGTTATTACATGTGAGTCCCAAGTATACACATGTGCTATATTATATTAGTTTCATTGTGTTGATACTTATATCAAACCTACTCCAAACTTTTCACCAAACAAAAACCAAAAAAAATAAAGATTTTTCAAATATATGAGCACAACATCATCAATATTTATTTATTATTGTCATAAAGTATTTCATTTATTTTTATTTACATTTCATATACAATTATGCATCAACAGTAATTTTTATGAAATATGCATTTAAAAGAAAACATGCTTTATTGTTAACAGTAAAGTCATGTAACACATGTAACAATACCAGTAACGCTAAATAAATACATCACTTTGTGATGTATATATGTTAATCATTGACTTGCATTTAAAATAAGTAATTTTCAATGTTTTACTCAATCTTCCTACCAACTCTATGCTACCAATACCAAATCTGGGCAGTGACAGAAAAAGAGAAACGAAAAATAACAACAACGAAAATGATATTCCTGAGAAAAATACTAAATGTAACAAAAAGAGAACATCAGAAATGAAGAAATCAGGACTAAAGTGGGAGTTATAGTAGCATTAGATTTCATTATAAACCAGCAAGTTAAATGGCTTGGCCATGTAATTAGGCTACCAGCTAACAGTATACCACAACAAGCAATGATGTACAAACCAAATGGAATCAGAAGAAGAGGCCGACCATGTAAATTATGGACAGAGGGAATAACAGAGCCATGGGAATCTTGATATATGAAGCCCATAAATGAGCACTCTCGCGTTGTTTATGATTCACTTCAACACTGCAAGTTACAAGAGAACTGAGATGAGATGAATGAAACCATCAACAGATATAATAGTGCCATTCACATTAAATAATTCTATCATTTCATGGTGTACATGGGAAAAGGGGGGGGGGGGGTGTCACTCTGTTGTAGGAAGTGGTGACGTAGACTGCCTTGTGAGCTAAAGGTTTTGATTGTTTCCCTACTTCATCATTTGCATTGTGCAATTTAAATATGAACACATGGTCTTCAGTGTGTGAGAAAGCTTGACCCATTCAGATTGCTTGAAGTCTAATTGACTGCTAAAAAACATCGACTGCATTCATGTTCAATACATATAGAACAAGGGTAAATATCTCTTATAAACTCATGCTTCAATTTCAAATTTTGCCACACCCGACAGCATTTACAGCAATCAAGCACATTGATGTATAGTTCAGGAGATGGATCAAAGGGCAGTCGCCTAGAAGGAATCCTGTCTATTGTAAAATCTACAATGGATTTAAACAAAAGTTTGTCTTTCAACAACTGTGGTAGAGGTAGCTTGTTGACACGGTTCTGACGGCCAGGGGATGTCCCCACAGCAGATGATACTTCCACAAAAGCCAGCCTGAACAGGGACTCTGGCTGTGAAGACATCTCACCAAGCAGATTCAAACTCTGTATATGGTTTTTCTTTTCCAGATATGAATGAACAGGTTTATTATGCATTAGTGAAGTGAGATCAGATTTGGTAAGCCACATGATGTCAACAAAATGACCAGCCAGGGATGCATTACCACTTATCAGTGCTGTACATAAAGGTGATATATCAAATGTGGGATCAGCAGGTGAGAAGTAGTTAAAGTATTCATCTGACCTTACAGTCATCGGCCCTGTTCCAGTTGTTATAAGTTTACAAATAGTGTCTCTGTTGTTACAAAATAAAATTCTATGAAACATTTTAGGTTGTAAATAAGACAAACAAGCACCCTTGGCAAGGAAAACGTCTAGGCAGGCTCTTATATCTTTGTTATCATAACACCTCATGGGCTGGAAGTATGACACGGCTGTCTTTGTCCTTTCTGTTTTACTGACTGCATTAATATCAGCTCCTGCATCCAGTAGAATCTGTACAACCTCTTTGCTGTATCTGCTTGCAGCCAACATTAATGGTGACAGGCCATCATTATTTTGTAAGTTAACATCACAGCCTGCACTAATTAGAGTGGTTACAATGTCATCAGGTCTGCAGATGTAGTCATGCTCATCTATTCTGTTTATTGCATGCAGCAAGGCTGTATTGCCATTGTTATCTGTCATATTGATATCAGGGTTGTGATTTATGACCCCCTTGACCACATCTACATTGCTGTATCTTGCTGCTTGCATCAAAACTGTCAATCCTTCGTTATTTTGTGAGTTGATAACATGTTTGTCATTAGCACTTCTGATTAAAAATTCAGCATTGCTAGCACAACCTTGATAGACAGAATAGGAAAAGGCAGTGTCACCTTTGTTGTCTCTCCAGTTAATGTCAGCCCCGTAGTCTAATAGTAACTGAAGCAGATCTGTACTGTTGTTGGTTAAAGCTGCAAGCATCAATGGTGATGTGTCACCACAAATATTAGGAGAAGCCCCATTTTCAAGAAGTACTTTAACTACCTGTAGCTTGGATGTGTGGCATATATCTTCCCTACATAGAACCAGATACAGAGGAGTGTAGCAACCACATGTTTCTACTAGCTTATTTACATCTGCTCCTTTCCGAATTAGAAGTGTGGCAACTTTTCTATTACCAGACTCAGCTAACAATTCTTCCCAACAAGGATGCTCACCCGTAATGTCAAATACAATATCAAGAATATTGCTAATGAAGTCAATATTTGTTCCTCTTACTGCTGACGCTAACAAATCTTGTTGATCTTTACAAATATATTGTTGAGTTTCTTGCCTGCAATTCATAAGCAGGAAGTTAATGCATGCCACACTCTGATTATGTATAAGACCATATAAAGCATCCTGGATGTCAAATTTTGCACCATGCTGCAGTAGAAGTTTAGCACAGTCCGTGTGGCCATGAAGCAGGGCCAGGTCAACTGGTGAGGAACACAGCACTTTATTATGAACGTTGGCTCCAAATTTTAACATAACTTCAATCATGTCATAATGACCACTTATTGCTGCAATACATAACGGGGGAAACCCAAACATCCCTAACGTCCCATCTGTCTTGTTCACATCCGCACCATGCTGGCAGAGCAACTCAACTAGAGGATAACTGCCAGCTTTAGTTGCCACAGACAGAGGGAAAACTGATGGCCCACCATTCACATCTGCTCCTAATTCCAAGAGTCGTTTGACCACTGAAACGTGATCTTTGGTAATCTGGCTCAATTCGCGATGAAAAAAGTTTGTGTAGGCATTACTGACCATCCTTGTCTTAACTTGCTCATCTAAATCTACATGGTTGAAAAATATATCCAGAAATTTCACATTGCAAGCTTGAACTGCAGTGTCCAGGGGCGTTTTATCACTTTCATAAAATGTAAATTTTGTTGCTCTCCTCCACACAGCATCAGAGATGCAGAGATGTTCCCTACTTGACAGTTGCATGCCGTCTGCTGCATTTGTGCCCGTATTGAGTCCCGTGGTTTCAGAAGCATGACTTTCTTCTTGTGTCAGACACTCTTCTGTTGATTGGATCCTGTCTGCAGCAGCAAGTCTTGACATCTTCTGTTCTGGTATTATGAAACCTGAAATGTAAGAAAAATAATTTCAACATCATGTCTTATTCTCTGTAAATATTATTAAAATTACTATGATTTAATGTAAATATTTGTATGGCACATTTTGGAATTCTTAAATCTTTCTAACTTCTCATACAAAATTATTAAAAGGGTTGGACAAAAAATAATATGGTATGTATTTTCTTATACCAAAAATACTGCGACACCGATGTGTTTCGTTATGCATGTGCACAACTGCAGTCACCAGCAGAGATAGTGCCACTGTAATAGTTCACAAAAATGGCCCTTACTAACAATAACCTGCCAAACAATGAATTCTTGGTCAAAAAGACAATAATCAGTGCCACGGCTTTCCCGCACAAACCAGACCGGTCTGCAGAGGTATCCACTCAGCAAGTTTTTGATTCGGACATGTGCTTGTCGCTGTACCCGTCAGAGCTGTTCTGGGCACAACGGTCATTCAGAAAACTAGCTAGTCAGAGCTTTTCCAGACATGATGGGTATTCGGAAAACTATGAATTCAGAGCTGCTATTAGCACGAGGGACAATCGGAAACTAGCTAGTCAGAGCTTTTTCCGAACGTCATGGACATACAGAAGACTGGTTAGTCAGAGCTTTTCCGACCACGAAAGACATTTTCACTCAGACGTAATTGCGTTGTGCCAATTTTTATTTTGCCATCCATAGGCCGGCACTTCCGTCTTCAGCAGGCATTGTTAATGAGGTTAGCCTTCCTCGGGTTGCGAGACTCGTTAGACTGTTATTGTTGTGATGTCATCCACATCTCAGCTGGTCAAGGTAGAACGGTCAGAGACATCACGGTCAACCCTCAAGGGAAGGCAGGTGCAGTCCATGGGCATTCCCCTCTATCCGGCCGGCACATATTGCTCTGAGTCTGGGCTCACCTGAGGAATTGCCACGTCCTGCTCATGGCTGCTTTAATTCCTCACTTCCATGTATTGGGCATTTCGCTTGCCACTGGTCGCTCAAGCACAAAACCAGGAACGGTCTGTCTGTGTACGACATCCACTAGGTAAGCTTTCACTTTGGACTTCAAACCACGCAATGGATTTGCTAGCCATGCGTTCCATTTCGTGTTATTGAGACGTTTTTCCACCTTTGACTACACTCTATGAGTATTAGATACAGACATTTTTTGTAACCATTTCATAATACTTTTTCAACCTTTAGTACTCGCTCACGAGGTAGGCTACATGTGCTGCCAGCTCAGCACCTTACCTCCCAGAATCAGTGAGCGAGAAGTGGCCAGGCCGTCTTATCCGTGGATCCCTCATATCCCCCAGTTGAGAGCTTTCAGATAAGTATCTGAACTGAGCATGCAGTGTTCTCAGCATCTAACCTCCATTTTTCGGTAGGTGGGTATCGGCCCGGCTCTCACATCTGAGCGTTTATGGCTTAGAGGCGTTCAGCCATATCCCTCGACAGTGAGCCTTAGAGTATGTGTCCGGACCAAGAATTAGCGGCATCGTGGGCCTGATTTGATCTTTTGACTGCTACCCTCAGTCTACCTGCAGAGCAGCAGGTAGTGTCCCTCTTGGTCTGGTTTCTAACCCAAGGCTTGTGCAAAATGTAATTGTGCTTCCATCGACAATGCTCTTGGGGTCACTGGGACACGCAAGCCCCCCCCCCCCCCACTGTGACAAGGTGGGGACACATGGGGGGGGGGGGACCTGGTTCTTTGGAGCGCAAATAAACATGCATCAGTGGCCACCATATTGCTACAAAGAGCTGCAGATACATTTGTTGTATAGACAAATAGATGGTGTGTCAGCATAAACACTGACAAGTGCAGCACCACTCTAATTACCTTCTATCCAAAACAAAAGGCAGGGATCATCCAGATAAATGGAACACCTCTAAGAGAAGATAAAGAACCAACATACCTTGGAGTAAAATTTGATGGCAGGCTGACATGGAGAAAGCACATCAACAAAGCAGTAGCAAAAGCCAGAAGGAAAATAGCCATCCTGAGAAAGCTAAGTGGAACCACATGGGGAGCTAGTGAGAAAATACTTAGCAAAGTTTATCAACTGAGCATACGACCACACCTGGAATACGGATCAAGTGCATGGTGTTTGGCATCAAAAACCACACTGCAAGAGCTGAACAAGGTGCAAAATCAAGCACTTAGATCAGGGGTTCCCAACCAGGGGTGCTCGAACCCCCAGGGGGTGTTAGATAGCATTTCAGGGGGTGCGAAACTTAACCAGCAGGGAAAAAGACTTTCTTTCTTAAGTTACCCAACATAACAATACTGAAATACAGAAAACGGGGTGGATGTAAGATGTTACATAACATTTTCAATTTAATAAAATTATGAAGACCGGGAGCAAATGAATGCGAAGATTTTCGTATGATTAACCTCATAAACCATGTCACTAAGCTTCTACTCAGAATTATAATGCGAAGAACAAGGAAGAAAATAAAAATGGAAATTGGCGAAGAACAGTATGGATTTGTGGAAGGAAAAGGTACAAACAATGCAATATACAAATTACGAACACTATTAGAAAGATCAGTAGAGACAAAGAAAGACATATATTTGTGCTTCATAGATTATACTAAGGCATTTGATAAAGTAAAACATGATGAACTGATTAAAATGTTGGAAGATATTAACATTGATGGGAAAGATCTCAGAATAATAAAAACTATTTACTGGAACCAAACAGCAGCAATTAAAATGGGAAATAAAGAAGGAAATTATGAACACATAAAGTTGGGAGTAAGACAGGGATGTGTTTTGTCACCAGATCTCTTCTCCCTCTATAGCAAAGTAATAATGAGAGAGATCAAAGAAAAGCCAGGAATAATATTTGGAGGTTATAATATAAATAATATACGCTATGCAGGTGACATTATTGATAGCGGATAATGCAACAGATCTACAACAATTGTTGGACATTGTAGTAACAAAGAGTGCAAAGAAAGGACTCTCCTTGAATATCAAGAAAACAGTAACAATGGTGGTATCAAAGAAACAGGTGACACCCAAATGTGAAGTAGAGATAAAGGGGAAAATTCTTCACCAAGTGGATAGTTTTAAATATCTAGGGGCATTTATAACATCAGATGGAAGATGTACAACAGAGATCAAGAGCAGAATAGGGCAAGCAAAGGCTGCATTTAAAAAAATTAAGAATATCTTATGCAATGAGTCTCTATCATTGAATGTAAGAGAGTGCTGAGGTGCTATATAGAACCTGTTTTGCTGTATAGCTGTGAATCTTGGAATATAAATGAACAAATCAAGAAGAGATTGGAAGCAACAGAGATGTGGTTCCTTAGACGAATGTTGCAAATTCCTTGGACTGCCAAATTAACTAACGACGAATGCCTTAAAGAGGCTGGCGAAACTAGAGCATTATACACAACAATAAGAAAGAGACAAACAGCTTTTTTTGGTCATGTGATGAGAAGAGAGGCGCTCGCTGGAGAACATCGTGACAACTGGAAAGATCGAGGGGAAGAGAGGCAGAGGCAGACCACGAGAAATTATGCTGGATGGATTGCGACGGTGGCATGGAGGAATATCAACGGTAGAGTTGATCCAGAAAACCAAAGACAGAGATCTGTGGAGAGTCTTGAACACCTACGCTAGTCGGCACGGCACTTGATGGTGATGATTTTAAATCAAGATGCTCTGAAAACCGTATACAAATCTGTTTGAATTTAGTTTCCATATTCAGTAGAATAATTACAAATACAACTAATTTGTAAGCTGGGAAAAATGTTATACATATGCGTGACTTTTATATGTGTATAACTGAAAGTGAATTTTTATAAATTTATTTATTGATTTCTGTTTTCTATTTTTCTCACACACTATTAATCCTTAATCATGGTTTTTATTAATTAAAAAAGGGGGTGGGGGGGGGGGGGAGAGGAATGTGAGAACATACTAAATACTTTTGTAGGGGGTGCGAGAACATACTAAAAGTTTTCTAGGGGCGAGGGACGTAGAAAGGGTTGGGAACTCCTGACTTAGAGTCACCACAGGAGGGATGAGATCAACCCCTATAGCTATGGGGCTGTTGAAAAGAAGTAGTTTTATCCACCAGGCCAAAGGACTCTGCAGAGAAACCACCGATCTGCCCACAGTTGGTATCCCCCTAACAACAATTCCAGAGCGAACTCCATGGAAAGATGGACATAGACTATCATTACAAATCCAGACAAAAGTGAAAGGAATATTTGACAAGGAAGAACAGAACAGTGTGCAGGGCAGAACAGCCACTCTCAGCTTCCTTGTAGAAGAATACCCACAGGATCTCTGGATCCAAATCTACACAGATGGGTCATCACAAAATGCTGTTCGAAATGGAGGAGCGGGAATGTACATGGAATACCCAAATAATACTAGGGACACAGCCAGAGTACCAACAGGAAAGTACTGCCATAACTACGATGCTGAAATTGAGGCAATCAAGATCATTCATCATTGGCACCTTTCCATCTTGACAGACGATAGTTTGGTACATTGTGCTTCAAAATGGCTTAATAACTGTCATATGGCAATAACTACAATTTATTCCACCATTTTGCACCATCTTACGTCTCTCACGCTGTGTGAGTGCTTTATCTGCAATCATTTTCTCTTTTGTCTTTATTCCATTTCTGATAGTTGCCCTCCATGCAACACGTTCAGCGGCGATGTGCTCCCATTGTGCATTATCAATGCCTGTATCAATCATGTCCCGCTTACACACATCTTTGTATCGTAGTAGAGGCCGACCCTGAGATCTCCTACCCGTCTGTAATTCACCAAAAAAGATGTCCTTTGGTATTCTATCATCATCCATCCTCCTAACGTGTCCTATCCATCTAAGTCTACAAAGACCGAGCATGGAATACACCGTCACACAACCTGATCTTTCCAATACTTCAGTATTTGTGATTTTGTCTTGCCACTTAATACCAAGTATTCTTCGCAGACACCGCATATGAAAGCTGTTTAAACGTTTCTCTTGGCGTGAGTAAGTTGTCCATGTTTCACTGCCATAAAGAAGAGTACTAAGGACACAGGCTTGGTAGACGAGGACTTTTGTTTTGGCAGTAAGCTTCCTGTTCTCCCAGACTCTTTTTGCTAACATGTTCATTGTTGTTGCTGCCTTGCCAATCCTGATGTTGATTTCCTGATCGAGGGATAATTTGCTATTTACCTCTGATCCTAGATATATAAAATGGTCTACTATCTCAAGTTCGGCGTCGTCAATAAAGATTGATGGTACACCATGTGCACCTTGTGACATAATCTGTGTCTTCTTTTTGTTAATTGTTAAACCAAATTCAGAACAAGCATTGGAGAATGCAGATAGTAGATGTTGTAATTCTTCCTCAGAGTGGGTCGTAATTGCAGCATCATCCGCAAAAAGCAACTCTCTGATTAGTACCCTGCTAATTTTGGTCTTGGCCTTCAATCTCTGAGCATTATAGAGGCCACCATCTGAGCGTGAGTGAATGTATATACCGTCATCCTGATCACGAAAGGCATATTTCAATTGAAGTGAGAAGTATATCCCAAAGAGGGTGGGGGATAGTACACAACCTTGCTTAACTCAACTCTTGATTTCAAACTCTTCTGAAGTTGAGCCATCAAACTTGATTATACCCTTCATGCCTGTGTGGAACGATTCCACAATGGACAGAAGAGTTGGTGGACAGCCAATCTTCTTTAGTGCTTTGAACAGACCCTCACGACTGACCAAATCGAATGCCTTTGTGAGGTCGATGAAGGCAATAAACAGTGGCTGATTTTGTTCCCGGCATTTTTCTTGCATCTGTCGCAATGAGAATATCATATCAATGGTAGACCGGTTCTGACGGAAGCCGCACTGTGATTCGGGGTAGACTTGATCTCCCAGGACTTGAAGTCTGCGCAGGACAATTCTGGCAAATACTTTCCCAACAATACACAGAAGTGAGATACCCCTATAGATGTTGCAGTCGCTCCGATCTCCCTTGTTCTTGTACAGCTATTGCCTGTCCATAGCACAAAGCCTGGGCTAAAATAAAGAAACCATGTGTTGCCCATGCAGCATGATCCCTCTCTCGGCCTGCCTAGTTCACTCCAGAGGAAAGTTAATACCTATACATCTGGAACAAGACAAGCTGCAGAAGCTGCCAGATCAGCAAAGCAATGCTCTAACTGTCCGCCTGTCGGAGCTTCGATCCTAGACCAGCTGCCAACCAAGGCTTAGGGCCTGGTCTGCCCTGCCATGACTTATTTTGTCTTTGGGTTGCATTTCCTCGCACCAGGATAAGGCTAGTACCCTCCCAATTGCGCTCTTCCGCCCGAAGCCGTTGACACAATGTGGGGTGTCGGGTTTGGTAAGTGCCGCCCAACATTCTGCGCTGACAGAAAGCAGGTAGTACCGTCTACTGTCATACGGTAGCTCAGTCATATCTGACTAAGACCTGACTTCTATCAAGATAGCAATCAAGATAGCAACAGATAAATTACTAAATACAAGCAAAATCTGTACTCGAGGCACTCCTGTCTGGGAAATTGCCAGTACTAAGGACACTTCTGATTTCTGAACTTAGCAGTCAGCGACAGTCAGTGTGTCCGTTATTGTAGTTGTCATGTGTAGTGGTCCGTGATTGTACCCATCATGTGTAGTGTGCGGTGATCGATTCTCTTCCTCTTGTTTCCCTTGTCGACACCAGGCATGACTGAACAGACACATAAAGTCAGCATATAGTGGATACCATCCCATTGTGGAATACCTGGACAGAGCTGATCGATTGGCTAAGGAAGGAGCAAAAGAAGAACAGCCTGATGTGCTCATTACATACCACCAAAAGAAAAGAATGATCAAATCAGTCAGAAAGCCACCAAAACCTGCTCAAGATGACTACCACATTATGGACAGACTAGAACAAGTCACTATTCTGCGCCTCAGAATAGGACACAATAGCTTAAGCAACCACGTGTATAGAAAATTCAAGATTGGTGAATCAGCCACGTGCACATGTGGATTGACTTCGCAGACAGCAGAGCACACTCCAAGACTGCCCAAAATACAACATATCTAGGCGAACCTTCTGGCATAGAGACAACAGTGGAAGATAAACACTATGGACCACTAAGTGAACTAAAAAAGACAGTTAAATTCATACAAGCGACAATATTGCAGTTATAGACATATTTCACGTGAACGAAAGAAGAAGAGAAAGCTTTAGTTCATGTTGTGCGATTTCTGCAGTATATATCTGACAAGATGCAGTGAAATATGCTAGGCAATAAATCATGTCCAAAGTCCATGCTGTTCTCAACATGAAACATTTTCACTGGTAAGAATGTGTTGTTCTTTCTTTCAGCACACACAAATAAATGGAATATCATTAACATTGACTCTGACATTATTGCACTGATGCTAGCCTAAGAATGTTTGGTTTGTACTGAAGAATTTACAGTAGCTGTTTGAAGTGGATCACATCAGAAAATATATAATATAATTATATAACAGTAGATTAGACATAGCCGGTCTCCCTGGAGAAGGGCTTATCGACATTGTTCATAATCCCATATATTCTCGTACGAAACACAGATGCAGGAGATTCAGCAGCAGACCGTGTCACGCTGGTTACTTACAGAGGTATGTGAGCCGGTTGTTCAAAATGCAATGGCAAACTACAAACTACTGAATGCAAAACTTGCCAAGACATCAACAGCAGCTGGAAAATGCTGGTGTTGACTGCACAATGTCCTGTAAAGGATATGCAAGAAAAAAAAATTAGATATGACTTGTTTGTCATTATTTACACCAGTTCTTTAAGTATTTAACATTTTTTAAGTTAAAGAAACATACTTATTATTTTTACTAGTAATAATTTAATCCTCTATCCACTTTTATAATGGTTGTAAACAATGGCTGTTGCTTGAGACCGACTGACGTGATTCACTTCAAACAGCTACTGTAAATTCCCCCGATCGTTTCAAGTAATTACATTTTACACTGAGATATAGAAGTTGATGGAGAATTCAATTATTACTAATAGTAATCTACTAATAACTTTACCAACGAATTGTATATAAATGACCAGTGTAAACAATGACAAATCATATCTGTATAAGGCAAGATAGCTGCCAATTTTTTTCGCTTTGAGACCGACTGACGCAATTCACTTCAAGCAATCAATCAATCATGTGCCATGCCGGAAAGCATTGACCAAACTTGGTTGCACATCAAGAATACAATTCAATCTACCGCAGAAGAATGTCTCGGTGTGTTAACCACGCATAGAAAGAACAGATGGTTCAATCAAAAATGTGAAGAAGCAGTCATTAGGAAAAAGAATACCAGACATTTATGGTTAAATGACATCAACAACATCCAAAAGGAAGAGCATTATAGAAATGAATGTAAAAAGGCTACAAAAATAGTCCGACAGCAGAAGCAAGAATATATGAGTAATATAATCAAAGATATGGAAACTAATCACCAGAAAAATGAATCCAGGAAGTTTTTTAAAGAACTGAAGTCAATTAAACGAGGGCACCAACAAAACACATATGGTTTAAAAGACAAAAATGGGAATATGATAAATACCAATAAGGAAATGTGCAACACATGGAAAGAATATTTTGTTGAATTACTAAATTGTGAAGCTCCAAGTAACACTTTCCCACAGGAAGAGGTTCTAACATGTGAACCACAAATTGAAGAACCTACATTTGAAGAAATCCTATATGTAATCACACGACTTAAAAACAATAAGGCAACTGGGACTGATGGAATTGCTGCTGAATTTATAAAGGCAGGTGGCCATGCATTACATCTAAAGTTATATGAACTAATAATAAAAATCTGGAGGACTGAAGAATTACCCCATGACTGGAAAGAGTCATTATTGATACCTATCTTCAAGAAGCCGGTCTCTCTGGTTGTGGGGTTACAACACTTTCTCTCGGTAATCCCGTTTATCACGCAGAGTCTCGTAGCGGAGCGAGAGCTGAGGCGGTTCGACCCCCGCTCGTGACTTGCGGGATACTGAGCCGGCCGCTCAGAAAGCAATGGCAAACTACTGAGCGTAATCTTGCCAAGAGATCAACATACAGCTGAAAGATGCTGGTGTTGACAGCTAAGTCCTGTAAAGGATATGCTAAAAAAAAAAAAAATCTTCAAGAAAGGGGACAAGTTCCAATGTGAAAATTATAGAGGAATATAACTACTGTCCACAAGCTATAAGATACTATCCATAGTATTACTAAATAGACTAAAACCATATTCAGAAGACATATTAGGTGACTACCAGGCGGGTTTTAGACAAAACAGATCAACAATAGATCAGATATTTATCTTACGACAAATAGCCGAGAAAAATTGGGAATATAAAAGAGATCTCCATAACATTTTTGTGGATTTTAAAAAGGCTTATGATAGTGTCCATAGGAATAGTCTATGGAATGCTATGCAGGAATTTGGAATACCAAGGAAGTTAATCAACATGACCAGACTATGCATGGAAGATACTTATAATATGGGAGAAGCTATACACAAAATTTTTTGATCAGTACGAGCCGCTATACACAAAATTTTGTGGCTGGTCACGTGATAATTTAGCACAAAATTTTGTGATAGTACGCGCCGCTATGCACAAACATTTGTGGCCGGTCACGTGATTATTCGGCACAAAATTACCCCTTTTCGTATTTCCTCCCTATAACGTAGTCCAGAGAGGAACCTACAACCTTCGGGACGCGAGGCAGTAACCACTCGGCCACGGAGATTCCCAGTTCTAATGAGAAAGAACATATCACAGTGACCTGTCATCGTTCGTTCATTGTCCGTGTCAGAATATCAGTCGAGTACAGACCACTATGAGTCGTATTGGGTATATGTTGCTAGCCTCATATTTGTATATATCAGTTGCTCTCAGGGTGATGTGGTGGTGTTGTCGACTTGATGTCCCACCATATCTCCTGCTCTCAGGGTGATGTGGTGTTGTCGACTTGATGTCCCACCATATCTCCTGCTCTCAGGGTGATGTGGTGTTGTCGACTTGATGTCCCACCATATCTCCTGCTCTCAGGGTGATGTGGTGGTGTTGTCGACTTGATGTCCCACCATATCTCCTGCTCTCAGGGTGATGTGGTGTTGTCGACTTGATGTCCCACCATATCTCCTGCTCTCAGGGTGATGTGGTGTTGTCGACTTGATGTCCCACCATATCTCCTGCTCTCAGGGTGATGTGGTGTTGTCGACTTGATGTCCCACCATATCTCCTGCTCTCAGGGTGATGTGGTGGTGTTGTCGACTTGATGTCCCACCATATCTCCTGCTCTCAGGGTGATGTGGTGGTGTTGTCGACTTGATGTCCCACCATATCTCCTGCTCTCAGGGTGATGTGGTGGTGTTGTCGACTTGATGTCCCACCATATCTCCTGCTCTCAGGGTGATGTGGTGGTGTTGTCGACTTGATGTCCCACCATATCTCCTGCTCTCAGGGTGATGTGGTGGTGTTGTCGACTTGATGTCCCACCATATCTCCTGCTCTCAGGGTGATGTGGTGGTGGTGTCGACTTGATGTCCCACCATATCTCCTGCTCTCAGGGTGATGTGGTGGTGGTGTCGACTTGATGTCCCACCATATCTCCTGCTCTCAGGGTGATGTGGTGGTGTTGTCGACTTGATGTCCCACCATATCTCCTGCTCTCGGGGTGATGTGGTGGTGTTGTCGACTTGATGTCCCACCATATCTCCTGCTCTCAGGGTGATGTGGTGGTGTTGTCGACTTGATGTCCCACCATATCTCCTGCTCTCAGGGTGATGTTGTGGTGGTGTCGACTTGATGTCCCGCCATATCTCCTGCTCTCAGGGTGATGTGGTGCTGTCGACTTGATGTCCCACCATATCTCCTGCTCTCAGGGTGATGTGGTGGTGCTGTCGACTTGATGTCCCACCATATCTCCTGCTACTCGTGTTAGGTTGAGTCGATCTTGAAGACTGAGATTTGACAGATCCTCGCTAGAAGACATGACCACCACTTGTAAACAATTAATACCACTCACTCTGAGTGTTCATTTGGCCATGATTCACACATGCTTATGTATATGTTTCTTTGAGCCTGCTTTGACATTCATACAGCACACCACACTCGCCTTCGTGCTTTTTAAGAGCAACCTGAAACTCTTCGAAACTTGAAAAGAGCGCTCCTTTTTCTATGGCCATCTTCAAAAGTAAACGTCAAGCTCAGTATTTGCAGCGAAGTAGACAAAAATTCAGTATTGAAGTAAAAGTCAAGCTCAGTATTTGCAGCGAACGAAGCGGACATCAATGTGACCAACCAGCCGGAAGTAGAATAGGAGCGCGTATTATACACAAAATTTTTTGCCGAGTAATCACGTGACCAGCCAAAATTTTTGTGTATAGCGGCTCGTGCTATAAACAAAATTTTGTGTATAGTCACTTCTATATAGTAACATATAAAGGCAGGAAATCAGACCTTTTCCAAATAACATCTGGCTTGAAACAGGGTGATGCACTATCGCCGCTACTCTTCAATCTGGATCTAGAGAAAGTTGTAAGGAAGGTAAAGGAGGAATGTGATATTGGAGGAACATCCAAGCTGCTTGGTTATGCAGATGATATAGATATTATAGGGGAAAATGAACAAAAGACATTGGAAATATTGACTCACTTAAAGGAAAAAGCCCAACAGATGGGGCTGGTTATCAACCAAGATAAGACAGAATATATGGTAATTTCAAGAGAAGGAATGGCTAAAAACTCTGGCCACATACAAATAGATAATATGACCATTAAAAGAACGGAAACATACAAATACCTGGGTACAATCTTCAACTGCTCCAACATCATAAGGGAAGAAATACAAACTAGAATCAATTCTGGAAATAAGATATACTATGCACTACAACATCTACTAAAATCAAAGGCGCTATCTCGTAACACCAAGATCACAATATACAAAACACTGATCAGACCAGTTGTGCTGTATGGTTCTGAAACCTGGAGTACAATGAAAGGAGACAAAGCCTTGCTACAAACCTTTGAGAACAAAGTTTAAGACGCATCTTTAGACCCATTAGGGATACACAAAGTGGAGAGTGGAAAAGAACTAACAAAGACATTTATGATCTGTTTAAGTCCCCGCTAATCACTGGTATCATGAAGGCTAATAGACTGCAATGGCTGGGGCATATAGAAAGAATGGAAGATATTTGGGAAACAAAACTCGCTTCTTCTTCTCCTTCAGCGTTCCGAGCCATTAAGGTTCTTTGCTGCAGATGAGATACAATTCATCTCTATTCGTCTCTTTGGTGGACCTTCTCTTGCCAGTCATTGATTCCAAGTGCTTGTAAGTCTGTATATGTATTATCTCTCCACCATCTTCTTGGTCTACCTCGGGGTCTACGATCATTTATTTCCTGAGTGTAAGCGAGTTTTGTTTCCCTATTATTGCTTACACTCAGGAAATAAATTACCATAGACCCCGAGGTAGACCAAGAAGGCGGTGGAGAGATAATATCAATGACTGGCAAGAGATAGTCAACCAGAGAGACGAATGGAGACGGATTGTATCTGCAGCAAAGAACCTCAATGGCTCGGAACGCTGAAGAAGGAGAAGAATTTTCCTCCTCACTCTTTGCATGATAATTGATAGCACAATCTTTGTGATGTGGCTCATTATACTAATTGTTCTATGTTGACTACATTCCAGGGTTCCTGATTTCTTTGGGATTGCAATAAATATAGAGTTACATAATTCAGAAGGTATATCACCAGTATCATATAATGTGTTCAGCAGTCTGGTGACTTGATCTAGTCCAAATTCTTCTGAAGCTTTAATCATTTCTGTTGTGATGTTATCTGTTGATATTGCCAGCCTTCATATGCTTAAGAACATTTCGAACCTCCATCTTCAAAATTGGTGGCCCTTCATTATTAAATCTAATATTTAATATCATACTGTTCCGTCTCTGTTATCATTACATTATAAAGGTTTTTCACATAATCTGTCAATACATGTAGAATCTGATCTTTTTCTATTATAATTTTGCCATCTTTTTTTAGACAGCCTGTTGATGTACTTGTTCTTTTATTAGTATGTTCCTGAATTCTTTTGTGCACTAATTTGGTATTTTGACTGTTATGTTGTTTTTCAATGTCTAAGCACTTTTCCTCAAACCATGCTTCTTTTGCCTCACTTCAAGTTACATAATATAATATTCTGACTTGTCTGTGAATTTCTTCATATTTGGCAGAATTATTTTTGTTGAGTCTTCTTGTTTCCATTAGGTGTAAAATTTCTTCTGTCATCCATTTCTTACGACCCACCTTCTTTAATTTTGGAATAGATAGTTGTTTCTGCAGCCAAACTGATTGAATTTTTCAACATTTCCCACTGATCATCCACCTCTTGGAATAATATCTCTAGATCAGATAATATATCAAATCTGTTCTGTACTTCTATGTTGAATTTGTTTTGTATTTCCTTGTCATTACTCAATCAACTCAATGTACACAAATCATATTTAGTATTTAGTGTTTCCTGTTAATAACAGTGTTATATACTTGACTCACTTCAAGCAGCTACTAATAGTGAGTACTCTATAAATTCCCCCGATCGTTTCAAGTAAGGGAGAGTTTATACGGACTCGAGTCCGAATAGACAGAGTAGTTTATACGGACTTGAGTCCGTATAGACAGAGTAGTTTATACGGACTTGAGTCCGTATAGACACTTCCTTCAAGTAATGAAATTTAAATAAAAAAAGATATACAAGTGGATGTAGAATTCAATTATTACTAATATTAATTTACTAATGACTTTAGCAACAATCTGTACATACTTAAGAGTTAAACTTACCTCAATACTTGAAAATAGTTAAATACACAGCAATGATACTGAAGTGGTAGTCACCAACATATAGCCTTCAGAGCCCATGTGACTGAAACTACAAGCATAGCTTCACAGTACTGGCCTATTTATAGCCAGACAAAAGCGCACTGTTTTCGGAATTCAATAAACAAGAAACGACCACATTAGGAATTTGGCCGAATTTCGGGAGCAAGCAACGTGGCCATCGGGTCACGGGATCTCGCCGGCGAATGCCCGATCGCGACTTCGAATCAACGTGAATATAGGTGCCAGTCTTCCCTATACACAGTGAATGCACAGAGAAATAGGTGCCAGTCTTCCCTATACACAGTGAATGCACAGAGAAATAGGTGCCAGTCTTCCCTATACTCAGTGAATGCACAGAGAAATAGGTGCCAGTCTTCCCTATACTCAGTGATTGCAGAGAGAAATAGGTGCCAGTCTTCCCTATACTCAATGAATGCACAGAGAAATAGGTGCCAGTCTTCCCTATACACAGTGAATGCACAGAGAAATAGGAGCCAGTCTTCCCTATACACAGTGAATGCACAGAGAAATAGGTGCCAGTCTTCCCTATACACAGTGAATGCACAGAGAAATAGGTGCCAGTCTTCCCTATACACAGTGAATGCACAGAGAAATAGGTGCCAGTCTTCCCTATACTCAGTGAATGCATAGAGAAATAGGAGCCAGTCTTCCCCACACTCAGCAAATGCACAGATGAATAGGAGCCAGTCTTCCCCACACTCAGCAAATGCACAGATGAATAGGTGCCAGTCTTCCCTACACTCAGCAAATACACAGAGTAACAGATACCAGTCTTCCCCACACTCAGCAAATGTAGTTTGAAATAGGTGCCAGTATTCCCCACAATCAAAAAATGCACAGAGAAATAGGTGCCAGTCTTCCACACGCTCGGCAAATGCAGAGAGAAATAGGTGTCAGTCTTCCCCACACTCAACAAATGCAGAAAGAAATAGGTGCCAGTCTTCCCCACACTCGGAAAATGCACAGAGGAATAGGAGCCAGCCTTCCCACACTAAACAAATGCAGAGATAAATAGGTGCCAGTCTTCCCTATACTCAGTAAATACAAAGAGCAATAGGTGCCAGTCTTCCCTAAACTCAGTGAATGCACAGAGGAATAGGTGCCAGTCTTCCCTATACTCAGTGATTGCAGAGAGAAATAGAAGCCAGTCTTCCCTATACTCAGTGAATGCAGAGAGAAATAGGAGCCAGTCTTCCCTAAACTCAGTGAATGCACAGAGGAATAGGTGCCAGTCTTCCCTATACTCAGTGATTGCAGAGAGAAATAGGAGCCAGTCTTCCCTATACACAGTGAATGCAGAGAGAAATAGGAGCCAGTCTTCCCCACACTCAACAGATGCACAGAGAAATAGGTGCCAGTCTTCCCCACACTCAGCAAATGCACAGATGAATAGGAGCCAGTCTTCCCCACACTCAGCAAATGCACAGATGAATAGGTGCCAGTCTTCCCTACACTCAGCAAATACACAGAGTAACAGATACCAGTCTTCCCCACACTCAGCAAATGTAGTTTGAAATAGGTGCCAGTATTCCCCACAATCAAAAAATGCACAGAGAAATAGGTGCCAGTCTTCCACACACTCGGCAAATGCAGAGAGAAATAGGTGTCAGTCTTCCCCACACTCAACAAATGCAGAAAGAAATAGGTTCCAGTCTTCCCCACACTCGGCAAATGCACAGAGGAATAGGAGCCAGCCTTCCGACACTAAACAAATGCAGAGATAAATAGGTGCCAGTCTTCCCTATACTCAGTAAATACACAGAGCAATAGGTGCCAGTCTTCCCTAAACTCAGTGAATGTACAGAGGAATAGGTGCCAGTCTTCCCTATACTCAGTGATTGCAGAGAGAAATAGAAGCCAGTCTTCCCTATACTCAGTGAACGCAGAGAGAAATAGGAGCCAGTCTTCCCCACACTCAGCAGATGCACAGAGAAATAGGTGCCAGTCTTCCCCACACTCAGCAAATGCACATTGGAATAAGAGCCAGTCTTCCCCATGCTCAGCAAATGCACATAGGAATGGGAGCCAGTCTTTCCCAACTCAACAAATGCAGAGATAAATAGGAGCCAGTCTTTCCCACACTCAACAAATGCACAGAGAAATAGGTGCCAGTCTTCCCCACACTCAGCAAATGCACAGATGAATAGGTGCCAGTCTTCCCTACACTCAGCAAATACACAGAGAAACAGGTACCAGTCTTCCCCACACTCAGCAAATGCACAGAGAAATAGGTGCCAGTCTTCCCCACACTCAACAAATGCAGAGAGAAATAGGAGCCAGCCGTTCCCACACTCAACAAATGATGAGAGAAATAGGTGCCAGTCTTCCCGATACTCAACAAATGAACAGAGGAATAGAAGCCAGTCTTCCCCACACTCAACAAATGCACAGAGGAATAGGAGTCAGTCATTCACACACTCAACAAATGCAGAGAGAAATAGGTGCCAGTCTTCCCCACACTTTTGTGTGTGTGTGTGTGTGCGTGCGTGCGTGCGTGCGTGCGTGCGTGCGTGTGTGTGAATATTTTAAATGGAAACCTTAAAAAAAAAAAAAATTTTAAATAAATAAACATGAAAATAAAAAGACCGCGCATGAGGTGGGTAGCGCGGGGGTGGGTAGTGGTTATTAGTGGTCTGTAGAGTGTCGTATTGATGTATTCACTATCATCATATGGGTTAAAAATGAAAACCTTAAAAATATAATGTGATCGGTATTATTGAATGTAGTGGGTATGGCTTAGTGAAATTCATTGAGAAATTCATTTTCATTTAATTGAAATTCATTGGGGTTATTAGTGGTCCGTAGAGTGTCGTATTGATGTATTCACTATCATCATATGGGTCACAAATGAAAATCTTAAAAAGTAAAGATGGCCGACATTATTGAATGTAGTTGGTATGGCTTAGTGAAATTCGTTGATAAAGGGTGGGTGTGGGTTATTAGTGGTCTGTAGATGTCGTATTGATGTATTCACTATCATTATACGGGTTATAAATGAAAACCTTAAAAAGTAAAGATGGCCGATATTATTGAATAAAGTTGGTATGGATGAAACACACATACAGACATGAACAGTGACAAATACACACACACACACACACACACACACACACACACACACACACACATAGAGAGAGAGAGAGAGAGAGAGAGAGAGAGAGAGAGAGAGAGAGACAACAGAACAAAAATACATACAAAGGTACAGACTCTTACAGAGGCGCACAGCCTTCCTGGTAACGGGCGCGGATGTCCGAGAAAACTTCCTACCAGTATCATAAGTTGGCGGATCCCTACATTATCGTATGCAAAAGCGTGTGAAAAGGGTGTGAAAAATCGTGGGAAGAGGGATGTGGGAAAATCTCCCGCTGGTCTGCGGGAGCGGTCGGTCTGTCGGTGGGTGTGAAAAATTTGGAAGTGTGGAAAAAGCTCAGGTGGGGGTAGTGTGGGAAGTGTGAAGTCGATTCATGACAGAAGGGATGGGAGGGGGGAGTTACCTGTAAAAACGTGAGTATTTTGAATTGTAAAACATTGGTGGTGATATGAATCACATAGTGGTAAATGTGAATCACTTAGTGGTAAATACAAATGAAAAAACATGAACAGTGACATCACAAGTACAGAGACATCACAAGTGCACACACACACACACACACACACACACACACACACACACACACACACACACACACACACACACAAGAAATACACATTTGTATATACAGACATGAACAGTGATAACCACACACACGTACAGACAAGAACAAAGACACATACACACAAGTACAGAGACATCACAAGTATACACACAAACACACAGACATGAAATACACACTTGTACATACACACATGAACAGTGACATCATAAGTACAGACAAGAAATACACACTTGTACATACACACATGAACAGTGACATCACAAGTACAGAGAAATCACAAGTGCGCACGCACGCACACACACACACATGAACAAAGATCCATACACACTCACACGTAGAGACAAGAACAAAGACACATACACAATTGTACAGATACATAACACACACACACACACACACACACACACACACACACACACACACACACACACACAAGAAATACACATTTGTCCATACAGACATGAACAGTGACCACCACACACACACACACACATACAGACACGCATACACGCAAACGCATAAACAAACGTACAGACAAACACACAGACGAACAGACAGACGAACAAACACAATAAACATGTGACCACCGAATCTCCAACTAAAATCTAGCAGCGCACTGCCTGGTCCAAGTGACATCTCTCCCGGGGAGAATTAATGAGGAAACTACCCACATTGACCACTTGAATCACTACCAAGACGGAACTGTATCTCGGTGTTTAATCTATACTAATAGAGCGCCACTTCAGTTCTGGACATCTAATTACCAGTCTCGGTCGCACGGAGGCGGGCGGTTGTGTGAGAAAAGAAGCATTGTCTTCCACATCACCACTGTAGTGTCGTGTGCACAATGCAGATCTATATCTATAAAACAGAGTGTATGTTTGTTTGTGGGTTTGTGGGTATTGGATGCGTTCGATAACGGTACATCCGATTGAGATGAAATTTTCTACACATCTTCCTTTCATTCCTGTGCAACCGACTATAATAATTTCTTAATGTAAAATCTTCTACTTATTTAATAACATTTACTTTTCCATTTTCATTATATAATGTCTATATAGCAGGGGGACTTCACTCTAGAAAAGTTATTTCAAGGGGCATAACTTTTAATAACATTTCTATATACTTTATAGTCATATTGTTGGACTTACTTGCACTATTGTTAAACTCTTTGTCTATAGTTATTTTCTGGCATATGAGTTATAATAAATAATGATATAATCTTTAAGGAATTTTCAAAGTTTTCATAAAAATAATGCATAATGCATAACATTGTAACCCATCTTTTTCTACAGTTTTCATTGAATGGTGTGTGGAAGGACATTCTTTTAAGTTACTGTGCGCCAGGAGCTGGGCGAAACCACGCCGGGTCAGATAGATAGACAGATAGTCGGGAACGGAAGCTTATTTGACTACTTATATGAATAAGATGACATGCTCCCCACCAGGGACTGGGTGAAGCCGGGCCGGGTCAGACAGACAGATAGACAGACAGACAGTCGGGAACGGGAGAGCTTATATGACTACGTATATGAATTAAATTAGATGCTCCCCACCAGGGACTGGGTGAAGCCGGGCCGGGACAGACAGACAAACAGATAGTCGGGAACGGGAGAGCTTATATGACTACGTATATGAATTAAATTAGATGCTCCCCACCAGGGACTGGGTGAAGCCAGGCCGGGACAGACAGACAGACAAACAGATAGTCGGGAACGGGAGAGCTTATATGACTACGTATATGAATTAAATGAGATGCTCCCCACCAGGGACTGGGTGAAGCCGGGCCGGGTCAGCCAGCCAGACAGACAAACAAGCAGACAGACAGACTGAGAGATAGATAGATCCATCCAGGGCCTGGGCGAAGCCGGGCCGGGTCAGCTAGTAGTGTATAAATTGTGATCAGCTACTCTGTGCCAGTCGTTACAACAAATATTGTTCACGTGCTGACTTGGCTAGCCTTCGCCACATAGTTATTTGTGAAACAGGTTTGTGTGACAGTACTCACTTAGCGTTGTTCGTGTCGTCGGTGATATCGGTATAATAAAACAGTGAAACATATATTGTTGTGTATAAAGATTTAGTCTTCGCATTGCTCGTGTATACAACAGAAATTTTTGCGCTTGTAAAAAAGCGATAGTGCTTTGTAAAACTTGACATAACAACACAGTTGTGTGACTTATTCATACACAAGCAATATTAGCAGCACGTTTATCGATATGGCCAGCAAATCTGCTTTCATGTGTTCAGTGTGCGACACATCCTTTTGTGATAAGTATAATCTTACTCGCCACATTCGGACCATTCACACCCATGAGGATCAAGCACACTTATGTCATATCTGTGGACAACTTTTCAACAGAAAAGGCAATCTACAACGACACATACGAACACAGCATCAGGCACGTATGGATACACCAGAATCAATTCTTCCAACTGCATCAATGGCGACGACAAAAACATCACACCAGTGATAAGCTTTCCCGCCACAGTGGGACAATTCATAATGATAAAATATATACCTGTCAGTTACGTGACAATCTATATAATTGGAAGGATAACCTACAACCTTACTTACGAACACATCACCAGACACCCACGTCACGAGAAAGGACGATACCCTTAGACACCCATATCTCTAAAGCATAGAAACACACTACTGCACTCATAGTAGCAGAGAATATCCAACAAAATGATAGTGACAGTTTGGCAGCCCTTAAGGCGTACTGCAAGGAGCTGTCGATCATGCTACCCAATCAGGTGGTGGTATTAGAAAAAAGTGACGACCACCGCTACCGGGTGATTTTGGTATGATACGTACACCTGGACCTTCATCAAAAGAATTCGGATATCTTGGCATGACGGTTCAAGTCTCATGTGTGTCTTCATTCTGGATCCTAAACAAACAAGTTTTAGGGCTGTGTGATTACCTTGACAACACCATCGCTGTTTGATAATCAACCAAGCTATAGTGGGATGTGTGACAGCCCGGAGACAGGCAGTCCAGGACTACTCAGACAACTGTATACCAATGTGGGACCCAAGAAAGAAGATCACTAAACCAGAATCAAATTGTGGTCTCCTTAAATGTTATTTCCCCCCCCCCCCCCACTAACCATGTATTTCATTGATTATGATTTTTCTTATGACAGTGATATAGTGATATCACTAAACTGTTTTGTTGAATATGTCGTGAACACATTATCGCCCCACATAATTTGGTAATAAAATACTGAAACGAAGTTTTTTGTTTGTTGATTTCCTTTAGTGGTTTGCTTTCATGCCGTCCTCTTCTTGTCTTTTCCTGTCGGAGAGGGATGAACAGAGACACATACAGACATGTACAGAGACATAAACACTTGATACAGACATGAACAAAGTCGGGGGGGGGGGGGAGTTTTGCTAAATACAGAAATATCTCAGCCAATTTTATGAAAAGTAGGAAACTGTGTTAGACAAAAAGTGCACTGTAACGGTCAAATAGGAAAATATTTTAGTCAAAGGGGGAAATTTTTTTGTCAACGAAAGAAATACATCGGCCAAATTTATGAAAAGTCGGAAACTTTGTTAACCAAATGTGAAGGAAATATCGTCCAAAGAGAGAAATATTTCAACTAAACTTATAAATAGGTCAGCAAAACTTATGAAAAGAAAAGAAAATTGTCAGCCAATCTAAGAAATAGGTATGGAAAAGTAAGAACTATGTCGACCAAACTAAGAAAAATGTGGTACCCAGATTAGGAAAAAATGTAGCTTCTGTAGTTATGTCAAATATGTCTTGGATTTTTATCTGAAAAGACGTTATCAATGTCAGCACTTTCCCGATTTTACATTACTGAAAGCTTCAATTTACTATTCCAGCGTATCTGCTACAGAAGCACTTATACAGACTAATCACTCATCTCGCCATACTCTTGGTTTTTTTCTCTTTCTAACACAAAGTGTCTCTGTCTCTTATAGATAGCTTCACAATTTTTCATGGGCACACCACCAAGAACTCCACACCTTCGTTGTACATGAGCTCTAATGAAATAGTCATAACAACATGTATGGCAATGCAATCTGTGACTCCACGTGGGATAGTTTCGATATCATCCGAGTATTCGTCAGCAAAGATCCATTTCCCATGGCTGACATCTTCAACTTGCTATACCACAATGTCTGCTACGCTAACCTTCCATTGTTCCATCTTTCAACAATACAAAGAGTATTCTCGAAGTCTACCTAACATAACATTTCTTACTTTGTCTACCTCTATTAAACTTTGTTATTTCATAAAATCCGTATTAAAAAAAAAAAAACAAGTTTCAGGATCACATGATCTGTCAGACACTGGCGCCAATCCTATATGTACTATAACCAATCTTAGCAGCGGTTAGAAAGAAACAAAAATTCCCTCTACAACCAACACTGCCATTTACTTCACACTTTCAGACAGTTTGGTGAAGGAAGTGAGACCAAAGTAAAACATACAGAAGTGAAAGAATAAAGCAGATCTGACAATCATAGACAACATATATGGGAGCACATTTCCAGGCGACTGTAGAACAACTATCATTAATACTACATAGCACAAGGCACTACCAGTACAATAACAGTATTTTTTTTTTAAAATTAGACACCCAATACCAGGACCCGACAACACGTCCACTGGCACTCATAACATGTCCACCTGCGCTCGTAACTTGCCCACTGGCTCTCACAAATTGTCATCTTACCATGGTAACTTGCCCACTAGCTCTCACAAAGTGTCCCTCAAGTCCTACAGAAGTGTACATTTACGTGTATTATCCATTGTGGCCACTGCCAGACTGGTATTTTCTAAGACCGAGAAGTTCACCAGCTGGGGAGCAGCAGTCAGCAAACAGGAATGTCTTCACATTATGAATGTTTGTCAAATATGTCAGTTGTTGCTGGCCTGAAAACCGATTCAGCAGTCCAGAATTACACATAATTGTAAGTGACTCATGGAATGTACACTCACATTGGATGAACCTACATCCCAGTCTGCCTTACATCCCATGTTAAAGTCGACATAAATTTTGTCAGCCCCTTGAAACATTGTCAAGAAAGGATGTCATTCTTCATAACACACACAAAGAGAAAAACGAAATCACGTATTACAGCCCTGGCCAACGAAAGAAATTCCCGACTCCACTCACACTGGCGTATCTGTGGTATAAGTGTGCGATCAGAGAAATAAATTAGATTCTTCCACAGTATCACATTGTAATCCTAAATTTTGAAACTGCTCATGAAACCTTCCACTCATCATCCACAATGACACATTTATTTGATAGACGGACATCGTGTTCAGAAGATGAGAATTGTTTTGAAGATGACAATGTTAACAACACTAGCACGACTTTTGGTGATTCTGGCTTCTTCACCCCAGCTTTATCATTAGACATTTTGTTCTGCCAGAAACCTACTCGTTGCAGTCAGGCAGCTTTAGATGTGCCAGAGACAACATTTGATTGGTCTGATGATTCGTCTTCAGATGAAAATATTGACCTTCTGCGTAGTAGTCATGGCCCAAAATCTGAGTCTCTCAAGAAAATAAATGTTTTGTGGAATGAAAACTATCCTACTGTTGGTTTCCGAAGGTGTTCCTCATCAACGAATAAGGTTTGTATAGATAGTAATGATCATAGTTCATGTTTATTTTTGTAAACATATCAAATACGGAAGACCTAGCTGCTATACATATATGTTTTCTATGTACATCTCTCTATGTTTATACTACAAGCCAGCAGAGTTGCAGCTCATCATGTCATAATTCACTGCTGGTTCACATTCTAAGATCATTGGCACACATTTTACTCTTCTCATTCTGGTTATCGTGGTTTAATATAGTCACTGTAGCGTCATCTCTCTGCTTTATATATGATTGTTGATGAAGGCTTGTCGCCACGGCATCCTTTTGTATTTTTATGATTGTCCTTTGTAAAGATTCCCTGTACTTAATGTTTTCATAGCATTTCCACAGCTTTATCACAAGTCATATCGTAATCATTGTCACGATACACTATAACTTTCCCTTTCTCACCCTCTACTGCAACCCCCCCCCCCCTCCCCTGTTAATAAATTATGATGCAGTTGTGTACATGGAATAAAATACATAAATAAGATCTCCATCAACAAAACAGAATACATTACCTAAATATGTGTCAGTAATAACAGAGTGTTGACATTCTTTGTCTTTCACTATAAATACCTATTATCTGTTTTGTATCTTTCACTGTACGTGAATTACTAGGTATTGAAGTCATGTAAGTTGCCATGTGTTATTCACCACCACAGGTTAATTTTGCACCAAATCCTCACTTCGTGACAATTCATATTGTTGACACCGAAGAACGCAAAGGTAATTGGCATCATGTAATCAGAGAACGTGAGAATTTTGAAAGGCGTATACTACAGTTGGAACAAGTTCTGAATCCAGTCCTGGGGGACAAGCACAGAACAAAAGTCACGGAGCAGAGAAAAAGATAAACAGTGGAGGAGGCAGATATAGTGTAATGACCGTGTTTCTCTCTGCTATATTAAAACAGTTATAACCAGAAATAAACTTGTATGTTTTTTTTTCTTAATTTCGTAAACAGCCAAATAATTGGGTTGTTTGCTGTATTAACTGACATTGTGGTTTTTTCCCTGTTGTCATCTTTCATGTTCTGTTGTGAATTATATTTTGTTGTTGAGTTTACTATGGTAAGACAACAATTTGTGATAGCCAGTGGTCAAGTTATGAGTGCAAGTGGACATGTTGTCAGGTCCAGTTGGTGATTTGTGGCACTGCCCACGCTTATCGGCATGGCACATAATGATGATGAGTGCGATGACGTGCAACCTAAGACTAATTGTCAGGTCAGACGACTGTCAGTCTTGGTCTGCAACTGGTCTAGGATGGAAGCTCTGACAGGCGGACAGTTAAAGAATCGTTTTGCTGATCAGGCAGCTTCTGCAGCTTGTCTTGTTCCAGATTTATTGGTGTTATCTTTCCTCTGGAATATACTAAGCAGGCCGAGAGAAGGATAATCTATATGGGACAATAGATGGTCATTAAAACCATCCCAGGCTTTGTGCTATGGAGAGATATAACTTCATTTTACAAGGTGCCAGTCAGAATCGAACTTTGCCAATTCCATGCTGACTAATGAACCAACTTGTGCGCATGGTGAGCTGCTCTTTTACAGCTATCCTGATCTTCAATCCAAACGTTGGCATCGTAACTACGCACGTTGATTCATTTAGTTGAGTGTCATTTATGCGTATCATGGGAAGCACAGGCGACCGGCGTGGTAGTCACCACATTATCCACGGAGTGCCAACTGGTCTCTGTAGGGCCTGAGAACAGCACTGTTTCACGCGTGGCGAGAGACAGACAGTGTTGCAGATCCATTGCAGCTAATATTGTGGAGACGGCTCCTGATTGATGATGATGATGATGATGATGATGATGATGATGATGATGATGATGATGATGATGATTTTGATTTTATGTTCTATTTTAGTTCGTAGCTGTTGTTTGTCCATCAAGAATGATGATGACCATTCAATTCATCCAGTGGGGTTGAAAGTATGAAGCCGTGAGTTCTAAGATGGCTGATAAGGCCTATTTTGACTCGAAAAGTTCTTTGAAAATGTGGACAAAGAATGCTTGACGTTTCTGGAGGAGGATTTCCTGCAGTGGTTTTTCTGTTCTGTCTTTTCTTCACAGCTCTTGCAGTCCTGGTTGCCTCACAAGTGACTGCACCCTTGCGTAATGATGCACGCCACGAATTTCGGTCTCTGGCTGCAGTCTCCCAGGTGTCATGATGAATTCCAAAAGCATTCAGTGAGATTTTCAGAGTGTCTTTAAAGCGTTTCCTTTGGCCGCCTTGGGAGCGTTTACCACAACGCAACTCGCCGTAAAAAATTCGTTTAGGGAGCCTGTGATCTGGCATGCGAGTCAAGTGACCAGCCCAGCGAATCTGATTCTTCATTAGTAGAGTGTGGATACTGGGCATGGACGCTCTTTCTAGGACTTCAGTATCTGGGATCCTGTCTTGCCATTTAATCTTCAGTAACTTCCTAAGGCAGACTGTGTGGAGGTGGTTAATTTCCTAGCGTGTCGCTAATAAACAGTCCAGGTTTCACAAGCATATAGAAGTGTGGATAATACGACTGCTTTGTAGATTTTCAGTTTTGTTTGCAGGCTTGTTCCATTTCTGTCCCATACATTCTTGTACAGTCTGCCAAAGGCCGCGCTGGCCTTGGAGATTCTTGCATTCACTTCAACATTAATTGTGGCAGCTTGTGACACAGTGCTGCCAAGAAAGGTGAATATGACCATTCACTTTGATATTCGGCACAGTGTGATTATTCCCTGGAGCTGGCTGGTACATAACTACAGTCTTCTCCAAATTGATATTGAGCCCAAAGTTGGCACAGGCATGTGAGAAAGCTGAAACATTATGTTGCATGTCCGCCTCTGAGTTGGCGTATAGAGAGCAATCATCAGCAAACAGGAGCTCTCTGACGGTGTCGCTGTTAATTTTGGTTTTACCTTTCAGCCTTCTGAGATTGAATAACTTTCCATCCATGCGGTAGTTGATGTCTATTCCAATGTCGTTGTTCTCGAAGGCATTCGTCAACATAGCTGAAAACATGAGGCTGAACAGTGTTGGTGCCTGGACACATCCTTGCTTCACTCCATTGGTGACAGGAAAGGGCTCAGACAGTTCACCATTTTCCTGTACTCTTGCCTGCATGCCATCATAAAATAGCCGCACTATTTGGACAAACTTTCGTGGACAGCCATATTTTGCCATGATCTTCCACAGTCCTTCCCTGCTGACTGTATCAAAAGCCTTGGTAAGGTCAATGAAAGTGGAGAACATTTCGCAGTTCTGTTCCTGACATTTCTTTTGCAGCGAAAATCATGTCAACAGTTCCACGTTCTTTTCTGAAGCCACACTGGCTCTCGGGAAGAAGATATATATATATATATATATATATATATATATATATATATATATATATATATATATATATATATATATATATATATATATATAATCATGATGATGAATATAAATATATATCGTTATATCTCTGTGTGTATGCGTGCATCTGTGCTAGCGTGTATATTCTGATATATGTGTATGTCTGTGTGTGTTTGCGCGTGTGTTTATGAAATTATTATTTCAGATTGCGGGAAGACTTACTTTTATTATTTCATATTGTCTCCCCCGATAGTGTTTCCACCTTGTCGTGGTGGGGGAGCTTGAGTTTCTCAATGACCCTGAGAGCTATGCCGGCGGTAGCGTAGCTACCAGCAGGGCCTCCCAAGCCGGACAGGTCAAAGGGTAGAGAACAAACAAAGAGAAACACCCTGGTCCTCCAGGTTGGGGGTTGAAGCGTGGGGTTAACATCCCCACCTTTGTAAAAACCTTTCTTTGTTACGAAACAAATACATGAGCCTCGATATCGGACTGACTTATCTGGACAACGACCTTGGAACGTTAAAGGACTTTTGAGATTTGGAACATGGAATGTACGGACATTATATCGAGCTGGAGCGGCCGAAGAACTAACCCGGAAGCTGGTTGAATATCAAATGGATATAACAGCAATTCAAGAAATAAGGTGGCCAGGAGAGGGCGAGAGGGTACTTTAGAGCAAAATGGAATGATTATAATATATGGAGGAAACACCCAAAATAAACATGAATTAGGAACAGGATTTGTCATCAAAAAAGAGTTATGGGGGAACGTTTTAAACTTTAAAGCTTTTAATGACAGGATTAGTAAATTACGAATAAAAGGTAAATGGAAAAATGTAACGATGATTAATGTACATGCACCTACTGAAGAGAAAGAAGATGATATTAAAGAAGACTTTTATAATGACCTGGAAGATGTCATAGAAGAAACCCCCAAACAGGACATCCTGATTGTGCTGGGAGACTTCAATGCAAAAATAGGTAGAGAGCAAACTAATAAAAAAGTGGCCGGTATGGAAAGCCTACATACAACTTCAAATGATAATGGATGGAGAGTCATCAACCTGGCAGAAGCCAAAGGACTGCAGATTAGCAGTACCAGACTACAAAGAAAGGATATACACAAACAAACTTGGAAATCATGTGACAAGAGAACCTATAATCAAATAGAGATCACATTTTAATTAACAACAGAAATACATCAAACATACAGCAAGTCATAAGTTATAGAGGAGCTGAGTGCCACAGTGACCACTTCCTCGTTGGAGCAAAATTTAAAATAAAACTTAAGAGAGCTTTCTATACTAAATTACAAACATTACACCCAACATATAACAGAGAAAAACTACAAGACATTGCAGTCAAAGAGAAATTTACAGATGAAATAAAATGTAAACTTGAAACTCTGCAAAACCCTTTGGAGGAAAGCGTTGACCAAACTTGGTTGAACATCAAGAATACAATTCAATCTACCGCAGAAGAATGTCTCGGTGTGTTCTACGCATAGAAAGAACAGATGGTTCAATAAAAAATGTGAAGAAGCAGTCATTAGGAAGAAGAATGCCAGACATTTATGATTAAATGACATCAACAACATCCAAAAGGAAGAGCATTATAGAAATGAATGTAAAGAGGCTAAAAAAATAGTCCGACAGCAGAAGCGAGAATATATGAGTAATATAATCAAAGATATGGAAACTAATCACCAGAAAAATGAATCCAGGAAGTTTTTTTAAAGAACTGAAGTCAATTAAACGAAGGCACCAACAAAACACATATGGTTTAAAAGACAACAATGGGAATATGATAAATACCAATGAGGAAATGTGCAACACATGGAAAGAATATTTTATTGAATTACTAAATTGTGAAGCTCCAAGTAACATTTTCCCACAGGAAGAGGTTCTAACATGCGAACCACAAATTGAAGAACCTACATTTGAAGAAATCCTATATGTAATCACACGACTTAAAAACAATAAGGCAACTGGGACTGATGGAATTGCTGCTGAATTTATAAAGGCGGGTGGCCATGCATTACATCTAAAGCTATACGAACTAATAATAAAAATCTGGAGGACAGAAGAATTACCCCATGACTGGAAAGAGTCATTATTGATACCTATCTTTAAGAAAGGAGACTAGTTCCAATGTGGAAATTATAGAGGAATATCACTACTGTCCACAAGCTATAAGATACTATCCGCAGTATTACTAAATAGACAAAAACCATATTCAGAAGACATATTAGGTGACTACCAGGCGGGTTTTAGACAAAACAGATCAACAATAGATCAGATATTTATCTTACGACAAATAGCCGAGAAACATTGGGAATATAAAAGAGATCTCCATAACATGTTTGTGGATTTTAAAAAGGCTTATGATAAATTGATAGTGTCCATAGGAATAGTCTATGGAATGCTATGCAGGAATTTGGAATACCAAGGAAGTTAATCAACATGACCAGACTATGCATGGAAGATACTTATAATATAGTAACATATAATTATAAAGGCAGGAAATCAGACCCCTTCCAAATAACATCTGGCTTGAAACAGGGTGATGCACTATCGCCGCTCCTCTTCAATCTGGTTCTAGAGAAAGTTGTAAGGAAGGTAAAGGAGGAATGTGATATTTGAGGAACATCCAAGCTGCTTGGTTATGCAGATGATATAGATATTATAGGGCAAAGTGAACAAAAGACACTGGAAATATTGACTCACTTAAAGGAAAAAGCCCACCAGATGGGGTTGGTTATCAACCAAGATAAGACAGAATATATGGTAATTTCAAGAGACGGAATGGCTAAAAAGTCTGGCCACATACAAATAGATAATATGACCATTAAAAGAACGGAAACATACAAATACCTGGGTACAATCTTCAACTGCTCCAACATCATAAGGGAAGAAATACAAACTAGAATCAACTCTGGAAATAAGATATACTATGCACTACAACATCTACTAAAATCAAAGGCGCTACCTCGTAACACCAAAATCACAATATACAAAACACTGATCAGACCAGTTGTGCTGTATGGCTCTGAAACCTGGAGTACAACGAAAGGAGACGAAGCCTTGTTACAAACCTTTGAGAACAAAATTTTAAGACGCATCTTTGGACCCATTAGGGATACACAAAGTGAAGAGTGGAAAAGAAGAAGTAACAAAGACATTTATGATCTGTTTAAGTCCCCGCTAATCACTGGTATCATGAAGGCTAATGAATAGACTACAATGGCTGGGGCATATACAAAGAATGGAAGATAATAGGGAAACAAAACTCGCTTACACTCAGGAAATAAATGACCGTAGACCCCGAGGTAGACCAAGAAGGCGGTGGAGAGATAATTCATATACAGACCTACAAGCACTTGGAATCAACGACTGGCAAGAGAAGGTCCACCAGAGAGACGAATGGAGACGGATTGTATTTGCAGCAAAGAACCTCAATGGCTCGGAACGCTGAAGAAGAAGATTTCATATTGTGACAGCCAAGGGAACGGTCTTGGTAGATTCAGCGGGGAAAGAAGACCCTGTTGAGCTTGACTCTAGTCCGAATTTGTGAAGACACATGACGTGAATAGCATAGGTGGGAGCGCAACTGCAATTGAAATACCACTACTTTTATCGTTTCTTTACTTATTCTCGCTGGTTGCGAGATCCGCACAGTGGGAGGATGGGAGATTTGCTTGCAACAGACGAGCAATATCTTCGGCGATATATCCAGCGGGCCTATTCTTGGCGGTCGAGGGATCCGCGCGAGTCAGGCGGGGAGTCTAACGGTAGTACACGCTTTACACAGGTCCGGACACTTGTGATTGACAGATGCCCAATGGTCCGGGCGCGTATACGACCCTTACCTGTGGGATTTGGCTGAACGCCTCTAAGTCAAATTTCAAGGGTTTAGGGTCTGGCCATCGCTCGTCTCCTGCTCGTGGAGACGAGGTCTAGAAGGTTTGACGCTGTGCCGCCAGCGTCTGCAGCCTACCCTGTTCCAGACGTATTAGTTACCCATTCACTTGGATCAGACAGGGCAAGGCCGAGAGAGGGAGCATGTCGTTTGGGCACCACATGTTCTCTGAAGCTCTGCTCAGGCATTGTGATGGAATTTTTGGCCAAATTCCAACTCACATACTTTGGTCTGTCAAGACTGTAAAGTGCCACTCACCACAATCCACACAACTTCGATGCTAATTTTGTGCTATCTATCTTGACTCCCGCCATCAGTATATTTATCGCTGTCACTAAGTGACTGTAATTATTATTATCCTACTTTGCCATATTGATCCTCAACATAGGAATATTTGTTCTTGTGATATAAAGTAATCTGCATGTCCTTTATAGGACGCCGCAGTCAGCCCCAGCATTTTTGGTTGTTTGTGATTTCTGAGCAAGTTTACGTTCAGTAGTTTCCCATTGCCATCTGAACGAACGACGCTCATACCACTGTATGAAAACCAGAGCAAGGCGGTCTGTCTTGTGACATACCGCTGACTATTTCGTTGCAGTTCGAGTTCTCTAGGGCTCATCTGGTATCTGTGTCTTTAACATGCGTTCCCTGGTTATGTGCATATTGCAGTGTCATAAATTTAGTGCTTTGCGTTGATTTTGAGGGTCGTTCTGAAAGCAGTGTGTTCATTCGGATTCAAAGAATATGCTTAGCAAGGTGGAGAAAGGAATGTTTCGTGTGGAATGGCGCTTAGCAAGGTGGAGAAAGGAATGTTTCGTGTGGAATGGCTCTCGTCGCTTCAGAGGTCACAGATTGTGAGAATTGTATGGATATTTTGCCCAGGCCATGCCGGGGTACGGGGGAATGAAAAGACTGATAGGCTAGCAGGGAATGCACCTCTTGGTGGTATCTTGCCTATGGACAAGGGGGAGGGGTCGGGCGCTTGTGGGACCAGGTGGAGAAGGCGGAGGAACAGATTGAGAACCCATATGTGGAAAGAATGAGATTGCGGGGGATCGGCAGGGGTTCTGGAAGAACCTCAAAACTGAGAGGGAAGACCAGGAGAACTTTTAATCAGATAGCGGTGGAAACGATTAGTAGTAAGACTCTTCGCTGGCTGTTGAACGAGGGGACTGAAAACGTATGGGAGTGTCCTGAGTGCAGTGATGTCGGTTCTTAACTCAACTCAACTCTGAAAGCAGTGGCAAACTACTGAAAGTACAAATTGACTAGTTAGTAAATTATAAGTAGCCAAAAAAATGCTAGGGTTGATTGCGACGTCATGTAAATGCCATGCAGCTAACTTTTTGTATCCTTTGAATTCCCTTGGAGCTTTCCGAATGGAGTTTTTAACCAGCAGTAAGTACACAATAAATGATAAGTCCTGGAAACGAAAGACAAAAATAAAAAATCTGTTGTAAATACTACGGACGTGAGAAAGTGTTATTGACAAGTTTCATTTTCGGATGAAAATAAAAATCAACAATAAACGGTAGTAATAAACAAATTGCAAGACACCAAAACACTCTTGAAATGGGGTGGAAGCGAGGATCGGTTGTTTTCGAGGTGAAACCTTATGCACTAATAATGATTAATATGTCTGAAGTTAGCAATTTTGGTCAATATTTAAAAATTGGGTTTTTTATTTTACTTATGAAATCATACCAGTTAGATAGAGCTTGAACAAGACGAATCCAACGGTATCTTAACGAAGAGTATGCGTTAATTCTAAGCGGAGTTATGAATTTTCTGGTGACGTAATTTAATACCAGGAAGTGCAATTATAAACTTTAGATAAGTCAGAATTTATCACGGCCCTAAAATTGGAAGCTGAGAAATTCTGCCTTCTATTAGTAATTACCATGGCTTGTTTATTTGTAAACGGACAACGTTGTGCCATATATCATTGCATCCGGGGCGGCGAGACCTAACTTGACGTATTTTTTATTCTTCGATACCTGCTGCCTTGTAGGTAGACTAGGGACAGTCAAAGGCTAGGGAAAGCACCCCCAAAAATGCTTGTCGAAATCGGATGTACTGAGCCACAGGCTTGACAAAGCAGTGCAATGTAACTTAAATTGAGATGTCACAAATTAAAATTACTCAGTATGGTGCTAATCCCGTGAAGTCCCATCAGGCGGTGATAGTGCCGGGCCTTCTGCCTCGAGGAGGTCCACCCATGACTACTGGTGGTCACCTTCCCCTGTGCTGTGGAGTCAAGGCACATAGGAGTAGGTTAAGAGCTATTGACCAAACACCCCGGACACTCAACATACTACAGTGAAAGATGGAGATACCCAAATACTGACAAAAGAGAAAATGTGGAGGACTGGGAAATAGACTCAAATCTCCATCTACTCAACAAAGCGGATGACACACCGAGCTTCTACTCCAGAAGATGGTTTACCACTTCTACCCCTGACTTAGCTTTCTACACAGGGGACATCCTCCATAAAATCGATCGCCATGTGCTTGACCAATTAGCAGGTAGTGACTACAGACCAATCAAGCTTGTAATGAATATGGAGTATGTTCCACAGGAGCAAAAGCCTTTGCCCCGCTGGATTTACAAACGAGCAGATTGGGATATATTTGCCATACTAACAGACAAATATTGTGAAAACATAAATACACGATATAGCAGCATGAAGCAAATGGTGGAAAGTCTAAACAGAGCAATAATATAGGCAGCCACTGAGTCTATTCCAAGAGGAGTGAGGAAAAATTACAAACCATACTGGACTGAAGAACTACAAATTTTGGAGGACAAAGTTGAAGATGCCAGGAAGACAGCAGAGAGAGAACAAACAACTGAAGCAAGCATCTCTCTCAAAGCCATCTCAGCAAAATATAAAAGAACAGTAAATCAAACAATAAGAGATTCTCATCTCATCGTGTTCCTCATGTACCTTGCAGTGTCGAGGTGAAGTATGAACAGCGGGAGAGTGCCTGCTTATGGGCTTCATGTATCGATATTCCCATGGTCTGTACATCAGTGCTTGTTGTGGGATACTGTTAGTTGGTAACCTACTTGCATAGGTTAATAAGAGATTGTTGGGGGGAAAAAACAGAAAATCTGAACTTTGACAGGGATGGAAACAAATGATGGAAACTAGTGAAAGCCATGAACAATGAAGGACCTAGAAACAAACAAATAACAATTAAACAAGGAAATGCCTTGCTTACAGGAAAAAAGGCTGCTAATGCACTAATGGAACACTATGCCAGTGCAAACCGCATTGATATTACAACTGAACAGAAGAAAGCAATCAAAGATAAACAAATACATCATAGTAATACAGAGACAGCAGCAGAATATATGATGGCAATCCAACAATGGAAGAAATGGAACAGGCAATGAATACCCTAAAAAAGAAGAAATCACCAGGAATCGCAAATGAAATGCTAATAGGACTAGACACTAAGGCAAAAAAGAAACTACTAGCAGTCCTAAATTACAGCTGTAAGAGAGGAATAGTCCCACAGGCATGGAAGGAAGCTATACTAATACCAGTCCCAAAGAAAGGAAAAGACCTGGAAGAATCAAATGGCTAACATGGCAACTGGAAGAAAACCAACTCTTAACACCACACAAAGCAGGGTTCAGAAAGTACAGATCCACTGAAGATCAAATAACCTATATAGCTCAGGGAATAGAGGATGCCTTCCAAGAGAAAAAGCACACACTAGCGGTCTGGATAGATTTACAAAAAACATTTGATAAAGTATGGAAGGAAAGTCTGAAAGTAAAACTGCAAAAACTGCATGTTTGTGGGAAAATGTACAAATGGATCAGCCACTACCCTGAGAACAGAACTGCCAGGACAAAAGTACAAGGACAAACCAGCAAAATGATGCTGTTGGAGCAAGGTGTCCCCCAAGGAGGAGTTCTTTCACCAACATTATTCCTAGCATATATAAATGACATCGTGGACAATTTTCCAGCCAGAGTACACACATCCCCCTTTGCGGATAACCTAGCCATAAGGACATCTGAATAATATATTAGTACAGCTAACAGCAGAATACAGCAATCCTTATTAGCACTAGAGGACTGGTCAAAATCATGGCTAGTGAAGATAAGTGAGGAGAAAACAACATGCACAGTGTTCTCCCTCTCAAATAAAACTCAGCAACCTAAGCTGGTATTGAATGGAAAAATATTGCGCCATGAAGAAAATCCAAACTATCTAGGAGTCACCTTTGATCGTCGCCTGACATGGAAGACACAGGTTGAGAAAAATCGAACAAGAGCAAGACAGAGAATGGCAATCATGAAAAAGCTTGCTGGTACAACGTGGGGAGCAGATGAGAAAGTTCTCAAGAAGTTATATACTGGACGGGTGAGGCCAGTACTGGAATATGGCATTGCAGCTTGGGCAACAGCAGCTAAGTCAAACTTTAACAAAATAAGTAGAGTCCAAAACCAAGGAATGCGAATCATAACTGGAAGTCTGAAGACAACGCCTATTAATGAACTAGAAAAGATCACTTGTTTACAACCAATGCAGGATAGAAGAGATAGCAGAGCCCAGCAACAAGCAGAAAAATTTAGAAGATTGACAGACCACCCTATGTACAACAGATTTAATGGTTTTGGAAAGGGAAGACTGAAGCGTAGCAACTTTGTAGAAACTGCAAAACAAAGGATTAGGGCAGATCCTATTCTTAACATATCAACAGTCAAGCCCATACACAATGCACACAAGTTCCCAGCTTGGAGACAGCAGCAACTGCCTGAGATGATAGAAAACATTCCTGGTATTGAGAAAAAGAACACTCAGCATGAAACCGAAAGAAGAGAAATAACCCTAAACTACATAAAAGAACATTACCCAAGCAGGAATTGGACCCATGCATATACAGATGGATCAGCCAAAAATTCAATAGAGAATGGAGGAGGAGGAATTCTCCTAAATTTAAAAAATGGAGTGAAAAAAACACATTCAATGGCAACTGGAAAATTTTCAAGTAACTTCAAAGCGGAGGTAGAGGCTCTGAAAACTGCAGCAGAAATGCTCCTGATGGAGGAAAATAAAGAGAAGCAAATAGCTATCTTCACAGATGCAAAGTCAGCTGTCTCAATACTGAAGAGCAATAACAGCACAGAACTAACTGACCTAAGAGCAGCACTCCATGGTCTATGCCAGAAATCCAAAAAAGTTGTAATACAGTGGATCCCATCACATTGCAGTATACCTGGAAACGAAGAGGCTGACAGACTGGCAAAAGAGGGCGGACGACTACCACAGCCTGACATAGACATAACCTATAATGAGGCAAAGAGGTTGATAAAAAGCACTTATAGAACCAAATGGGAATCAGAGCATCCAGGCCATCAGAAGGATGATGCATATTACAAACTCGACCGAAGAGAACAAGTAGCAATCTTCAGACTCCGCACAGGACATAACAGGCTGAAATACCACTTGTTCAATAAACTAAAGATAGGAGATACCGATGAATGTAATTGTAGCACTGGAAAAATGACAGCAAAACATTTGCTGCAGGATTGCCCAACGTATGCAGAACAGAGAAAGATATTTTGGCCCACACCTGCTTCATTTGAGGACAAGCTCTATGGAGATATCAACAAGCTAAAGTTGACCGCAGATTACTTTAACTATATACAGGTTGACATTTAAAGGTGCATGAAGACCCAGAGGCATGAAATGGAATATTGCTTGGATAGCAAATCCATTACGTGGAAAGTCCAAATCAAAAGCCCATTGTGTGGGCTTCATAAAAGGTGGAAAAGTGTCCTAGTGGCACGAAATGGAATATTGCTTGGATAGCAAATCCATTACGTGGAAAGTCCGAATCAAAAGTCCACTGTGTGGGCTTCATAAAAGGTGGAAAAGTGTCCAAGTGGCACGAAATGGAATATTGCTTGGATAGCAAATCCATTACGTGGAAAGTCTGAATCAAAAGCCCACTGTGTGGGCTTCATAAAAGGTGGAAAAGTGTCCTAGTGGCACGAAATGGAATATTGCTTGGCTAGCAAATCCATTACATGTAAAGTCCGAATCGAAAGCTCACTGTGTGGATGTCATCTGCAGACTGCATTATTCTGGTTTCCGGAAGAACAGCCTATGGTGAACGGAAGGCCCAATATACGGAAGTGAGGCTAAGCAGCCATGTGCAGGACGTGACGATTCCTTGGGTGAGCCCAGTACCAGAGCGCTATGTATCGGCTCTGCAAGTATGGAAGCCTCCTTGGATGGCGGGGAATGCCCAAGGTCTGCCCCTGCCTTCCCTTGAGGGCTGACCAGGATCTTTGGCTGTTCTATATGGACCAGCTGGGATGGGAGATAACACCACACCAGTGAGAGTCAAACGTCCTAAGAAACCCCCGGGAAGGTTAACCCGGTCAACAAATGCCCGCAGAAGTCGGATGTGTCGGCCTAACGGCGCAAGAACGCAGCTCTGCTGTAAACAGGCACAACGCAATCACATCCGGAAAATAACTCCGGATGAACGAAGAAGAATGGAAAAATATTGCTCCATGAAGAAAATCCAAACTATTTAGGAGTCACCTTTGATAGTCGCCTGACTTGGAAGACACAGGTTGAGAAAAATCTAACAAGAGCAAGGCAAAGAATGGCAATCACGACAAAGCTTGCTGGTACAACATGGGGAGCCGACAAGAAAGTTCTCAAGAAGTTATATACTGGATGGGTGAGGCCAGTACTGGAATATGGCATCGCAGCTTGGGCAACAGTAGCTAAGTCAAACTTTAACAAAATAAGTAGAGTCCAAAATCAAGGAATGCGAATCATAACTGGAAGCCTGAAGACAACGTATATTAATGAACTAGAAAAGATCACTTGTTTACAACCAGTGCAGGATAGAAGAGATAGCAGAGTACAGCAACAAGCAGAAAAATTTAGAAGATTGACAGACCACCCTATCTATAACAGGTTTAATGGTTTGGAAAGGGAAGACTGAAGCGTAGCAACTTTGTAGAAACTGCAAAACGAAAGATTAGGGCAGATCCTATACTTAACATATCAACAGTCAAACCCATTTACAATGCACACAAGTTCCCAGCTTGGAGACAGCAGCAACTGCCTAAGATGATAGAAAACATTCCTGGTATTGAGAAAAAGAACACTCAGAATGAAACAGAAAGAAGAAAAATCGCTCTAAACTACATAAAAGAACATTACACAAGTAGCAATTAGACTCATGCATAAACAGACGGATCAGCCAAAAATTCAATAGAAAATGGAGGAGGAATTCTCCTAAATTTAAAAAATGGTGTGGGAAAAAAAAAACAGTCAGTGGCAACTGGGAAATTTTCAAGTAATTCAAAGCAGAGGTAGAAGCTTTGAAAACTGCAGCAGAAATGCTCTTGATGGTGGAAAATAAAGAGAAGCAAATAGCTATCTTCACAGATGCAAAGTCAGCTGTCTCAATACTGAAGAGCGAAAACAGCACATAACTAGCAGATCTAAGAGCAACACTCCATGGACAATGTCAGAAATCCAAAAAGTTGTAATACAGTGGATCCCATCACATTGCAGTATACCTGGAAATGAAGAGGCTGACAGACTAGCAAAAGAGGGTGGATGACTACCTCAGCCTGACATAAACATTACCTATAATGAGGCAAAGAGGTTTATAACAAGCACTTATAGAACCAAATGGGAATCAGAGCATCCAGGCCACCAGAAAGATGATGCATATTACAAACTCAACCGAAGAGAACAAGTAGCAATCTTCAGACTTTGCACAGGACATAACAGGCTGAAATACCACTTGTTCAATAAACTAAAGATAGGAGATACCGATAAATGTAATTGTGAAACTGGTAAAATGACAGCTAAACATTTGATGCAGGAGTGCCCTATATATGCAGAACAGAGAAAGATATTTTGGCCCACTCCTGCTTTATTTGAGGACAAGCTCTATGGAGATTTCAACAAGCTCAAGTTGACCGCAGCTTACTTTAACTAAATTTAGGTTGACATCAAAAGGTGCATGAAGAAGTACTTAGACTGCCACACTTTGCACCACAGTTATGTCAGTAACAAAAGTGTCCCAGAGGTATGAAATGGAATATTGCTTGGCTAGCAAATCCATTACGTGGAAAGTTCAAATCAAAAGCTCATTGTGTGGGCATCATCAAAGATTAAAAAAGCATCCCAATGGCACAAAATGGAATATTGCTTGAATAGCAAATCCATTATGTGGAAAGTCTGAATCAAAAGCTCACTGTGTGGGCGTTATCAAAGGTGGAAAAAGTGTCCTAGTGCCACGAAATGGAATATTGCTTGGATAGCAAATCCATTACATGGATAGTCTGAATCCAAAGCTCACTGTGTGGATGTTATCTGCAGACTGCATTCTTCTGGTTTCCGGAAGAACAGCCTGTGGTGAACGGAGGGCCCAATATACAGAAGTGAGGCTAAGCAGCCATGTGCAGGACGTGTTGATTCCTTGGGTGAGCCCAGTACCAGAGCACTATGTGTCGGCTCTGCAATTATGGAAGCCTCCTTGGATGGAGAGGGAATGCCCCTGGTCTGCCCCTGCCTTCCCTTGAAGACTGATCATTATGTCTTCGGCTGTTCTAAATGTGCCAGCTGGGATGGGGGAATAACAGCACAACAGTGAGAGTCAAATGTCTTACGAAACCCCCGGGAAGGTTAACTAGAGCAACAAATGCCCACAGAAGTCGGATGTGTCGGCCTAACGCCGCATGTAAACAGGCACAACGCAATCACGTCTGGAAAAAAAACTCCGGATGAAGAAGAACTCTGAACAGGCAGGATTTTTTAGGCGTTTCTTGAGATTTTAGGTCAGGTTGGTAAAAACATTGTATCTAAAGTGTTAGTGAACAGAATGTTATGAAATAAAGAACAGAATGAAGGAAAATGAATGCAGATTTAAAATTGTACTCACCCGTGAAATAGATAATCCTATCTTGCCTGTAATCCACACATGAACACAAATATTTACAAAATACAACATATTGTTTGTGATTGTCAGACAGCATGTATCATTTCATGTGCTGACTCTCTTCTATGCCCTGACACAGGACTGTCAAGAATCTTCTCTTGCTGTCTTCCTCCATCTCTCTTTCCACAAATGTTTTGAGTTGTCACGGTATGTTTTAGTCTTTGTCCTTTCGTAATGTAAGCTGACAAATCTTCTTCTTTGCGTTCATCCGGAGTGTTTTTTCAGATGTGATTGTGGTGTGCGTTAGGCACCCTTGGGTCAAAAACCCGTAAGTCAACACATCCGGCTTTTGCGTGCATTTTTGACCAGGTTAGCATTCCTGGGAGACTCTCACTTTTGTGGTACCGTCCACCTCCCAGCTGGTCAAGTTGGAACAGTTGAAGGCTTCGCGGTCGTCCCTCAAAGGAAGGCAGGGACAGTCCATAGCATTTTCCGCCATCCTGGGTGGCTTCCATAATTGCAGAGCCGACACATAACGCTCTGGTGCTGGGCTCACCGAGGGAATCGTCACATCCTGCTCATGGCTGCTTTAATTCCTCACTTCAATATATTGGGCATTTCGTTCGCCCCGGGCCGTTCCCACACAAACCAGGTCTGCAGACGATATCCACTCAGCGAGTTTTCGGACATGTGCTTGTCCTTGTGCAAGTCAGAGCTGTTCCAGGCACGGCGGACATTCGGAAACTAGGTAGTCAGAGCTGTTCCTAGCACGAGAGATATTCGGACGGGACATTTCACTCGGACGTAAATGCGTAGTGCCAATTTTTATTTTGCCACCCGTAGGACGAAACTTCCGACTTCAACGGGCATTTTTTAATGAGGTTAGCCTTCCTCGGGCGCGTTAGACTTATTGTTTTGATGTCGCCCATATCTCAGCTGGTCAAGATAGAATGGTCAATGACATCATGGTCACCCTCAAGGGAAGGCAGGGGCAGACCATGGGCATTCCCTCGCTATCCAAGGAGGCTTCCATAATTGCAGAGCCGGCACATATTGCTCTGAGACTGGGCTCACCCGAGGAGTTGTCACGTCCTGCTCATGGCTTCTTTAGTTCCTCACTTCCATGTGTTGGGCATCTCGCTTGCCACTGATCGCTCATGCACACACCAGGAACGACCAGATTGCGGGTAAGATTTTGCTTTTGACTTCGGACCACGCAATGGATTCGCTAGTCGTGCGTTAAATTTTTGTTATTGAGACGTTTTTCCACTTTTGTCTACACTCTCTATGAGTGATACAGATAGTTTTCGTAAATATTTCATTCGACTGGGGCACTTTTCTGCCTTTTAGTACTCGCTCACGAGGTAGGCTACATGTGCTGCCGGCTCAGCACCTTACCTTCGTGCAGCAGTGTACGAGAAACGGCCAGGCCCTCTCATCCGGGAATCCCTCATATCCCCCAGCTGAGAGCCTTCGAACAAGTATCAGAACTGGGCGTGTAGCATACTCAGTGTCTCACCTCTATTTTTCAGTAGGTGGGTATCGGCCCGGCTCTCATATCCGAGGGTGTGTGGCTTAGAGACGTTCAGCCTACACCCTCGACAGAGAGCCTTAGAATATTGTCCGTACCAGGAACTTCTGTCTTCGTGAGCCTGATTTAAAGTTTTGACTGCTATCCTCAGTCTACCTGCAGAGCAGCAGGTTGTGTCTCTCTTAGTCTGGCCCCTATCCCATAAGTTGTCCGATATGTAGTTTTCATCCATCGGCAAGCATATGGGGTCGATGGGACACACAAGTTCCCCCACCACGGCAAGGTGGAGACACATCGGGGGAGAGCTGACAAATGACGACTGCCTCTTTCTGATGTTTATGATGTATGTTGTCTTTGTTTCTTAGCGTCTTTTATCAACTGATCTCATAATGTTCCTTTTACCTTGCAGTGTCGAGGGGAAGCATAAACAATGGGAGAGTGCCCATTTATGGGCTTCATATATTGAGATTCCCATGGACTCTATTATTCCATCTGTCCATCATTTACATGGTCGGTCTGTTCTTTTGGTTTCATTCACGTCTTTTAAAATGGTTAAATTATTAATTTTGGCTGTCCGGGGAATTTTCAGCATTCTTCTGTAAAACCACATCTCTAAAACTTCGAGGCATTTGTTTAATTGTTTACTAACTGTGAGGAAGCTGGCATAGGGCAGTGGCTAGATGCTCATCTGCAGACTCGGTGGTTATAGGTGTGAAGCCACATCAGGACCAATTTTAACAATTGCCCACGGCTGACAATTCGAGTCGGTCTAAATGGGTACCAAGACATGTCTTGGAAAATAAAGGCTGCCGGTATGATACTTACCACATCATTTTCTGAATGCTGATCAATGTAACAATATATGGGTCTGGCACCATATGCCTGATGCGCCTCAAGGCTATAAAATCATTCTGTTTTTCTTTCCTTTTACATACAGCCGGCTCTGTGGTGAAGGGGTTAAGGACCCAGGTTGTAATCCCGCTTACAGCAATCGAAACACAGCTGCAGGCGATTTGGCAGCAGACCGCATTGCGTTAGTTTTTATAAAATGATATTAGTGTCTGTCATTCAGAACGCAGTGGCAAACTACTGATCGTAGACTTGCCAAGAAATTACAAACAGCCAGTACATGCTGGGGTTGACTGCGACATCCTGTAAAGTATTTGCAACTAACTTTTTTAACTAGTGACAGGGATTTATTGTATAATAGTATAATATTTGCCACATGTTCACTTTTCAGATGTTGCAGACAGTACTGGAGTTTCAAAGGTCACCATCAAAAAGACCTATAAATCCATGCGTCGAGAAGCTTGGCAGCTGTTCCCTGCCGGCTTCAACTTCAAAACATCTGTGCGGCACTTGCCTGACTGCTGATCTGATGATTGCAAGGCATCCAGGCAACACTGTGACATTCCTTTTTTGTCTGAAGCAGCATACCATGTCTGGTTGGTTATTTTTCATACATGCAGCCAGTGTGTCATGTCTGTTTATTATTGTTAAATTTAATTATAATACTAATCTGGCAAGACATTTTTTTTTTGCTAAGTGTGCACATTTGGCCCCTGGGGTTTTTATAGTTATAGTTATTCATGCTTTTGTTAAACATCTGATCTCATCTTGTTCCTCTTCTACCTTGCGGTGACAAGATAAAGCATAAACAGCGGAAGAGTGCCCATTTATGGGCTTGATATACCGAGGTTCCCATGGACTCTGTTATTCCCTCTGTCGATTGTTTACATGGTCGGCTTCTTCTTCTGGTTCCATTTGGTCTGCATATTATTGCTTATTGTGGTATACTGTTAGTTGATAACCTTGTTATGTGGCCCAACCATTTAACTTGCTGCTTTCTAAAGTCTACATGCCCAAAATATTTAATTTTCCTCAATTTTATTTGTGTTTATAACCAACCATCTTCAAAATTGAGTTATCTTCTTAGTCCAGTGAATGTGTAATCGGTTACCGGAACAAACAAATCTGACTTCTCTGTATGCTATATATATTAAAGATCCCTCCACAAGTTAAAATCAAAGAAAGCAGATCGTGTAGTCCAAGGTCAGTGTCAAAACCCATCCACTACCAGATACTTCTGGTTAGGAGATGAGATGGATTTGCCAGCAGATTTTTTGCCTCTGATGATACTGTGGTGGATGACCTTATATTGAGCATTGAGGCTTCCAACATTGTAGCCCTATGGTTCATGAAAGGGTTATGGGTCAGTTGAATTGATTATTTTGAATGATGTAACAAACATATGTGGTCTTATTGAGAGTTGAAAGAAATAACTGTGTCTCTCTGTCATGATAAATGGCTTCATGTCTACCAGTCATGCACATGAACTCTAATCTGTACAGTTTGCAGGTCCTTAATGCCTCAGGTTCAAGACCCCCTGTCCTACACTGCATGATACTATAGACAGTAGATGACAGTTTAACAGCTGTTGTTTGGTAGATTGAGGACTTTGATGACCGCCCATATCAGGACAAGACAGCCATCAGTACTTGGTCACATTATGAGAAGAAATAAATGGCCTAGAGACAATATGACAACCAGAAAGATTGCGGGTGTTGAGACAAGAGGGAGAAAACGCTGGATGGCTTGATAGTGTGGCATGGAAGGTGATTAAATGTCAAATTTATGAGAAAAAATGGCACATGGTGATGGTGGTGTTTGTCAGGTGAACAAGTAGGTTTCTGCTAGTGAATTGTGTAATCAACATTGTTTTCCCAGCTGTTTCATTACGTTTGTTAAACTCATCGCTTGAAGAATCGTGTACACATATGTATTAGTTTATTAGCTCAGTGTGGATAAAATATTATAGATTGTGCGAAGTTGAGGGGAGAGAACCTTAACTGAAGTGGGGGAAAAGTGTTGACATCTGACATGTTGGCTGAATGGAGCAATTATCACAACTTAGTTATAACGCAGACACAATGCACATGCAGAGTAGCATCCCGTCAACTGGACGTTGTCATCTTAAGCTTCTTTTTACTTGCTCGTCCTGTAGACAATATTGGTTGTGTTGTGTCTGATTTATACCTAAGTTGATTTACACCTAAGTTGTGATATTTACTCCTTTCGTTTTATCATTGTGACATTTTGCTAGGATGGCATCTCATACAGCCTTTTCATCAATTATTGTGTCCTGCATTGAACTATACCCCCATAACAGTCTTTCAATATTTTTCCCTATAATAAGCCAGGTGTCCTGTCTCTGTTGCTGTCATATGTAAATTATCTATCATAAATTGTGCTCATCTACTCTATATTTGTGTAGTGTCATATAATTGCCGGTTCAGTGCAGAACTTTCCCCCATAATAGTTTTTATAAATGTCTCTCAGTCATAATTAGTCGTAAATCAATTGTCCTGTTTCTGACGCTATCTCATCTTGAATCCATCTGCGTTGCAATCTTCCTCTTCTCTACCACCCCAGTACACTTCCCTGCATAATAATCTTGTGCAGACTATCTTGTCTTTCTACATGCGCAAAATATTTATTTTTCCTGAATTTTATTTTGTTCTAATAACCAACCCTATACAATACTGGCCGGTCTCTCTGGCTGTGGGGTTATAACACTTTCTCTCTGTAATCCCGTTTATCACGCAGAGTCTCGCAGCGGAGCGAGAACTGAGGTGGTTCGACCCCCGCTCGTGACTTGCGGATACTGAGCCGGCCGCTCAGAAAGCAATGGCAAACTACTGAGCGTAATCTTGCCAAGAGATCAACAGACAGCTGAAAGATGCTGCTGTTGACAGCTAAGTCCTGTAAAAGGATACGCAAAACATTTTTATACAATACTGAGATCTTGTTGGGATATTTTTCTTCCAATTGATTGTAGTAATCTTCTGTAACACGTATATATAGTAAATGCTGTATATGTGTGCTTTCCAAATGATTTGTAAATTGCCCATTTTTCACACTTGTATGTCACCATAGGAAATATGCATGCTCTTAGTACGCTGACTTTTGTTTTCTATCTGTTCCCTAACTTTTGTTTTATATCTGTTTCCTCTGATATTTGTTTTCTATCAGTTCCCTGACTTTTGTTTTCTATCTGTTCCATGACTTTTTTTTTCTATCTCTTCCCTGACTTTTGTTTTCTATTTCCTCCCTGACTTTTGTTTTCTATTTCTTCCCTGACTTTTGTTTTCTATCTGTTCCATGACTTTTGTTTTCTATCTCTTCCCTGACATTTGTTTTCTATCTGTTTCATGACTTTTGTTTTCTATCTGTTCCGTGACTTTTGTTTTCTATCTGTTCCGTGACTTTTGTTGTCAATCTCTTCCCTGACGTTTGTTTTCTATCTGTTCCAGTCAACAAAGCTATCCTTCTTCTTCTTTGTGTTCATCCGGAGTGTTTTTTCAGATGTGATTGCGGTGTGTCTGGTTAGGCACCCTTGGGTCGAAACCCTTAAGCCAACACATCCGACTTTTAACGTGCATTTTTGACCAGGTTAGCATTCCTGGGAGACTCTCACTTTTGTGGTACTGTCCACCTCCCAGCTGGTCAAGTTGGAACAGTCGAAGACTGCACGGTCCTCCCTCAAATGAAGGCAGGGACAGTCCATAGCATTTTCCGCCATCCTGGGTGGCTTCCATAATTGCAGAGCCGACACATAACGCTCTGGTGCTGGGCTCACCGAGGGAATCGTCACGTCCTGCTCATGGCTGCTTTAATTCCTCACTTCAATATATTGGGTATTTCGTTCACCCTGTGCCGTATCCGCACAAACCAGACAGGTCTGCAGACGGTATCCACTCAGCGAGTTTTCGGACATATGCTTGTCGTTGCGCCCGTCAGAGCTGTTCCAGGCACGACAGACATTCGGAAAACTACCTAGTCAGAGCTGTTCCAAACAAGAGCGGCATTCGGAAACTAGGTAGTCAGAGCTGTTCCTAGCATGAGAGACATTCGGACTCGGACAAGACATTACACTCGGACGTAAATGTGTAGTGCCAATTTTTAGTTTGCCACCCGTAGGACGGCACTTCCGACTTCAGCAGGCATTTTTTAATGAGGTTAGCTTCCTCGGGTTTCGAGGCACATTAGACCTATTGTTGTGATGTCGCCCATATCTCAGCTGGTCAAGATAGAACGATCATCGACATCACGGTTAACCCTCAAGGGAAGGCAGGGGCAGACCATGAGCCTATCCAAGGCTATCCAAGGAGGCTTCCATAATTGCAGAGCCGGCACATATTGCTCTGAGACTGGGTTCACCCAAGGAGTTGCGACGTCCTGCTCATGGCTGCTTTAGTTCCTCACTTCCATGTGTTGGGCATCTCGCTTGCCACTGGTCGCTCAAGCACACACCAGGAACGGTCAGACTGCGGGCAACATCCACTCGGTAAGCTTTTGCTTTTGACTTCGGACCACTCAATGGATTCACTAGTCGTGTGTCCCATTTCATGTTATTGAGACGTTTTTCACTTGTGTCTACACTCTATGAGTTAGATACAGACAGTTTTCGTAACCATTTCATTCGACTGGGACACTTTCTGCATTTTAGTACTCGCTCACGAGGTAGGCTACATGTGCTGCCGGCTCAGCACCTTACCTCCATGCAGCAGTGAACGAGAAATGGCCAGGCCCTCTCATCCGGGAATCCCTCATATCCCCCAGCTGAGAGCCTTCGAACAAGTATCAGAACTGGGCATGTAGCGTGCTCAGTATGCCACCTCTATTTTTCGGTAGGTGGGTATCGGCTCGGCTCTCACATCCAAGGGTTTGTGGCTTAGAGGCCTAAACCCTCGACAGAGAGCTTTTGTATTGTCCGGACCAAGAACTTCTGCCTTCGTGCACCTGATTTAAAGTTTTGACTGCTATCCTCAGTCTACCTGCAGAGAAGCAGGTTGTGTCTCTCTTAGTCTGTCCCCTATCCCATAAGCTGTCCGATATGTAGTTTTCATCCATCGGCAAGCACATGGGGTCGATGGGACACGCAAGCTCCCCCACCACGGCAAGGTGGAGACATATCGGGGGAGAAGTATACATTCAATAACTACTATTAGCAGCCAACAACATGTGGGTGGGTGTGAATGTGTTTATGGGTGGGGGATGAGTGTGTGAGTGGGGATGTGTGTGTGGGTGGGAAGTATGTGTTGGTGAATGGGGAATATGTTGATGGGTAGGGAGATCGGTGTGTGGGTGAGGATGTGTAAGCGGGGTGTGTGTGTGTGTTGGGGCGTGGGTGGATTATATGTGGGTGGGTGAGTGTGTAGGTTGGGGATGGGTTGTGATATTTACTCCTTTCGTTTTATCATTGTGACATTTTGCCAGGGTGGGTGTGGGATGTGTCAGTGGGTGGGGGAGATTGTGTGGGTGGGGGAATGTGTGTAAGTGGGAATGTGTGAGTGGGTGCGGCTAGTGTTTGGGTTGACGGGGAGATGTGTGTGTGGGGGATGTATACTTGGCTGGATGGTGGAGTGTGTGTGTGTTGTGGTATGGGTTGGGAGATTTGTCTAGGTCGGGAGATGTGTGTAGGTCGGGGATGGGTGGGTGGGTTGATGCATGTATGTATGCCTGGGTTGTGTGTGTATGGATTGGTGGGGGGTGTGTGTGGGTGGTGGATGGGTGGGGTCATGTATGTGTAACCTGGGGGTGTGGGTGGGTGGGTAGGGGATGGGTGGGAGTGTGTGTCAAAACATGGTAAATTCATTGTTTATGTTTACAACATTCATTTGACAATGTTTTTCTTTTCTGTGTGAATGTATCATGCACTACTGATGAACGAAAGATGAGTGATTGGAAGAGCCGAATGCAAGACAGGCCTGCGTGCCCAATTGTTTATCCTTTGAAAATAAAGTTTGGTTGTTTGTTTGACATATTTTGTTTCTTTAATATGTTTCAAGTAGTAAACTTTTTATAAAGCAATCTATGCCCCATGTTGCTGTTGTATTTTCATATAACTTTCATTATGTGGTATATAAAATATCAAGTATACGTATTCGGTCACATAAACTGAGTTGACTAATTCCCATTCTGACACTGTCATTGACAGTGCAATATATAATGACACAAAGTAGTGCAGCTTTACATAACAAAGTTACGACACATACAGAACGTTGCGGCGGTTAGCCTTCATCAGCAAACAAACACATTCACAAACACAACATACAGTCAAGGAGAACTCCTGTGACTACATTAGAAGTGATGACAGGACGAGAGGAACAAATGCATGGAAAAATGGAAGCAATGAAGAGAAAATGAGAATTGACAAAATGTTAATTGAAAAGAATGTTAGTCGAAGAAAATGTTTAATAGAATAACTGTTTATAGAGAAAAAAACTGTATACTCACCTCACATACGGACCTGTGAATGTCTGCGGAAATCTCGGGTGTATTTGTATAATGGTGCTAGATGTTACGGTACAGTGAGCACATAGAAAGAAGGGGGCGGGGTAGGAGGCGTGTAAAATTGACCACGACCCCATTGTGTTGTTGGTCTGGGTGGACTGGTGTGCAGGAACACGCGTACTTACATAGACACACTTCAACAGACAAAATGCTAGTGTATGTGGACATGCAAGAAGAGAGAGAGGGAGAGAGAGGAGAGAGAGACAGACAGAGAGAGAGACAGAGAGAGGAAAAGTGCCTGCGACCTACTACATGGGGTATATTGTAACCTACGAAATAGTAAGTATGGTTGCTAGTCATACAACGCGCTTCAGGAGCCCCTCGCCCAGTCCTAGAGTTGTTGGGGTTGTGTAAGATCCAACCACTGGCAATGCACGTGAAGAAGGTATGCACAGAGAAGCCAGATGTGAGAGGAGAGAGAGAGAGCGCGAAAGGGGGGAGAGAGGGAGAAGAGAGAGAGGGAGAGAGATAGAGAGAAAGGGAGAGAGAGAGGGGGAGAGGAAGAGAGAGAGGGAGGGAGAGAGGGGGGAGAGAGAGAGTGAGGGAGGGTGAGAGCGAGAGAGGGGGAGGGCAAGAGAGAGATCAAGGGAGGGAGAGAGAGGGAGAGAGAGTGAGAGAGGAGGAGAGAGAGCGAGAGAGGGGAGAGCGAGAGGGAGAGAGCGAGAGGGTGAAAAAGAGAGAGGGAGAGAGAGAGAGAGAGAGGAAAAGTGCCTGTGATATACCACATGAGGCGTGTGGGGCGCGTCGGTCTACGTGTACGACGTTTCCCTCGTACTGAACCCTATGAAATAGTCAGTATGGTTGATTATTGCACAGTACACTTCAGGAGCCTCTCGCCCAGTGTTTGAGTTGTTAGGGCTGTGTGAGATATAACCACTGGTAATACAAGTGAAGTGGGTGGGCACAGAGAATTAAGATGTAAGGAGAGAGAGAGAGAGAAAGAAAGAGAGAGAGAGAGAGGAGAAGTGCCTGTGATATACCACATGAGGCATGTGGGGCGCGTCAGTCTACACGTGCGACGTTTCCCTCGTACTGTCCCCTATGAAATAGTCAGTATGGTTGATTGTTACAAAGCACACTTCAGGAGCCACTCGTCCAGTGTACGAGTTGATGGGGCTGTTGATATCATTCAGATATGGGGCTCCAGGAATGTGGCTGTGGCCTGAGTGTGAAAAAGGTAACATAGCAACAAAGGCATTCATTGTTGTATAGCAAAACACAGATAAGGTGGTGGCAAATTAAACCAAACGGTGAGAGAAAGAAGCTGGCTTTCTTCTGGCCACATCAGAAGGTGCCGTGGAAAAGAATCAAACCTCGATGTGCAAGACTGTCACCTTCCTGAGGGCAGGCTGGTTGTCAGGTAGGCACATATAGCGGCACACTGATGAGTGCTGGTTTGGTGTAGCAACAATTGCAATCACCAGTGAACACATCTTGAAGCTGACATACGCTGTTCATGTGCATAACAGGTGACAGACACCTGGGAGTTATGACCCGGCCCTTAAGAGTGTACATAAGATAAAGGGACGGAAACATTTGTAGAAGGGGGACTACTTCTGATAATCAGAAAGCTCCTGCTGTGATTGCTTCATGATGAAGTTTATATTACTACTACTACTACTACTACTACTACTACTAATACTACTACTACTACTATTACTACTACTATGTGATTTGGGAGCTGCAGTGGCTAGCATGCTAGCACACTTCCCTGCCGGCCATGTGTTCAAACCTCCATTAGGATGGGGATATTTTCCCACTGACTTGGGCTTCCTAGTTGACACAGCATAATGTGGGTACCAGAAAATGTACGGGGATATAAAGGTGGCTGACGTGATATTGACATCCGTCGAGTGCTGACTGGTACATGGAAATATTAGTGTTACCAACAAAGAGCCATGGAGCTGTGGTGGCACAGTAACTAGCACACTCGCCTGCCAGCCCGGTCGTCGTGGGTTTAAATCCTCATGCAGGCAGGGATTTTGTGTCAAATTCACCCAGCCTAAAAAGGGGTCCCAGAAATATTTTGTAAAGATAAGTGATGTGATAGTGACCATGTCAGCCAACGAATGCCGATTGGTCTATACAAATTATGGGACTAGCACCATATACCCAATACACCTCAAGGTGTGGAAAAGGTCTTTTACTTCACTAGACAAAACACACAGAACCTCTTAAGGTGTGGGAAAAGGTCCTTTACTTTGGTAGACAAAGCACACAGAACCTCTCAAGGTGTGCGGAAAAGGTAATTGTGGGAAAAGGTCCTTCACTTTGGCAGACAAAACACACAGTACCTCTCAAGCTGTGGAAAAAAAGATCATTGTTGGAAAAGGTCCTTCACTTTGGCAGACAAATCATGCTGAACCCCTCAATGCGTGGGAAAAGGTCATTGTGGGGAAAATGTCCCTTAATTCACTTGACAAAACACACACACACAAAACCTCTCAAGGTGTGAGAAAAGGTCATTGTGGGAAAAGATCAGTTACTTTACTTGACAAAACACACAGTACCTCTCAGGTGTGGAGAAAAGATCATTGTGGGAAAAGGTCCTTTACTTCACTTGACAAAACACATAGTACCTCTAAAGGTGTGGGGAAAGGTCCTTTACTTTAGTTGACAAAACACACAGAACCTCTCAAAGTGTTGGAAAAGGTCCTTTACTTTAGCTGACAAAACACACAGAACCTCCCAAGGTGTGGAAAAAGATAATTGTAAGAAAAGGTCCTTCACTTAACAAAACACACAAAACCTCTCAAGGTGTGAGAAAGTCATTGTGGGAAAAGGCATTGTGGGAAAAAGGTCCTGTACTTTACTTGACAAAACACACACTTTTTACATTGGGCAGTGGGGAGCGTTTTGTGTGATATTCACTGGCACAGGAACGGAGCATAATGGGGACAACCCGTTGCTGTGAAGTTGGAACTGCAAACTAACTAACTAAACACACAGTCCCTCTCAAGGTGTGGGAATAGGTCCTTTACTTTAGTTGACAAAACACACAGTACCTCTCAAGGTGTGGGAATGCATATATACTGAGCTTAGGTCTAGGGTGGTACTCATAAAAGCACATAGACTGAGCTTAGGTCTAGGGTTGTACTCATAAAAGCGCATAGACTGAGCTTAAGTCTAGGGTGGTACTCATAAAAGCACATAGACTGAGCTTAAGTCTAGGGTGGTACTCTTAAAAGCACATAGACTGAGCTTAGGTCTAGGGTTGTACTTATAAAAGCACATAGACTGAGCTTAAGTCTAGGGTGGTACTCTTAAAAGCACATAGACTGAGCTTAAGTCTAGGGTTGTACTCATAAAGCACATAGACTGAGCTTAAGTCTAGGGTGGTACTCTTAAAAGCTCATAGATTGATCTTAGATCTTGGGTGGTACTCTTAAAAGCTCATAGATTGATCTTAGATCTTGGGTGGTACTCTTAAAAGCTCATTGATTGAGCTTAGGCCCAGGGAGGTACTCTTAAAAGCACATATACTGAGTTTAGGCCTAGGGAGGTACTCTGATCTCCACACGATTTAGGGTCATTGTCATGTGACTTCAACCCAGTATCACAGGAAAGATACTCAGCATGAAAAGAAACTAAACATTTGGTGAATTGGGTAACTGGCCTACTATAACAAATGCTTGCCAACCCTATTCCACGGATCCATCTTTTGATGTAGAGAAGCTTCTTTGTTCAAGAGAAAACAAGAGCTGTATCGGTGGTAGAGGGGCGTCTTTGTTCCAGAGAAAACAAGAGCTGTACTAATGGTAGTGTGGCTACAGCAGTCTCCCAGTAAGTTAGGTAAACGGGCAAGGATCTGATGACATGAAGCATGCAGATCAACAGAGATGCGATGGTTGCACCTCTCGGTCAACACTTGCAACTTCTTCAGTTGTTTGTTGGCCGGATTAACCTTCCTGAGTAGGTATTTATCTCTTTGCCTTCTCTTGCTCTTTTCTCATCAATTTTGTAGTTGTCAAAAAGTTTTCATGTTTGAAATAATGGACGTGAGTATTTACTCACCCACCATTTTTAACTCTTCAACAAAAAACAAAACCCCAGACATGTATTTTTGTACAAATGAATGTTTATTGGTCTCATATCACAGGCTGACAGGTAACTGAATGTCCTGTACTAGGTATGATCAAATCATGGTGTGTCCTCATTCCCCAATTTTAGTTTCAGAGAGTGCTGGGGACTCCCCTACAGTTATCAGAGTTGTGGATGAGTAAATAAATAGTATTAATTAGCAATGGCAGCTCCAGATAAGTATAAAATGGGATACTGCTAAACATCTGAGGATACACTAGATAACAGAAAAGATGTGAAATTCATAATGGGAAAATAAGAGTTGAAGTGGCCAGTGCCATCAATGTTGTTACCTTGTTGGGTTAAACTAAGCATCGTTTAATACATGGTGAGTGCAGGATGGATTAATTAATCCTTAAATAAAGCCACTTTCTACTTCTTAGAGCCATATTTAGTGGCTTGTGGTATATCTGTATAGTTTAATCAGTAGTGACAGGGCTGATTTTTACAAGATAAACGAAAAAAGTTACATTAAGATTCTGGTAGTTTTAGATGTGAGTTAGTAAACAGATCACAGCTATTAACTGTATGATAGGGGTCAGCATGGCCGAATGGATAAGAGCGGTCGTTCTTAAACATCTGATGTGCTGATGCTGGGGTAGCGGGTTCAATCCCTATACTGGTAAGTTGGACTAAAATGTTGACTTCTCGTCCTTGACTTCGGGACGTAAATTACAAGTCGAACTGTGTTCACCTGATAGTAATAAGGAAAGCTGATCCTCACACAAACATTAGTCAAGTGTATTAGAATAGTAGCATGTATGGATTACACTGGAGTTCAAATCGTGTGAACAAAATAAAAAGTTAACTGTATGACAGCATGATTCTTTCTCACCACCTGGGATCTGGTGTACCCTTAAAGATCATGCACTACCTTATGAGAACAGTCAGGGAGTTTAAGTCTTTAGATTAGAAGGGACCAGCTACGTCTGGCTTGGTGTCAATTGAGCTTACAAAATGGGTACAGCATTATCTGCGGGAAAGAAAGCTTACAAAATGGGTACAGCATTATCTGCGGGAAAGAAAGCTTACAAAATGGGTACAGCATTATCTGCGGGAAAGAAAGCTAACAAAATGGGTACAGCATTATCTGCAGGCAAGAAAGCTTACAAAATGGGTACAGCATTATCTGCAGACAAGAAAGCTTACAAAATGGGTTCAGCAATATCTGCAGGGAAGAAAGCTAACAAAATGGGTACAGCATTCTCTGCAGGGAAGAAAGCTAACAGAATGGGTACATCATTCTCTGCAGGGAAGAAAGCTAACAGAATGGGTACAGCAATATCTGCAGGGAAGAAAGCTAACAAAATGAGTACAGCATTCTCTGCAGGGAAGAAAGCTAACAGAATGGGTACAGCATTCTCTGCAGGGAAGAAAGCTAACAGAATGGGTACAGCAATATCTGCAGGGAAGAAAGCTAACAGAATGGGTACAGCATTCTCTGCAGGGAAGAAAGCTAACAAAATGGGTACAGCATTCTCTGCAGGGAAGAAAGCTAACAAAATGGGTACAGCATTCTCTGCAGGGAAGAAAGCTAACAGAATGGGTACAGCATTCTCTGCAGGGAAGAAAGCTAACAAAATGGGTACAGCATTCTCTGCAGGGAAGAAAGCTAACAAAATGGGTACAGCATTCTCTGCAAGGAAGAAAGCTAACAAAATGGGTACAGCTTTCTCTGCAGGGAAGAAAGCTAACAAAATGGGTACAGCATTCTCTGCAGGGAAGAAAGCTAACAAAATGGGTACAGCACTATCTGCAGGAAAGACAGCTTTCAAAATGAGTACAGCATTATCTGCAGGAAAGAAAGCTTGCAGAATGGGTACAGTATTATCTGCAGGAAAGAAAGCTAACAGAATGGGTACAGCATTCTCTGCAGGGAAGAAAGCTAACAAAATGGGTACAGCATTCTCTGCAGGGAAGAAAGCTAACAAAATGGGTACAGCACTATCTGCAGGAAAGAAAGCGTACAAAATAAATACAGCATTATCTGCAGGAAAGAAAGCTTGCAGAATGGGTACAGCATTATCTGCAGGGAAGAAAGCTAACAGAATGGGTACAGCATTCTCTGCAGGGATGAAAGCTTACAATATGGGTACAGCATTCTCCGCAGGAAAGAAAGCTTACAAAATGGGAACAGCATTATCTGCAGGGAATAAAGCTTACAAAATAGGTACAGCATTATCTGTTGGAAAGAAAGCTTACAAAATGGATACATCATTCTCTGCAGGAAAGAAAGCTAACAAAATAGGTACAGCATTATCTGCAGGAATGAAAGCTTACAAAATGGGTACAGCATTATCTGCAGGAAATAACGCTTACAAAATGGGTTCAGTATTATCTGCAGGAAAGAAAGCTTACAAAATGGGTACAGCATTATCTGCAGGAAAGAAAGCTTACAAAATGGGTACAGCATTATCTGTGGGAAAGAAAGCTTACAAAATGGATACAGCATTATCTGCAGGGAAAAAGCTTACAAAATAGATACAGTATTATCTGTGAGAAAGGAAGGTTATAAAATGGGTACAGCATTATCTGCAAGAAAGGAAGCTTATAAAATGGGTACAGCATTATCTGCAAGAAAGGAAGCTTATAAAATGGGTACAGCATTATCTGCAAGAAAGGAAGCTTATAAAATGGGTACAGCATTATCTGCAAGAAAGGAAGCTTATAAAATGGGTACAGCATTATCTGCAAGAAAGGAAGCTTATAAAATGGGTACAGCATTATCTGCAAGAAAGGAAGCTTATAAAATGGGTACAGCATTATCTGCAAGAAAGGAAGCTTATAAAATGGGTACAGCATTATCTGCAGGGAAGAAGTGCAGTAACGGAAGATGTTCACATCATCTCATCTTGCTGTGACCTAGTTTATCTAGCTCTGTGGTGAAGGGGTTACAAATGCAATTCATAATCCCACATGCCACATTCGACACACAGCTGCGGGCTATTTATAAGTAGACCGCCTTGCATTTGTTTCTGTACAATACTATGAGTCCTGATCGTTCAGAAAGCAATGGCAAACTATTGAACATAAACTTGCCAAGAAATCACAGTTTATGTCAAGTCTTTCAATTCACATGCCTTTTTCTACTTCTAATCACTACCTGATGATCAACTGGCAAGTGAGTTTCATTGATGAACTCACCCATTTTTTTCCATTCCTCTTTAACAACATACAGCCTGCAGGTTTTAGTTGATTGTGTGGTCATTTGTTCTAAGGTCCAGTCTAAAGTGGAAACCAAGGAATGTCTTGGGAAGTAAAGGCATTCAGCTTGGTACTGAGCACATCACCCACCCAGTCTTGTACTGATCACATCACCCACCCAGTCTTGTGGTACTGATCACATCATCCACCCAGTCTTGTGATACTGATCACATCACCCACCCAGTCTTGTGGTACTGATCACATCATCCACCCAGTCTTGTGATACTGATCACATCACCTACCCAGTCTTGTGGTACTGATCACATCATCCACCCAGTCTTGTGGTACTGATCACATCACCCACCCAGTCTTGTGGTACTGATCACATCACCCACCCAGTCTTGTGGTACTGATCACATCACCCACCCAGTCTTGTGGTACTGATCACATCACCCACCCAGTCTTGTGGTACTGATCACATCACCCACCCAGTCTTGTGGTACTGATCACATCACCCACCCAGTCTTGTGGTACTGATCACATCACCCACCCAGTCTTGTGGTACTGATCACATCACCCACCCAGTCTTGTGGTACTGATCACATCACCCACCCAGTCTTGTGGTACTGATCACATCACCCACCCAGTCTTGTGGTACTGATCACATCACCCACCCAGTCTTGTGGTACTGATCACATCACCCACCCAGTCTTGTGGTACTGATCACATCACCCACCCAGTCTTGTGACACTGATCACATCACCCACCCAGTCTTGTGGTACTGATCACATCACCCACCCAGTCTTGTGATACTGATCACATCACCCACCCAGTCTTGTGATACTGATCACATCATCCACCCAGCCTTGTTTAATCTATAACATATGGGTCTAGCACCATTTGCCTTACTTGCCTACTGGCATATAAAAGGGTGCTTTTCTTTTTTTAAGAAAACACAGACCTCAATTATAACCAATGCCACATAAGGCAGGTTGATTGGGGTAGAATTTTTATTTTATTTTACGAAGGAACAAATTTTAAGAGATGCAAAGGAAGACGGAGAAGGGTGTGCAAAGTGAAACAACTGGGCAATCAATCATAATATAAGCAATATCTGTCACTGTCTTTTCTGCCTATAGTACCTTGTTGCGTAGGACAGGGGGAGTCTTGAACCAGAGGGATTAAGGCCGCCTTGCTAATGCAGACACAGTGAACAGCGCAGGTTAGGGTTTTATTTTTTCCCCTTCAGTGAGAAAAAAATACATCACTTTATTGAGGATTGGAACCTAAATCTCCCAAATGGGAACCCAGCATTCTAACTACTCTGCCAGATGCTCCTCTATTTATAAGCAATTTATATAACCTCAATATCAAAATCATTAAAATTTCAGAGATGACTGGAAAGCAATGATCGCCAATGTATCCTCCAGACCAAGTATCCACAGAAGTGTAGACTGTAAGAAATGTCCATTATTACCGTTGACACTGTGTTTTAAAATTGTCATATTCCAGAGACTAGACAATGCTACCTGCTTTCTGATAGCACAGATTGTTTGGTGGCACACTGCATTGTGCCAATGGTTTCAGGTAGAGGGGCCCAATTGGAAGGGTACAAATATTATCCTAATGCAAGGAAATGCAACTTAAAGACTAAATGTCATGGCAGGGCAGACTAAGCTCTAAGCCTTGGTCAGCACCTGGTCTAGGATGGAAGCTCCAACAGGTGGACAGTTGGAGCATTGCTTTGCTGATCCTGCAGCTTCTGCAGCTTGTCTTGTTCCAGATGTATTGGTGTTACTTTTCCTCTCGAGTAAACAAGGCAGACCAAGAGAGGGATCATGCTGCATGGGTAGCATATGGTCTCTACAGTTCAGCTCAGGCTTTGCGCTATATAGAGGTTATTACTCTATCCCTGGTCCCCACCAAGGGTTGTAGTTATTATGCTTTTTGTTTTAAAACACAGTATAATAAACTATCGTCTGACAAGATGGCCAGGTGCCAGTAGTATATTCCAGAGAATAAAGTTACATAGCAAAAACATCACCATGGCTAAAGAAACATTAAAGAGAATGAAAGAAGCCAAAAGTTTCATGTCAAACATTTAACCATCTTGTCTTCAAACTAATCTACATGAAACAGCAATGATGTCACAACTCAAAAGTTACATATACAATCCATGAGATTCAACCTGTGATCAATGCTCAGGATTTCACTTCTATGGTAATAATAGTCTCATTAAGTTACAGCTAGTAGAAGATATGCATAGCGATTGGTGACAGATTAGCTCAGCACATTAGGGAGATAAAACAAAAGGAGATATACAGACATTATTCTCATATATTTTCAAAATAATATAGGACTTGTTACAGCGATTACAAACACACAGATAGTGCAAGAGGACAAAATTAGAGACACCGAGGGATTTCTCTTGCATCTTTTCAAACACATGTGTTTGTGAACATAGAGGCCTTTCCTTTAATCTGTTCAAACTAACAGACATGTTTTTGAGACATAGAATCAACTACATCACACCTTTTCAAACTAGCACATGAGTTATTGAGACAATGATAATATAAATGAAGGAAATATAAATAATTTAGGAAACAAAAATCAAAGCAATTATCTCATTTATTGTTACAGGAAATCAAAATAGAAGCAATTACCTCATTTCTAGTTACAGGAAATCAAAATAAAATCAGTTACCCCATTTCTTGTCACAGCAAACAAAAATAGAAGCAATTGCCTTATTTCTTGTCACATGAAACCAAAACAAGCAATTTCTTCATTACTCTTCACAGTAAACCACAAATAGAAGCAATTCCCTCATGTCTTGTCACAGAAAAACCAAAAAAATAAGCAACTCCCTCATGTTTTTGTAACATGAAACCAAAATAGAACTAATTCCCACATTTTTGTTTCTTTGTTTGTTAAGTGAAACAAAAATAGAAGTAATTCCCTAATTTCTGGTCAAAATACCAAGACTCTAACATACACGGTGCAACCATGGCTACATTTAACATACTCAGTCAACCTCACATGTGCATGACTAGTTAGTAATCATGAAGCTATTTATCATGACAGAGAGACGAATATCTTTCTTTCAACTGTCTCTGCCTGTCTTCCCCTTAATATTTCCAGTCATCACAATGTTTCTGATGCCTCTCTTCTTATCACATGACAAAGAAAGCTATTTATCTCATCCTTATTGATGTATATAATGTTTTAGCTTCATTAGCCTCTTTCAGGCAGCCACTGTTAGTTACTCCAACAGTCCAAGGAATTTCCAACCTTCGTCTCAGGAACAACACCTCTATTGCTTCCAAGTTCTTCCTAATTTGATCTCAGTATAGAGATGGGATTTTCCAAGAAACACATATAATGATATATCTAATGATATCACAAGCCCCCCCCCCCCCGATCTCTTGGGTAGTGAAATCGAATATCTATTCTTCTCAGATAAGGTTGACAAACAGGAGGTCCCAAGTGCAAGTTGTGTATGTTAAATATCCCAATGCAGTTGGAAAAAACAAAGAGTAAGCCGTAAGGCTGCTACCATGGAAAATTGTAAGGCAAGAAATCCTGCCCGTGGGCAGATAGAGCCTGATAACCCTGGATGGAATCTGTCTAGAGCAGTGGTTCTCAACCGGTGGGGAATTCCCCTCTAGGTTTTTTTTTTGGGGGGGGGGGGGGGGGGGGGGAGAATTACGATTATTTCAAGATCGTGTTAATACATGAACCAATTGCTTGATATTGTTTTTCCCTCTATACTTTACAATTCTGTACTTCTCGCCCTGAGGTGGGGGGGGGGGGGGATTTATAGGTAGGAAATATGAAAGAGGGGGAATGTACATTCTGAACATATGGTGAAGGGGCGCATGGGTCAAAAAAGGTTGAGAACCACTGGTTTAGAGGAAGCAGACTTCTAAAACTATGCATGTTGAAGTTGGATACCCTGACCTTCGAGGTGTATAAATAACAAGGTCCCTCAAAAAAGAAATCAAGAAGAAGAATGTCTGTTATACAGACCTGCAGAAAGTGAAGATAGTCTCCAAGAACAGTTAAACATGTAAACAATATAACTCACAAGCACGGGTTGTATATTCATAAAAGGAAGACACAAATTATGATAATTGCCGAGGTTGTTGAAATTTAAACAGAAATAAATAGGAAAAGTTTCAAACAATTCAATTGTATTTTTTCCTATATTGGTCATATAAAAAAAAATAACAATAGATGATGGCAGACGCGAAATAGAAGTCAAGAAGAGAATCGTAATGCCCTTAGTTGCATTTCACAATATGATAACAAAAATACAAAGATTAGTTAAAATATACAGCCACCAACAGCCATGTACACTCTACATTACTATATGGCGCGGAGTCATGAATTATGAACTTGCAGTTGGAAGAAACAATTAATGTCGTTGATGTATGAATATAAAGATAAATGGGGTGAACACAAAAAGGATCCAAAACAAACTAGTAATGAGAAATGAAGTACAAAAGTATCAAGCTTCAACACATAAAATATCTAAAGTATAAAATACCTGGCATAAAACAATGCTAGATGTAAAAATGAAAGGCTAACATGTAAAAAAAGGAAACAATTTCATAGGGAAGGTAATATCAGAAGATCTACTGGACAAAGGATGGTAGACAATACAATCACAACCAGGGACAGAAAGTCCTGGAAATCCAACATAGTCAACATTTAATGTGAAGATTGCAATTATCTGCCGATTGTTCAGAAAGCAATGGCAAACTACTGAACGTAAACTTGTCGAAAGATGGGAAAAAGCCAAAAAATGCTGGGGTTGACTGTGACATCCTGTAAAGGATATGCAACTAACTTTTTAAACTACTATTATTACTATGACCAGAATTATGGGCTTACCTAAAGAAGCTCAGTCATACTTAGCACTGACTGAAGCCCATGAATGCTGATGGACCGTGTTGCCATCAATATTGATCTGATGTGTGTCTTCTTCTTCTTCATCATCCAGAATGTGTGTTTTGGACGTAAGTGTGTTGTGCCTGTTAAGGTGACTGACGTGATACTGACATCATCATCTATCAAGTTAATTAGTTGTATATCCTTTACAGGACGTGACAGTCAACCCCAACATTTGTTGGCTGTTTGTGATTTCTTGGCAAGATTATGTTCAGTAGTTTGCCAGCAGAGCTGCAACATTTGCACCTTTCTGCCGACACATCTGACGTCTTCAGGCTTGTGTGCACCATGTTAACCTTCCAGGGCTGTGTGTCTCATACCGTTCATATCCCCCTGGAACATAGGTCATCAACTAACTCACACCATGTCCTCCTATCTCCTGCTGCCTCCTCCATGTCCTCCTATCTCCCACTGCCTCCTCCATGTCCTCCTATTTCCTGCTGCTTCCTCCATGTCCTCCTATTTCCTGCTGTTTCCTCCTATCTCCTGCTGCCTCCTCCATGTCCTCCTATCTCCCACTGCCTCCTCCATGTCCTCCTATTTCCTGCTGCTTCCTCCATGTCCTCCAATCTCCTGCTGCTTGCTCCATGTCCTATCTCCCGCTGCCTCCTCCTTGTCCTCCTATCTCCTGCTGCCTCCATGTCCTCCTATCTCCCGCTGCCTACTCCATGTCCTCCTATCTCCTGCTGCCTCCTCCAATCTTCCTCCATGTCCTCCTATCACCTGCTGCCTCCTCCATGTCCTCCTATCACCTGCTGCCTCCTCCATGTCCTCCTATCTCCTGCTGCCTCCTCCATGTCCTCCTATCTCCTGCTGCCTCCTCCATGTCCTCCTATCTCCTGCTGCCTCCTCCATGTCCTCCTATCTCCTGCTGCCTCCTCCATGTCCTCCTATCTCCTGCTGCCTCCTCCAATCTCCCACTGCTTCCTCCATGTCCTCCAATCTCCCACTGCTTCCTCCATGTCCTCCAATCTCCCACTGCTTCCTCCAATCTCCCACTGCTTCCTCCATGTCCTCCAATCTCCCACTGCTTCCTCCATGTCCTCCAATCTCCTGCTGCTTCCTCCATGTCCTCCCATATTATTCATCTCTGGCTCTAATTTGTGTTCCTGGCTCTAATTTGTGTTCCTGACTCTAATTTGAGTTCCTGGCTCTAATTTGAGTTCCTGGCTCTAATTTGAGTTCCTGGCTCTAATTTGTATTCCTGGCTCTAATTTGTGTTCCTGGCTCTAATTTGAGTTCCTGGCTCTAATTTGTGTTCCTGACTGCTTGGAGTTTGCAGCTAAGGTTTTCTACAGGGTAAGATAGGCAGTCCCAGGCCAACCTTCCTTGGTGGCTTCCTATGACATGCATGGCAGGTTAGTGTTACAATTGTTCGTCTTCCTTAAGGGCCCCAACAACACACAAGTGTGTCTCTTTCTGGCATAGAACTCTTGCGTCAAATCACATTCATGCCATTGCCAGTTGACATCCTGGCCACTACAGAGATTTATGAAGCTCACGGAAACTGAGAGGAAGGTGTGTGAGTGAGAGAGATGTATGAAGCTCACGGAAACTGAGAGGAAGGTGTGTGAGTGAGAAAGATGCATGAAGCTCATGGAAACTGAGAGGAAGGTGTGTAAGTGACAGAGGTGTATGAAGCTCATGGAAACTGAGAGGAAGGTGTGTAAAGTGACAGAGGTGTATGAAGCTCATGGAAACTGAGAGGAAGGTGTGTAAGTGACAGAGGTGTATGAAGCTCATAAAACAAATGCGATTGGATGGTGAGTGAATGAGATATGTGAGAAGCTAGGGGAAAATTAGAACAAAACGCATATGAAATGAAGCTCGTAGAAAAGGCAGCACTGGAAGGCATGTGAATATGTATGAAGCTCATGGAGAGGCAGAACTAGCAGGTGTGTGAATATGCATGAAGCTCACGGAAAAGGCAGAACTGGAAGGCATGTGAATATGTATGAAGCTCATGGAAAAAGTGAATGCAGGCTTGTGAGTGAATGATGCTGAACGTTGACCCCGAGTGACAGGACTCTTACCAGCTATCATAACATGTAGAAGGGACACATACACAGGTCACATTAGGTTGAGTGTGAACATAAGGCACTATGATTAGTGCATTCACAAAAAGGAAACTAAATCCCTGGCTAGCAATGTGTGTGTGTAATGGCCAGGCACACTTAATATATGCATGCCAAGATTGTTCTGATATTAGCCATGGCTCAGTTTGCTGATGTGGTCAATATCACAACATCCACCTTGACTTCCCTAGATATTTTCTGGTACCCATTTTAGGCTGGGGCGACCTGGAAGCCCCTCTCAATGTATAAAATCTTCCTGGATGAGAATTTGAACTCATAACTGCCAGGCCAGCAGGCAAGCAAACTAGAATGTTTCAAGGTATCATATTTGTTCTTCCTTCCACCCTATAAACAGTGACTAAAACCAATGAACTGCTGAGCCCAATTTTAGTTTGGCAAGTTTTGGAAAGTTATGAAAATCAACAACAGCATCAATGTACAGAAATCTGTGTGCTGAAATGCTGCATGTGGGTCATTCTTGGGGATGGATGTGACTGTTGAATGACGAGTAATGAACTGGTGGTGAAACCGAAGGAAATGAAGTTGATGTTCTCTTGGAAAAGAAGTAGGTCTCCAAGCCTTGTGGCAGTGTGTTCTGGTGTTTAAGTTGGGCACTCTGTAGAAGGTAACTGCAAATCCTGGGGCTATTGCCACATCCACACAGATCTGATGGACTTAACTTGTGGTACAGGATTGTGTGCTGTTGGCAATCTAAGACCTATCTTAACTTGTGATACAGATATTTAATTTGTTTGTGTACTGTTGGCAATCTAGTATCTATCTTAACTTTTGGTATAGATATTTCATTTGTTTGTGTACTGTTGGCAATCTAGGACCTATTTTAACTTGTGGTACAGATATTTCATTCTCTTGTGTACTGGTGACAAATATGGGACCTATCTTAACTTGTGATACAGATATTTTATTCTGTTGTGCACTACTGATGATGACTTGATCTTTCCTTGAAAGTTGATGATAAGAATCATGGTTCATGTGGTCAGGGTGTTCTTGTTCTGTAAGAAGCTTTTATGGAAGTTGTTAATGTTTCATAAACTGGTAAAAGAATTTTGTTGTTGAGATTCACCCAACTTTACAAGCCTGTATGCTTCTACACTACTCGGTATATTGCAATGGGCTGGTATCCACTGAATCATGCATTTGTCAATACTTTTGGTCAAGTTTTCAAAGCAGAGAGTCATATCATTTAGTCCCATGGCTCTATATTTTTGTTGAGCGGTCAGTATGAAGATAACATAATTCAAATCCCTCACTATTTGTCTCTTACAATTTATTTTATTCCGAATAAGTTTTCCTGCTGCACTTTTCAAAGTTTGTGCTCTATCATTGACTGATGCGGAATGGATACCATTATCTAATTTAACATTAATGCCAGCCACATCATTTTTAGTTGTATTAATGTTTAGGCATGCGTCCAATGTGTTTCAGGAAATGCATGATTAACTTAAGTAGTTGAAATACTATATGTTTTCAGGAATTGCGTGATTAATATAATTAGTTGGACACACTCTGTATGTTTAACTTTTTGTTGTTGACACCTGGTAAAAAGGATTTTAAATTGAGGTACATTTCTTTTCCATAAATGGATAACAGTGTTGTTTGGTGATTCAGTTGGAATTGAAATCGCCAGTTGAGAAGTGTGTGTTTTCATTGGCTTGTGTAATACAGATAGTTCTTTTGAGCCTGCCTTGTACCAGGCTGTTTACTGTATGGTGCAGCAGTGGTTTATTAGTATCTTGTATTTCTCTTGCTTACTGCAAGATTCTGACGTCATATGTCCTCTATTTATCCCAGTTCTGTTATATTTTCCATGTGGCTAATTTTGGTGTTTCTAAGGCTCCTGCTGTAATTCATGTTGCTTGAACTGCAGTTTCTTTAAATGATTCAAATTGTCCTGCCATGAACCAATCTCCAGCAGCATGATGTTCCAGATCAGCACAGCTATGGGTTTTGCCCAGCCTGGTGAAACTGACACCTTGAGAAGTCAGTCCAGTAAATGTCCCCTTGAACATCATGAGACGTATTGCGTATGTGACACTAGCTCACTGTTTTAGATCAATGGTATATGATGGATGTACTGGCTCTGTGACCAAGGAATTACGGGCGCAATTCGCAATCCCACATAACACGTTCAAAACACAGCTGCAGGCGATTTGGTAGCAGACTGCCATGCATTGGTCTTCATACAATGGTATGTGTGCTGGTAGTTGAGAAAGCAATGGCAAACTTTTTTAAAAGAAAAGGCATTTACTGTCAATATAGTACCTTGCGGTGTATGGCAGGGGGTCTTGAGCCTGAGGAATTAAGGCCGCCTGGCTAGTTCAGTCACCGCAAACTGTGCAGGTTAGGGTTTTTCTTTTTGTCCCAGACAGAAAAAATACTCCACACCTTACCGAGGATTCGAACCTGTCTCCCGAAGAAAATCCGGCATTCTAGCCACTCGGCCAGCTGCTACTGAACATAAACTTGCCAAGAGACCACAAACAGCCAAAAAATGCTGGGGTTGGCTGTGCTGTCCTGTAAATGACATGTAACTAACTAACCTGATGGATGATGTAGTCAGTATCTAACCTGATGGATGATGATGTCAGTATCTAACCTGAAGGATAATGTCGTCAGTATCAGGACAGTCACCTTAACTTCCAAGATCATGTCCTGGTACCCAGTTTAGGAGAGCCCAGGTCAGTGACAAAAATTAACTGCCTTGAAGGGGATTTGAACTCACGACACCGAGGCCAGCAGACAAGTATGCTGCTCCAAGGCACCTTATAATTGTCATAATTGTTTGCGAAGAAAGGATGGTGAGGAAAGAAACTGGGCACACCATCTCATTATGCCATGTGCTAGAATATGGAAGACCCACCATTCCACACCCCTAGCCTGTATCTGTCTTGAGACTATCTGAGCATTAGCACAGAAACTAGATAAATTTCATCAGCTTAGAATACATCATAAAAACAATATAGAAAGTACTTATGGTTACTGACACAGAAACAAAAATGGAGGCAAGTACTTAAGAAAAGGAATGGACAATTATTAATAAATAAAATCACTGAAAGAACACGCAGGCAGGATAAAAATCCACACCGCAGCCACTCAGAAGTGAATAGGAAATGGCAATAACAACACAATGTGAACACCACAGGATACACCCATAGTTACAAGAACACAAAAAAGTTGATAAGTAAATGAGGGGAAGGCGGGATCAATTTTTTTTTAATCTGATGCAACAGATTGAAAAAAAATATATACAAAATGTTATCTACAGATCCCAATCAGTTAATGCCACTGTGAAACAAAATGTTATATGCGACTGATTACTGGAGCTCAGATACAAACATAGAAACAATCCAAAGAAGAAAGCAACTGAGAAATGTCTTAAATAAAATCACTTTAAAAACAGATGAGGGAAGAAGCACTCAAAGAGTTGTTACCCAGACTGCTTTGAGAAATGGCAAAAATAATACTCTGCATGCACAGGAGGAAATGTGTAATGTTCATAAATTAAAGACAGAAAGGTTAGAAAATTTAAAAGCAGAAAGAAACAGAAATATAGAAAACTAGATGAAAGTGAGAGGGAGAAAACAAAAAAAGTTTCAGTTACTTACATTTAAAGAATAGTAAAAATATAATCAGATATACAAACAAAACAGAATATGCCTATGGTTACTATAACACAAGAGTAAACAGAGGCAGCAATAACAAGAAAGAAGATGGAGAATATATTAATAAATATAATTGCTAGGAGGATAGATGAAACATATCAAAACATTTTTTACTCACAAATGTCAATCCAGCTTACACACACACATATATAAATGTCATTTACTCACATCCACAAATTCTAAACTAACAGTTTCTCAGAAATCATGTTTTTTATACAGTCTAGTATACAAAAAATCAAAATGGCCATCAATATGTGCCAAAACCTGGGAATGAAATCAGTATTCAGTGCAATCTGGCAACATAGTCATTAATTAATGTAAATAAAATGTATTATGAAGGCAACAACAATATCTAGTCACCATGTGAAAGCATTAACAAATGACATTTCAATGTACACGCGTCTTGCAGCAAACAGTCCTACTACTCACACACACAGTAAGCAATAACTACATATATTCTACGATAACTGATCATTCCATTTGTCACATGGTAACATAAGATCACAACAGTGAAACAGAAATAGGAAAATAATAATTACCAACAACATAAGACATATTCCACATATAAGACATATTAAAAAAAAACAAGAATTGCCATGTCCCTTACAGGACGTTGCAATCAACCCCCACTGGCTGTTTGTGACTTACTTGTATGTTTAGTAGCTTGCCATTGCATAGTTCATGGAGAGAACTAGACAAATACCAGCGAATCATGAGTTGAAGAAATGACACTGGCAGTGGACAGGGCATACATTGAGAAAACCTGGGAATAGTACAACTAGAAGGTCTCTGGAAACCACAAGGTAAAAGAAATAGAGGGAAGACCTAAAGCACATGGAGAAGAGAAGTAAAGATAGAAATGGATAATACAGGGAAGACATGCATGGTGCTGTTTGGTCTATAAAGATTTGGCTCTAGCTTCATAAACCCAATGCTCCTAGGGCATGTAAAAGGAACCTTTGCTATGGAGCAGATACAGGATGGGATGGCTTGGAGAAGCCAACATTTAAGTCCAACAAAGAAGTGTTCAGTTCTACAACACGAATGAGCAGATAGTGAAAACACCAGAGGGTTACTGAGACTCCAAGGGGAAAGTAAAGAGTTTCTTTAGGTTAGTTTTTAGTTTAGTCAACGGATCAACATCACGGCACACGGGTGTAACCCACAAGTGCTCTGAATTAAAGAGTAGTAGCACTGTAGACCTGTGCATGTCATGAAAGGCAACTAAAGAGGGTTGGTCTGAGACTGGCTGGCTATCTCATGTCCACACCCAACCAACAATGAACTGGCCGACAATGGGCCTCGCCTGCATGGTTGTGGGCCTATACTGCCATACTTGCAGCCTCCAGGGTAACAGAAGAAGAAGTTAGTGAAAAGATTAACTGATTAAATGCCATGGGATGATTAATCACCTTAAGAAACTTCCTGTATCTGCCATGAGATTATATACAGTATTTTCCCTATGCAATCCCCTTTAATCTGATATATAATACAACATGTCTGCTAACATATTAACAACTTGTAAGTCATAACTGTGACACACCCTACTTCCCATTTTCCGCCATCCATTATTGTTTGGTCCAGATCTACTTTTTCTTCACTTCTCGGCTAAGATCACAGTGTAGTATTTGCGCTTGATTTTGCCAGGACCAAATGCAGAGGCTGTCATTCGAATGACACGCAGGAACGTTAGGAACCTGATGGGGCGGCTATGGCTCCTGAGGGAACCATGAGCCCTTCTTCAAAAAAAAAAAAAAGCTCCTGAAGTAGTTATTTAAAATACTCTCCGTAAAGTAACGCCAGAAATATTATCTAGAATCACACTGGCATCTGGTGCCTTCAATAAACTGTCAAACATCTGGAAGTCAAAGACACTCAGCAAAGATACGAAACTTAATATCTTCCAACTCTTGTGTGATTCCAGTGCTAACGTATGGATGTGAGAGTTCGAAATCAATGGTAGCTTTAGATAAAAAATTAGACAATTTTGAGAACAAATGTCTTAGAAGAATTCTAATCCTCCACTGGACAGATTTCAGAACCAAAGAGACTAAGCAAGATATTGTATCCAATTTTATAAGAAAATGTCGTTGGAACTACATCGGCCATGTACTCAGAATGGACAAGACTCCCCAACCAAGCCCTCTTATGGTCACCAGTAGGGAAAAGAAAACGGGGAAGACCAAGAGAGACACTGCCTAAAACCATTATCAGCAGAGAAGGCTCATTCAACGGCCAAGTGAACATCCAGGATCTACAACAGGTAGCAGCAAACCGCCAGACATGGAGAGCCATGGCTTCTGCCCTATGCGCTGCCTTAGACTCAAGAGGAAAGACTAACTAACTAAAGTAAGAGGAACATGTTAATTACAAAGATCAAAATGACGCCAGTAAGTTTGGGCATATGTAACAAGATTTCACACCCTGCTACTTGAAAGGTTAAAATAAGGTTAAAGGTGAAAGGATCAACTTCATTGGACCAGTTTTTATCACATTTGACTGTCCCCACAGAACAGCTGCCTGTCAAGAGCATCATGCAAAGCACAAACTCTGTAGCTTCAATGAAGAGCCCTAGGGATCTCCCCAAAAATCTGCCCATGTGGTCTGAATGACTCAATCTAAAAGTGAACTCACAGACTTCAGAGCACGAGGCAGTCGGCTTAACTACTACACCATGAAGTATAATGTAGGGAAAGATGGAAGGCAAATGTGCAGGAGGAAGACAATGATTGTACTAGGAAATGGGAGGATAACATCAAGGGATGGACAAGAAAGAAGATGCCTGAGAGAAATTGATACTGTCAGTTATCAGTTATCAGTTGGGGTATCTTCGTTGCACTCTGGACATGTCCATAGGTGCTCAGATCCTCCCACCAGCATATACATCAGCGTCCGGTGGCTAATAGTGCCAGTTCTGTGTTGGTTGACGAGGCGCTTTGTTTTCCCGATGTACCTCTCGCGTCTGGCTGTGCCGATTCTTACTGCAAGGTCTTTCATCCTGGACAGCGATGTGGAATCATTGACGTCAAAGTCCTCTGTTCTCGCCATATCTTTAAAGACGTTAATAACATCGGCACGATCCATGGGCTGGCCATCTACAGGGGGTGCAGAGCCAGCCAGTTTGTCAGCTCGTTCATTTCCCTCGACTCCCGCATGTCCCAGGACGAAGATGAAGGTGACTTTACGGACAACAGACTTCCACAGCGATTCAGTCCACTGTCTACGTACCGATCCAGCTTCGACCTTCTGAATCATGCTCATTGAATCACTTAGTACACACACGTTGGTATAATGCTGTGACTCCAGCCATATGAAAGCCTGTGTAACTGCCATCACCTCCATCGTCATGCTGCTCGTGGTCATAGAGTGGGCACCACTGGATTCTTGAACGGGCTGTAAATGCCCACACACTTCTCTGCTGCTTTACCACAGATCCATCTGTATAGATGAGCACTTCGGGGCTATCCGACTGACTTTGACACGTGCTGTGTAAAGTCTGGCAATTTTAATTTCAACATTTAGAAGTTGTCGTACCAGTTCATAGCTGCATTTTGCAGGTACCTACGTGGTTTTGAATAGGCAGCACTGATCCACAGCCTGAAAATGTGAAGGTGCTGGCACATTTAACATAGAATGCAAACTGGCAGAGATACTGACACCTCTGAAGTGATCGTGCTGCGGCTATGGTCCATCATGCTACTGATATCATGTAAAGCGTGATGCTGGCAATGAATAACAAAACCTTAGGCAGCTTACCTTCTAAATACTATTGGGGAAGTGATATAGACATAGACATCCCATTATTGGGGAGTGATATAGACAAAGACATCCCAGTAACAACCATCAGAATCAGACAAAATGTCCTTAAAAGGTTTTCATAGTACAGAGACAAGTGAGAAATTATGAAAATATACTCTTCAGCAAAAAGACAGGATCAATGACAAAATGAATCAGAACATTACAAAACTGGAAAATGTAATGTCATTTAACTCTCCGAATGCTAAACAGAAGATGCAAATTATGTATGCAGAGAATACACACATTATTTTTTATTGTATCCATAATTAACAGAAGCCGGCTCCCTGGCCGAGGGGTTAGCAGCTTTCTCCGTTAACCCCGAATACTCTCGTGGTTGACGTGAGCGGACGAGAATTAGAAGTGGTTCAAGTCGTGCCAGTGACTTATGAGAGTATGGAGCCGGTCGCTCAGAAAGTCATGGCGTGCTGATGAGTGAAATCTAGCCTAGGAATCAACATACAGCTGAAAGATGCTGGTGTTGACCGCAATATCCTGAAACAGGATGGAAACGTGGGGGAAAAAAATAAATAAATAAATAAATAACAGAAAAGAAGCAATAGTAAGGTAAAGATAAATATGAACATCTCACTTTCTTTTCACTGCATTCAATTTTGTTGAAGTCAAACTCAGAATTAAAGCCATCAAGTGGAACAAAGAATCAATACAAGCAATGAAACTGAGCAAGAAACAAATGACAGTTGAACAAGGAACAAATATAAGAAACCAAACTGAGCAAGGAACAACTTTCTTAAGCCAAGATAAACTAGGAACAAACTGAAATAAGTAAACTAAATTAGGAACATACTTAAGCTAAATGAAGAACAAATATGAGAACCTAAACTGAGCAAGCAAGGAACAAAAATGAGAAACCTAACTTAAAAAAATATATATATTCCACTTGACTGCATATATATATGCAACTAAGTGGAACATGGAATAAATACAAGCAACCGCTGTAAACAAGACACACATAATAAAGTAACTTGGAAACAATATTAAGAAACCAAACTAAACAAGGAACATATGAAAACTAAAGAAAGAACATATCTGAGAGACTAAACCGAATAACGAACTCATATGAGAAACACGAGCAAAGAACAAATATAACAAACCAAATAGAGTAAGGAACACATAATAATTGAATCAGGAACAGATCAGAGAAACTAAGCAATAAACAAATACAAACTGAACAAGGAGCAAGTCAGAGAAAACAAGCTAAACAAGAAACAAAAGAAGCTAAGCAAACTAAACCACCACAAACACACACAAATAAGCAAAGTTAACCACAAGCAAATACAAGCAACCAAAAATGATACGTTACAATATTTATCTTCCACGCCAACAAACTTATAATAACTGCACATACTGTGTTGCTTGACACAGAGTCTACATTACAATCCATGACAGCAAACTAAATGATGATACTAACAAATATTTATAACTAACTCTTCAAGGACACAAAAACTATCAACCGCAGGACTTTTCTATAATCAGGTTTTCATTTACTGTTTTAAATACAAGTCACCAATTTCCCAGTTTGGTTTCTCTGCTCAAAGTTAGTGCTGTACATAAAAGAGAATATTTAAACACATTAGTTACATACCTAGCTGTCAGATATCCTCACTGCTCACCGTACCATTCCTTCCAATAAGTGCTCCGATCCCCTCCTCAGTATGTAGCGGTTGATGACAATAGTTCTTCTTCTTCTTCTGCGTTCGTCCAGAATGTTGTTTTAGATGTAATTACATTGTGCCAGTTTATAGCAGAGCTGTGATACTTGCACCTTTTGACTGACACATCAAACTTCTGTTGGCATGTGTTGACTGTGTTCACCTTCCCGGGTTCTATGTTGGCTAACTATTCTTCACAGGCCCCCTTCTAGCGTTCCTGCCTGGCTTCATCTGTTTACACTTGATGTTTTTGCTGCCTGGTCAAGGTTGCAGATCCGCAGTTGTCTCTTGATTAATTTACTCACCCTGCCTATCTGACAGCATTCGGTATATCAGCCCAATCCATTGTTCATCCACTTGACACAGTAGCACAACCTTTTTCCTTGGACCCCTGTGTGTCCTGGTACAAAAACAAACCTGATTTTAATCTGACTTGACTTCTTCAGAGACTGCATCCTCTGTCTTCTATCCCCGCCTATCTCGATCTTCCTCAGCATACTGACTTAGTCGCTGAGAAAGCATGCCTGGGGGAAAGTCTGTCTCCAACCAGGCTATAACTTTAGTGAACATTATAACACAGGCAATTAAGTTAAACACTCTAACTTAGGCCTTTAGTTTAAACATTCTAACACAGGACCAATTGTTTTAACATTATAACACAGGCCATAAGTTTAAACATTATAACACAGGCCAAAAGTTTTAACATTATAACCCAGGCCAATAATTTTAACATTATAACCCAGGCCAATAGTTTTAACATTATAACCCAGGCCATTAGTTTAAACATTATAACCCAGGCTAATAGTTTAAACATTATAACCCAGGCCAATAGTTTTAACATTATAACCCAGGTCGTTAGTTTAAACATTATAACCCAGGCTAATAGTTTAAACATTATAACCCAGGCCAATAGTTTAAACATTATAACCCAGGCCATTAGTTTTAACATTATAACCCAGGTCAATAGTTTAACCATTATAACCCAGGTCGTTAGTTTAAACATTATAACCCAGGCCATTAGTTTAAACATTATAACCCAGGCTAATAGTTTAAACATTATAATCCAGGCCAATAGTTTTAATATTATAACCCAGGCCATTAAACATTATAACCCAGACCATTAGATTAAACATTATAACCCAAGCCAATAGTTTTAATATTATAACCCAGGCCATTAGTTTAAACATTATAACCCAGGCCATTAGTTTAAACATTATAACCCAAGCTAATAGTTTAAACATTATAACCCAGGCCATTAGTTTAAACATTATAACCCAGGCTAATAGTTTAAACATTATAACCCAGGCCATTAGTTTTAACATTATAACCCAGGCCAATAGTTTAACCATTATAACCAGGCCAATAGTTTTAATATTATAACCAAGGCCATTAGTTTAACCATTATAACCAGGCCAATAGTTTTAATATTATAACCCAGGCCATTAGTTTAACCATTATAACCCAGGCCAATAGTTTTAATATTATAACCAAGGCCATTAGTTTAACCATTATAACCAGGCCAATAGTTTTAATATTATAACCCAGGCCATTAGTTTAACTATTATAACCCAGGCCAATAGTTTTAATATTATAACCCAGGCCATAAGTTTAACCATTATAACCCAGGCCAATAGTTTTAACATTATAACCCAGGCTAATAGTTTAAACGTTATAACCCAGGCTAATAGTTTTAACATTATAACCCAGGCTAATAGATTTAACATTATAACCCAGGCCATTAGTTTACACATTATAACCCAGGCCATTAGTTTCAACATTCTAACACTGGCCATTAGTTTTAACATTATAACCTAGGCCATTAGTTTAACCATTATAACCCAGGGCAATAGTTTTAATATTATAACCCAGGCCATTAGTTTCAACATTATAACACTGGCCATTAGTTTCAACATTCTAACACTGGCCATTAGTTTTAACATTATAACTCAGGCCATTAGTTTAAACATTATAACCCAGGCCAATAGTTTAACCATTATAACCCAGGCCAATAATTGTAATATTATAACCCAGGCCATTAGTTTAAACATTATAACCCAGGCCATTAGTTTAAACATTCTAACACTGGCCATTAGTTTTAACATTATAACCCAGGCCAATAGTTTTAATATTATAACCCAGGCCAATAGTTTTAACATTATAACCCAGAAGAATGGACAAAACAGTAAGTAAAAAACGACAAGATCCGTTTTCACACCTTGCAGCACACTAGACATATGGTGCTCCCCATATCTGTATAGATCAATCAGCACTCAAGGGGTGAATATCTTGTCGGTCACCTTTACTTCCCAAAACATTTCCTGGTACTCATTTTAGGCTGGGGAGTCCAGGTCCTGTTTAAAACTCCACCTCATGCAGATTTGAACCCATGGATGCCGGGCCAGTAAGCAAACACTCTAGCCACTGCACTACCGCAGCTCCCTATGCAAAGAAGCACTGGCCACAAAAACCAGCCTGGTCTCATTTTGCAGGATACAGTTATGTCTAACATTTGCTTGTTATCAAGCTCACATATACTGCTAAAACACAAAGATCGGTTATTGCCAAGTTGTGTTTTCTTTTTTTAAACCAAAACATATTTCTATAATTTACATTACACATGATTATCAAGGGAATATTTAAAAGTATAACAAGGACAAAATATGAAACAAAACAGCATAGGTCTCAATTACTGAACTCCCACTCTTAACCGTATTATATGTGGGAAAAAAACCTGTATCATACGTGACATCTACGTACACAGCAAGGATGATGATAAAACAAGTCACAAGCACATGATGAGCATGGCCAGGGATGTGGATAAGAGTCCGGTCAAGCAAAACAGCTTAATCTGCTTTTCTTAATCACATCCATAAACCAAAAAGACACAATGATTGAATGGTGATGAAGATTCATTCAGTCATCCTAGCAGGCGCATCCTTCTTTGTTCTGGGGCTGGTCTGTGTTTATGGGGTTTCGTGGAGTCGCTGGCTTGTGCTGGACCCCTGATTCTGCTGCATTTAGGTCCAAACTATTGGGCGGAGACAAGAGAAAAGAGGAGGGGAAAAAAAACGTGAATAAATTTTAAAAACAAAAACATTCAACACAGTCATGTATTCTTCTTTAATTATCCTTTATACTGGGGCGTATGTCCTCAACCACCTCACCCAAGCCGACCTATCCTTCATTCCATGCAGTTGCATCCATAGTGGAGCGGCTGGCCCAGAGGCTAGAATGCCGGGCTCTCCTTCAGGAGACCCAGGTTCGAATCCACGGTAAGGTGTGGAGTTTTTTCAGTCCGGGGCAAAAAGAAAACTCTAACCTGCACAGTTTGTGGCGACTGCACTAGCCAGGCGGCCTTAATTCCACAGGCTCAAGACCTCCCCCCCCCCCCCCCCATCCTACACCGCAAGGTACTATAGGCAGTAAATGACAGTTGCATCCATAAGCACGTACCCTGTACACACCTTAGGAGCATTGGGCTTACAGAGCTAGACCCAAATCTTTATAGACCAAACAGCACACTCCCTGTATTATCCATTTCTATCTCTACTTCTCTTCTCCATGTGCTTTGGGTCTTCCCTCTATTTTTTTTTTACCTTGTGGGTTCCAGACACAGAGATCTTTCAGGTGTACTATTCTCAGGTTTTCTCAATGTATGCCCTATCCAATGTCTTTTCTTCAGCTCATGATTCGCTGGTATTTATCTAGTTCTCTCCATGAACTCCACATTGGTGATTGTATAATACCAATTTAAACCTTCTATTTCGTGCAGACATAGAATAATCGCTGCTTGCAGTTATTTGTAATAATTTCTCCGCGTTTCTGATCAATACACACATTACATGGAAGTTATGTTGGTATTAAAAATGCTGAAAGGCAATGAATAATTACAATTATGCTGATGATATTATTATCAGTATCTGAACCTACTGGGCACTGACAGGGAGAGAATAAAATAGCCAGTGAATACAATTTTAACACAACAACAACATAGTCAAGTATTAGATGTTATGTCAGTATTACTAGCACTCAACAGCAGCAAGAACCACTATACAAAAGACTTTGCCACAAGGCTGCCACGTCTCTGAAACAGCAAACAATTTGACATCACAATGGATGCCGGCAAGATTTAAATACGAAAACAGCAAGTGAAATGGCATTTTTTGGCTGTTTGTGATTTCTTGGCAAGTTTATGTTCTTCTTCTGCTGCGTACATCCGGAGTTTTTTTTTCGGACGTGATTGCGTTGTGCCTGTTTACAGCAGAGCTACATTCTTGCGCCGTTAGGCCGACACATCCGACTTCTGCGGGCATTTTTCGACCGGGTTAACCTTCCCGGGGAGTTTATGTTCATAGTTTGCCACTGCTTTCTGAACGACCGGCGTACATACCATTATATGAAAATCAAAGCAAGGCGGTCTGCTGCCCAATCGCCTACAGTTGTGTTTCGAGCACAATATGCGGGATTACAAACTGTGCCCATAACTCCTTCACCATGAGTACAGTTGCATGTTTATTCTAGTAGCATCCTTCCTATAGACCAAACAAACTACCATCTATGTGCCCATGATATTTACCTGCCATCTTGGATATTCTGATAAATTTTCTTGGCAGTATCCAGAAAGGCATCCTCCACATTTTCCCCCCTGCAACAAAGTAATGCTAGTAAAACAATGTTCACTGGACTATCACTGTACATAAAATACAACAATGAAGCTAAACGCAAACCGACAACAAGACCTGGCTACATAACACATACAGAAATATGGACTACTTATATACGCAGGACATTTTCAAGATACATGGAGAATTAAAATTTAATTTTAGAACAATTTTTAACTATATGCAGTAGAAACATGGTTTCTAAGAAAAATGCAAAGAATGTCATGGACTGAGAGAAAAACGAATGGAACAGTCCTTCCAGAAACAAATGAAAACTATAAATTGTTTAGAGAAAAAAGACATAGATAGCCAAGATGTTTTGGGCATGTTTGAGAAGAAATAAACTTGAAAACTTAGTGACAACTGGCAAACTTCATGGGGAATGAGCAAGAGGAAGACAAAAAGATAAATACAGGGAGATTAACACCCCCCCCCCCCACTTTACCCAAGCACAGAGAGAGAGGGGGGGGGGGGAGAGGGGGGGAGAGGTAGGGAGAGAGAGAAGCAAGTTAGTGACAGAAATAAGTAAATTGATAATAATATGGATGGAACTACGAGACAGTGCAGCAGAAAGGAGGACACGCCTTCAGAAGATTACAATATTACTGTGGAATAAAAGGCAGAAGAAGAAGAATCAGCATTACATGCATACACCAATCTTTTAATAATTTAATCTAACAGGTGGTGATGATCACCATCCTAAACAGTATCATCATTATCATAACTATTATCATTAGTATCATTATTATAATCAACAATATCATCACCACACATTCAACCCCCTGAGTTGTAACTGGGATTTACAGTAGCTATTCCTGTTTTAAAATGTCACAAACTTTTAATATCTTGACTACATAATCAACTACAATGACTGTTCACAATATGTCAGACACAGATTAGCCATATCAATGCAGAGGTATTAAGAATCAATGGTACAAGTTACAGTAAAACTGTTTCAAAACTTGCCTCTTTTCTGTGGCAACATACAGACGAAAATCATGGTCTATTTTGCGGTCACTAAAGAAGATAACTTGGGCCTTTCAATTAAATTACCATAGAAACATTCTTAGAATCACCATCATCATCATGTGCCATGCAGATATGCGTGGGTGGTCATGTTTCACCACCTTACATGATCATCAGTTGTGGATCAGCTCTGTGTATGTGTCTCGATCATGCCATGTAGTCAAGCCATCAATATATTTACCTTTCTTTTCCCTTCAATCTTGCCAGTTGTACCCGAGTTCTCTAGTTTATTTCTTCTCATAATGTGTCCAAAAAGTCTGAACTGTCTACATCTAATTTCTCTAATCAATTTACAGGTTTCATTTTCTTCTTGTAGAACTAGCTCATTGGTGTTTATATCTGTCCCTGGTATTCTTTGCATTTTCCTCAGAAACCAAATTTTCACTGCCATTAGACGTTTGTCAGGTTGTCTGCTTGTTGTCCATATTTCACATCCATGCAAAAGTACAGGTTTGATGTAGCACTTCAAAACTCTTCTTTTTTCCTTGCGATTGGCATCTTTTTATTGGTATATTTTCCAATTTGCAAAAGGCTACCCTTCTCACAGAGTTTCTTGTTCTTCTTCTTCTTCTGCATTCATCCGGAGTTTTTGTTTTCGGACGTGATAGCGTTGTGCCTGTTTACAGCAGAGCTGCGTTCTTGCGCCTTTAGGCCGACACATCCGCCTTCTGCAGGCATTTGTTGACCGGGTTAACCTTCCCGGGGTGTTTCATATTCTAATCTCTTCAAAGCACCTTCCATCAGATGTCATGACTGTTCCAAGATAGTTGTACCGATTCTTTTAACGTGGACCAAGAAAAAGAAAAATACATTGTACAATATCTGAATATAAAAGAAAACAGGCTCATAAACATCTTCTTGTCTCGAAAACTGAAATACTTTGGCTATACTAAAATTCAATGGCTTGAAAAAAGAACAGCAATAGTGCCATGTAGCGTTGGAGGCACGAGTCAATTAATTAGAATAAGCAATGAAAATTGTGGCAGAAGGAACAGAGTCAACTGAGGGGCGGATGAATACACAAGTTACCACATGATGTCACGGCGGACTAAATCGCCATAGTGAGGAAGTTTGGAAACATCATGGATCTAGATGGGCGGACTCAATCACAACACCGAAATATCAACAGCAATATTTAGCTGAAAGACGGTATGGACATGACATTTGATACGCCAGCAAGATGAGGAAACAAGGATACAGTCGGCATTAAGAGGACGATTGATAGAAGGACGCTTAAAGCAGAGAAAATGAGGAAACTGTATTATGTCATAATGTACCGGTCGAATGTCAGCTGGAAGTCATGGAGTCGGCCACACACAGAGTAGCGTAAGTTATATTGTCTAGGGATCAGGAACGTAAGGCAGTTATAGAGTGATGGACAGTGTCATATTTATTCCTCATTAATTCAAATAATAAAATGGACTCGAGCTCGGCAGCTAAAATAGAATATTTACAAATAATTATTTATTATATTTTTACCGGCCGTCCCAGCAAATATGGGAACGGTCATATAATCATTTGTTCATAAACTGTCCGACCGATCACCACTATTAAACTTTGATTGACGTGGAATGCCATCGTTGCTGCTATCATTTTCGTTGACGTGCATTTCTGGTTCCCGCTGATTTGCTAGTGTTTGTTGGGACAACAAGCAGAATTACAAGAGAGAAACATTATAGCAAATAGAAGGTTCTGTTCCTGGAAGAATTTCTTCTTCTACTTCTTCTGCGTTTTTTAACCAGGTAAGCATTTCTGTTCCTGGAAGAGTTTGACCACCACGAAGATGGACTTGGATATAGTGAACACCTTGGGCACGAACATGCATGAGGCAGGAGAACTGGCCAGAGATGAAGAAACTTCCAGCAAGATGTGACGACAGTAACTTTTAGCAAGGGGCCCACTACATGTGGATGGCTGTTTCAGATAATGCATTTTTTTATTTGTTTACTGGTGTTTTTTGAGTCATTATGATATTTATATTTACCTCTCCACTTTCTTTGTAGGGATGTGTGGTGTTATACTTTCACTACAATTAAGATACAACAGCAGTGACGTAAATCGTTGATAAACAAATTAATAAATAAATAGTTGATTAACAATCAGAATTAAAATAACTCACGTTTTGGCACTGCATTCCAAGAACATTAAGCCTGAAATATGGACAATAAACATGTAAAATTAGCGGATGAGATATTGATCAACAAAAGGTCACAATAATAATATCCTTGAGAGTCAATACATATAAAGTAGTGTCATGTGACAGAACTCCTCTTATAATGGGTGTTGTCGTTATGTGGTGAGCTGACCAGATGTCCACCTTACCATTCTTGCTTCTCAGAGAATACCCTGGTGCCAATTTCACAATGCCGGGTCTATGAGAGAGTCACATTCAGTAGGACAAAAGTCCACTCAATGAGAGCTGAACCAACCCTGCTGAACAGTAGATTATCACTAACAAACTATAGCTCAATGATGAAATGATAACGTAGTGTTTTGCAGCAGTGTCCCATTGACTAGAGAATATGTCATATTTTGGGCAGTCTTTGGGTATGTGATCTGCTGTCTGCAACGCCAATCCACATGTGCACAAGGCTGAATTGCCAATGCAAATATGAACAATATAAATGGTTCTGGTCATTTTCGGTAAAGTGCGAATGTGCAGTTTAAGATATAATTTCCTTGCAGAGCCCGACACGTTTTAACGGACTCACATAGCATGCTACATAGTATGTTCCCCACGGAGTGGCTTGCATCACTAGACAAGATTGGATTTCCTGCCTAAGGCATGCAGTTGTGCAAGGAAATGAACCGGCTAATATACTGGCTGCTGCCTCATTTGGGACAGTGCTAATGAGGTGAAGGCTCACTGGGAGGGAGTTGAAACTGAAGCAAAACAGACAGAGGATCCACATCTGGAAATGCCGATTCAGCAGGGATAAGCAAAGGGTCTGGCTGACACTCAATGTGTAGGGTAGAATGCAGGCAGACATTTAAATCAGGTTGCCACAGGTACCATAAACAGGACAACTCTTCTTTAGCTACTGAAGAAGGGGATGAGGAATGTGTGAGAATGCCCTGGGTGCAATGGTTATTATTCTTGATCTCATTCTCAAAAGCATATCAGTATTCTGAAGGCAAATCACTGTGGTAATTCTTCTTCTGCGTTTATCTGGAGTTTTTTTTTCCCCCCGGACGTTATTGCATTGTGCCTGTTTAAGGCAGAGCTGTGTGTAACATCTTGTCATGAGGACCTGGGACCTGATGCTTAGCCAGGGCGGATTGAAAAAAACACTAAGATTGCTCTCCACTTGGGCACATTTCATGACGTGGACTTTTGTCTGTTGAAAAACAGTGATGCCTTAACACTTTTCCTCATGGACTCTACACTTGTGTTGTTTCTTATTGTAATATTAATAATGTAATAAATTAGTTAGGCCGACACATCCAACTTCTGCGGGCATTTGTTGACCGGGTTAACCTTCCCGGACTGTGGTAATTCATCATCATCCAATGCCATGCCTGGCAAGTAATGGATCTCCAGCAGTTTCTATCGACAGTCTTCATTGTAAATTCTACTTTGCAGTACCCTAACACTATCTTGTTACTGTCTGTCCATGTATACCTTTTGTTGGAGATGGTGAGGTATGAAAAGTATCAGCACACGAATGAATAACTTTTGTTGGAGATGGTGAGGTATGAAAAGTATCAGCACATGAATGAATACCTGAAAAACAATGGCAGTGGAAATATGGTTTCTGGGGAAAATGTTAAGCTTATTATGGTCAGATAGACAAACAAACAAAAAGTATAGATGTGGTGTCTGGGAAAAATGCTAAGAATACCATGGACAGAGAGAAAAACATGGCAGTGGAAATGAGGTTTCTGAGGAAAATCCTACAAATAACATGGACAGACCAAAAAACAAAAAACAAACAGATGAGACAGTCTTTCAAGAAACAGATAAATATTGTACATTGATTATTAAATTTATAAGTAAAAAGTGTGCGCACATTATGAGAAATAAACTTTAAAACTTGGTGACAACAGGCAAAACTAATGGGAAAAGAAAGGGAGGGCAAAGAGATAAATACCTGGATGGCTTGGCCACATGGCATTATCAGGATAAGAACAAAGACCTGATCCAAGACTCTGGTGATCGTGTAGGCGAACCATGACCGCTCATGTGTATCGACATGGCACATGATGATGATGTAAACATGCATGTTAGTATATATGTACATAAATGGGTGTACATTCATAGAGTGGTCTCTCTCTCTCTCGTATGCGCAATAAACAAAAAGTGCCCCAACAACAGTAGAAGGTAAAAGTCGCTGTTAAATAAATAAACAATTACAAAATCTATGGTAAAAGCAGCTGTTAAATAAATAAACAATTACAAAATCTATGGTAAAAGCAGCTGTTAAATAAATAAACAATTACAAAATCTATGGTAAAAGCAGCTGTTAAATAAATAAACAATTACAAAATCTATGGTAAAAGCAGCTGTTAAATAAATAAACAATTACAAAATCTATGGTAAAAGCAGCTGTTAAATAAATAAACAATTACAAAATCTATGGTAAAAGTATGCTAATAAACAATTTAAAAATCTATGGTAAAAGCAGCTGTTAAATAAATAAACAATTACAAAATCTATGGTAAAAGCAGCTGTTGAATAAATAAACAATTACAAAATCTATGGTAAAAGTATGCTAATAAACAATTTAAAAATCTATGGTAAAAGTAGCTGTTAAATAAATAAACAATTACAAAATCTATGGTAAAAGTAGCTGTTAAACAAATAAACAATTACAAAATCTATGGTAAAAGTAGCTGTTAAATAAACAAACAATTACAAAATCTGCTTCACTACCATTTTCTTCAGCAAACTGTTTAGCTTCTTCATACGTCACGTCTCTCTGTGCATCCAAATCACATTTGTTACCAATCAGGAATATCACCTGGGGACAAGATTGAAATCAATGAGTCAGTGAGTGTGTGTAATCACATTTGTTACCAATAAGGAATATCACCTGGGGACAAGATTGAAATCAATGAGTGAGCGTGTTCCGTGCAAGTGTGTGTATATGTATTAGGGGTGTACCGGATTTCGGCTCCGGCTCCGGCAAATCCGGAATCCGGCCATTTTTACAAATCCGGCTTCAGCTCTGGCCCAGTTTTGCCGGATTTAGGCCGGATTTGTTGCCTAGTCACGTGAATTTTCTGTATGTTTCATGAGGCCACGTCGAATTTTAGGCAATAGCACAGTAGCACTTCCGGTTTACTATTTCTCGCTGATGTAAATAAGAATTTTAAGAAAAAAACACTCATTTTGAATTTTAATGGTGCATTACTTCATGAGTTTGTGGGACTTGAATATTTATTTTCGTAAATTTCTTTGGTCTTGCCCATAAAATAAAATGGCATCAAAATCTAAGTCATACAGCGCCGTTTGGGATTACTTCAAGGTTAAAGTCGATGATTCAGCGAAGGTAATATGTAAGTTGTGTGACAAACAGTTATCGCGTGGACGATTAGATCGCCCCAAAGACTTCTCAACATCATCAATGCAGACCCATTTGCGATCGATGCACAAGAAAAGCTATGACGAAATGATGGAAAAGAAAGCATCACTGAAGGCCAGTGTATTGGCGACCACATCTATGATGAATCTGGGACCGTGTTTGCACAAAGCAAGCAGCAGTACCCAGCAGTCAATTGTGCAGGCATGGGACCGGGCCAAAATTTGGGACATCAACAGTCCCAATGCTAAACGCATTCATGCTGCCGTAGCCCGAATGATAGCCATAGATATGGAGCCTTTTCAAGTAGTGGAACGACCAGGTTTCAGAGAGTTGATGCATACAATGGAAAAAAGGTATGAATTGCCTTCAAGAAAGTACTTTGCTGAACATATCATTCCTGACATGTGTAAACGTCTGAAGGTAAAAATTGCAGCAATGATATCTGACACTGATTACATATCATTCACAACAGATACGTGGACAGCTGAACACACCACTCAGTCATTTATGGGCCTCACTGGCCATTGGTTAACAGACTCCTCCGTTCTCCGCAGTGTAGTCTTCCATTGTACTGCATGTGATGAACATCACACGGCCACAAACTTGCTTGCACATTTTGAAATGATGCTGGATGAGTGGTCAATTGCACGTGAGAAGTGCCATGTTGTTGTGAGAGACAATGCATTCAACATTGCCAAATGCTTTCGTGATGGCAGCTATTCAAGTGTTGGATGTTTTGCACACACACTGCAGCTGTGTGTGCGTGATGGTCTTTTGAGTCAAAAGTATGTTGCTGGCATCATCAGTACTGGAAGAAAATTGGTAGGACATTTCAAACACTCTTCTTCAGCAACCAGTCGTTTGCATGAACTTCAAAATTAATTAAACCTACCACAACATCAGCTTATCCAGGACGTGACAACACGATGGAACTCAACGTTCTATATGTTACGACGTCTGTTAGAACAACGGCGCAGCATCAGCCTGTACTGTGTTGAAAATTTTGAAATTGATTCGGTAACTGGGCTAACGGCACAACAGTGGGCAGTCATGGAGAATGTGGTAGCTACTTTGGCACCATTTGAAGAAATCACACGTGAAATAAGTGCAGCTCAGGCATCAATATCAGTTGTGATCCCATTAGTGAAAACACTCATGGCTTTCCTCCAGAAAGAAGGTAGTGATGCTGGGATAAAAACTATGAAAGCAGCCCTGCTTGAAGCTGTTAGCAGCAGATTTGCGGACATTGAATCCAACAGTATTTACACCTGTGCCACACTACTGGATCCTCGATTCAAGCTGTGCTTCTTCTCCGAACGTGGTAGAAGTGATGCACGAGCCCATCTGCTGTTAGCAGCTAACTCCATTATTGATTCAGCAAACACAGTCAGTCCACAGGATCCATCAGCTACTATTAGTAGTAGTAGTAGTACTAGTGTTTTGACTTCTGTGAGCACTGCCACACAGTACGAGTCCAGCCTATGGAGCTGTTTTGACACAATTGTCGAGGAAAATCCCACCGCAGATCGTTCTGCAAGTGCCGAAGGCAACAGCATTAACACTGAGGTGACACAGTACCTGTCAGAGCCACTTCAAACTCGGCAGTCAGATCCAGTTTCATGGTGGCATGCCAATAAGCAAAGATTTCCAAGCATGGCTAGACTGGCGCAGGTATTTCTTGCACCACTACCTACAAGTGTGCCATCGGAAAGGCTGTTCAGTACTGCAGGAGACATTATCACTGACCACCGTAGTAGCCTTTTACCAGAAAATGCGGAGACGTTGATTTTCCTGAAATACAACTCGTCTCTTCTTGACTCTGAGAGTTCAACTTCACAGCCATAATGAAGACTGACTGAAATAGTGAAATTACTAAATGAATGTATTTCAATAAATTCAATCTGTTCAGTGTACTGTTGTGAGTTGTAACTGAGCTGATAATTTGCCAACTGAAAACAATGTGAAAACTAAAAACTGAAACTGAAAACTAACAATTAAAATTACTAAATTAGCATTATGTGCTTATGTATTATGTTTCATCTTGAACTTATGGAACTTAATATTACTTAATTACTTATTCTACTGTGAATGTAATTATTTTACATTTAAATGATTTAATATGAGTATATGTCATCATTGCTCCATGGCCGAGGGGTTAGCAGCTTTCTCCGCTAACCCCGAATACTCTCGTCACGTCACGTGACGAGAATTAGCAGTGGTTCGAATCGCAAAAGTGACTTATGAGAGTATGGAGCCGGTCGCTCAGAAAGTCGTGGCGTGCTGATGAGCGTAATCTAGCCTAGGAATCAACACACAGCTGAAAGATGCTGGTGTTGACCGCAATATCCTGAAACAGGATGGAAACGCGAAAAAAAAAAAAAAAATATGTCATCATTGTCATGTCTATAGTAATGAACTGCAGTAATGAACAGTCGAGTGACTCCACTCACCTAAGTCAAGTGATGTAGTATGTTATTTTATTTTTATTTTTTTATTTGTAAATCCGGCTCCGGCCGGATCTCACTTAATAAATCCGGCCAAATCCGGCTCCGGCCGGATTTCAAAAATTTGAATCCGGTACAGCCCTAATATGTATATATATATATATATATATATATATATGTACACATCAGGGAAGAAGAGAGAATATATGTGTACAGAGAGTTAAAGAGCCAGAGAGTTAATCTTATTACCAAGAAGTTAACAATTAGTACCTTAGCCCACCCCCCCCCCACCCCCAACTAACATCCTTCTGTTCTGATCACTCAGTGCAGTAGCAATATAGTTAACATGTTACATCTAACAGTAAACACAGTTGAGTCAATATTCAGCATGTGCCTAACATACATTATCCGCGTTAATCTGCAACATTAGACAGATGAGACACTTTAGTGTGACAGCACACCCACGATATCATCAGGAGGCCAGCATGGCTGAATGGATAAGAGCACACACTCTTAAACTTCTGGTGTGCTGATGCAGAGGCAGCGGGTTCAACAATTACACCGGTCAGTTGGGCTAAAGTGCTGACTTCTCATCCTTGACTTTGGAGCGTAGATATACACGCACCTCAGAAGTCGAGTGCTTTCGTCTGAAGGCCAGGGACAGTGGTAATAGGGAAAGCTAATCCACATGCAAAAGTCATCCCAGTGTGCTAGAAATAGTAGCATGTATGGACCACAAGTGAGTTCACAGCGAGCGTACATTTAAAAAAATCCCATCTTGTAGCCCTAGATATGAGTCATAAGGGCGTCATGTTGGGAGCATCTGTAATTAGAGACTTACATTGTTCTGTCCTCAGTAACATGCACAAATATGGTAAAACTGTATCTTAACACATATCATTATCATCATCATTATCTGTCTTGCCAGATGGCGGAGGCATTCATGTCTTTCCAAAGATTTTGGTCCTTGATCAATTCCACCGATATTTCCCATGCCACTGTCTTAGACTATCAAGCATTATTTCTCTCGGTCTGCCCTAGCCACTGTTGATCTTTCCAATCATCATAATGTTCTCCAATGCCTCTCCTCTAATTATATGACTAGCACCTTGCCACCTTGATAGACGATAGTTTGTCAAATGGAGTTATACCTCTCCATAGCACAAAGCCTGGGCTGAATTTAGAGACCATGTGTTGCCTGTAAAACAAGATTCTAATTATATAATGTACAAAATAATAAACTATACAAAATAAAGAAAGAACAACAGTAATATAAATAACTATGCAGAAAATGACAAGCACAAATTGTGCCCTTTCTCTAGTCTGCTCTGATTTTTCAAGATCATTAAATTTGTCATAGTTGTCCCAGGATTTTCAAGGCTGACTTCTGCCCCAGAAATAACTTAGATGTATTAAAACAAAAATAAAAACTGGTGCCACATCATTGAGGGGTGATTTGATGCATGATAAGGCAGATGTAGTGAAGGCCTTCTGGGAGTACGTAAATAATGCAGACGAACAGATGGACTATCACGGTCTAGAAAGAATGTGGCGGTAATGGTGGTCAAAGGATCTTGTAGACAGTCATCACTCAGAGGTAAATGAAGACAGAGATATAGTCAGATTGCAACGGGCTCCATTAGTATTGGAACTTTTCACTGGTTGTTGAAAATGAGGACTGAGAGCATATGGGAATGCCCCGAGTGCAGTGATGTCAGTTCTTGACTCAACTCAACTCAAAACCAAAAACTGTACTTGGCACTTACTGTGTTGGGGTTTGTGAGATTTCTGGCATCAGTCAACCAGCTGCTTAGATGGTTGTATGTGCTCCGTCTGCAAATTAAAAATATATTAAACTAAAAGAGAATCAACCAAAACACACACAAACTATCACTCTAGTATTATTTGTTAATTTGCTTCTATGTGTTTTTAGGCCTCTCACTATTTCATTCCCCCTGAGGATTCCAGACGAGGGAGTGTCTAGTCCTCAGGTTGGGAGTGTCTAGTCCTCAGGTTTTCTCAGTGGTGTGTCCTATCCAGCGCCAGCGTCTTTTCCTCCTGCGTTGTATCAATGGAATGTGTTTCTTCTTCTTCCTACGTTCGCTTGAAATATGTCTATAACTGCAATGTTGTCTCTTGTATGAATTTAACTGTCTTTTTTAGTTCAAACAGCGGTCCATAGAGTTTATCTTCCACTGTCATCTCTCTAGGCCAGAAGGTTTGCCTAGATATGTTTTGGGCAGTCTTGGAGTATGTGCTCTGCTGTCTGCGACGCCAATCCACATGTGCACATGGCTGTTTCAACAATGGAATGTGTTTATTTCTCTCCATGAGCTCTACATTGGTGATTCTGTCATGCCACTTTAGTATTCTGCATCATCATCATGTGCCATGCCAATAAGCATGGGCAGTCATGTTTCGCCATCTCACATGATCACAGAGTCGTGGATCAGCTCTGTGTTTTTGTCTTGGCCATACCACGCAGCCAAGGTATTCTGCATAGGCCCCAATTAACCCTTTACCGGGCAAAACACCAGAGAACATTTTTACCCCGGAACGGGCAAACCGTCCGAAGGCGTCCGTGGCTATTATGTATTGTAAAAACACGATCTCGCTGCTTTCCAACTTCCGATTGTCTCTTTCAGTTTGACCGATAGCTTGACAACGTGGCCGCCATTCACAAGCATGTACTTTGAATTTGAACGGATTTTTAAAAATAGTTTTTGGGGGTTTTACGCTTGGTTTTTCAAAATGGATTTTGACGATTCTTCAAGTGATAGTGGAGATTTCGCTGGGTTCAATTTAACTGCATTGAAGGGCATGAAGTTGACTATTAATTGGAGCTAGATATCAGTGATCAGCGATACTTTGCGTTAGCAGTCGTGAGTCGGACTTTAAAGAAAGTGATTCCGATTCTGAAAATGTGTTTGTAAATTGCCGTATAAATGACTGACAATCACAAACAATATGTTGTATTTTGTAAATATTTGTGTTCATGTGTGGATTACCGGGAACATTCACGTGAGTAAAATACTCTGCACGCTTTTTACTTCATTTTTTTTTTTTAAAGTAAAATCGGTTGACTGACACCTTTTATGTGATGATTTTACTAACTTAACCCAAAATTTTACCGAACCTCAAAATTCTTCTTGCCCGTTCAGGGCTACAAAACAGACAAACGTCTGCCCTGTAAAGGGTTAATGAATTGTTTGTAATTTTAAAAAATTCTTTTACTCTTGGAGTTGCATACTTTGTCTGAAAGTATTTGATATCTGTCTTTGCATAGAGCCAAGAACATGCCACCTTAACGACTTGTGTGTGCGCGCGTGCGTGTGTGCATGCGTGCGTGTGTGTGTGAGAGCATTTGTGTGCGCACACATTTTTACACCAAATGTTGAAACCACAAGATCTTACCTCTACACCTAGCAGGAGGAAGGGAGAGACAAAAGAATGAAGCTTTGAGCACAGCCAACAAGTAAAATACTGGCTTGTGCAAGCAGTGTAGACTCACCTTGTAATATCATAGACCATAAGAGCTCCGGCTGCCCCTCTGTAGTAGCTCCTTGTGACAGCTCGGAACCTCTCTTGCCCAGCAGTATCCCAGATTTGTAATTTGATTTTCTGTGATGCTACCTCAATGATTCTGTAACACAAAAATTGATCATAAATTTACATCATTGGTATCAAGAATTAGGACCAATTCAACGCAACAAAGAAAATGCCAATCAGCTTGAGCCCCATAAGACCCAACCATAGCCAATAAACATAGCGGGAGAAATATAACCAGTCCTGTTAAGGACTAACTCGAAAGAGAGCAAAGATAGAAAGAAGATTAAAACTCAAAAAAAAAATATGGATTTTACACATGCTGGTATAAGTTTGGTTCTTGTTGTTTGCAGCTTTTATGTTCACAAATGTGGGTTTTTCTATGTTATGTGTGGGGTTAAGTAGTTGCTGAAAGTACTATGCCCACCTTGATAGTATTTGTAGTGGATTAAATAAAGGTATACATTTTTTGCTATTTATGATGATAGTTGGGTTGTAGCATGCATCTCTGTTTCTCATTTTGTTGACATGTTTGTAAAATTCTCTTGGGTAGTCTTTGTTCAGGGTTGCCATCTGTTCATCATATATTCTCCAGAATTCATCTTTAGATGGTCTAAATGTTCATTTGCCATTTCATTGTGCTATTCTATATGTAACAGTCTTGTTCAGATGTAGGAGTAATCCATTTTTTCAAAGCCACCTTTTCTGGATATGCTATATTTAACTTCACTGTTCCACTATGCAGTTCTTCATCTTTTGTTCTACAGTACCTTTTGGGTTTCACATTTATTTACAAATGTGTTTAAGCATGGCAGACTTGAAAATTATTCATTTTTTATCTATATTTAAGTACTCATCAGGGATGTTCTTATGTAGCTTTCTGATTTCTTGTTTAAATTCATCTTTGACCATATTTACCTAAAGCCTCATTTAATTTGTAACATTTTTTGAGGGGGAGGGGGGGCCCTTGCTCGCTCATTTTGAACTCACGCGTAGTCCATACACACTACTTCCAGTATTGGTGGACTGAATTTTGCGTGTGAATTAGCTTTTACCTATTAACAGTGTCTCTCGCCATCAAGCGAACCCACTCTGACTTCAGAGGTGCTTGTAATTAACATCCCCAAATCAAGGAAGATTGTAGGGGTTGAACCCCTGACCTCGGCATTAGCACACTGGATGTTTAAGAATACACGTTCTTATCCATTTGGCCATGCTGACCTACATTAATAACCTCTGTTGTTACCTTTTTGTTTCTTATTTTCCTGTATGTTAAATTCTTATATTTTTTTAAAATTATAGCTGGTTTATGATCAGTATCAATGCCTGTTTGGGAATGCTCATGAATTCATTAATAGTCCTCTGCCTGTTTTCTTAAGTAGAATAAAGTCAATTTGAGCTTAATCTATGTTGTTACATTTATGCCAGGTTTTGATGTTGGGGAAAAAACTATTTGTATTATTAGTCCTTGTTCGAAGCACATGTTAAGTACATGTTCAACCATTGCTATTACATTCAGTATTTGTGTTGCTGAATGGTCACATGCATTCATTCCACTGTGTTGTTCTTATACCTATTTTTTCCGTTGAAGTCATCCATCACAATAAATTCATCTTTTTCATTGGCACTGCTTAAATTGTCCGTAAGGTTATTGAAGAATTCATCTTTGTCTTCATCGCTATAAATGCTGTTGCATGGGGAGTATGTCTTTATAATAGTTTTTCTGCCTTCTTTAATCTGTATGAATATTGTTCTTTCTGATTAAAATTCAATGTTGATAATAATGACTTGCACTTTTTCAGGATGTAATATAAAACCCACCCTTATGTTTAGCATTTGCTCATTGATCGACACCACTGCATATCAGAATGTAATTTTCATGCATTCACTTTGTGTTAAGCCCCTTTTCCCCTTGTATCTGCAAGTCCTAATATTTTTTTTTTCATGAACTCTATTAGTGCTGGTTCTTTATCTCCTAATCCACTAACACTTCCAAGTCCAAAACATTCCCTGTCAGTTTCATAATGTTGAAACCTTGTCTGGTGTGTGCGCTGATAGAGTCAAGCTTTCCTTTCAATTTCCTCCATAATTCTTAAGCAACAGTACATGAACAAGTAAATTCCCTACTGGCCTGCTGAACCTATCATAGGTTCATCCTTATTTGAACATTATGATGTTAGAAAATACACAAGAAACACATATTCCTCAAGATCACAGCGAACACTGTTTACTCCGCTATATTTGTAACCATGAGCGATAGAGAGAGTTAACTGCTCTAATTCCTTACCAATATTTGAGAGAACTATCACTGTCTGTAAAATATCAAAATATTCATTTCCATCATGACTAACCTCTTCTGTTAACCTACTGAAGGGAGAAAATGGGGGTAAAGAAACGATCAGAATTGTTGGCAGATTTAGACCAAAACTTATTTTTAGGTTTCCAAAATTTTGAGACATTTTGTATACTATTGCATTCTGTGTGTGTGTTGTTTTACTGGCATACTCCGTCTTGACAGTAAGTTTCATCTTCTTATGTCAATCGTTGATAAAAAAAAACCTACAGTGATTATATAGGGTAGAAAACATCAGCTGACCTTATTGCTTACACAAGTTATGGAAATGTTTCTACTACCACTCAATGTTTACACAAGTTATGGAAATGTTTCTGCTACCACATAATGTTTACACAAGTTATGGAAATGTTTCTGCTACCACATAATGTTTACACAAGTTATGGAAATGTTTCTGCTACCACATAATGTTTACACAAGTTATGGAAATGTTTCTACTACCACTCAATGTTTACACAAGTTATAGAAATGTTTCTGCTACCACATAATGTTTACACAAGTTATGGAAATGTTTCTGCTACCACATAATGTTTACACAAATTATAGAAATGTTTCTGCTACCACATAATGTTTACACAAGTTATGGAAATGTTTCTGCTACTACATAATGTTTACACAAGTTATGGAAATGTTTCTGCTACCACTCAATGTTTACACAAGTTATGGAAATGTTTCTGCTACCACATAATGTTTACACAAGTTATGGAAATATTTCTGCTACCACATAATGTTTACACAAGTTATAGAAATGTTTCCGGGAAGGTTAACCCGGTCAACAAATGCCCGCAGAAGTCGGATGTGTCGGCCTAACGGCGCAAGAACGCAGCTCTGCTGTGGACAGGCACAACGCAATCACGTCCGAAAAAAAACTCCGGATGAACGAAGAAGAAGAAGAAGAAATGTTTCCCCCGAAAGTCCCAGAGCAGGAACCTGTTATGGGTCTGTAATGTGCTAGACCATCACATTTTGTAGGCCTGAGTGCTTAAAGGAATAGGTGATCAGTCTTTCTCTCCCATAGCGAACGGCGAGCCTAGGAATAGAACCCCCTCTCACCACACCCTTGACAGCTCAATTTCCTATCCAGCCATTTATGTTGCACAGCAACAAATTCGTTTTTCTGTCAACATGTGGTCCCTATTTACTTGTTATTGGAAGATGGTTTTCATTCACAAATCAGACTATAGTATCACTCATCATATGAGCTGTTCACACATTGGCATTTATTTTTCATTAGAAAGCAAAGATTTTCATTACTTTCACAGTTGCATGGAAGCTAGCATCTTTAAACCAATCTGTTTGCATGTGCAATAATTGATCAAAATGATTTCAAAATTCAGATTTGTCATTCACACTGAAGATTTCTATAATTTAACAAAAACTGTCAGATAAATTGCAAATGAATGAATTTATAAAAACTCACGTATAAAATTATCCAGTAATTGGTGCATAATTTATGGACATGTTACTGTCCTGATTAGGTCCAATGTTGTAATACGAAGAATGTAACAAACTTGAATATTCCTAGCACCTTACTGTACGTAACAACATGCTTAAACATGATATTTCCATTTCTTTCTTGCAAGTGATTTCACTTTCCAGTATGTCACTAAACGATTACTATCTCCGCTCAGAGGTGGCTTAGGGACTTGTTTGACATACCACTAGATAACTGTCTTCACTATCTATTCAAATGTGTAGATGAGATCATTTTTGTTTAGTTTGAAAATTTTACCAAAATTCCTTCTAAAAACAAATGTAATTTTACCTAAATTCCTGCTAAAGACAAATGTAATTTTACCAAAATTCCTGCCATAGGCAAACATTCTTCTTCTTCTTCTTTGCGTTCATCCGGAGTGTTTTTTCAGATGTGATTGCGGTGTGTCTGTTATGCGCGCTTGGGCCGAAACCCGTAGGCCAACACAACCGGCTTTAGCGTGCTTTTTTGACCAGGCAGCATTCCTGGGAGACTCACTGTTTGTGGTACCGTCCACAACCCAGCTGGCCAAGTTGGAACGGTCGAAGACAACGGTCGTCCCTCAAAGGAAGGCAGGGACAGTCCATGGCATTTTCCGCCATCCAGGGTGGCTTCCATAATTGCAGGGCCGGCACATGGCGCCCTGGTGCTGGGCTCACCGAGGGAATCGTCCCGTCCTACTTATGGCTGCTTTAATTCCTCACTTCAATATATTGGGCATTTCGTTCGCCCCGGGCCGTTCCCGCATAGACCAGACTGGTCTGCAGTCAATATCCCCTCAGCGAGTTTTTCGGACATGTGCTTGTTGTGTCCATCAGAGCTGTTCCAGACATGTCGGACATTCGGAAACTACCTAGTCAGAGCTGTTCCGAACAAGAGCGGCATTCGGAAACTAGGTAGCTGTTCCTAGCACGAGGGAAGACTAGTTAGAGCTTTTCCGGTCACGAAAGACATTTCACTCGGACGTAATTGCGTAGTGCCATTTTTATTTTGCCGCCCGTAGGCTGGCACTTCCGACTTCAGTGGGCATTTTTGATAGTTAGCCTTCCTCAGGTTTCGAGACACGTTAGACTCTTATTTCAACTTCCACACAGCAAGCTTTTGCTTCGGGCTGCCACGTAATGGATTCGCAAGACAGGCGTTCCATTTCATGTCAACGAGACAATTTTCCACCTTTGACTACACTCATTCCATGAGTACGGTTACAGACTATCTACGGAACGTGCGACCGAGGTGTTTTTCCACCTTTAGTACTCGCTCAGGAGGTAGGCTACATGTACTGCCGGCTCAGCACCTTACCTCCGTGCGTCTGTGGGCGAGTAATGGCCAGGCCCTCTCATCCGGGGATCCCTCATATCCCCCAGCTAAGAGCCATCGAACGAGTATCTGCGCCAAGCATGTAGCGTGCTCAGCACCTCACCTTAATTTTGATGTAGGTTTGTGTCGGCCAGGCTCTCACTTCCGAGGGTTTATGGCTTAGAGACGTTCAGCCATACACCTCGGCTGGGAGCCTTAGAGGTTATGTCCGGACTGAGATTATTGGCATCGTTTGCCTGATTTAGACTGCTATCCTCAGTCTACCTGCAGAGCAGCAGGTTGTGTCTATCTTAGTCTGGTCCCTATCCCAAGAGGTCCAATATGTAGTTAATATCCATCGGAATAGCGCTTGGGGTCAGTGGGACACTCAAGCTCCCCCACCACCGCAAGGTGGAGACACATCGAGGGAGGGCAAACATTCTAACCTATCTATCGATGATCGCTAGATCTATAAAAAGGACACTCTAACCAGCCTCACTAAGTCTCTAAAAAAGGACAGACTAACCTGTCTCATTAAGTCTCTAAAAAGGAGATTATAACCTGCCTCATTAAGTCTTTATACATGACACTAACCTACCTCTCATTAAGTCTATAAAAAGGACACTAACCTGCCCTTCCAAGTCTCTATAAAGGACATTCTCACCTGCCTAATTAAGTCTCTATAAAGGACATTCTCACCTGCCTCATTAAGTCTCTTACAGGAAATTCTAATCTGCCTGACTAAGTCTCTAAAAATTACACTAACCTGCCTCACCAAGTCTATACAGGATGCTCTAACCTGCCTCACTAAGTCTATATAGGATGCTCTAACCTGCCTCACTAAGTCTATACAGGATGCTCTAACCTGCCTCACCAAGTCTATACAGGATGCTCTAACCTGCCTCACCAAGTCTATACAGGATGCTCTAACCTGCCTCACCAAGTCTATACAGGATGCTCTAACCTGCCTCACTAAGTCTATACAGGATGCTCTAACCTGCCTCACCAAGTCTATACAGGATGCTCTAACCTGCCTCACTAAGTCTATACAGGATGCTCTAACCTGCCTCACCAAGTCTCTGTTGTTCTGTGGTTGTCTAAGATTAGCTTCAGAAGTGATGTATGAATGAAATAACATATGAGAGGAAAGATATAAATAAGAAGGGCAGAATGTCAGATGGGCCCGGGTGCCCAATTCTTAAACCTTTGAAAATAAAGTTTGTTTATTCATTTGTTTCTTCTATACAGGATGTTTTAACCTGCCTCATTAAGCCAACGCAAGTTACTGTATCAACCCACCACTACACCAAATCTGATGACCATGATCTCAACCGCTCAGTTACCGGCTCCTCTATCAACCCACAGCTACACTTTGAGTTGAGTTAAGAACCGACATCACTGCACTCAGGACATTCCCATACGAGCTCAGTCCCCTTGTTCAACAGCCAGCGAAGAGTCATACTACTAATCGTTCCCACCGCTATCTGATTAAACGTTCTCCTGGTCTTCCCTCTCAATTTTGAGATTCTTCCAGAACCCCTGCCGATCCCCTGTAATCTCATTCTTTCCACATATGGGTTCTCAATCTGTCCTTCCGCCTTCTGCACCTGGTCCCACAAGCACACAACCACCTCCCCCTTGTCTATAGGCAAGATACCACCAAGAGGTGCATTCCCTGCTAGCCTATCAGCCTGTTCATTCCCCCGTACACCCGCATGGCCAGGGCAAAATATCCATACAATACTCACAATCAGTGACCTCTGAAGCGACGAGAGCCATTCCACACAAAACATTCCTTTCTCCACCTTACTAAGCATATTCTTTGAATCCGTAATGAACACAACGTGTGTTGCTGTAGTCTCCTCTAGCCACCAAAATGCCGCTGTTACTGCCTCCACCTCCATTCTCATGCTGGAGGTCATAGTCTCATATGCCAGGCTCTCCTTTTTCAAGACTCGCCCTTTAGCCTTTGCAATAAAGCCCCAGCCACTACGTCTGTTTCTCACCACTGACCCATCGGTGTAGATGACTATGTCACCTTGATGTGTGTTGCTTTGGATTAGCTGTTGCACTTCAAACTCAGTGCCACAGGAATGCTACCTGGTCAAAAAAGCACGCTAAAGTCGATGTGTTGGCCTACGGGTTTCGGCCCAAGGGCGCATAACAGACACACCGCAATCACATCTGAAAAAACACTCCGGATGAACAAAAAGAAGAAGAAGAAACTCAGTGCGGCCCGCTGCCCATTCTCTGCTCTCACGACCCAGTGTTATTATTACATTGTGCCAGTCCGTCATGTCATCCGGAACTTCAACCCACTCTCTTTCACGATTGATGGTCTCTAGATCACACGCCTGACTTATAGAAAGTTCTGCCTGTGCCATCCAGGACCTGCCTCGTCTTAGCCTATGATCCTTTACCATATCCATTGCTGCATGCAGCGGGTGATCCCTATCTGCTGCAACGCTCAGGTACCATTTGGCCTGAAGGACCCTATGTCTATCTGTCATTGTAGGTAGCGCCAGGATATGCCTCATGCAGATAATTGGTGTGTCCTTTGTGCACCCAGTATTAACCGCATGGCAGCATTCTGTATGCGCTCCAACCTTTCAAGCTGGCTTTTTGATAGAAAACTTCAGATGCAACATTCAACCAATCATATACATCTAATCAACTCAAGTAAAAATTGATACATGTTAACTTGTCCACTGTACCTGGTTCCAAACTCTACTCCTATTGTATGAGGGCAGTCTGCCATAACTGAAAGAAAAGCAAACAAGAACCATGTGAATTTCTAGTATGTGTACACAGAGTTTGAGACAAATCATTGAAGAGACACACATTTCATTAACAATAAATAAATGACTTAGCATGTATTAAAAAAAAACATAAACAACTACTTTAAGATCGAAGTAACAATATTAATGGGGCAAAATAATATAATTTATAGACAGAAACAATACACAGAAGAAATTCTTCTTCATCCTTGTTAAGTCCAGGCTGTACGACATTGGTTATCATGTCTGACACAGTTCCTCAGTATCCACTCCCACTGTGTATTTGGCCTCTTTGAAAGTAATGCCTTCAATATTGGTCAAAATGGTTATATTCCCCTCCCATTGGAGAAATGCTGCACAATTTTCTGAGACTAAAAGAGTTAAGATTCTATGAAGAAACAACAAGCATAAACACCTATATCCCACAAGGACATTCTGAGGAATACAGATATCACTGCAGCAGTCAACATCATTCTGATCTACACAAGTGATGCCTGTGTCATCTGTGTGTTACCAGAGCCCACATGGGCAGTAGTAAACTTCAGATGCAACATTCAACCAATCATATACAAGGCGCAAACAGGCACAACACAATTACGTCCAAAAAATATTCTGGATGAAAGTAGAAGAAGAAGAAGATATACAAGGCTATAAAGGGTGATAGAGAGTTGGTTGTGGACATTTGCTCTATTTGGGAGACGAGAAGAAGAAGAGGAAGAGAAGGCAGAAGAACAAGATAAATGTGTTTCTGGGAATTTCTCTGAGTTATAGCATTTTTTTTTGGTGCTCGCTCGCTCTGAACTTAAGCGTAGTTCATACACACTATTTATAGCAGTGATGGACTGAATTTTGCATGTGGGTTATCTTTCCCTATTAACAGTGTCCCTCGCCATCAGGCGAACTCACACTGACTTTTGAGTTACTTGTAATTTACATCCTAAAGTCACTGTCAACATTTTAGTCCAACTGATCAGTGTAGGGGTTGAACCTGCTACCTTGGCATCAACTCTGTAAGTAATCCACACACAAAAATCATTAAAGTGCACAAGTAGTAGTAGCATGAATTCAAATCAAGTGAATGCACACACACAAATCTGAATGGTTGACATTCCAGGTTTACACTTGTGTTTGTCAACGCCTGAAGCGCATACTTACATTTTTTCTCTGTGAACTGGTGTAACAAACAAGACTTTCCTACACCCATGTCCCCGATGATGATGTACTTGAAGATGTAGCTGTAGTTATATGGACCAGCTGCCATTTTGGCCTTGTCTGTGAAAATACACCAGATGAATATTTTAAGGGAACATGAAAATTAAAAGATATCTGAAAACAATACAGAATAATTAATATTTAAGATTGCTAAAGTAACACCCTCACCAGACTTAAATACCTACATAAGGGCATCAGTCTCCTTCCACAGACCACTCACATGAAGATTCTCATCACAGTGTACCATCTGTATCGATCCAGCAAAGATTCACTTGTGTATACCAGAATATACGCACGCTATATATTCTATTGTGGGTTAGGTTTTATCACTTGTGTATACCAGAATATACGCACGCTATATATTCTATTGTGGGTTGGGTTTTATCACTTGTGTATACCAGAATATACGCATGCTATATATTCTATTGTGGGTTAGGTTTTATCACTTGTGTATACCAGAATATACGCACGCTATATATTCTACTGTGGGTTGGGTTTTATCACTTGTGTATACCAGATTATATGCATGCTATATATTCTATTGTGGGTTGGGTTTATTACTTGTGTATACCAGAATATACGCACGCTATATATTCTATTGTGGGTTGGGCTTTTATCACTTGTGTATACCAGAATATACACACGCTATATAATCTATTGTTGGTTAGGTTTTATCATTTGTGTATACCAGAATATATGCATGCTATATATTCTATTGTGGGTTGGGTTTTATCAAATTTAAAAGTCTGCCACAGTAGGACAGCCGCCTATTTGACTACCGAGTTATTTTTAACACAAGTAATGTGTATAGGGGAATAATTTTGGCCTGTCTGTAAAAGCTGGAGATGCATTCCACTCCATGTGACCTTATTTGTAAAACTCAACTATAGCTGGATTTAAACTCAGCACTTGGCAAATTCTAGGCAGACAACGTGAGCCTAAGACACTTCATCCCTCCCCCATCAATTAATAAGCTGTACAGCTTGGAGTGTTGAAGTGATGTATAGCACCCATGTTGTTGTACGCATGTGCAGTGGCGTCACTGGGGTTGATGTCACCCAGTGTGGTAAACTCTTGGTGTCACCCCTCTAGACTTTCACCATGGTCTTCTTCCGAGTGTTCCTGTACCATATATAATCGCATATAGTAATGTTTGTAAAATAAGTCAAAAAGTTAATAAGGACATAAGAAAGAAAACAAATTGAACAATATAACTTCAATACTTCAGGTAAAACATAAATAAAGAACTTCGACAAACTGGGACAAAGTTAAATTTTTGTTATTTTGCTATGTCTGCTTTAAATATTGAGCATAACCCACTACTGGCAACGCCGATCGCATTCTGGTATGAACCTAAGGCCTATCCACGTCAATATGTCTGCTTTGTCAAATTTGCAATTTTTTTATTTTGGTGTCACCCCTTGATGGTGTCACCCGGTGCGGCCCGCACCCCCCGCACCCCCCTAGTGACGCCCCTGCGCATGTGAAACATGGACAATTAACAGACAAGATAAGAAACATCCAATGGCAGTGGAAATGTGGTTTTTGAGAAAAATGCAAAGGATACCATGGATGGACAGAAAATCAAATGAGACAGTAATTCAAGAGACAAATGAAAAACGGAAACTGATTGAAGAAATTAAGAGATTTCTCTTTTACTTTCTTCACAAAACTATTGAACATTCTATGTATAAACTGTCTACAGCATATAATATAATAATGTATATTACAGCGCAGTTACAGAAGTGGTAACAAAATAACACAAGCATCCATACAACGGACACTTCTTATAGAGTTAGCTGTATATCCTTTACAGGATGTCACAGTCAACCTCAGCATTTTTTGGACATTTGTGATTTCTTGGCAAGTTTATGTTCAGTAGTTTGAAACTGCTTTCTGAATGACCGGTTCCCATACCACTGTATGCTAACCAATGCAAGGCCGTCTGCTGCCAAATCACCTGCAGTTGTTTTTCGAACATGGTATGCGGGACTACGAATTGCATCCGTAACCCCTTCACCACAGAGCAAGATTCTTGAAGAAACTAACCAATATTAAACAGGTTTCAGTTTGTTCCACATATTAAATCCCCAATTACATCCATGAAGAGTCACAGCAGTTATACAATACAAAATAATCAGATAAGGGTACAAGCCTTACCATAGTGTGAGGAAATGCAAGCAAGCAAGCAAGCAGCATGGCAAGGCAGGCTGTCATGGACAGAAAAAGAGTTAAAGATAGACAGACAGGTTGGTAGAACAGCAAAGTCAGATTCACTTACGACAACCCGCAAGACAGGGCCAGTAAGAGTTAATATGAATGGTTGACTAGAATAAAGACAGAGTCAGCAGTGTTCAAGTGAGTTCACGAGTTCATGGGAATGTAGGGACACAGGTAGCGACACAACAAGCCATACCAATCATTCTGGCGCGGGCAGACCTACATGACGGACACACACATGTACTGAAACTACAAGCAAAAAATATTTACAAGCCATCTAAACCATTAATGATAAATTCACTACAGTGAGACTGAAGCAGATTAATCAATACAACAGTCAACATTGAAGTATAAGTTATTCCTTTAACATTTAAATAGAACTTAATTCACCTGCGGCTTCGCACAGATCCAGGACGAACAATAATGACAGTGTAAGCACAGAAAACAAACAACCACAGGACGGACTGTTAGTAGTGGAACAGTGGACTCGCATCAGCACAGCAAGTGTATGGAATGCATGGCTGGGTGCTGAGGGACAATGTGGTGCATCTTGTGAATAAACAGTTGTTAAGCTGCTGCTGTGCATTCTGTGAAGTCTATTGAGAGTGTCAGTGTCAGCAAACACAATAGTATGCTAGAGCCACATGAGAGTATCTGCCATCCAATAAAGACCTAGACAGCATCAGGTAAGATCAACAAGCCTCAATACACACGCCAAGCGTAACATGGCACAGACCAGGTCCTAAGCCTTGGTTGGCAACTCGTCTAGGATTGAAGTTCCAACAGGTAGACGGAGCATTGCTTTTTGCTGATCCGGCAGCTTGTCTTGTTCCAGACATATCGGTGATACCTTTCCTCTGGAGTAAGCAGTTAACAAGGCAGGCTGAGACAGATCAAGCTGCATGGGCAACACCTGGTCTCTAAATTCAGCCCAATATTCAAGGTAAGGTGCTAGTCAATAATTAGATAGGGAGCTGAGGAATAAAGTTTACAACACAACATACATAGACATAAATTATAATTATATTGTTTCAGTCAGGGTCCATAGGTTAAGAACCTGTAGCCTGATATTTTTACGGCGCTTACGAGCTTGCCACATTGGACCTTTTTCAAACTACCTATGATATGCTTTCTGTGACTGAAAGTGAAGGAGGGAGGGGTGTGGGTAACTGGACTGGTAGGAGATGACGCTGTGCTGCAAATTTAAATGGCACACTTGCTTCTACATTTCTCTTAATAACATGAAATATAACAACAACTGTTAATATAACTTCAACACACAAAAACAACAATGGCAGCGCGCAACATCAATAAGAAATGTACACCACGCCAACAAAATACATCTACATCTTAATTTTAATTGAGTGACCTTGCTTAATTAATTTATTATTTATATACAAAAGATTATTAATCATATCAAATTAAAATATAGCTTCTTGCCTGTCTTATCTTTCCCTCAGCCTGTCTTGTATAAAAACCAGTAGTAAAACCACAGATGAGATGCCTGTGAAAGAAATGTGTGAGGCGAAGTATTACTCAGCAGCCCCGTCCGAGGTTTGTTTATAGACAGTGCTCCTAAAAATGGTGGCTGCTCTCATTCGTCATCGCCATCTACCGTAGGGGCGTCGAACACGGGAGGCCACTCTGGAAATGTCTACACTACAGCAGGCCACGAATGACGTAATGGGTTAATTAATCAATCAATTTATCAGGTGCCGTCTCCACAATGGAGGTTGCTGCAAAGGATTTCCAGCACTGTCTGTCTCTCGTTTTGATTGTACATTATGTCAGACTGATGGTCATCCGTCTCTTGATGTTATCTTCCCACTTGTATCGTTGTCTACCTCTTGCTCGCTTGCCTTCAACTTTCAACCTTAGAATAATGTTGTTTATAATAATGTTTTGTCTTCTACCCTGTTCAGTGGCGACGATGTTACGGACGCAGTTCGTAATCCCGCATATCCCGTTCGAAACACAGCTGCGGATGATTTGGCAGCAGACCGCCTTGCGTTAGTTTTTTTACAAAATGGTGTGACTACCGGTCGTTCAGAAAGCAAACTACTGAATGTAAACTTGCGAAGAGATCAAAACAACAAAAACTGCTGACTGCTGGTGTTGCCCGCGACAATTATAAAGAATATGCAACTAACTTTTTTTTTAAATGTCTTCTATTGTAGCCGAAATGTTTCATTTGCCTCTTTTTTTATTTCTTTCATAAACTCTCTTTTCTTTCCCGTTTTTTCTGGAACCTCTGTATTCGATTGTTTTTGTTTTCATGAAATACGACATATTCTTCTGTGTCTCCACATCTCCAGGGCCTCTATTCGATTTTCTAATTGCTTGTTCATTCTCCAGGCTTCTGTCTCCTATAGTAGTGTTGAATATAATAACATTTGACAATTCCCATTTTAATGCGTTATTAAACTCTCATTATGTTGTGTTTCTTCTTGTTCTTCTTGTTCTTCTTGTTCTTGTTCTTCTTCTTCTTCTTCTTCTTCTTCTTCTTCTTCTTCTTCTTCTTCTTCTTCTTCTTCTTCTTCTTCAACTTTTAGACTTCAATATGTAAATATGCAAAACTTAAGCTTGTTGACATCTCCATAGAGTTTGTTCTCAAATGGAGCGGATGTAGGCCAAAATAGTTGTCTCAGTTCTGCAATTGTTGCACACGCCTATAATAGGCAAGGGAGAGAGGATGCAAAGTGCAAACGAGTTGCAGGAGACAGTAAACAGACTGATCGATTTTGTGCAGAGATGGGTGGTGTCATAAACCCAGATAAGGCCTCTGTGTTATGTTGCTCACAATAGGATTATTGAGGCAATCGTTTTAGAATTCACAATAAACGGTAGAAATGTACGAGAAAGTAGTCTGAGGTGCCTGGGAATCACCATCAACAGAAGCCCAAGTTCAGAGGCCCAGTGGAAGAGGTTCTGATTAGATCTAAGAAGGGGCAGCAATAGACACGAGGCACATAATGTTTTCATACTGTCTCAGCATCTGATTATCTCAGAAATTGAGTATGGATTTGGACTGCTCACATTGTCAAAGAGTCAGCTAGTGAAACTAGAGCCAATACTAAATGAAATTAAGGGGGTGATCATGGGATGCACAATGAAAAAGCCGATAGGGTGTATGAGATACAACTTAACTTTGCCAACTATTGCTGACAGGCTCAAGGTTCAGCAGGCTAAGTCATATCTTTGAGTGGCCACGGACAAGTAACGCCCCTGCATGAAGCCCAGACACAGGATGATAGGAGGAAACTCATGGATGGCTCAGGCAGAGGGCACAATCAGAGAAGTGTATGCTCGATAATTCTGGAAAGGGGGGGGGGGGGGGGGAGATGGGTCAGAATGCGAGAGAAAATATCAGACCTGAACAGGGTCATAATTCATTATCATGTGTGGATGTGGGGATTGGCCAGCGGGCAACGCTGAAATGGGGATGTAACAAGTGATAAACAATTATCGGCAAGGTAATGTAATCATTTATACCTTTGACTCTGTGATAAGGGGCAAACAAATTTCCTAGGGGTTCATATCGAAGGCTAATGTGCAGGAGAATCTGGCATATAATACCGCAAAATGTAGTCTGAAAACGGAGATGGGGGCAGTCACTGCACAAAAACACACACATGTCGTGATTGTAACGGACTCACAGAGCATTCTAAGAAGGGTGAAGACATGTATGTTTCGCACAGAGTGACATACTTCAAATTAAAATATCACCGATAAGGTACATTGTTTTCCTCAGGGCATGATGTGTGATTGGAAATGTGCGGGAGTCTCCGTGGTGAAGTAGTCAAGCCGTTTGACTCGCGCTCCGAAGGTTGTGGGCTCGATTCCGGGCTGCGCCCTTCGCTTCTCGAGTGCATTATTTTCGGAGACTCATGGGGGTCGTCGCTGGAGCTATGGAGTTCGTGCTTTGTGCGACGCTTTCGGCAGTTCACTGTGGAAAGAGACTGAGCCATATGGGATAAAACCCGGTGCAATGAAGTCGACTTTTAAGCGAATTTTTTTAAGCGGCTGGAAATGTGCAGGCGGATAAATTGTAGGGATCTGCATCGCTGGGTGGGAGTATTGGAGCACGATTAGACAGATGTGGCCAAGGCCTTTGGGAAAGTGTGTATAGTGTGGAAGTACAGATACACCATCAGTGCTCGGAGAGAATGGTGTGGCAGGGAATAACCAGAGGATCTGGCCGACACTCAGGACTTCGAGAAAAGGCCAGACGGACACACAAACGGATTGTAACTGGTACCAATAATTTGAGTTGAACTCTTTGTCTGGGACTGTTTGCTGGTTGTTGAAGATGAGATTGGAGCGAGTATGGAAATGCCCTGAGTGGTGTGGTGTCGGGTCTTTACTCAACCAACTCATCTCAGCCCAACTCTGGTTACGACTCATAGAAGTAGAAGAAATAAGTAGAGAGAGGGGGATGAGAGAGGGAGAGGGAAGAGAGGGAACAACTTCTTCTTCTTCTTCTTTCTCCTCCTCCTTCTCTTTCTCCTCCTTCTCTTTCTCCTCCTTCTCTTTCTCCTCCTTCTCTTCCTCCTCCTCATCCTTCTTCTTCTTCATTATCTTCTTCTTCAGTCTTTCATCTCCCAGTGAGCCAAGGCCCTCTGTAAACTTGTAGGTTTTGCAGCTTAAACTTTCTACTGGATGAGGCAGCCAACCGACCTTGGTCGCATCTTACGACATGCATGACAGGTTACATTGTTACTACACTTTTGCTTCCCATATGGGTCTCGATAACACACAGGTGAGTCTGCCTGCCTTATTGCTTTTTCAATTCGCGTATTGTTACTTTCAGTACTTGCGACTAAAAGGGCCATCGAAAGCAGTTATAGTGGATTATCTGGGATCTAAAAATGACAAAGGGGACATTAGAACAGAAGTGGTAATATTTATGGGCCTGTGTGTGTGTGTGTGGGGGGGGGGGGGGGGAGCTGCAGTCACAAATCGTTCATAACATTGCACGAAGAACAAAGAAGTTAGAAACACTGGGGAAATGTAACACGGTCAACGAAAATAAAAATAAATGCAGTTAGAGTAGCATAACATGACATCAGTAACATTAGATATGCAGGTGGTACAGTATTGATTGCAGATAATGAACAGGATCTTCAACATTTAGTAGATGCGGTTGTTTTACACAGTGAACAACTAGGGATATAATTAAATTATAAGAAGACACAGAATATGGTCGACGCTAGAAAGAAGGAAATACCACAACGTAATATACGGGTAAGGGAATATTCTTAAACAAGTGATCCGGTACAGTTATCTCGGAACAGTCATAACATCTGATGGGAGATGCCTTGAAGAGATTAGAACAAGAATCGCTATGGAAAAGGTAGCGTTTTGCAAGATGGAAAAATAATGACCAATAAAAAGATGGTACCAACTCTATGCTACCAATGCCAAATCTGGACAATGACAGAAAAAGAGAAAAGAAAAATCACAACAAAAATGAGGTTCCTGAGAAGAATACTCAACGTATCAAGAAGAGATAAGATCAGAAATGAAGAAATCAGGACTAAAGTGGGGGTTAAAGTAGCACTAAATTTTATTAGAAAGCAGCAAGTCAAATGGTTTAGCCATGCAAGTAGGTTACCAGTCAACAGCATACCACAACAAGAAATGATGTACAAACCAGATGGAAACAGAGGAAGAAGCCGACCACGTAAACATTGAACGACGGGAATAGCAGAGTCCATGGGAATATCGATATATGAAGCCCATAATCGGGCACTCTCACTATGTTTATACTTCACCTCGACACCGCAAGGTACAAGAGGAACATGATGAGATGAGATGATGGGATGAGAAAAAGATGTCAATTGCAACGAGAAATAGAACGTTGAAGTGCTACATAGAATCTGTACTTTTGTATGGATGTGAAAAGTGGACAATGAGCAGACGAGATGAAAAAAACCTCTAATGGCAGTCAGTAGAAATGTGGTTTCTGGTGACAATACAAAGAATACAATGTACAGACAGAAAGAAAAAAAAAACAACGAGCAAGTCCTACCAGAAGCAAATGAAAATCTTAAACTGATTAGAGAAATTAGATCCAGACAGTCCACATTTTTGGGAGGCATTTTGAGAAGAAATAGACTAGAGAACTTGGTGACAATTGACAAGATCGAGGAGGAAAGAACAAGGGCAAGGCAGAGAAGTAAATATCTTAATGGCTTGGCCACATGGCTTAATCGAGGCAAAAACACAGGGTTAATCCACAACTCTGGTGATCGTGTGAGATGGCGAAACATGCCCGCCCACGCTTATCGGCAGGGCACATAATGTTGATAAGAGAAGCAAATAATAATTCCACTGTAACTATCCATGTAAGACATGACTTGAGAGTTGGCTTGAGACTGACTACCTCGTCCCGTAGATAACTTTATCTGCAAAAAAGGCAATCAATCATGAAGCAGTCAACAAATGGCTTGTAGTGATTTAGTTGAGGGCCTATATTCTGGAGGGGGGGGGGGCTGAGTGGTCTAGAGGTATGGTGTCCTCCTCGAGTGCTGGAGGTCCCGAGTTCAAGCCCCGGTGAGTACCGGGACTTTTTCACGTGGACTTCTGGTAATAAAATTTCCCCTGGTCTCTGGGTAGTGAGATCGGACGCCCGTGTGGTGTATTGTTGCGCGCGTAAAAAAATCCCTTGGCAGCTGGAAATCGAAAAAGAGTAGTCTAAAAGCGTTGCCCGGGCAAAATTTCGAGTTAAAAATCTACCCAAAGTATTTCAGGATTCTCGCCGGTGCTACGGAGTTCGTGCACTGAGCTGACTTTCTCCAGACTCAGGTTTGAGTTAGGAGGAAAATGGAGCACTTATGGGTTACATCCGTGTGCCGTGATGTTGACCCGTCGACTAAACTAAACTAGAAGAAGAAGAAGAAGAAGAAGAAGGAGAAGGGGAATAGGAGGGAGATGTGGAGAAGTGCATTACTATATGCTTGAACTCTTATAAGAGGAAATCTGATCATAAAAACTATTTCTTGGCTCCCAGGTGAGTTCGCCTCGCCAGATCTGCGAGATATTACAGACAAACACTTTCGAATACCTCCTCGTAGTGTGGCTTATTTACATATTGTCTCACTCTTCTAAATCCCAAGGATTGTCATGTCTCTGCGCCAGGGTGATATTCCTTGCATGGTCGCTGGCATCTGAGGTTGGAAGAAAAGCTCTCCAATAGTCTCCTCTAGGATGGCTCTATGATACCGTGTATGGAAGAAAGTCTTTACGAAAACCGTAATCAGATAAATGCAAACACTTTCCACGATCCAGAAGACTAGACACCAAAGCACCGTACTGCCTAAGAGTTAAATCTGAAAGAATTTTCAACCAACACACCAACCAACCAAGCAGCATACGTAATAATGGAACACACATCTGCTTGTTGTCTCATGCTCCTCCAAAAAGCTACATATTTTCTCCTCTCTTATAATACGAATGCTAGCTAACCAACACGTGTAAATATGACGTTAATATCTCTTTTTAAAAGTAATTTATGATGTTTGCCTAGTGCCACGTACTTGTATGCCAGTTGGCAAATTATTTTAATTTGGAAAGACATGAAATTGTATAAGTGTATGTAAAATATAACGAGATTTATTACAAAACTTTATTAAGTAAAATAATAATTATGTTTAAATAATACGTTTGAGTAATTTTTCGTTGGAATCTTAATATTCATTAATTTTATTAGTTTATATAGTTAATGTATTTTAAAAAATCTGCCTCTGTTGGGGCCACGTAAACTTTACTTGAACTAACAACAATGGCGCCGTCCAGTGACAGGGGAAGACTGTACAGTCGGTCTATTTGTTTGTTTACTTTTTTGTTAGGCGTAGGTATTTTTCAACTAGCAAACACTCACGGACATGGTCATGACCACCACGGCCATTCACATGATGATCATGGACACAGTCACGAAGCAGCGTCTTTTAAGTACAGTCGGGAAGCGAATGCTCAGGCGGCAAAGAAAGTAGAAAAAACCCCTCAGCGTAGTGGCAGTGGCGATCACCACGGCCACTCTCATGATGACCATGGGCAGGAACACCATGGCCATGCTCATGAACACCACGGCCATGCCCATGAACACCACGGCCACGCCCATGATCACCACGGCCACTCGCACGATCACGGGCACTCTCACGATCACCATGGTGATGATCGTGGAAAGAAAGAAAATGCGGAACAGTATTGGCAAGATAATGCTCAAGCTAGTCAAAAGCGTGAACAATCCAGTGGTGTATGGCTGAAAGCACTAGGTGCTACAGCTTTAATCAGTGCTGCCCCTGTGCTTATACTGCTGTTTATTCCACTGGAGAATGCAGATGAGCACCAAGAGTTGCTGAAGGTGTTGCTAAGCTTTGCTTCTGGTGGTTTGTTGGGTGATGCTTTCTTGCATTTGATTCCCCATGCCATATCACCTCATTCTCATGGTGAGGAAGGGCATGGACATGAGCACGCCTCAGATCATGGACACTCGCATGACTCGCATAGTCATGATATGGGAGTGGGGTTATGGGTCCTGTCTGGCATAGTTGCCTTTCTAATCGTGGAGAAATTTGTAAGGTTTGTGAAAGGGGAACATGGACACAGCCATGGACATTCACATGGTACAAGTTCTCCAAAGCCTACAGAGAGTCATGGGCATTCTCATGGTACAAGCTCTCCGAAGTCTGATGAGAAGCCATCAAAACAGAAAGTCAAGACTAAAGCCAAGCAAAGTGACGATGAAGACGAAGATAAAACAGGTATACAATCAGACACTAAGAATATTGAAAAAAATCAGCCAGATGAAGGTGCTAAAGAGCAAGCTGTTGACAAGTCAAAACCAGCTGACAACGTAGGAAGTGTTAGTGGAGATTCAGGAACACCATCAAGCAAAACAGAAGATTCAACAGCTGGTGATATTTCTGGTAATTTCACAGTGTCATTTTGTGTTTGTTTCAATTGTCAGCTGTATCCAGTTTGAGTCATAAATGTTCAATTCTGACACATTTTCTATTTCTCAGGTTTTTTACTCGGCTGCTTCAAAATATCAAAGGCAGTTAACTGTGGCATTAATGGTTGAATTATATAGATATCTCCAAGGTGTCTGGTCTTAGTCAGATATGACTAAGCTACCGTATGACAGCAGATGGTACTACCAGCTTTCTGTTATTGCCGAATGTTGGGCGGTGCTCACCAAACCCAACACCTAACATTGTGCCAAAGGCTTCGGGCGGAGGAGTGCAACTGGGAGGGTACAAGCCTTACCTTGGTGTGAGGAAATACAACCTAAAGACTAAATGACGGCCCTAAGCCTTGGTCGGCAACTAGTCTAGGATGGAAGATCTGAGTCAGACAGAGTATTGCTTTGCTGATCCAGCAGCCTCTGCAGCATCTTGTTCCAGACGCATTGGTGTTACGTTTCCTCTAGGCAGGCCAAGAGAGGGATCATGCTGCATGGGCAACGCATGGTCTCTAAATTCAGTCTAGGCTTTGTGTTATGGAGAGGTATAACTCCATTTTACAAACTATCTTCTATCAAGACGGTAATGTGCCAGTCAGTCAGTCGGTCATATCTCCAAGACCTTTAGTGGATTTATTGCGCTGGACATGCAGGGGTCAGCGGTACTGAGAGAACACATAGCTTCAAGAGTACCATTTGCAAGGACATTGATTAGCAGCAAACGGCAAATAGAATACGCCATATCTGACAAGCAGCTGTAGGCTGACACAGACTGGTCAATTAGCAAGTCTGACATTTGTTCACTTGTCAGTAGCTGACAAGTCCATATTATTGAATCATCATGATCATGTGCCTCACCAAGCTTTGAGGATGATCATAAAAGTTGATAATCATTGCACCAGGTTTTATCCCATCTAGGTCAGTCTCTCTCCACAGAACAGAAAGCTGCCTGCCGAGAGCATCACACAAAGCAGGGGCTCCATAGCTCCAGCGACGATCTCCAGAAAAATTGCACTCATCTGAATGACACGGTCCGGAGACTGAACCCACAGCCTTCAGAGTATGTGGCAGATGGTATAACCACTTTGCCCACTTTGCCATGGCCATCAGTCATGTGTTCTTTATAAAGTAAACTCTGTGATCTTTCAAGCCACACTGTCAGCCTAATAAGTATTTTCTCCCTCTAACACTCTTAACTCAGAAACAACAACTGTGGTCATCTAAGAGTAATGGAGGCTATGAGAGTGGACACTCAGGTCTCATACTTGTCAAAGGAAAACTCCCAACCGCACCTCCAAGTGATGGAGGATAGGCAAAGCAAAGCTGTGCGGTAAAACACAGCTATGAGGTTCAAGTGTCAGTCTGTATAAGTAGATATCTCTGCAACTTAGCAGAACAAGTCAGAATTTGCTGTAAAAGGCAGAGATATATATACCTCTGGGTGAACATGGAAGTCAAGGGGTAACTGCCATATTATCTTTCTTAATTTTTTATTAAATCAATTAGTCAGAATGATATCCAGAACACCAAGAACCGAGATCTGCAGAGAGACTTGAATGCTGATGCTATTTGTCAACACACAGGATGATAAATACCCTCAGCCTTATCGGTTATCACAACTTAGCATGACAAAATAACGTTACAATTGTCTTGTTCTAACAAGCATGCTTATCGTGTTTGTGAGTTTTCCTTCTGCAGTACTTGTATATTAGACTTCTTAACCATCCATGAGTTCTAAGCATGTGCTATGAAGACAACCACATTTCTTTAGCCTGTAGTTTCTTTCTCATCTTGATATTCAGAGTCCATGATTAACACATATGCAGTAATACAGGCAGCATGTAACATCCCACAATTGTTTTGTGACTTCCATAAGCAGGGACAATTGTTGCTATTTCCTCTTCTTCCTTTTATTCCCCATTGAAGCATAGACCCTCAGCCTACTCTTACCAAGTCCTCCAATCCTTTACCATCTCCTGCAGCTCATTCCATATCCTTCCCATATTCTTCTTCTGCTGTCCTTTATAACCCAAAACCAACATACGTCACGCCGTCCTATCTTTTGCTCTCTCCTGCAGCTGCCTCCATGTCCTACAAGTATTATTGATCTCTTGTCTGTAATTCTCTTCTCCGTGTGTTTTTAGGTCTTCTGATATTTTGTTTGCCCTGTGAGTTCCAAGACGTCTAGTTATATTGTCCTCGGCTTTTCTCAGTGTGTGTCCTATCCAGTCATCAAGTGCCTTGTTGGCTGACGTGGACGACCATGCTTCTCCACAAATTGCAATCTCTGATGGCATGGATCAATTCATGTGTTGACTCCCTTCCATGCCATGGCACAAAACTGTCAAGAATTTTCTCATGCTGTCTTCCTCTATGTTTCTTTCCACAAATCTTTTGGGTTGTCATATGTTCCAGTTTTTGTCTTCTCATAATGTGGCCAGAAATGATAACTGCCTCTTTCTGATGTTTGTGATTAGTTCTCTTTGCGACTTGGCCTCCCTCAAATTGTCCAGGTTGTTCATTTTGGCTGTCCAATGAATTGTCAGCATTCTATAAAACCAACATTTTAACTTCCACTTTCTCATCATATTTTTCATCGCTAATTCTCTTCTCCACGTGTTTTAGGTCACCCTCTATTTAATTTGCCCTGTGGGCTGTAAAGATCCTCTACAATGATCTGTGACGATCTTGCCCCTCCATCTAGCGATCACACCCCATCCCAGTCTGTCACCTCGTTGCATTAGTCTGTTGGCATATACTTAAGCGATATTCTCTCTCGATATTGCCTTATTTCCAACTCTGTTTTCCCGTTGCATCACTCCCTACATATTCTGCCATGGGTTTTGCCCTGTATTCGCTTGTGTGTGAATCCGTTCTTCTTCCTTGGGCACATCTTCCACCTGCACCACTCACAGATTGTCTTCTCTGCCATTGCCATCTCTGACATCCCTCTCTTGAGTCTTGCCCCCTTGCTGTCAGCTCTTTCTCTGTGGGAGTTTTCTGATGTCTCTTGTGACTGAAATAAGTCTAAGCCTGAGACAACACATAACTTCATTGAGAGGAGGCCATGCATGTACCGCATTGTTTTCATTGGGGTATCTCTAGTGCAGCTCCACAATATTGATTTCATTTACTTCAGTTTGGATATTCCAATCACTTGCACTGCATTGATGGCAAACAGCTTGAGTACACCCAGCCAGTATTTAGTTATGGGCAGAACCAGATCACATAGCTATATCTGTTCCATATGAATGGCCGACGTAGTTCTCAGTGCTGCAAATCCCCCCCATTTGCCTCGCAGTATAGTGTTATAAATGCGGTGATGATTGCATGGCAGGTGGCAGGCAACGGTTACTCCCAGACATTACAGCATTTAATATCTGTCTATGGTTTTCTTATTAAAGTGCAGATCAAGGGGGGGGGGGGGGGGGGTTGGCTTTTAATCTGGCATTCTTCAAGGAGCACAACGTAACACAAGCCTTGTCAGGGTTTACCTTTGAGCTCATCACTTCACACCATTGAGAGTTTTCATGTTAGTGAATTCATCTGTTCATTTCTGGCTTTTCTGAGCCAATCCTATGAGGACATAAACCACATGTACTAGTATTTGTCCTGGCAACATGTGAAGCCATGAAATGTGAGCTCTTCATGAGAAAAAACCACTGATATGTTTGAAATAAGAACAGGAGTGTGACAGGGATGCCTGTTGTCACCTTTATTATTCTGTGATTAGACTGTACACTGGATTATGAACATAACAGTATCTACCACCAGAAATGGAATTCAGTGAACCCTGACAGAGCAGCTTGGTAATCTGGACTTTGCTGTCCTATCACTCACACAAAATCAGGATGTCTTATCTGAGAATGGAGGTGGAGGCAGTCACTGTGGCATTCCGTTGGCTCTAGAACAAACAGTACACTTATATCGTGATTGTAACGGACTTACAAAGTATGATAAGAAATGTGCAGACAGGCATGCTTCTAACAGAGTGGCCGACTTCCATTCAGTAATAAAAAATAGAGAACATCTGTTGGAATGTTTTTTCCCAGGACTTGCTGGTATAGTGGGAAACAAGCAGATGGACAGATTGGCTGGGTCTGCACCCCTTGGTGGGGTATTGGTGCAGGATAAGGCAGGCGTGGTTGGGGTTATGTGGAATTGTGTGTATAGTGCAGATGAACATAGATCACAATGGCTTGGAGATAATCGTGCTGCAGGGAATGACCAGAGGATCTGGCCAACTGTCAAAACTCAGAGGAAAGGCCAGACAGACGCATAATCAGACTGCTACTGGTACCATTAGTATTGTTGCAGATGTTAGTGATGTCAGTTTTTAACTCAACACAAAATCTGCACTTGAGGGGAGATCACAACAATTAGGTCTAAAACTGCATGCAGTACTGCTATATGGATAAGAAATGGGGTTAATGGCTAAATCAGTTACTAATAAACTACAAACATTCATTAACTGGGTCTTGTGCAGAATAGAAGCCCTAGAATGGTATGACAGAAGCAGTCATGTCTAGCTTATAGAGAGAACTAAACAAATTCCATCAAGTCAACAGGTGAGGAAATGACTATGACGCTGGATAGGACCATGCATTGAGAAAACCTGGATAACTAGAAAGTCATCTCTGTGGATCTCACAGGACAAAAGAAATAGAGGGACCAAGAAATACATGTAGAAGGACAATTAGGATGAAGTATAGCAGAAAAAGAAGAATTAGGATGGAAGATAGCAGAAGAAGAAAATTAGGATGAAGTTAGTTAGTTAGTTAGTCGAAAGATCATCCTCATTGCACATCAAACCATTCAGTCCATAAGTGCTCAGATCCCCTCCTCAGCAAATCCCGCAGCGTGTAGCGGCTAACGACACCAGTTCTGTGTTGGTTTATCATTTTTAATTTGCTGTTCTCGCAGTCTGGCCATGGTTGTAGATTCACAGTCATCATTTGGTTCACGCAAAAGTCTTACTTTTTGTAGAGCATTCAGAATGTCAGCCAGGTCCATGACGCGTCCGCCCTCCACCGTAGCCTCACCTGCGAGCTTGTCAGCCCGCTCATTTCCTTGTACTCCCGCATGCCCTGGCACGAAGATGAAACTAATCTTTGTCAGCCGAGACCGCTCCAGAGGCAGCAACCATTCTCTTCAGATCGACCCCCTCCTCTATCCTCTTGATCATGTTCATTGAGTCGCTAAGGAAACATGTCCCAGTGAATGTCTGTGTCTCGAGCCATGTTGGGATGAAGTATAGCAGAAGACATTGTAGTAACAGAGAGTGCAAGGAAAGGACTCTCCTTGAATATCAAGAAAACAGTAACAATGGTGATATCAAAATTCTTAACCAAGTGAATAATTTTAAATACATAGGGGTATTTATAACATCGCTGGTCGAGGGGTTAGCAGCTTTCTCCATAACCCTGAATACTCTCATGGTTGACGTGAGCGCATGAGAATTGGAAGCTGTTCAAGTCGCGCCAGTGAGTTACGAGAGTATGGAGCCGGTCGCTCAGAAAGCAATGGCAAACTACTGAGTGTAATCTTGCCAAGAAATCAACAATCAGCTGAAAGATGCTGATGTTGACAGTGATGTCCTGTAAAGGATATGCAAAACATTTATAACATCAGATGGAAGATGTACAACAGAGATTAGGAGCAGAATAGGGCAAGCAAAGGCCGCATTTCAGAAAATGAAGAGTATCTTATGCAATAGGTCACTATCACTGAGTGTAAGAAAGAGAGTGCTGAAATGCTATGTAGAACCAGTTTTGCTGTATGGCAGTGAATCTTGGAATGTAAATGAACAAATTAAGAAGAAATTAGAAGCAACAGAGGTGTGGTTCCTGAGACGAATGTTGCGAATTCCTTGGACTGCCAGAGTAACTAACAACGACTGCTTGATACAGGCTAATGAAACTAGAACATTATATACAACAACAAGGAAGAGACAAACATCTTCCTTCGGTCATGTGATGAGAAGAGAGGCATTGGAGAACATTGTGACAACTGGAAAGATCGGGGGGAAGAGAGGCAGAGACAGACCAAGAGAAATGATGCTGGATGGATTGAGACGGTGGCATGGAGGAATACCATCAGCAGAGTTGATCCAGAACACCAACGGCCGAGATCTGTGGAGAGCCATGAACGCCTACGCCAGCTGGCAGGGCACTTGATGATGATGATGATGATAGCAGAAGAAGAAGAATTAGGATGAAGAAGAAGAATTATAATGAAGTATAGCAGAAGAAGAAGAATTAGGATGAAGTATAGCAGAAGAAGAAGAATTAGGATGAAAGATAGCAGAAGAAGAAGAATTATAATGAAGTATAGCAGAAGAAGAAGAATTAGGATGAAAGATAGCAGAAGAAGAAGAATTATAATGAAGTATAGCAGAAGAAGAAGAATTAGGATGAAAGATAGCAGAAGAACAAACGAACGAACAAACTTTATTTTCGAAGAGTAACAAATTGGGCACACAGGCCCATCTTACATTCGGCCCTTCCAATCACTCATCTTTCGTTCATCAGTGCATAGTGCATTCACATAGGAAAAAAACATTGTCAAATGAATGTTGTAAGCATAAACAATGCATATTACCATGTTATGAGACAAATCCCCCACCCACCCAGCCATCTATCCATCCGCGTGTCCCCCACACACACATCCACCACCCAACCACACACATACCCACAGGCACATACATGACCCCATTCATCCACGCATCCCCCAACCCACACATCCCAAACACACCCCCACATACATCATCTCCCTACCCACACACACACACACATCCCCCACCCACCCAGGCACACATGCATGCAACCACCCATCCATACCACACACATCCTCCACCCATCCCATAACCTACCAACACTCACCCACCCACGTAACCTCCACCACCCACCCACAGACCCCCAAACACACATCCCCCAACCACATTTCCAACACCCACACACACACATATTCCCGCCAACTCACATATCCTGCACTTACCCACACACAAAACCCGAACCCGAAGAAGAAGAATTAGGATCAAAGATGGCAGAAGAAGAAGAGGTTTATAATGCTTTCATGTGTAAACACAGAAGCCACAAACAATATGTTGCACTATTTATTGCCTGGCATATTTCGCTGCATCTCATCAGGTGTATACTGCAGAGTTATGTATCATATGAAGTGAATAGATGAATAATATTTTAGCTGAAACAATTAAAATACTTAGTCAAGATCTTATTTGAATGTGGAGCATCTATTGTTCCCACGGTAATTTCAAATTTAACACAAGCTCTTTCTGTTTGCATAAAACTGGCCGGAACCGCCTAATTGCTAAAGCCTCACTATATCTGCTGTTATATTTATTTCTCCTCCTTAACTCTGATGATGATGTACAAGCGTAAGCAGAAGCTTTTACAACCACACCATGTATTTAAATAATTCTGTCATATTTACTCCACCTCCTCAGTTGTTCATCCTGTTTCGGACATCAAAGTTGCAGGATACTTGAACCTGGCTGCAGACTTTGCCCATAATTTTACTGATGGCCTGGCCATAGGAGCTTCCTTTCTGGCGGGTCAGAATGTGGGCATGATTACCACCATCACAATATTTCTCCATGAGATACCTCATGAGATAGGAGACTTTGCTATTCTGATCCAGTCAGGGTGCACCAAGAAAAGGGTTAGTCTCTCTCTCTCTCTCTCTCTCTCTCTCTCTCTCTCTCTCTCTCTCTCTCTCTCTCTCTCTCTCTCTCTCTCTCTCTCTCTCTCTCTCTCTCTCTCTCTCTCTCTCGCTCTCTCTCTGTCTGTTTAAATTGGATGGGCATATAGCTCACACAGTTATCTATTTTGTGTCCATATTCCTATCATCTCTCTCTCTCTCTGTTCCTCTCTCTCTCTCTCTCTGTTCCTCTCTCTCTCTCTCTCTCTCTCTCTCTCTCTCTCTCTCTCTCTCGTCTCTATCTCCCCCTCTCCCCCAGATACTCAATACTCAAAGGTTTAAATCTTCTGTGCCTACCACTTTGACATTTTTCTGCTGTCTAGTGTGTCCTCTAGACAGAGATTGTCAGGTCTTAGACAGATATGGTTGAGTATGACAGTAGATGGTACTGCCTGCTTTCTGTTAGCACCGAATGTTGGGTACATAAGGACTAAACGTGGCAAGCCTTGGTCAGCAACTGGTCTAGGATGAAAGCTCTGACAGGCGGACAGCTTCTACAGCTGATCTTGTTCCAGATGTATTGGTGTTACCTTTTCTCTGGAGTGAACAAGGCAGGCTGAGAGAGGGATCATGCTGCATGGACAACACATGATCTCTACAATTCAGCCCAGGCTTTGTGTTATGGAGAGGTATCACTTCATCTATGGTCTGGTTGTAGTTACTATGCCTTTTTTATTTGAAGCACAATGTAACAAACTATCGTCTGTCAAGACATGGTAGTGTGTTCTCTATCATTTACTTCTTTCACACTTGTCTTTAATGAAGAGTCGTCACATGTTTAATCAAAATTCTTTTCCCCTGTGTTATGAGAAAAATAATGGAGTGGATTCACATCTGCTTGAAATTATTAATAATGATATAACACACCAGTGGAGGTCAGCATGGCAGAGTGGATAAGAGCTCTTGTTCTTACACATCCAGTGTGCTGATGCCGAGGTAGCGGGTTCAACCCCTACACAGGTCAGTTGGACTAAAATATTGACTTCTCATCCTGGGCTTAGGGACGTACATTACAAGTGCCTCAGAAGTTGGAGAGGGTTCACCTGGTGGTGAGGGACACTGGCAATAGGGAAAGCTAATCCACACATAAAAATCAGTCCAGTGCACTAGAAGTGGTAGCAAGCATATGGACTACGCTCAAGTTCAAAGCGAGCGTACATCCCCCCAAAAAATAACACACCAGTGTCATAAGTCAGCAGGACATTATAATGAGTATGCCATATTGATGCCACAACTGCCAACATTTCAACATCAGAAACCCTACCCACAAGAGAAAATAGCTAGAATACTTAGGTTATCTGTGGTAAAGGACAGGCCTGAGCAACTTGCTGTGCTGAAGGTTGAGGCATCATCTGATAGGCGATGTGAATTTTGTGGACACTAGCAACTTCATCACCATAACTCGTTATCAGCGGTATGTGAGATTTCTCTGGGACAAACAAACAAGAGCATTGGTCAACCTACCTCATAATACTGGTGTACATGATGTTCCATTGCTTCATGCATGCCTCTAGAGCAGTAGATTCCATGGGATTCCTCTCATCATCATCCTGTGGTTTGTCCTGTACAGAACTTTACCACCCGAAGTGTTTCTAAATTTGTCTCTGTCATAACCCAAATGTGCTGCCTCTGTTGCTGTCATGTCTAAATTATCCATCACATCTTGTATCCATTTACTTTATGGTCTTCCTCTTCTATTTCACCCTGATACACTTCAATCCATAATTCTCTTTTCAGGATGTTCATGTTATTTTACATGCCCAAAATGTTTAATTTTGCTCAATTTAATTTGTCTCTGTAACCAGTTTTCTTCAGTATTGACTTTCTATTGGAGAAATCTGTTTGTTCTCTTTTTCATCTGTTTAAACGGCAAATATGTATTTTTATGTCAGTTGAATTGCAACTAAAACAAAGAGTGTTGAGGTGCTTCATAGAACAGGTGCTTTTGTATGGATGTGAAACGTGGACAGTGAGCAGACAAACTGAAAAATAACTAATGGCTGTGGTAATGTAGTTTCTGAAGAAAATGCAAAAAAAAAACAACCATGGCCAGACAGGAAAAAAAATTGATGAGATAGTCCTGCAAGAAACAAATGACAACCATAAACTGATTAGTGAAATCAGATATAGTCAAGATTCTTTAGGCATGTTATGGAAAGAAATAAACTAGAGAACTTGGTGACAACTGGCAAGAATGAGGGAAAAAGAACACCAGGAAGGTAGAGAAGTAAATATCTAAATGGCTTAACCACATGGCATGGTCGAGACCAAAACACAGAACTGGTCCACAGCTGTGGTGATCGTGTGAGATGGCGAAACATGACTGCCCATGGTTATCTGTATGGCACATTATGATGATGCTGTACTTTTTCGCTAATTTGTTCATGTATGTTGTCACAGGAAATAAGAATGCCCTTGTTCTAACAGTTGTTCTATCTGTTCCAGTTTGTACTAGTTTCAATTGTTTTAGTTTTTGTAGAGCAATGTATGTTTCTCTTCTTCTTATATTTCTACTTCTGCATTAGTCCGGAATGTTGTTTTAGATGTAATTGCATTGTGCCTTTTTACTTACTGCAGAGCTGCGATATTTGCACCTTTCTGCCGACACTTATAACTTCTTCAAGTGTTTGTTTACCAGGTTACCTTCCCGGGATTTGTTTCTTTTAATTTCTACCTTACTTTTCCATTGCCTTGCGGTGGTTTGTACACAGTGGTATGAATGTCGGTCGTTCAGAAAGCAATGGCAAACTACTGAATGTATACTTGCCAAGAAATCACAAACAGCCAAAAATGCTTGGATTGACAGCCGCGTCCTGTATAAGATATGCAACTAACATCCCTTGTCCATCATCTGTCAGCAGTGAACCTAGATATTCTAACCTGTCCTTCTATGTATCCACAGGCAATGCTGCTACAGTTCACGACGGCTGCGGGAGCCATGCTGGGCACCCTGTGTAGTTTAAGCATGGAAGGAATAGGAGAAGCTGCCACCGCTTGGATCCTCCCCTTCACTGCCGGGGGATTTATCTACATTGCCACAGTCTCTGTGATCCCAGAGCTTCTTGAGGACACAAAGATTTGGCAGAGCATCAAGGAGATCCTAGCTCTAGTCACTGGGGTGTACATGATGGTGTTGATTGCTCAGTATGAGTGATGCTGAAGATGTTGGTGGAATGTCTGCGGAAGTTGATGTTGTCAGTGAAGATTGTGTCAGCGAAGATTGCAAAAGCGAGAAGCTTGTTACAAGATTGTGTTTACTTTTATTTCATCATCTGTGGCTTTATTGTAAACAGAAGTTGTGGATGTTGACAGTCAGAGAATGGGAAGTGTGGCTAATGGAGAATCTGTATCTGGGCCAGTCTTGATTACATATTGATTTGCTTAAGTATATCTTTTCAAGAGAGAATTGACATAAAACGGTCAAATCTTATTTCTTTATGATGCCTTTTTTTTTACTTTATGACGAGAAGAAAAGAAGACCTAGAAGTGTTCTCAGTTTCATGTCAACCTTACTGTCTAGGGGGCTGCAGTAGTGCAGTGGTCAGCACACTTGTCAGCCGTCCCAGGAGTCATGTGTTTAAATCCCAATTGAGGTGGATCTTTAACATTGACCGGCGACCCAGCCTAAAGTTGGTACCAAGGATTGTCCTAGGAAGTAAAGAAAGCTGGCATGATACTAACCACGTCATTCATTAAGTGCAGATTGGTCTATTAAAATATTTGCTTAATATGCCTGGTGGCAGGTAACAGGGTTCTTTGTGTTCATACTTGGCTGAAGTCAAGCCAATAAAGGAGATCAAAAGATGAACATGGCGCTGGACATGACAGACCCAATAAAATGGTTTATTTTGTAAAATTTTGGTTCAGGTGGTGCTTAGTCAGCTACATTGTTATGTATACTTAGTGTTGAGTCCATAATGTTTAACCCTTTACAGCGCAAATTGTTTACAATTATGTGCATTATTTTCTTTTATATGGCCATATTCTTGGTTCAGAGATGCCCAGTAAAGCATTATTTGCTGTTTCCACTTGATGGCAATATAAGTCATCCATTTGTGGATGATAATTAATGTTGTTGTTTGTAGCGGCCATGTCAACGATTGTTTGTATACGATTTATGTTTTGTTTATATATACATTTACTTTTTTCTTTTGAAGTTTTGTTTTTGGAAAATTGAACCCATATTAAAGAACAATTTAACGCCAGTTACGGAGTAAAGTGCTGTTTAAGCTTTAAGAGACATCTGAATGGATGTTTTGTTTATTACGATAAATATTGTAAGGTTTCTGCTCAGAAGATTGTGTCTCAACATTTATTTTGATATAAAATAGTTTTAATGTTTGATACGTTTCTTAAGAATGCACTGTCACTAACTTATATATATATATATATAGATATAAAATGGTACAGGTAGTCCCAGTTGACGTTGGGGCTTAGTGACAGTGAATGCACTGCACAGTTCCCCTTCATACAAAGTTCAGGGTTCAAAATTGCTATGGGCGATTTACAAGCAGGTCGCGTTGCGTTGATTTCAGTGGTATGAGGCGATGATTGTTTAGAAAACAATGGTTAACTACTAACAATGTTTTGCATATCCTTTACAGGATGTCGCTGTCAACATCAGCATCTTTCAGCTGATTGTTGTTTTCTTGGCAAAATTACGCTCAGTAGTTTGCCATTGCTTTCTGAGCGACCGGCTCCATACTCTCACAACTCACTGGCGCGACTCGAACCGCTTCAAATTCTTGTGCGCTCACATCAACCACGATAGTATTTGGGGTTACGGAGAAAGCTGCTAACCCCTCGGCCAGGGAGACCGGCGGTTAACTACTAAACATTATTTAAAACAATCGGGTCGACTTAATTGCACCGGGTTTTATCCCATATGGCACGGTCTATTTCCGCAGTGCGGAAAGCGCCGCACAAAGCACGAACTCCGTAGCTCTAGCAACGACCCATAGGAGTCTCCGAAAAATTTAACTCGTGAATACAAAACATTTTTAAAAATCACTAGTAAATCACAAACAACCAGAAAATACTGAGGCTGATTGCGACATCCTGTAGAAAACATGCACCTAACATTTTGCTTTAAAGGTAGCCCCATAGTAAACATTGCTAATTGTGAAGCATTAGGCCATCTCAAGTTCTAGTAACAACACATGAGGTTGGGTGGCCATTTCCCTTCCTCATCCGTTTCTTTTTTTACCCCCAGACACTTTGCAGAAAATTATAAAAATATCTGGTGCCCATTTCTATGAGTCTGAATGGACCCCAGAGCCGTACGTGGTTAGAAAAAATCATCTGTCTGTTGAAGATTGCACCTGGATCGCTGTCTTGGCAGGCAGGCACACTAGCCAGCCTCATGTTCTTAATAGGCCAATCAGTACTGGATGGGCGATGTGGTCAGTGCCAGGTGCCTTGACTTCCCAGAACTTTTCCAGGTTCCCATGTCTAGACTGGGCTAGGTCAGTCATGAAATGACCCTTCCTCCAGGTTGGTCAGCAAGCCATTACCTTCTTTGGACAACAATCACCTTCTATTTAATATATTATTTGTGGCTGACTCAGTCACTGGATTATTAATCAACCAGGCCATGGAACCTAATTTAATTTTTCTTCTGAGGTTGAACGAGGTAGGGGTAATGGTATAATGGAAGAAACAAATGGAGGGTAGTTTGAACCTATTACCACCGAGCTGACGGGCAAGTGTTCTAGCCACTGAGCTACTGCGGCTCCACAGTGAAACTTACCGACATGGAAATAGTCCTCTTGATAGATTCTGTGAGGAGTCACATCTGATGCTATTGTTCATGTTAAATAGACACAGTGGAGAGAGATGCCACTGAATTATTCTTCTTGGTTTTTTTTCTTCTTGCCATTATTTATGTAATATGTAATGCATATGGTTTTCTGTAACTGCATTTGCCACATGTGACAATATCGGGTAATAGTTTATCCTTATGTGTCTGAAGTATGTTGGAAGCAGCCATTACAAATAAGCTTTTTGTGACGTCTTCCGTATGCTTCATTGTTGATTCTTTTCAATCAGCCATTATTATATGTTATAATTATCTCACAATTTATTTATACTTATCTCACAGCCTGTTTATACCTATCTAACAGCTTGTTTATACTTAACTCACAGCTTGTTTATACTTATCTCACAGCTTGTTTATACTTATCTCACAATCTATGTATAATTGTTTAAATCTGTATTTTACTTACCACTCTGTACCTACAGTGAACGCATTTCATGATTGCTCGATATACCAGGTCGAGGGTTTGAAATTGGCCGTAGACGATTTGGAAGCAGACCACCAATGGTATGTGTGTTGATAGTTCAGAAAGCTGTGGCAAACTACTGAACGTAATAATTCCCTGATAAATCATAAACGGCCCAAACATACTGGTGTTAATTGCCACTTCCTGCAAAGGATGTGCAACTACCTTTCTTTTAACACCATGTTTATAATTCCGGCTCTGTGGTGAAGGGGTTATGAGTGCTGGTCTTTCAGAAAGTAATGGCAAACTACTGAACATAAACTTGCCAAGAAGTCACACACGGCCAAAAAACACTGGGGTTGACTGCCATGTACTGTAACGGATATGCAACTAACTTTTTCTTTTTACAAATTTCTTCTTCTTTCATTCACTTGAAATTTGTCTATAACTGCAATGTTGCCTCTTGTATAAACTTCACTGTCTTTGTTTAGTTCACCTAGCGGTCCATAGAGTTTATCTTCCACTGTTGTGTCTCCAGGCCAGAAGGTTTGCCTATGTATGTCATATTTTGTTCAAATAACTATCTCACAGTCTGTTTATTCTTATCCTACAACCTATTGTTATTGGGGGCCTTGAAGGAGTATAATAGTATTTCAGAGGCTATAAATTTCACTTCTGGCTCACGTTAATGGGTGGATTTTCACAAAATAAGACAAAGGAGGGTATATTCCCCCGTATCCTGGGGGAGTTGATCAGATGTCTAGCCTTCTTGGAGAGGGGCAACAAACTTGGAGGACCCATGTTCCCATTAGAATCCTCACCAAGGAGACAGTTGGTGCACAGTGCTGACATTCTCCTTGTGTGATCTATGGGAGGAGACTGGAGCATTTATGGAGATATTCTTGTACTATGAAAGTGATCCCTTACAAAACCCATCTGTTATAATTATCTGATAATTTCACCACATTCCAAACTGGATTATTGACCATTTAAACTCATTTTTCACTGTTGAAGACCAGAATTTTCAGCCTGAGAATTGAAGACCAGAATTTTTAAACTGGGAATTGAAGACCATAATTTTCAGCCTGGGAATTGAAGACCAGCAATTTCAGCCTGGGAATTGAAGACCAGAATTTTCAGCCTGGGAATTGAAGACCAGAATTTGCAGACTGTAAACAGGACACTGTAATCACAGAGCACACATTTGTTGAATGCATCTGACTGACTCTGATACTTGCAAATGTAGAGCACTAAAGCATACTGCAGAGCATGTCCTGCAAGACTACTCAGATTTTGGCAGACAGAGAGAAGAAATCTGGCCCAAAGGAGAGACCCTTTGAGATAAACTATGGGGAACCAGTGAAGACCTCAAGCGCACCATCTTGTTTGTGACTCTTTGCTGGAATAGATTCTGAGAGAACATTCATCCCTGAAGTAGAACTACTGAATCCTACAGTGAAAGGTAGGGGATTGGGGTATGGCTGGGGCTGTTACGGTGTCCATTTCTGGCTTAGCAGTTGTTTGAATCCAGCATAGGCTGGGAGATTTTTTTACATGAACCATTGGTTTTTAATATCTAACATGCCCTAGATCTCTTAGGTAGTGAGAGGATTACCTAGCCTTTGTAGATAAAACCCAAAAAATCATATCCTTTTTAGATATTATAAATCTTCCAGATCTCTCGGGTAGTGAGATCAAATACCTAGGCTTTCTGGAAAGTGGCAAAACGTAGAAAATCTTGAGTGCAAGTTGCACATGTTAAAAATCCCAGAGCTGTCAGAAGTTGCAAAGAGTAGGTCATAAGCTGCTGCCTGACAAAATTGGACTGAAATCTGTGCATGGGTAGATAAGGCCTTTTATCTTTTATAAATGTCCCATGTGGTGATGTTTGCATGTGCTCACAAGCTGCTGCTGTAAAGGGTATTCTGTTCAACTGGCTGTGGATGGAGACTGTTTCTATTATCATGACTTGCTGGACATTTATTTAAAAACTGGTCAATAGTTATATATCCATATATTCCTAGGTGTTGGCAATGTCCTGTGTCATCTTCATGCTTGTCAACCCCAATGTTTTCTACCTGTAACAATGCCTTCCATGACTGTTCTTTCCAAGCCACAGTAAACAATCAATATGACCTCAAAGAATTTTAGTTTCTGAGACATTACTCTGTTACGAGCCTGCTTGCTTGCTTGCGTTCGCTGGCTGTGAAGTCCTGTATGTCGGATGAATACACCCTGTTGTCCAAACATCAATGTGATGTCATACCGGACCTGAAGTTTGCATGAGTACCCGTTGTCCAATGTCTGGCTTATTGGTGTGCAGACTGGTGGTTCCTTGCCATGCAGGCAAATACTCTCCGGCTTCGGGGGAATCATTGATCCTACTGATGTTAGCCAGGTCCCCAAAGGGACCTGTTGCCCAGGACACACAATATGGACGTGTCAGCAGGTCTTGGCCAGTATAGATCCCGGCCCTGGTGCCTTGGAAACACCTCTGCGTCCCGTTTATGAGCCATTGTTCTTTGATGTTCGAATCTTGCAGATTGTCGAGTATTTTTCTTCATGATACGTGGCGCCTTTAAGAATATTCCTGTAGCATTTAAGTTCAAAAGTCAGGATGTTCTTCAGTGTTTGTGAAGTGGTGCATGAGTCACATGCATGTGTTGCCACAGGAAAGATGTGTGTATGCCACGTCAGGTTTTTCAGCTCAAAGATGGTGTGAGGTATCTAAACATGTCAGAACCATTCCAGATTTGCTACATGCTCATAGCATTTTTATAAAAGCTCTGTGACTGTTCCGTTACATATGTAAGGATGTTGGTGGCCGCCCATGTAGCCACAATGCCACAAGTAGTAGTTTCATTGTGGGTAGGCTAGTATCATCTTGATATATGCTCAAAACTTATTCTTGGCGAGATAATTTAGTTGTTTCCCTTTGTTTTCAAAAATTTACTAGTGGTTTCCCTTTGTTTTCAAAAATTTACTAGTGGTTTCTCTTTGTTTTCAAAAATTTACTAGTGGTTTCCCTTTGTTTTCACAAATTTACTAGTGGTTTCTCTTTGTTTTCACAAATTTACTAGTGGTTTCTCTTTGTTTTCAAGAATTTACACAGTAGTTAGTGGCCTGCATCTTTGACAGCAATTTCTGGCTGTCATGATGGGTGAACGCCCTCCTGCTCAGTTGTAGGTTGTCCACTTGTTATGGTGGACTCTCGGTTACAAGTGAGTGCTCTTCTCTACTCGGATGGAGTTTGTCCACTTATTCTGGTGGGCATTCAGTCCCTCAAGTATGTTTGCTGAGCTCTTGCACACTTGTAACCCTTTTACCACTATGTTTGCTGAGCTCTTGCACACTTGTAACCCTCTTACCACTATGTTTGCTGGGCTCTTGCACACTTGTAACCCTCTTACCACTATGTTTGCTGAGCTCTTGCACACTTTTAACCCTCTTACCACTATGTTTGCTGAGCTCTTGCACACTTTTAACCCTCTTACCACTATGAAGTTTTGTGTATTTGTTTTCTTTTTGCTTGCTTTGAATTCAAGCATAGTCCATACATGTGCTACTACTTCTAGTAGTTGTCATTACTGGGAAATGCACTGGACTGATTATTTTGTGTGGGTTAGCTTTCCCTATTACCAGTGTCCCTCGAAATCATACTAACCCACTCTGAATTCTGAGGTACTTGAAATTTACATCCCCATGTCAAGGATGAGTTGATGTTATTTCAAGACTATTATAATCATGAGCCATGGTTCTATAGTGGATAGTGAGCTGGCTCACCAGCACAGCAGTCACAGGGTTGAACCATAGTCGATTAGGCTATGGAGGTAGATATTGCTAGTGGGTCTACTCAAAAACACACAAACGCTTCTCTGAAGCAGTTTCTCCTCTGTGGGTCTATGATGTGACAAGGTCATCACATTCTGCAGACCTGAATGCATGGAGGAATTGATAGCCAGTCTTTTCCTCTGTTACAGCACAATGAATGCAGTCATCGAACCCTCGTTCATTCATGCTCATGACATAAACGCATTCCCCTATCAACAACACTAACACATCCGCCAGTGGATCTACTCAGCCTCCATTAATTTCACTGTTAAAGACAAGAATGTTCAGATTGAGAACAGGACACTGGCAATTCACAGCGCACTTTCATCGATTAAGTCTCACCGACTCAGTCACACACAAATGTGGAGCACCAAAGAAAATACCAGAGCATGTCCTACAAGACTCTGCCTCATTATTTACAAAACTATACATCATCCAATCACCCGACACCTGTGCATTCTGATTTACTGGTTGTTGTAATATTTTGTCCATTGATACTTAAGACATTGGTGCTTTAAAAATGTTGTGACGTATTTTTTAGTGGTGGAGGTTTGGCATATTTTCATGTTGTTTCTATGTTGTTTTTCTCAAAATGCTAAATTGGTAACATGCTGGCAAGTACACCGGTTGAACAAAATCAATTGTCATGAGTTTAATTCTCAGCTGTAGCAGGGTGTAATCGTTTTGTCCCACCAGAAATAATCTGTCAGTCCAGCTTGGTAAAATGGGTACTAGAGATGGAAGGGTGATGGTCACCTCATGTCATAATGATGGGAAATAAAATATGAGTTGGTTTAACACTTTGTGGCTCTGTGGTGAAGGGGATACGAAATCAACTCATAATACTGCGTTTGAAACACAGCTGCACAGATTTGGAAGCAGACTACCTTGTGTTGGTTTCCTATACAATAGGTATGAGTGTAGGTCCTTCAGAAATCAATGGCAAACTACTGAACGTAAACTTGCCAAGAAATCACGAACAGCCAAAAAATTATGGGGTTGACTGCAACATCCTGTAAAGGATATGCAACTGACTAACTTATCACTTTGCACCACTCTGGCAGTGCCTGCCCATAGAATGATCTGTTTATGTAATGTCATGAGCAGTAGATAATTACAGTGTCATGAATCATTTGTAATGTTTTTGTTTTTTTTGCCCATGTGTTGCCAGGGCCCGTAAAGGAAGCAAGGAATAGTACCTGCCATGTGTGTCATAAGAGAGGGTGGCATAAGACTGGATCCCTCATCCCATAGAAAACGTTAGCTGCAACAACTACCAATCGTGAACACATGGATAAAGGACTTGGTGTGCGTTGGTTGAGGACTTGTGCTTCATTGGGAAATGACGGGCGGAGGAAGAAGCAGGCATTTGTTTTCAATAGTCCACAACTGAATCATTCATTGTGGCAAATTCGCTGAGGAATATATTGTACTGTACTAGCACCTTGCTGTCTGGACTTGAAAGATGATAGTTATTGCGTTGGTGTGTGAAGGGGAGGGGGGAGGCATAATCACTTTTCCTTAGTACAAAGCCTGGGCTGAATTTAACGACCATGTGTTGCCCATGCAATGATCCCTCTCTCGGCCTGCCTAGTTGACACCAGAGGAAAGGTAACACCAATATGTCGAACAAGAGAGACGCTGCCGGATCAGGAATGCAACGCTCTAACTGTCCTGTCAGAGCTTTGATCCTAGACCAGTTGCAGACCAAGGCTTAGGGCCTGGTCTGCTCTGTCATGACATTTAGTCTTTTGGTTGCATTTCCTCGCACTAGGGTCAGGCTTGCATCCTCCCAATGCTGCTCCTCCACTCGAGGTTGTCCAGAGAACTCACATCCAGCCAAGATTCACTCTCCCAGCTGAGGTTAGGCGATCTTGAATCATAAAAGAGATCTCAATCATCATGTGCCATGCCAATAATCATGGGCAGTCATGTTTCACCATCCTATGCTAGCAATACGGTATTAATAAATACCTTTGAAATATTAACTCTTAGGATACAGCAAATCACTTCCAGCGGCGGTACATTTATTTCTTCATACTACAGCACATCAAATACAAACCTAGCTTTATTTAATTTTTTTTTTTAAATAAGGGCTCACGGTTGCCCCATGAGCCAGAGCTGCCTCATGAGGATCCCCACATCCCTGTTTTTGTTGTCCGCCCTTTAGTCCAAATATGTGCTTTTCAGCCAATAGTGGTCCACCAAGTCCACTGTCAGTGTTAGTGAACAGTGATTTAAGTTTTACATTGTCGTTGCCTGTCTCTGCACCCTATCCAGATCAAGTGTAGATAAGTCTACACTTTGATCTTAGCCCAAAGGCCAAGAAGCAATCAAGAGGATATAATAGGTAAAAGAAACTCCATATTACAGGTATGTGAGACAAGGACATGCCTGACAATGCGTTCACGTTAAGGGCATGCAGGAACAAGATACAAGAAAGACAACAACAACAACGTACCGAATCAGGAGCCCGCTATGGATTTGTGATGTCATAGTACAGGGTGTATTTTTATGTTGCATGAACTTTACAGAGGTGAATACAAAACTTGGACCGGCAATATTTTCAAACACTACACAGTCATTAAAAATACTCCCTATACCATTATCCCTACCCCGTTCAACCTCAGAATAGATGTTATATTACGGTCCAGACTAACATGTTGACTTCTCGTCATTGACTTGGAGACCTGATGGCGAAGGACACTGGTACTAGGGAAAGCTAATCCGCAAGGATTCTCCTTGAATATCAAGAAAATAGTAACAATTGTGATATTGAAGAAAAATGTGACACCAAAATGTGAAATAGAAATAGACTGGACAATCCTTAACCAAGTGGACAGTTTTACATACCTAGGGGCATTTATAACATCAGATGGAAGATATACAACAGAGGTTAAGAGCAGAATAGGGCAAGCAAAGGCTGCAGTTCAGAAAATGAAGATTATCCTCAATAAGTCACTATCATTGAATGTAAGAAAGTGCCAAAGTGCTATATAGAACTTATATTGCTGCTATTTAGAACTTATATTGCTGCTATATAGAACTTATATAGCTGTATGGCAGTTAATCTTGGAATGTATATGAACAAATTAAGAACTACTTGGAAGCAACAGAGATGTGGTTCCTAAGACGAATGTTGCGAATTCCTTGACTGCCAAAGTAACTAACAACCACTGTCTGAAAGAGGCTAATGAAACTAGAACATTATATACAACAATAAGAAAGAGATAAACAGCTTTCTTCGGTCATATGATGAGAAGAGAGGCAGACCAAGAGAAATGACGCTGGATGGATTGAGACGATGGGATGGAGGAATATCATCAGAGATTAAACCAGAAAAACAAAGACCGTGGAAAGTCGTGAATGCCTATGCCAGCCAGCACGGCACTTGATGATTATGAATCCACATGCAAAATGTTGTCCCATGCACCATAAGAGACTACGCTTGAGTTCAATGTGAGCGAGCGTACAATAGAAGAAAAAAAATCCTGTGACCGAATCAGCCACAATTAGGATATTAATGTGAAGGTGATTGTTGTCCAAAGGGGGAAATGATGACCAAGAACAAGATTGTTAACGTAACTTAAGAACGACAGGAAGCTCGGACAGATAACGTATTCAACTCCACGACAGGACAATTTAAATATGTAGAGGAGACATAGCTTGTAGCTGACCTGACTACTAGACCACGATACGTCACGCCGGTCACGAGAAAACGGTGAATTGCGAATAACTGCCGACGTGGTCGAAAGGACAAGAGCACTCGCGCTTAAACTTCCAATGCGCTGATGGTTGGGTAGAAGGTTCATCATCTACACTGGTCTTAAGTTATACTTAAACGTTGACTTCCCGTTCAGAAAGTCATTTCAAACCACTTAACCAAGAAAATCAACCCGAGATTGATTGTAGCGTCCTACAAAGGACAAGCAGCGTTGTATTTAAATATCAGAACGAAGGTGTAATCACCCCCCGCTTTAGTTCCCAGGAACGGGTGGTATCTACAGAAGATATTAGTAGAACTACAGGGTGTTTGTAGTCTCACTACACTTTCAACTGTGTACGTAGAACAGTTTGTTGGAGAGTATAATATAAAAGCATTGTGGGGATGCCAATAAATCGGTGGTCACCAGTGTCCACCTTAATTGACATTGACTTAGAGAGAAGCAACCCTCCTTCATATATAAGGAGTACTCCCAAGCGGTCACGGATCTATGTACTAACCATGCCCCGACTCCCTCCTCCCCCGTGATCGCCACTCTCAACGGACAGAAGGGAACGCGTTAAACTCCGGATCTGTGCGTTTCGGAGGCAGGGAAAGCTTCTGAAAGTACAAATATTTTTGGATAATCCCTTTATAAATGAAAGTAGGTCGTGGCCTTCGGACTTAAAAAAAAAAAAACGTTGGTTCCCTGCCCATACACAGTGTTGTGGGACTATAAACACCCTGTCAAATTACCACACAATACAAAAAAACCTGACAGAAGTTTATTCAAACAACATCCATTTGAAATCTGAAATCCAGTGCTTACGGGACATTCACGCAGGTGCCCCGTCCCCTTTTTAGTTGCCAAAGAAGAGTTACGAAGCTGAAGATACTAGTTGCGACCAGTGGCGTGCAGAGGTTCTTTGATGCCCGGGGCCAACCCCTTGATTGGATGCCCCTAAATTGTTCTTTCTCTAATTCATTCCTCCTCCCCTCCTACTGCACTGTGCTGCCCCCTCTCCCTAATTGGATGCCTCCCTCCCGACTGGATGCCCGGGGCCGTCGCACCCCCCCCCCCTTTGCACGCCACTGGTTGCGACCTACTCAACTTCCGCTTATGTTTGTCTCTACTACTACTACTAGGTGGGTGTCGGTCGTCCAAACCCTTTGCTCAACAACTCACTCCCTTTCCCCGCCTCTAAATCAGACTCTATAGATGTGGCTCCTTTGTTTAATTTGCTGCACTTCTCACTCGATTCCATAGCGCAGTGGTTCTCAACCTTTTTTGGCCCGTGCCCCCCTTCACCATATTTTCAGAACGTCATTCCCCCCCCCCCCTATCAAAAAATTGGCCCGTGCCCCCCCCTCCCCACTTCACCGTATTTTCAAAACGTCATTCCCCCTTTCATATTTCCTATCTAAAAATCCCCCCACCCCTATACAGTATACATAAAAATGTAAGGTAAATTTAATAGCACATACTAAAACAAGTCTAGACATCCACATAAAACATGATTTGTGGGTCTACTGACTTTATAAAATGAATTTTAGAAGGATGAGATGTACTTAACTGTAAAGTATGAAGGGAAAAACAATATCAAGTAATTGGTTCTTGTATTAACGCGATCTTGAAATGGTCTTCATCCCCCCCCCCCCTGGAAACCCTAAAATTCCCCCCTGGGGGGGAATTCCCCACCGGTTGAGAACCACTGCCATAGCGTTTGCATCGCACCATTCGGCGTCAGCCTATCATACTGTTCATTTCCTCGCACTACCGTATGCCTTGGGCAGAAAACCATCGAAATGCTCTCGACTTTCGTCTTTTCGAGCGATGTAGGCCTATCTATTAGTATTAGATTCAGGTCTGATTGTTATACAAACTGTCTACAGTGTAGAAACTTGACAACATAAGAATTCACAATAGTAATGGCGCCAAGGAGAGCAGTTAGATAGATTGTCCGGCTGGCTTAGGCGACCACACCACGTACGAAAGTCTAAAGTGGCAATACGCTTGATCGTTATCCGAAGTCTAGATGTAGCTGGGTTGTGATTTCATATTTTGCCCAGATTAGGAAGGGCGTATGTTCGTGTAAATCCCGAAATCAGGATATCGATAGCCAGACTTAAAATTGTCGGGTTTTCAATTACACGACGGATGTTTGTGTGTGAAGTTTTTAACTGATTCAATGTCAACCAAAAAGTAGGCTTGACTAAACTTAGTACACAATCAAATTAACAAATATTATAAAGTAAATTTCCGTTCACTTCACATTGAAACTGCGGAATATACCACGAAACCAAACAAATAACACGATGACCCTAGCATGGCGATATATCGTACATCTGTCCAAATGTGAGGTCACATTAGGCGATATATTCTCCTTCGGCACTGTATCAGTTAAAGACACAGGACTACGACTAGACCGGTGCTATTTCTTCCCGCTCGTCCTGTGACATGCTGCGCGTGAGCCAGATTCAATCAGTCAATCATGTGCCGTCTCCACAATGACGGTTGGCTGCAATGGATCTCCAACACTGTCTGTCTCTAGCACTGACTGTACATTCTGTCAGATTGATGTTCGTCCATCTCTTGATGGTATCTTCCCACTTGTATTTTTGTCTACCTCTTGCTCGCTTGCTCTCAACCTTGCCCTCCAGTATGGTTTTTATAAGAGTATTATGTCTTTTAACGTGACTGAAATATTTAACCTGCCTCTTTTTTAATTTCTTTCATCAACTCTCTTTTCATCTCGAGTTTTTCTAGAACCTCCGTATTTGATTGTTTTTGTTTCCATGAAATACGGCATATCCGTCTGCATAACCACATCCCCAGGGCTTCCATTCCACTTACTTGTTGCTGGTTCATTGTCCATGCTTCCGCGCCATACAGTAGTGTTGAATATACCAGATTACAGTATAACTATAATACTGCCAAGGAATTTCCATCGCGTCAGCCAAAAAGAATCGGCATCAGTTGGTCTATCATTCTATTCATCTACTAGGGGATTTCAAATGACAACCTCAAAAGTGTGATAGAAATTACAATAACCATGCCATTGTCATGTAACCTGTTAATATTGTTGTTAAGTATGTCAAGAGTGTTAGGCACGTGACATCACGGTGCCGACGAATATGCTGACGTCATAAGAACAGTTTAAAGATGACCGCCCCACCTTTGACATGCACCGAAGAGGAGCAGCGTTATGTTATCCGTGTTTTTAAATCAGTGAATGCGTGAAACCTATAGAAATTCATCGGCAAATGAAGATCCAGTATGGTGATGCATGCATGTTAGTCCAGCAAGTGTTTGAGTGGAGTAGGAAGTTTCAAAACAGCGTGATTTTTGTGACAGACTGTTCACGGCCGGGTCAAACAAACTGAGTAGTGACCCCAGATTTGACTTTTCTACAGGAATCCCAGCACTTTATCGGCGCTGGAGGTCTTGCATTGAACGCAGTGGTGACTACATCGAAAAAAATTATACATTTGTTCTGTATTATTTCAGAATATATTTTTAAAAAATCGTGTGGGCTTTTCATTTGAAACCCCCCTCCCCCTCCCCTCCCTTATGTACTATTCATTTAACTGATTAATAGCCATGGGATAATTAATCGTCTTAAGCGACTTCCCATATTTGTCGTGGACTTATATATCACCGAAATATTGTCATTGCAAAATGTCTCAATTAAAATATCAACACAGTAGTTTTCCCTCATTTAATTTGATATATAATACAACACGACTGCTACCATATTAACAACTATTAGGCCATAACTGTGACACGCCCCTACTTCAGAGACTGAGGCAGGCGGGGTAAAATTCGATGTAATGAAGTTGACCATTTCCACTTTAGTAGGACAAAAAGTCGCTATCAATGAATGTAAGAAAGAGAGCGTTAAAATGCTATATAGAACCTGTATTGCTGTATGGCAGTGAATCTTGGAATGTGAATGAACAAATTAGGAAGAGATTGGAAACAACAGAGATGTGGTTTTTAAGACGAATGTTGCGAAATCCTTGGACTGCCAAAGTAACTAACAACGACTGTCTGAAAGAGGCTAATGAAACTATAACATTATATGCAACAATAAGAAAGAGACAAACAGCTTTCTTTCGTCATGTGATGAGAAGAGAGGCATTGGAGAACGTGACAACTGGAAAGATTGAAGGGAAGAGAGAGATAGGTAAACCAAGAGAAGTGGTGCTGGATGGGTTGAGACGGTGGCATGGAGGAATATCATCAGCGGAGTTGATCCAGAAAACCAAAGACCGAGATCTGTGGAGAGTCATGAACGCCCACGACAGCCGACATGGCACTTGATGATGAGGTCGTGAGGATAGCCGACTCCGTGGCGAAGGTGTTACGAAAACAATTCGTGATCCCACTTACCGCGTTCGGAACACTGCGGACGATTTGGACGCAGACTGCCTTGCGCTAGTTTCCCATATAACAGGTATAGATAGCGGTCGTTCAGAAAGTAATGGCAAACTACTGAAAGTAAACTTGGCAAGAAATCACAAACAGCTAAAAAATTCTGGGATTGACTGCAACATCCGGAAAGGAAATGCAACTAACTAACGTATAAGGATACATAAACCAAAAAACGTAGTGACAACTTGCACAATTGTTGAAAAAAGAGCAAGGGGAAGGTAGAGAGATGAATATTTGGAGGAGTTGACATTATTGCAGAATTGAGATAAGAACACAGACCTGATCAAGAATATAGTTCTCGCGTGTCAGGACGTCACGAACAAACACCGCCCACGCTTATCGGCACGGCACATGATGGTGGTGTTGGGCAACAGACCTTCCTTTATGCTATGGGGTGTAATGGGTATATGTTGCTAGCCCCATATATTTGACAAATCGACACTAGATGTGGTCTATATTAACCCCATATATTTGACAAATCGACACTAGATGTGGTCTATATTAACCCCATATATTTGACAAATCGACACTAGATGTGGTCTATATTAACCCCATATATTTGACAAATCGACACTAGATGTGGTCTATATTAACCCCATATATTTAACAAATCGACACTTGATGTGGTCTATATTAGCCTAATAATTTTGACAAATCGACACTAGATGTGGTCTATATTAGTCCCATATAATTGACAAATCGACACTAGATGTGGTCTATATTAACCCCATATATTTGACAAATCGACACTAGATGTGGTCTATATTAACCCCATAATTTTGACAAATCGACACTAGATGTGGTCTATATTAGCCCCATAATTTTGACAAATCGACACTTGATGTGGTCTATATTAGTCCCAAATAATTGACAAATCGACACTAGATGTGGTCTATATTAGACCGGCCGTATTTTTTTAAATTTCGCATATCCATTAAGAAAGAGGCAAACAACTTTTTTTGGTCATGTGATGAGAAGAGAGCCATTAGAGACCATCGTTACAACTGGAAAGATCAAGGATAAGAGAGGTAGAGACAGACCGAGAGAAATGATGCTAGATGGATTGCGACGGTGGCATGGAGGGATATCAACGTAGAGTTGATCCAGAAAACCAAAGACCGAGATCTGTGGAGAGTCATGAACGTCTACGCCAATCGGTATGTCACTTGATGATGATGATGACATCCATTACAGGACATTGCAGTCAACACCAGCATTTTTCAGCTGCTGTTGATGTCTTGGCATGTTTTACGTTCAGTAGTTTGCCATTGATTTCTGAACGACCGGCTCACATACCTCCGTAAGTAACCAACGCGACGCGATCCGCTGCCGAATCTCGCGCAGCTGTGTTTCGTACGAGAGTATACGGGATTACGAACAACGTTCTTAACTTCTACGCCAGGGAGACCGACGGCCACATTTTACTTCCCAAAAAGTTTCAGGATACCCAATTTAGACTGGGTGAACCTGGGGGATCAAGTCAATGAGAAATAGTCTCCGCTTGAGTATATGATGTGTATCCCATATGTATATATAGACCATTGATGTGGTAAATATAACGCGGGCCACATTTCCTTCCCAGAATGCTTTCTGGTTCAAATTGTATGCAGTGTTGACCTGGGAACTCAAGTTCCCCCCTCCCCCCCCCCCAAAAAAAAAAAAAAATCCTCGTCTCGAGAGGGTTTCGAATAGAAAACCACTGGGCCAGCAGGCAAGCGTCCTAGCCAATGTGCGGTCGTAATTTATCACTACGGTCATTGTCCTACTGGCCTAGTTTCACCCTTTCTTGTAATTGGCGTAACGTATAGTACGTAATCTAGTAGTGACGTCAGCTACAAGTTATACCTTGTCAAGCGGTGAAAAAGGAAAAAAAAATTCCCCCGAAGCAAACACGTCAGGAGGTTTCAGATCATCAGAAGCGGCCCCATCGTCGAATGTTTCTGCCCTTTTTTTTAACCCTCTTTACACTCTCAGTGAGGTGGGCCCGCTTGGGTCATGACTCAGTCATCAACCGAATGGTGATTTTTTTTTTTTTTTTGTGTAATGCAATGTTACGTTCAGTAGTTTGCCATTGATTTCTGAATGAGAAGTCAAGTTTTACCTGATTCAGTGCGAAACAAAAAGGCGGTTTGGACCCAAGGTTGGTACACCATCAAATGAACAAGTAATTTCCGTTCACTGAGCATTGAAATTGCGGAAGATTCACGAAACGAAACAAATAAGGTGATAACCCTAGTATGGCGATGTATCATCCTTCTGTCCAAATGGGAGATCACATTTGGCGATGTATTATCCTTCGCCACTGAATCTATGAAATCTAAATGACCGGTCTGTGGAATGAACCTACTACGCACATAAAGTTTAAGCGTGAGCGCGTTAACTTTCTCGGCCACGGAGACCTCTTAGTTGAGTTTAGCATGTCCAAGTAAGAAACTTTGCCAGGGCAGCGAAGTATTCGGCTGCTGTTAATTTTCAATTGCCGAGGATTTTTATATCGCGGAACGTGCACACGTTTTCTCTGAGTTTTTCGTCCTGTCCATGAAAGGATATGCGTCCGCATCACCACCCCAGGATCCAGAAAAAGTATACCATCCTTATTCGCATTTCGGGGGGGGGGGGGGGGGGGGGGATGACAACCGGTCTGCAAAAGCCGGATGCGGATGTTATAACCTCTGACCTACTCCTCCACAATTTGCGCGGGAAGATAAGTAACAAACAAAAGGATTATGTATGCGCGTTTCAGTTTGTTGCATCTCACTGTTGTTAATTTACGGCCACAACTAACTTCCTGCTTTACTAAAGAGAATAACAGGTTTCATATTCGATGTAAGTGAGTTAAGTACCATATATATTATTACATTCTGCTTATTTTCATTTCACATTATTATGCAGGGTCGTGCGGTCGACTTTCTCAGTATGATGCGTCTTCGAAATGCCGCCCCTCCTTCGCTGCTTAAGTCGCCCCTCCTTCGCTGCCGCCTCTGTATCATAGCTCGGCACGATCTTTGATATTATGACTCAGTGCAGTCACTGACTGTATTGAGTATTGTTATTTCCGTTGTTTGTATGTTGCCGCGTTTTCTTGCTGTTGTTTTGCTGAAGAAGACATGTCGACGCAACGGTCAATTTTTTGTACTCGTATATTGTAAAGCTGATCAAAACTTCGTGGTTTTAAATTGTTTACTTTGGTAAAATGAACCCACCCATCCACTCATCATGTGCCATGCCGATAAGCGTGGGCGGTCATGTTTTGCCATGTCACTCGATCACCAGAGTCGTGGATCAGCTCCGTGTTTCTGTCTCGACCATGCCATGTGGCCAAGCCATCCAGGTATTTACTTCTCTGTCTTCCACTTGGTCTCTTCCCTTCGATCTTGCCAGTTGAGACCAAGTTCTAAAATTTATTTCTTCTCATAACATGACCAAAAGATGACTGTCTGCGTCTTATGGATGAGACCCCACAACATAATTTTCTTGGCATCTGTAAGGAAGGTAGTTTGCCATTGCTTTCCATCTTGACAGTGACCATACTGGTCAATAACCGTAGCCATTGTCTGTCCAAAAAAGAGATCCCCCGCCTACCGCCGTGAAGCTGGAGACCATAACCTACAACTATCCGTCGGCTGCTCTGCAGCTTCATCCACCATCTGCAGGCATGGCCTTATTAATTCTATTTTTTTACAAAATTATTCGTAATAAAATAGTGTAAATACTTAAAGCTTGTGCATTATTATATAATATTAATGGAATATGGTCATCTTCTGCACTCCTTTCCATGCCCATGTGACAAGTTGGGTGTGTGGTGCAAGGTCCCATAGATCGATCGGCACGCTATGGATTATGTGGTAAATATGCAGAGAACTTCACGTCCCATGTCATTTTTGGTTCCTATTTTCGGGTCAACTAGGTTATTGAAAATAAATGCCGACTTAGACGGGGATTCGAACCCCCCCCCCCCCCCCACCCCCCCCCCCTTTACCCCCAGACCGACAGGCAATTGTACTGAAATCTAGTAAGTTAAAATATGGACCACTAAGCGAACTAAAAAATACAGTTACATTAATACAAGAGACAACATTGCAGATATAAACACATTTCAAGCGAACGAAAGAAGAATAAGTAAGTTTAAAAAAACAACGGTTGAGAACCGACATCACAGCACTCGGGACATTCACATACGTGCTTCGTCCGCATCTTCTACAACCAGCAAAGAGTCCCAATACTAATTGTACCAGTAGCAATCTGATTATGTACCCTTTTCTCGGAGTCCTAGTGTCGGCCAAATCCTCTAGTCACTCCCCGCAGCACCATTCTCTCCAGGCCGTGACGATCTGCAAGGGCCACGACCACTACTGCCTTATCATGCACCCTTTTTGTTGTTTTGCATATCCTTTACAGGACATCGCTGTCAACACCAGCATTTTACTGCTGTTGTTGACGTCTTGGCAAGTTTACGTTCAGTAGTTTGCCATTTATTCCTGAACGACCGGCTCCCATACCAATTCGTTAAAACCCCGCGCAACGCAGTCTGCTGCTAGCCAACGCGCACCGCTGTGTTTCGAACGCAGGTAACGGAATTACGAACCGTGTCTAACGCCTTGGCATCATGCACCTTATGATATTAAACATATAAAGAAGCATACGCCTTAAGAAGTATTCTCAATATTCTCAAACGCTTGCCTGCCTTTACTTCCCATGGTATTTTCTGGTACCAGTATTAGGCTGGGTCGATCCAGATCAATTTTAACAACTCCGCCTCGGAATTCAACACAGGACCGCCGAGACGGCAGGCAAGCGTGCAGTTACTGCACCACCGTGATTCGGTGGTAGTATAGGGTGTGATTTTAATGACTGCCGTGTTTGAAAATATTGCCGGTCCAAGTTTTGTATTCACCATCTGTGAAGGAGTTACGGACGCGATTCGTTATCACGTATACCGGGTTCGTAACACAGCGGTGCTGTTTTTTTTGGTCTTTTTTTCGAAAAAGGTATAGGTGCCGGTGGTTCAGAAAGCAATGGCAAACTACTGAACGTAAGACTTGCCCAGGAATCACGAACAGCAAAAATGCTAGGGTTGACTGATACGTCCTGTGAAGGATATGCAACTAAACTTAAATTGTAAAGTTCATGCAACATAATAGGTAAATACAAAACTTGGACTGGTAATATTTTCAAACACTGCACAGTCATTAAAAATACACCTTGTACTTCATCTAGTTTACAAATAGTGTTTCTATTAAAATAATATTAACAGTGATATACGCTGTAACATTGTTCTCTCGTTCTGTGATTTAAAACCGAGTGACCCTACTGTCTGCTGATCAGATGCATTACAACAAACAACATACTGAACGCCATTATATACGGCCACAAATTGTTTGAAAGACATGATTGTGTAATATAATATACACAGTATAAAATAGCAACAGCATAACTACACAATTATACATGGAAAAACATTAGATCTTATACTGCAATTATCAATTATAAACTCAGAATGATTGAACGGGGTGATTATGGTGGTATAAATATAAATACAAAACAATAATGATACTTTAATATGGCCGCACATTTCCATATAATCTGGGCAGCCCGCCAGTATAAGGGTTGTGAAATACATAAAGGTGAGGTATATGCTACACACCGATAAGGTTGGAAGTCTTGTTATTAATTGCTATTAACATGAATAAGAATATTACATGGCAGTATGTGTGCCAATCAGTCCACACACTAGGTCAGTTGCGGAATTAAAGCCTGACGTATGGTTTTGTGTGTGCGTTCGCTTGCTTTAAACTCAAGCGAAGTCCATACACGCGCTACTAACTACTAGTACTATACTACTTCTCTACACTTCTACTTTCTAGTGCACGTGACTGATTTGTTTGTGGGTGGATTAGCTGTCTCTATTACCAGTGTCCCTCGCCATTAGGCGAACCCAGTCAAAGAGGTCACGCCGCGAAGGCGAGAGAGAGAGGCCGATTTGAAATAAAAAGACCACTCCACGCTTCTGTACACCATTTGGCTATCCTGCCTGTATGACCTGTATCCGCGGGGAACTTCGACACGTCACTTAGTCTAATAATACAACTACTAGACAACATCCTGATCTGCTTCACTTATAATATATTGGCAAGTACTTTGACACATTTTGCTAGTAGTAGTAGTAGTTAGTAGTAGTAGTAGTAGTAGTAGGCAGATCCTTGTTACGTAACGTCGTTTTCATCACCGAAAAGATTCTCGTTACTCGTCCCATTGTCACCTCTACCTCTACTTGCTTAAGGAGTCTGCAATGTTCTGCACCCATCGGCCCATTATCTTTCTGGTTGACCTTTTGATTTTCGCCTCTTTTGTTACTGTTCTGTGGAAATTTTAAATTTAATCAGTATAGATATAATATTTCAGTTTCTGAGATACGATGCAGTTAATTAGCCAGACATACAATTAATTAGTAACACTAAAATTTACTTCATAGCACAACGATTAACTTCATTAAGTTCTAAATTTTAAACACACAGTGGACACAGGCTCCTTATAATTTTAGTAAACAGACTTTTACGACTTCACAGTGGTGACCCGATTTGACATAGGCATAGGGTCATGGTACGGACAACTTCCAGTCTTAGATAAGTACCTGGATTTTGTAGTGAGTTGAAAGGCTGAGAAGTGCATCAGTTTATAAAAAGCCATCTACTTGTTCATTGTGAAGTCTCTTCTGTCCTTACCTTATCATTATACATCCTTAGTATTAATTAGTAAGCACCAGCCACAGGGGTACCTTTCCCTTCCTTACATAAAACTTAAAGCTATGTTAAACTATGTAAGTTATAATTTATTTTTCCATTTTGTTCATGTGTTTATAATAGCACATACTGTTTACCTAATAAAAATAGTCAGTAGGAGGACATTCAGAATGTGCTCAAGTTATTAATGAGAATATATGAAATGTGTAAATTTGAATCATGAAAACACAAAAAAATAGGTTCAGGCATAATTCTCAGCATCTCACCAGGTAGAATTCACACAACATAAACTAAAGCAACAAAGATAAATCCTTCAATCTTAAATATTCAACACTCACATTTATACAATAATGTAAATTGTCTACCATGGTAATTTTAAACTGACTATCATGTCTTTTTGTTTATACTTAGTTGGTTTGGCCATATAAATAGCAGATGCTTCAGCTTTTCTTAATATTCGTCCATATATATCAATATGTTTGTATTAAATTAGATTTATACAACTTATCAACAGAAAAGCTGAAATAGAGAAATTAGCTTTTTGTTTTAAGAGAGGCAGGGGAAGACAGGAAAAGATGTACATGGAAAGATTGAACAACATGGCAACAACAAATTAATATAAGCAACACCATCATCTTCATCATCATCCAGTGGGTTTTCTTTCTTGTGTAAACTTTTTGCCAGATAAGTCTTTCAAAATAACTCTCATTATCATATAATATTATGCTTATTTTGCTGGGTCATGATTGCCAGTGCCAGCTCCAGACCAGGAACCTAAAGAAGAAATAAATAATTAATAATGAGAAATTTAATTTATGAGTTAGTTTTAAATATAATTGTCCCTAGCAGTGGTGTGACACAGAACATCTATGAACAAGTAATTTCAGTACTTTCATTGAAAGCATTGTACAATTTGTTGACAAAAGTCATTACATGGAAAGAAAAAAAAACTAGAAAACAAGATAAAAATTAAATTTCACAATGTGAATTGGCAATTTACTCTTTGAAAGCATTGTACAGTTTGTTGAAAAAAGGCATTAAATGGATAGAAAAAACTAGAAAACAAGATAATAATTACATTTTCCAATGTGATTTGTAAATTTACCCATTGTACAGTTTGTTGAAAAAAGGATTACATGGAAAGAAGAAACTAGAAAACAAGATAATTACATTTCACAATGTGATTTAGCAATTTACCTACTTGTTAAATTGAACGTACTGGATTGGTGCTACAGGCATTTTTGTCCTAAAGGGTACAATAGAACTGTCTTTATAACTGCTTGGTATTTGGCTTGCTTAGTTGACCATTTGGCTTAGTTAATTGTTTATTTGGCTTGGTCAGTTGACCATATGGCTTGGTTAATTGTCCATTTGCTTGGTTAATTGTCAATTTGGCTTGGTTAATTGTCAATTTGGCTTGGTTAATTGTCAATTTGGCTTGGCTAATTGTCCATCTGTCTTGGTTAATTGTCCATTTAGTGTATTGTTCATTTGGCTTGGTTAATTGTCCATTTGGTTGTGAAGATCTCAATTTTGAGCTATCTCATTTTTTCCAACAAAATTGCTCCAATAGGGAAGATGATTATTTTTATGGTCATATCTAGTGTCAGGAAAACACTTCAGGGTTTAGACAGAATTCATCATCACAAGCATCATCTTGAAGTACTTTGCTGACAGGCGTGAGTGATCATGTTTCTCCACATCTTGCAATCTCCGATGGCGTGGACCAAGGCAGGGTTTACAGGAAATAGTTCTCAACAAAAAACAGGCACTCCTGTTACAGACCTGATCTCTTAATTCTGTTGCTGAGCTTTCACTGCAACCATGTTATGTCCTGCCTGGTTTATTAAAACTGACCTAGGCTCCCAGGTGGAGCCAGCTAAGAATGGGTACCAGGAAATGTCTTGGCAAGTAAAGATGGCCAGCCTGACATTGACTACATCACTCACTGAGGAGGTCAGCATGGCCGAGTGGATAAGAACATGTGTTCTTAAACATCCTGATGCCGAGATAAGGGGTTCAACCCCTACACCGGACAGTTGAACTAAAATGTTGATCTCTCGTCCTTGACTTGGGGGCGTGACTTACAAGTATCTCTGAAGCAGGAGTGGGTTCACCTGATGGCGAGGGACACTGTTAATAGGGGAAGCTAACCTACATACAAAATTCAGTCCAGCACTACTAGAAATTGTATGTATGAACTACGCTTGAGGTCAAAGCGAGCGAGCTCAAAAAAAAAAAAAAAAGAAGAAAAACATCACTGACTGAGTGCTGATTGGTCTGTGAGCAGATGGGTCAAGCATTATACGTGCATTAAAACATGTAAAAGGGTTCTTCTATGTCATTTAGTGGCGTGTGTATTACTGGAATTAAGAAATGGAAGTAGGCAATAGAAATATTATACCTTCCCACCAGGTTTGTTGGGCATGGTTACCAGGAAGGGTTGGGATGGGATTGGCAACCACATCCTGTTGAAACCGCAGTCATAATTCGGTTGAATGCCTATGTGTGGGGCACACACTTTATAGCTTTTTGCGCACATATTTTTGACTCAGTGCAGGAATAGACGATATACAACAGTGACATTTACACTAGTCAAATGTAGGTGTAACAAGCTATGGGGAGGGTCCCATAATGTCCCATCACAATATTTCAAATTTATTCTTTTGCCCTGGCTGGGAATAGGTCTTTGCTGCCAACCCTCATCCGTTCCCCGGACTTACTGTCACTCTTTCTTTCGACCTCAGGGTTATTTCCTTCAGTGTATTTCTGGCTGACACAAACGTAATATGACGATCGTCTCAGTCACTATAATTAGAATTTAATACCGTAATAAAGACAACACAGAAGAACACCAAGACAGATAACCTATAAAAGTCCAGAAAACAAAACTGATGAGATAACTCTAGTCCAGAAATGAATCCAGAAACTCTGAACCTCATATAGCACAGATCTTGAAATCGTCCAGTCAATTCACAACTGCCTCACCGGGCAAAGGTTCCCGTCTCTCTATCCAGCGTCGGTTGTTCGAACAACAGCTTCCAAGTTTCTTAGGTCCCCACGATATAGTCAGTAATCTGGTCTGAGAAAGTGCCATGTGATCACTGGGCACAATTGAGGTTGGGAACCAAAATCATGATACCAGATTGGGTATAGGGACCGAATCAGTGTCTTTCGCTGTCCCGGACAAGGATGGGAATTGACGTAGGTCCAAACCGCCTCATCCACACACGCTCGACCTTCAGTCACTAAGAAGACTTGAGTTGGCTGTTGTGTCACTCATTACATTTTTGTAACGCCTCTCCAGTTATATTAGAAAAAAACACATTATACCTGGTATGTCCACTGACTTGCCCTGGCCTCTTCATGTGCTTATAAGTTTGGGCATAGAAGCCTTGTCAAGTCCTTCCACCACACTTTACTGTAAACACTCGACCTTACGTCGTTGAGAAGACTTCAAAAGAAGGACCCTGTAGATAACAAAAGTCAAGTGAGGGATCAAGCTGACTCATGCCCCACACATTAGTTATGCATTTCGGCTTACCACGATAAGTAGATAAGTGGCTTGCTTGAATGATTTTGACATGTCAGGTAGCCCCTGGATTGGCTACGTCCTGGCTTGAGCAGACCCCCAACTTGTAGATGTCCTGTCGGCTACCCTATGCACCCTGTTGCATATAAGACTCACTCTCCACACTCATACCCTGCCTTTATTATTGTTGGGCACATTCGTTTCCCAGCTTCTCTCTCCCTTGCAAACCATGCCTTTCTCACGACAAATATCTTGTGGTGTGGTGTGCCCCGTAATCTGTGTGTTTCTCCCCCTTAACTACTATTATAGTAGTGGGGTTGTATGGCACGCATTGTAGTTCCCCATTCCCAGCAAGAATAGGAAAGAAGATACTACCCCTTCCGGCCGCTGCTCTTGTCTGAGCTGTCGCCGCAATGTACCGGCAGTGCCTCACCTAACACGTAGATTCAGAGGAATGCATGTTCTCTCAATGAAACAAAGAAGTTTAGTTATATCCCCCACATCATCCTATCGACTAAAAGACGAAAGAGATAGCACCGTGGATAGCCTCTTCCGGCTCAAGAAGATAGATCATAGATTGGTGGACCCCATCCCCAAGGAGCCCCTCCCTCCTTCCGGCACACCGTAGCTATCTGATGTGCTTATATTTAAATGAGAGATGCTACTAAGTAGAGGTAAGCCGTAGGAAGAAAGATAGCACACGTCTATCGGCTGCCAAGAACAAGCGATATCATTTGGGACATCTTTATTGTTCAGATTTGTTCCCTGGCGATGTCAAGAACAGACCGCCTAACTAGATTGGCCAACGGTCAACCCACTCACAATATGGGCATGACCGGCTTTTCGCCAGTTCGTTTCACCAGTTGAGACAACAAAGATTTATAGTCCAAGTTTTGGCTGGACCAAAGAAAACCCAAGTTTACCTTTTCATTCCACCAGTAGGCCTTTACAAATGTCTCAATCTTTAACTTGAACTCTTGACATTCGGCAGTAGGTAGCGATCAGTAGAAACGGACATGGATTCTCCAGAAGCCGCACAAGTGCGCATTTGGTGCAAGGCGCTCCATCGGGTCTACCCGAAAGAAAAGACCCATATCTACTCGCTCCATGTAAAGATTGTGTTAGGAAGGTAACCCAAAGAACTATCTTTCATGGAGATTGAGCGAACAAGAGAACTGAGAGCTTCCGAAAACCGCTTCCCCCTGTTTACCCAAAATAAAAGAAGGCATGAGGACATGAGCCATTGGCGTTTCACCACATAGGCCCCATCTTAAGAAAGTCGAACCCTACGAACTTTCTACTGCCAGAGGTTCTGTTCGAATAGCCCTACCCTCACATTCAACCAAAGGATACCGTGATAGAAAATCCGCTCCCACATTCTCCCTTCCGGGGATGTATTCGACCGTGAACTGATACGGTTGTAGGAGCAATGACCATCTCATTAACCTCGCGTTCAGTTTCTTAGAAGTTGCTAAAAAGGTCAGAGGTTGATGGTCGGACTGCACCTTGAAAGGTACTCCCACTGGGCTTCCTCAATAAGACAACCCCGGCATTATAAGGAGAAGTCGAAGGAGTGATGATGTCATCGTCCAGAAGCTTCTGGATTTCAGCTTCCAGGGCCTTCTCTTTCGAAAAGGGCACTGGATATATTTTTTGGCGAACGGGGTCTTGGGTAGTCAGAGTCATATCAAACTCGACTAACCCTGTTCGCCCTGGCCGATCGGTAAGAATCTGCTGATGGGACTCCAACAAACGGATGACTCGGTCTGTTTCTTCAGCCGACAGATCAGGATTAATATGTACATCCCTATAGGTTTCCCCAGAGTGTAAAGGATACCCCCTATCCGCGTCTTCGCCCGATTCAGTTTCCATCGCGACCGCCATAGTCATAAGTGGGAGAGAAGTACCATCAGATCGTTCTTCATACTTTTTGAGGAGGTTAATGTGGAAGATTTTGGATTTCCCCCTGATCCGGATGGCATAGTTGGTTCGGGACACAACCCTTTCCACCGGGAAAGGCCCCTGCCAACCAATCTCGAGTTTATTGGAACCAACTGGAAGTAACAACAGAACCCGATCCCCCACCTTAAGAGACCTATCTTTCGTCCTTCTATTGTAGTAGGCCGCGTGTCTCTTTCTGGCCGCCCTCAGATTCTGAGATGCCAAAGCCCAACCCGTCTGGAGTTTCTTCTTTAACTCTTCGACGTATTTATATGAGGATACAACTTCTTCGGAAGTTTCTTCCTCTGTCCAACATCTCAATAAGGCTTCTAAGGGACCCTTGATTGGCCTCCCGAATAGTAGAGTGGCTGGTGGCAACCCGGTCGACCCATGGGGAACCTCCCGATAGGCGAACAAGGCGGCTGAGATATACTCATCCCATCTGTCTGGTTTCTCTTGAGCCAGCTTCCGAAGCATGGTCATCAAGGTACCATTAAACCTCTCTACTTGCCCATTAGACTGAGGGTGGTACGGGCTTGTGTGAATGTGGTTGGTCTGGAAGATACGAAAGACTTCTTCCATCAGCTTACCACAGAACTGAGACCCATTGTCCGTTAGGATCTGGTTGGGAAATCCCAATCGAGTAAAGGTCTCCATCAGTGCATCAGCCACTCGCTTAGAGTCGATTGTGGCCAAAGGTATCGCCTCACCCCACATGGAACAGCAATCCACCATCGTGAGAATGTACTTATTCCTCTTCCTAGTCCGAGGAAGAGGACCAACAAGATCGATGGCAACTCTCTCGAAAGGAGAGTTCATAATGGGCATGTCACCCAAGACTACCGGAGCCGTCCAGTGTTTTGGTGCCACACGCTGGCACTCTGGGCACGACTTGACGTACCTACGCACGTCTCCAGTCATCCCTGGCCAGTAGTAATGGCAGGAAATGCGCTGAAGAGTTGCCCCGACACCCATATGTCCACTGAAAGAAATGGTGTGTCCCATATGAAGAAGCTGTTCCCGATAAACCTTAGGAACTACCAGCTGTCCATGCTGGCGTTCCTCCACTCCGGCTCTCCGGTACAGTAACCGATTCTTCATATAATACTGACCCCGTCTTGGTGGGTCAGAACTTTTTGGCAACTGGTTGAAGCAAGGTTGCAAAGTAGCATCCTGGCTTTGAGCAGCTCGTAACTCCCCAGGCAAGGGATTCACGATCAAGGCCGGCGTCTGCTCATCCTCGGATTGAGATCTGGTTTGCATCGCCCCTACGTACATGGGTTCGGTTGGAATCCCTAGAAAGACGTAGCGACAACCCAAGATCATTGGGAAGATAGGATCGAGCAGAACGGCTGCCTGTATAGTGCCGGTAACATATTTTGATTTGATGTCCACCTTCGTAATTGGAAGAGACATCGCTACCGCACTCTTTGTCGCCGTTTGAATCTCAATAGATTCCCCGGTTAGCTGCTCTGGGCTCACTAAGTGTGATGAAATTACAGCCTCAAACTGCAGACCTGTGTCATAGAGACACTCAACTGGTTGTCCGTTCACAAGTATCGTCTCTACTACTGGTGGTTTTTCTGAATCTTTGTTCCCAAGACCCCTCCCTTCTACCTCTTTGTGAGACCCTTCCCCGGTTTCTACAAGACAAGCAGCATAGTGAGAGTCTTTCTGTTTACGCCGGCAATCAGCCGTATTGTGTGTGGGAGATTTGCAATAGGCGCACCACTTTTCACTCCACTTTCTTTTTGGAGATCCAGGTGGACTCTTACCAGAGGGTTTCTTAATTGGAACTTTATCGAAAGGATCCTCCTTTTTAGTGTGGGTTGTTTTAGGGTTCTTCTTCTTTCCAGACCAAGTGTCTGGTGATCGGGGATTGGGTTGTGACAGTTCCCCATTATCTCCATGAGCTAGCACATACCTTTCCGCTAATGTATTTACCAAGTCTAACTTCTCTGCCCCATTTTCTAGCAAGAAGGTTTGCAATGGCCTTGGCATCATCCTCTTCATTTGGTCCACGACCACTAATTCTTCTAAACTTTCATAGTCGTTAGCAAATCCAGCTAATGACATCCACTTCAAAAGGTAAGACTTCAGTCGAACACTGTAGGCTGCGAACATCTCCCCTGGTTCTCTCTTCGACTTTCTGAACTGCTGTCGATAAGTATGAGCTGTCATCTGGAACCTTTTCAATAATGCTTTCTCCAGGGCTTCATAGTCATTCTCCATACCAGGTGGTAACCTTGAGTATACCTCGTACGCTGTCCCTCTCAGGCCCTGTGAGAGTTTCAAGTTCCATTTCCCACGTTCCAGTCCCATAGCCAAAGCCATCGACTGGAATTTTTGAAGATACTGGTCGATCTTCTCTTTGTGTTCATCGAACGGGAGCAAAGGGAACTTCATTGCCTGGTATGGACCGCCACCAGAAGTTGTTGAGTCCGGTAGAACTGTGCACCCTCGCTTTCCTTGGCAGTTTTATCTCTAAGCTCCAACTCCCTCATGCAGAACTCATGGTCTCTGACGGCCTGCTCAGCTTCCATTTTCTTAGCTTCGCGCTCAGCTTCTATTTTCTTAGCTTCACACTCGGTCTCAAATTTTCTAGCTTCGCGCTCAGCTTCTATTTTCTTAGCTTCACGCTCGGTCTCAAATTTTCTAGCTTCGCGCTCTGCCTGTCTGAAGTCTCTTTCAACTTCCTGAACATATTTTTGTAACTCTACACCATCGTAGCCCATCTCTCGCCCTTTAGCCTGTACTTCTGCAACATTGAATTTAGCTGATGCTATCTTAAACTCAGCGGTTAAATGTATACAATTCTATATCAAAATTTTTTTTTCCCCCTCAAATAAACAATTTTATACGACCACAACACGTCACATGTCGGTCAGTCTGTGTCAGGCAGAGTACAGACAATAGCCAGGCACGGTAGGCAGAACCTATTGATAGTAGACAAGGATATCTGTCCCCTATCACTATATCAGCCAGAACTCCACCAGGATTTCAAATATCCCGGGACGTGCCCCCAGAAATTGTAACAAGCTATGGGGAGGGTCCCATAATGTCCCGTCACAATATTTCAAATTTATTCTTTTGCCCTGGCTGGGAATAGGTCTTTGCTGCCAACCCTCATCCGTTCCCCGGACTTACTGTCACTCTTTCTTTCGACCTCAGGGTTATTTCCTTCAGTGTATTTCTGGCTGACACAAACGTAATATGACGATCGTCTCAGTCACTATAATTAGAATTTAATACCGTAATAAAGACAACACAGAAGAACACCAAGACAGATAACCTATAAAAGTCCAGAAAACAAAACTGATGAGATAACTCTAGTCCAGAAATGAATCCAGAAACTCTGAACCTCATATAGCACAGATCTTGAAATCGTCCAGTCAATTCACAACTGCCTCACCGGGCAAAGGTTCCCGTCTCTCTATCCAGCGTCGGTTGTTCGAACAACAGCTTCCAAGTTTCTTAGGTCCCCACGATATAGTCAGTAATCTGGTCTGAGAAAGTGCCATGTGATCACTGGGCACAATTGAGGTTGGGAACCAAAGTCATGATACCAGATTGGGTATAGGGACCGAATCAGTGTCTTTCGCTGTCCCGGACAAGGATGGGAATTGACGTAGGTCCAAACCGCCTCATCCACACACGCTCGACCTTCAGTCACTAAGAAGACTTGAGTTGGCTGTTGTGTCACTCATTACATTTTTGTAACGCCTCTCCAGTTATATTAGAAAAAAACACATTATACCTGGTATGTCCACTGACTTGCCCTGGCCTCTTCATGTGCTTATAAGTTTGGGCATAGAAGCCTTGTCAAGTCCTTCCACCACACTTTACTGTAAACACTCGACCTTACGTCGTTGAGAAGACTTCAAAAGAAGGACCCTGTAGATAACAAAAGTCAAGTGAGGGATCAAGCTGACTCATGCCCCACACATTAGTTATGCATTTCGGCTTACCACGATAAGTAGATAAGTGGCTTGCTTGAATGATTTTGACATGTCAGGTAGCCCCTGGATTGGCTACGTCCTGGCTTGAGCAGACCCCCAACTTGTAGATGTCCTGTCGGCTACCCTATGCACCCTGTTGCATATAAGACTCACTCTCCACACTCATACCCTGCCTTTATTATTGTTGGGCACATTCGTTTCCCAGCTTCTCTCTCCCTTGCAAACCATGCCTTTCTCACGACAAATATCTTGTGGTGTGGTGTGCCCCGTAATCTGTGTGTTTCTCCCCCTTAACTACTATTATAGTAGTGGGGTTGTATGGCATGCATTGTAGTTCCCCATTCCCAGCAAGAATAGGAAAGAAGATACTACCCCTTCCGGCCGCTGCTCTTGTCTGAGCTGTCGCCGCAATGTACCGGCAGTGCCTCACCTAACACGTAGATTCAGAGGAATGCATGTTCTCTCAATGAAACAAAGAAGTTTAGTTATATCCCCCACATCATCCTATCGACTAAAAGACGAAAGAGATAGCACCGTGGATAGCCTCTTCCGGCTCAAGAAGATAGATCATAGATTGGTGGACCCCATCCCCAAGGAGCCCCTCCCTCCTTCCGGCACACCGTAGCTATCTGATGTGCTTATATTTAAATGAGAGATGCTACTAAGTAGAGGTAAGCCGTAGGAAGAAAGATAGCACACGTCTATCGGCTGCCAAGAACAAGCGATATCATTTGGGACATCTTTATTGTTCAGATTTGTTCCCTGGCGATGTCAAGAACAGACCGCCTAACTAGATTGGCCAACGGTCAACCCACTCACAATATGGGCATGACCGGCTTTTCGCCAGTTCGTTTCACCAGTTGAGACAACAAAGATTTATAGTCCAAGTTTTGGCTGGACCAAAGAAAACCCAAGTTTACCTTTTCATTCCACCAGTAGGCCTTTACAAATGTCTCAATCTTTAACTTGAACTCTTGACATTCGGCAGTAGGTAGCGATCAGTAGAAACGGACATGGATTCTCCAGAAGCCGCACAAGTGCGCATTTGGCGCAAGGCGCTCCATCGGGTCTACCCGAAAGAAAAGACCCATATCTACTCGCTCCATGTAAAGATTGTGTTATGAAGGTAACCCCAAAGAACTATCTTTCATGGTGATTGAGCGAACAAGAGAACTGAGAGCCTCCGAAAGCCGTTTCCCCCTGTTTACCCAAAATAAAAGAAGGCATGAGGACATGAGCCATTGGCGTTTCACCACAGTAGGTTCACACACAATTGTAATGTTGGTAGTTCATTAAGTAGAATTTTTGCTCAGAACACTTCATAGCTTAGAGGGGTTAAATAGCAGAGGAAGAAGATAAACTGCTGCACAGAACTGTGACTCATTACATGAACCATATCTAGGCTTATGTTTCTATGCTCATTAAAAATGCTACCTGTGATTGAGTAGAAATGTGAGGTAAAAGTTAAAGAAACACAAAAAGTATGGTTTCTATCTTTTAGATTGAAAGACAAGTAAAGAATTTAATTTTTACTTTTATTCTGACCGTAGAAGACAAGACAACATTTTAAGTCTTCTTCTGCCTTTCATCTCCCAATGGCACACAGGCCTCCACTAACCCACTTTAAGCCCTTTCTATATTTGTTCATGACTGACCGGATTTTGCAGCTCAAGTTTTCTATAGTCTAAGATAGCCTGTTTCATGCCATCCCTTCTTGGTTGCCTCTTATGACATGTATGGTATTTTACAGTTCCTATTCTTTGCTTCCCTGATAGGCCCTGGTAACATATGGGGGAACAAGTTAAGTAACTTCGTATTTAGCCTTTTGCTCAACGGCATATATATCTACATAATCTCTATTGGCCGTAACTGATTAAGTGCCATGGGATGATAGATCATCTTAAATTACTTCCCTGATCTGCTATGGGCTTATATATGACTTACATTTTGTCATTGCGTTATAATACAACACATCTGCTACCATATTAACAACTTGTCATAACTGTGACTTACCATTTTTCTACCATCCATTTTTTGTTTGGCCCAAACCTACTTTTTGCTTGGCACTGAATCTGTTAATATTACATTAAGAATGCTAAGGGTAGTCCTAAAGCAGATACTACCAATGGGATGTGAAGTGTTAAGCCCTCACATATTCTAGACTAGTGGTTCTCAATCTTTTTTGGCCCATGCACCCCTTCACCATATGTTCAGAATGTCATCCCCCCCCCCTTTTCATATTTCCTCTCTATACACCCCCCCCCCCCCACACACACACACACAAACACACACACACCACAGTATACATAAAAGTGAAAGCTAAATTTAATAACACATACTAGAACAAGTTTAGACGTCTACATAAAACGTGATTTGTGGATCTACTTACGTTACAAAACGAATTTCAAAAGGGCGAGGAGTACAGAACCGTAAAGTATGGAAGGAAAAACAATATCAAGTAATTGGTTCTTGTATTAACGCGTTCTTGAATTAATCTGAACTCTCCCCCCTGGAAACCCTTAAAAAAACTGTTCTAGACCATGACATATAAGATGGGATGGCCAGTTCCCAACCTCTTCACCTTTCCTTCCCAGATAATTCTGAACATTGTCAGGTACCCATTTTTAAGAGGCTGGGTCGAACCCAGAGCTTACAGGTAGGAAAAATAATCCTGCGATTGCTGGGGAGCAAACCTGGACCATTGTCTTATCCAGGTCACTAACCAGTATGCCACCAAGGCTCCTAAAATATGTACATCTTCATAAGTGGATTGTGAAATTGCCTATAAGTGCATATTTACTTGTGTGTGCTAAATGTAATTCTTGATAGGAGTTTTATCTTTTAGTTCTTGTCATTTTATGCTTTATAATTCCCCAGGAGCACAGACACCGCTCATAAAAAGCCCTTCTGTCCTTTTCCGTCTCTTCTATATTTTCCTCATGTCTTGATAGTATTACTGAAATCTGTTTTCAGTTCTCTTCGTTAGTAAGTAAGCAACAAAGCCTCTGGAGGTCACAGAGATATGGTTTCTCAGAAGAATAAAGTGAAAACAATAAAAAAGCTGTTACGAAAATATGCTCTAAAAAATGCATGTCCTTTGCAGAACATTGCAACCAACCCCACATTGATTTTCTAGGCAATTTTATGTTCAGCAGTTTTCCTTTTCTTTCTGAATGAGAATTCATTGATTAAGTCCCAACTGACCTGTTTGTGGAGCGAACTTACTACCCTGCCATCAGTGGGCAGAGGTTTAAGCATAAGCATGATACATCTCTCAGGTTCGCTTTTTAAATGCTTCCCAAATACTGAAAACAGAGTCAATAACCTTATTTTTGTGTAATCCTTTGGAAGATGTAACTGTATAGGGTAAAATGGCAATCCCATGGCAGATGTGTCTGTATTGGGGTAATAAGGTAATGGAAGCTCCTGAGAATATTGTCCTCAGTTTGATTTGCACCTAGTATTTTTCATGTTAGAGGTGGACATGAAAGCTGTCCCATTCCTCTTTAACAATGTAAAGTAAAAGTGAAGGACCCTTTTACAAGCTTTGAGACATATCGGTTAAATGGTTAAATAGCCCCATATTTGTGTGGATCAGTTGGCACTTGATGGGTGATGTGGCAAATATCACGCTGGCTGCTTTAATTTGCCAGGACATTTTCTGGTAGTAATTTTAGGCAGAGTCGACCTGAAACCCCAGGTGTTGTAAAAATCTGTCTCAAGGATTAAAAAACATGACCACCAGGCCAAGAGACAGGTATGCTAGCCACTGTGCTGGCACAGCTGCCGCGTAACAATGATTGACATTATTCACTTTGTATGGAGGTTAGCATGGTCGAATGGGTAGGAGCGCTGTCTCTTAAACTTCTGGTGTGCTGATGCTGAGGTAGCGGGTTTGGCCCCTACACCGGTTAGTTTGACTAAAATGTAAACTTCTCGTCCTTGACTTGGGGATGTAAATTACAAGTACCTCAGAAGTCGGAGTGAGTTTGCCTTATGGAGAGGGAAAGCTAATCCACAAAAAAAAAATCAATCCATTGCACTAGAAATAGTAGCAAATGTAGGGACTACGATTCAGTTCAAAGCGAGCAAAATCGTATACTTAGACTTCAGGCTTGTTTGTTATCTCAGCATCTGTGGTATTGATTTGTCGTTATTTTTTTAAATCTACAGGACAGATAGCCTTACACTGAACACATACAAGAAAAATCAATTGACTCATTAACTGACAGTTGGGATAGAATAATACTCCAGCAAAAATGTCTCAAGGCAAAGCCGGGAAAAAAGTTGTTCTAGCCTATAGTGGGGGTTTGGACACCTCAACTATCTTGGTTTGGCTGATTGAAGAAGGCTACCAGGTTGTGGCTTATCTGGTAAGTCGCGGCTTTATTTATGTGTGTGAATATATGCATGTCTGTGCTTTGTTGCTTGTTTGCCTGTGCTTTGTTGCTTATCTGTGCTTATGTATGTATGAAGTTAATTATCCGTTGGAGTATCATCCTTTCATCCTTGCACTCCTGATATGTCCGTAGGTGTTCAGACCCTCCTCCCAACATATACATCATGTCCAGCGGCTTAAGGTGCCTGGTCTGTGTTGGTTGACGAGACCCCTTATTCTATCAATGTGCTTTTCATGTCTGGCCGTGTCAAATCTTACTCCCAAATATCTTATTCTAGATGACAATGTAGATTCACTGGCACCCAGTCTTCCGCTGTCCACATATCTCCTAGGGTGATTAACAATATCAGAACGATCCATAGGCTGGCCTTCTACAATGGATGCAGAGCCTTTAGGCTTATCAGCTCGTTCATTTCCCTTAACTCTTGCATGTCTGAGGACGAAGATGAAGATTACAAATTATATATGTGTATGTATATGTTTGTGTGTACATATGTGTGTTGTTAGAGTACTTGATTATTGTGTGTGTGGATGTGTGTATGTATGTTTCACTGTAGTTGTGTTTTATGTATGTAGTGTTGTAGTACATGGTAACTGTGGCTTTGTGTGTGTGTGTGTAGGTATCCACACACATGCGTTTGCACTTTTTTCTTTGTAGGTGTATGTGTGGATGTATGTGTATATACATATGTGTATTGTGTGTGCTTGTTTGTTTTGTGTGTCTGTGTATATATATGTATTTTATTATGTTTTATATATGTTGTGTTGAGGTACATAGTGGTTTGTATGTGTACTTACCAACACTGTGACCTGGGATTCAGTCCTCAACCTAGAATATGTGAAGGCCTTTAACAGTGTCTTATATGGGACTACCTTTACCTTATCATGAAAGGCAGAAGGAGAAGAAAAAGATGATGATGATGATATGGCATCATTTGTAATGAAAAAAGACAGCATTTAATGCAGCTATCAGTGGATTGTCCTCATTACGATTGGAACAAGTCCTTAGTGCACCAGTCTTCACCCTAGCAAGTCCATCAATTAATGGATTGCACAAATCACCAAAAAATGAGAAGTAGATTTTAAGCTTTACTATAACATTATCATAAGTAACAAAATTGACATTGTGGGAAAAGCCTTTATCAGCACACAAACAACAAATACACACTGATAAAACTACATGAAAAACACTCCATGAAAATATAAATATACAAGTTACTTATGTGAACCCTTGTTGTAGACTGGACACATGTTTCATGAAATCAGTGTGTATGATTCCAACAAAGCAGCTGAACTGGAAATGAAGGAAATGCTAATCATCAATTAATAGTTCCTCCGAAGTCGGAGAGTGTCTGCCTGTACGGCGAGGAACCACCAGTCTGCACACCAATAAGCCAGACTTGGGACAACGGATACTCACGCAAACCTCAGGTCCTGTACGACATCACACTGATGTTGGACAACAGGATGCCTTCATCCGACATACAGGACTTCACGTTGGAGCTCAAGCCAACGAACACAAGCAAGCAAGCATCAATTAATAGTACCATTGTACTGATTGTACTGGAGAGTATGAGAAATGCCATCATGGCCTCAGCTCATGGAGGGGAGACTCCCATATATGTCTTCCAGTGGTAGAGGATGGGAAAAGCTTAAGAGTATGACAAGTACAGGTCATTGGGCAGAGTATCCACTGGAATAAGTGGATAACTCTGTATTTGAGCAGATACGGTCACTTACTTGTGCTGACAGGCAGAATTTGCTGTCAAAGGTGGAGGTCACAAGCTATGTGGATGTGGAAGTCAAGGGGAAACTACCTCATTATATTTCCTAGAATAGGTTTATGAGCAGGTCACAAGTCTGGAATGGAGGAGTGACATGTTCAGAAATTAGGACAGGATAACTGGACATGGTAGTATTCAGTTGGCCAATTTGTGAATGACTTTGTGGAAATTCATTACAGTTCTCTCTCTGTCTCTGACTCAATCTCTTTCTTTGTGCATGTTTCTCTTTCTGTCTCTTTGTGTCAATGTCTGTCTGTTTGTTCTGCCCTTCCACTTACCCATTCCATATTGTCATCAGTCCATGCAGATGTGACTGATTAGACCACTCTAGGGGTAGAGGAGCACTGACTGTCGATGAGATAGAGGTTCAATTTAATTATAAACATTGCATTGGGTAGATGTGTTTAAAAGAGGGGGAACATGTGTTAAAAAGAGGGAAAAATTTAAAAAATGGGACACGTGTGTTAAAAAAAAAATAGCAAGCTGACCTGTCCTAAATAGAAAGCTAATTTTCCCTGCTTTTGTTTCTTTCCAAATTTTAGGCTAACATCGGTCAAGATGAGGACTTTGATGCTGTAGAAAAGAAAGCGTTGAAACATGGAGCGCTTAAGGTGAGTGTTTGTTGAATTTATGTAAAGTGATTGACTAAATATAACCATTACATAATCATGTACACTGTCTGTTTATAACATAACTTAACCCTTTCTGTCCTTGACAGTTCCTATATTAACCTAATTTGTCTTATTTATTAAGTTCACTCCTAGTCTAAACAGTTGTTACTGAAACTCCTTAGTTGCTACTGAACCTCCATAGTTATTGAACCTCTGTAGTTGTTACTGAACCTCCTTAGTTCCTACTGAATCTCCTTACTTGTTACTTTATTTCTTATAAATAACTTACTTTATTTCTTATAAATAACTTACTTTATTTCTTATAGAAGACCTATTTTATTTCTTATAGAAAACCTGTTTTATTTCTTATAGAAAACCTGTTTTATTTCTTATAGAAAACCTACTTTATTTCTTATAAAATATCTACTTTATTTCTTATAGAAATCCTAGAAAATGACACTGGGGGTGGGAAGAATTTGAAATGGTATGTTTATATGGAACAAAATGCCTGCCTAGTTTTAAAAAAAATACTTGTTTGCTAATAAAATATTCATTGAAGTTTCATGTGAAATTCCAGCATGACTCATTAATCCTTTTCATTTGTTTGTGTGTAATAACACTGGATCATGTTCATTTTTTGTGTGGTTCTAAATGTTACTGTTAATATTCTGTTAATTATTGTTAGTCTTTAGGTTATCCTCATTGCACATCAAATCATTCGGTCCATAAGTGCTCAGATCCCCATCTTGGCATCTCCCTTAGCTTGTAGTGGCTTATGACATCAGTTCTGTCTTGATGTACTATTTTTCTTTGGACTCCTACTATCTATTGTCTAGTTTTGCAGCTTTTGATCTGAGGTTCTTAGTATGGTCAAGTTTCATAGTCATCACTTTATTCGTTTAAATGACTTGCCTCTTTGAAGGCACTCAGTGTATCAGCCTGACACTGCTGCTCCACTTTCCATGGAAGACCCACCACAAGACTTTCAGCTTGTTCATTTCCTCTATCACGTGCATGATCTAGCACATAATGAAGTTAATTTTTGTCAATAGAACCACTTCAACTCATGTAGGAGTCCAGGTTCAAATGATAGAAACTAGACGGAATAGAAAGATTGTAGACATTTCTTTAATGGACACGGTGTGTTGTACTTTGTCCACCAGTAAATCTGGGTAGTTTTCTGAGATAGAGACGGGGGATGCCAGCAGAGCTCTCAACCAAACACATGCTGTTACCAGAGTTGTGGTAGTAAATTATAATTCTTGCTTTTCGATGGGAAAGTATTCAGTGGATCCTATCTACACCAGTGTGTGTGTGTGTGTGTGTGTGTGTGTGTGTGTGTGTGTGTGTGGTGTGTGTGTGTGGGTATTAGTGCATGATAAGGCAGATGTGGTCACGACCATTTGGGACCATGTGCATAGTGTGAAAGAGCAGATATACCATAATTGCCTGGGGAGAAAGGTAAGGCAAGTAGTGACTAGGGGATTTCGCCGACACTGATTATGCTCCGAGCAAAGGCAAACAAACTGACATATAATCATGTTGCAACTGGTACCATTAGTACTGGGACCCTTCGCTGGTTGTTGAAAATGACAACGGAGCACAGGTGGGAATGTCCCTCGTGCTGCGGTGCTGGTCTTTGATTCAAGTCATTAGGATCCTGAGGTTTGCACGTGGAAGCCTGACTGTCAGCTGTCCACATTGCTGACGCTTCGTGTTGGTGAGGGGTCGGGGAAAGGTCATCTCAGAGGAGATGATGTTAAGACTGTTGATTGAAACAGGAACTTAAACGGCTGACTGTTGTTGCATGTCCCAGAATTAAACACCATGTGGCTGCCCGGATTGTTATAAACTTGCTCCCGTCATCATCGACTTCTGCTGTTGTCATCCAGCTCTTCTCATACACTTGGTGTTTACCATGTTAATAAGGATCTATAGCCACTGTAGCAGTGTCCAGAACTTTTGCCTACCGACCCTGTAGGCATGCGTTCAAATGACGGATTAAAATAATTCACCCGGATTTCCAGGTCGACCAGCCTAAAAAGGGCACCAGACACTATCTTGGCAAGTAAAGGCGGTCGGCGCGATATGACCACACCATCCGGAGTGACAGTTGGTCTGTACAAGTATAGGGGCCAGTTCCACGTGCCCAATACTCCTCAGTGCGTGTAAAACGGGTCCTTTACTGACTCTGGCTCGACTCAAGGGTAGATTATTTCTGATAATGATGAACTGGAACAAAGCTTATGACTGATGAAACGACAGAACTCAACGCTGGACTGAGGCTGCACTTCTTTATTCCAAGTACACATCGCCCACGCAGGAGGGAGTGTTGTTCTCACTGATGGTTCCCCGTGGTCTAATTGTTGAAAAATATTCTCAGAACCTACGCTATCCTTATCTCCCTGAATTTCTCTATGTAGGCAGGCCGACTGCAATTCTGTGTTTGTGGTTGCTACAGGAGTGTCTGTGTGTCGTTGGTTGTTTGTTTATAACTTAGTACGGGTACGCTAGGGAAGTTATCGGGTGCACTAGGGAAGTTATCGCGAACTGCGCAGGTAATGTCATAAGCACGGTAGGACGCGAGTTCGGCGCCTGGGCTGGTCGCTTGCTAAAGTAAGAGAAAGATTAGCCATCTATTCCTCCTTGCTCTCGGGTTCACAAAATGTGATGATGATAATGATATCACACCACAGACCTCCAGCCGGGAACTGCATCGGGGCAGTTTATTTTATTTGTAATAATTCGGGAGGCCATTGGTTGAAACGTCAGCCACTCTCATTGGTCTGGTCCTAAGTTGCCTGTTGGCCCTTTCAAGTACTCTCTGACATTCAATGATAGTGACTTATATTGCGTATGATATTTGTTATTGTCTGGAAATGCTACTTCTGCTGGGCCTGTTCTGCTCTTAATCTGTGTCACGCATCTTCTTCTATCTGATGTTATTCTCTCTCTCTCTCTCTCTCTCTCTCTCTCTCTCTCTCTCTCTCTCTCTCTCTCTCTCTCTCTCTCTCTCTCTCTCTCTCTCTCTCCCCCCCCTTTCTTTCCGTCCCCTCTCAGCATTTAAATTGATTGTCTGTCATCTACTGCCTATAGTACCTTACAGTGTAGGGCGGGGGGGGGGGGGTGTCTTGCGCCTGAGGAATTAAGGCCACCTGGCTAGTGCAGTCACCACGAACTGTGCAGGTTAGGATTTTCTTTTTCACCTTATCGATGATTCGGACCCGGGTCTCCCGAAGGAGAACCCGGCGTTCTTAGCCTCTTGGCCAGCCGCTATTGATTGACTTGGTTAATATCTCAAACCGTCTCAAAACCCGAAATGTTAACGTGCAAAAACGGCATGGTTCATACTCTCTATATCGTCATTGTTTTCATCGTGTTCCCCTGGGACTTCTAGTGAAGTATTGGCCCATAGCCTTCGCTTCGCTGTTAACAAAAGATGTTCCGGCCCCGTTTTCGAATGGTTATAATTGGGGCCCGTATGGCGTTACTTTCTTTGCTTGTGTAGATAGGGCTGCGTATTTTCGCTTCCTAGATTTTTATGCCCACAGCCACGCAAGCCAAGCGCTTTATATGCCAGTCATAGTTGGTTGGATGTTGGCTGGTTTTTATCTACGGTATGAGCTAGCTAGTCTCAGACCAACCCCTTTTTAGTAACCTTTTACGACATGCAAAGGTCCTACAGTGTCACTGTCCTTTCTTTAACCCTTGGGGCCCCGGTGGTAACACACCCACACGACTATAACACAGCCACTGCAGCTATACGGCAGGGATATAAAGCACGCCGTTGTTTTGTTCGAATCAACTTCAAGATCCGAAGGAATACTCTCCCGTCCATATTTTGGCTCAATTTCTAACTAAAAATAATGATTATCAGTAACTACTGCCACCCAGTCAACATAACACGGGTTTGGTTTGCGGCTGTAATAGTGTGTCCCTCGTCTCTTGGACACATTTACCGGAGAATATTTTATCCGCATAACTGGTTACTGAACTTCAGTCAGGCCCACAAAACACATGCCAGCTACCATTCCTTCCCATCTGTTTACTATATATAACTGGTTACTGAACTTCAGTCAGGCCCACAAAACACATGTCAGCTACCATTCCTTCCCATCTGTTTACTATATATAACTGGTTACTGAACTTCAGTCAGGCCCACAAAACACATGTCAGCTACCATTCCTTCCCATCTGTTTACTATATATAACTGGTTACTGAACTTCAGTCAGGCCCACAAAACACATGTCAGCTACCATTCCTTCCCATCTGTTTACTATATATAACTGGTTACTGAACTTCAGTCAGGCCCACAAAACACATGTCAGCTATCATTCCTTCCCATCTGTTTACTATATATAACTGGTTACTGAACTTCAGTCAGGCCCACAAAACACATGTCAGCTACCATTCCTTCCCATCTGTTTACTATATATAACTGGTTACTGAACACTTCAGTCAGGCCCACAAAACACATGTCAGCTATCATTCCTTCCCATCTGTTTACTATATATAACTGGTTACTGAACACTTCAGTCAGGCCCACAAAACACATGTCAGCTACCATTCCTTCCCATCTGTTTACTATATATAACTGGTTACTGAACTTCAGTCAGGCCCACAAAACACATGTCAGCTATCATTCCTTCCCATCTGTTTACTATATATAACTGGTTACTGAACACTTCAGTCAGGCCCACAAAACACATGTCAGCTACCATTCCTTCCCATCTGTTTACTATATATAACTGGTTACTGAACTTCAGTCAGGCCCACAAAACACATGTCAGCTACCATTCCTTCCCATCTGTTTACTATATATAACTGGTTACTGAACTTCAGTCAGGCCCACAAAACACATGTCAGCTATCGTTCCTTCCCATCTGTTTACTATATATAACTGGTTACTGAACTTCAGTCAGGCCCACAAAACACATGTCAGCTATCATTCCTTCCCATCTGTTTACTATATATAACTGGTTACTGAACTTCAGTCAGGCCCACAAAACACATGTCAGCTATCGTTCCTTCCCATCTGTTTACTATATATAACTGGTTACTGAACTTCAGTCAGGCCCACAAAACACATGTCAGCTATCATTCCTTCCCATCTGTTTACTATATATAACTGGTTACTGAACTTCAGTCAGGCCCACAAAACACATGTCAGCTATCGTTCCTTCCCATCTGTTTACTATATATAACTGGTTACTGAACTTCAGTCAGGCCCACAAAACACATGTCAGCTATCATTCCTTCCCATCTGTTTACTATATATAACTGGTTACTGAACTTCAGTCAGGCCCACAAAACACATGTCAGCTATCGTTCCTTCCCATCTGTTTACTATATATAACTGGTTACTGAACTTCAGTCAGGCCCACAAAACACATGTCAGCTATCATTCCTTCCCATCTGTTTACTATATATAACTGGTTACTGAACTTCAGTCAGGCCCACAAAACACATGTCAGCTATCGTTCCTTCCCATCTGTTTACTATATATAACTGGTTACTGAACTTCAGTCAGGCCCACAAAACACATGTCAGCTATCATTCCTTCCCATCTGTTTACTATATATAACTGGTTACTGAACTTCAGTCAGGCCCACAAAACACATGTCAGCTATCGTTCCTTCCCATCTGTTTACTATATATAACTGGTTACTGAACTTCAGTCAGGCCCACAAAACACATGTCAGCTATCGTTCCTTAGTAGTATACAATGGACGTTTCGGTTATGATTTGGTGGATTGACCTGTGGATTGACCTTGACCTCGGTTGATTTTCACTCCCCCTCGGTCATGAAGTTGTGTGGTGTAAGGGGTGGTATCTAGGTCATATCTAAGGGCGATAATTCTAAGATTTTATGTTTCTAAGGGCAGATAACTATTGAGTGGGTGTATAAAAATTTTAATTAATTATTAAAAAAATAAAATAAAATAAATAAAAAATAAAACTAAAGAACGACGGGGTGCGGGGTGGTGGCGAGGGGGTGGGCGCGTGGGGTGAGACTAGGCTGTTCAGGTTTAAACACTATCATCACAGGGTTACAAATGAAAACCTTAAAAAGTAAAAATGGTCGATATTATTGATTTTAGCGGGTATAGCTTAGTGAAATTCACTGGTGAGGGATGGGTAGCGGCTATTAGTGCTTTGTAGAGTGTCGTAGTTGCTTATACACCATCATCACACAGGTTACAAATGAAAACCTTAAAAAGTAAAAATGGCCGATAATATTGATTGCAGCGGATATAGCTTAGTGAAATTTGTTGGTAAGGGGTGGGTAGCGGCTAGTAGTGCTTTGTAGAGTGTCGTAGTGGCCTATACACTATCATCATACGGGGTACAAATGAAAACCTTAAAAAGTAAAAATGCCCGATAATATTGACTGTAGCGGATATAGCTTAATGAAATTCGTTGGTAAGAGGTGGGTAGTGGTTATTAGTGGTCTGTAGAGGGTCACCGTGGCTTTTTTACTATCATAACACGTGTTACAAATGAAACCCTGAAAGCTAAAGATCGCTGATTGTAATGGATATAGTGGAGTATCATTCGGCGGTAAGAGGTGGGTACCAGGTATTAGTGGTCAAGCAGTGGTCAAGTGGTGGTCAAGTAAGAAAAATTTTAGGGAAAAGTGATTGTAATGATATGATGATGCTTAAAGGGTGGTAAATTAGTGGTCAAGTAGTGGTCAAGTGTTGGTTAAGTGACGAAAATTTTAGGGAAATTTTAGGGAACAGTGATTGTAATGATATGGTGATGATTAAAGGATGGTAAATTAGTGGTCAACAGATGGTCAAGTAGTGGTCAAGGGGTGGTCAAGTGAGGAAATTTTAGGGAAAAGTGGTTATAATGATATGGTGATGATTAAAGGGTGGTAAATTAGTGGTCAAGTAGTGGTCAAGTGGTGGTCAAGTAGTGGTAAAGTGAGGAAATTTTAGGGAAAAGTGGTTATAATGCTATGGTGATGATTAAAGGGTGGTAAATTAGTGGTCAAGTAGTGGTAAACCAATGGTCAAGTAGTGGTCAAGGGGTCGAGTGACCACTTAAATTGTAGAGGACGATGTCCCTAAGATTATGGTAGTGGTTCAAGTGATCGACGACATGGTCAAGTAGCGGTCAACCAGTGGTCAAGTGGTCGAATGAACACTTAAAAGGTAGAGAAAAGTACGTATATTGAAACGGTGATGGTAAAATGGTCAACAACGTGGTCAAGCAGTGGTCAAGTAGTGCTCAACCAGTGGTCAACCGCTCAAGTGAGAAAATTGTAGGGTATGGTACGTGTAATGAAACATAGATGGATAAATTAAGTAGTGATGTTGTCAAGTAGTGATCAAGTAGCGGGCAAGTACTGGTCAAATGGTCAAGTGACCACTTAAATTGTAAGGGAAAGTACGTGTAGTGAACCTGTGTTGGTTAAAGTGATCGATGACGTGCTCAAGTAGTGGCCAAGTAGTGGTAAATGGTCGAGTGACTACTTAAATTGTCGGTGAAAGTAGGTATAGTGACATGGTGATGATCAAGAGTTGGTCAAGTAGTGCTCAACCAGTGGTCAACCGCTCAAGTGAGAAACTTGTAGGGTATGGTACGTGTAGTGAAACAGAGATGGATAAATTAAGTAGTGACGTTGTCAAGTAGTGATCAAGTAGCGACAAGTACTGGTCAAATGGTCGAGTGACCACTTACATTGTAAGGGAAAGTAGGTATAGTGACATGGTGATGATCAAGAATTGGTCAAGTGGTGCTCAAATAGTGGTCAAGTAGTGGCCAAGTAGTGGTAAATGGTCGAGTGACTACTTAAATTGTCGGTGAAAGTAGGTACAGTGACATGGTGATGATCAAGAGTTGGTCAAGTGGTGTTAAAATAGTGGTCAAGTGGTGTTCAAATAGTGGTCAAGTAGTGGTCAAGTAGTCGAATGACCACTTAAATTATAGGGTATGGTACGTGTAGTGAAACGGTGATGGTAAAATAAGTAAGGACATAGTCAAATAGGGTCAAGTACTGGTGAAGTAGTGATCAAGTGGTCGAATGATCCCTTAGATTGTAGGGTATGATATGTGTAGTGACATGATGATGGTTAAAGTGATCGATGAAATGATCAAGACGTTATGCCGACTGCTAAGTTCAGAAAGTAATGTCCTTACTATCGACAATTTCCCTGACAGGAGCGCCTCGAGCACTGATTTTGTATTGATCAATAGCACCTAGTGGTACAGTCAACACACATGGACAATAGTTACATCCGGTCAAAGATGGCGTCGCACCCTATCACACATGGGTAATTGCTACAACCAAACTACGTCTCATTCACTAAAACTGGTCAAATATGGTGTCACATCCGGTCACAGGGGTAATGGGACATCTGAGACACGTGGTTAAGAGGGAAACTATAGAAAAAGGGTGTCCTATCGGTTGTCGAGTCAGGGAACCTAACGTATGATGATCATTGTGTATAGGAGTGAATACACTGCATCATCAACACTGCATCATCAACACTGCATCCGAAGGGTAAAAGGGTCACCCCCTTCTCTCTTTTCTATAACTGTGTAGTCCTAGTGTTATCCGGTTACACCAAAGGACACCCGAGCATCAACACAACAAACTGCCCCGATTCAACCTCAGGCAATGCACGTAACATGACAGGTCACGTGTCCGCCGTCATAACCAGCGACATTATCACGTATCAAATTAGACATCCACACTTTCATTTCCTTTCTATGTGGCCATAGTGTCTTTACATCTTTCTCCAGAAAGCCATTTCCAAGACCAATATATGTTTTTTCAGTGTACCTGCTCAGTGCCACACTTCACAACCAGACAAAAGTACACCTTCTATGTACCACTTCAACCATCAAATAAGAAAATATGTTAGACAAAATATTAAAATTATTTGTCAAATACAGAAATATATCACCCAAACTTATAAAAAGTAGGAACATATGTTAACCAAATGGAAAATATCTTAGCCAAATAGGAAAATTTGTTAGCCAAATAGAAAAAATATTGACCACGTAACGATATATCTTGTCCACACTTATGAAAAGTAGGGACATTTGTTAGTCAAATGAGAAAAAAGATTGACCAAGTAACGAAATACCCAAACCAAACTTATGAAAAGTACAAAACTTTGTTAAGCAAGTATGAAAATGTATCGACCAAACAGAGAAATATATCACCCAAACCTATAAAAAGTAGGAACATATTGTAACCAAAGAGAAAATACCTTGGCCAAATAGGAAAATTTGTTAGCCAAAGGAGAAAAAAGATTGACCAAGTAACGAAATTCCCCAACCAAACTTATGAAAAGTACGAAACTTTGTTAAGCAAGTATGAAAAGGTATCGTCCAAACAGAGAAATATATCACCTAAACTTATAAAAAGTAGGAACATATGTTAACCAAATGGAAAATATCTTGGGCAAATAGGAAAATTTGTTAGCCAAATGGGGAAAATATTGTCCAAGTAACGAAATATCCCCCAACAAACTTATGAAAAGTACGAAACTTTGTTAAGCAAGTATGAAAAGATATCGACCAAGTAGAGAAATATATCACCCAAATTTATAAAAAGTAGGAACATATGTTAACCACAGAGAAAATACCTTGGCCAAATAGGAAAATTTGTTAGCCAAATGGGGAAAATATTGTCCAAGTGACGAAATCCCCCCCCCCCCCCAACAAACTTATGAAAAGTACGAAACTTTGTTAAGCAAGTATGAAAAGGTATCGTCCAAACAGAGAAATATCGCACCCAAACTTATAAAAAGTAGGAACATATTGTAACCAAAGGGAAAATACCTTGGCCAAATAGGAAAATTTGTTAGCCAAAAGAGAAAAAAGATTGACCAAGTAACGAAATTCCCCAACCAAACTTATGAAAAGTACGAAACTTTGTTAAGCAAGTATGAAAAGGTATCGTCCAAACAGAGAAATATATCACCTAAACTTATAAAAAGTAGGAACAAATGTTAACCAATGGAAAATATCTTGGGCAAATAGGAAAATTTGTTAGCCAAATAGGGAAAATATTGTCCAAGTAACGAAATATCCCCCAACAAACTTATGAAAAGTACGAAACTTTGTTAAGCAAGTATGAAAAGGTATCGACCAAGTAGAGAAATATATCACCCAAACTTATAAAAAGTAGGAACATATGTTAACCACAGAGAAAATACCTTGGCCAAATAGGAAAATTTGTTAGCCAAATGGGGAAAATATTGTCCAAGTGACGAAATACCCCCCAACAAACTTATGAAAAGTACGAAACTTTGTTAAGCAAGTATGAAATGGTATCGTCCAAACAGAGAAATATCGCACCCAAACTTATAAAAAGTAAGAACATATGTTAACCAAATGGAAAATATCTTGGCCAAATAGGAAAATTTGTTAGCCAAATGGGGAAAATATTGTCCAAGTGACGAAATACCCTCCAACAAACTTATGAAAAATATGAAACTTTGTTAAGCAAATATGAAAAGGTATCGTCCAAACAGAGAAATATCGCACCCAAACTTATAAAAAGTAAGAACATATGTTAACCAAATGGAAAATATCTTGGCCAAATAATAAAATTTGTTAGCCAAATAGAAAAAATATTGACCACGTAACGATATATCTTGTCCACACTTATGAAAAGTAGGGAAATTTGTTAGTAAAATGGGGAAAATATTGACCACGTAACGAAATACCCCCAACAAACTTAGGAAAAGTAACTTTGTTAAGCAAGTATGAAAAGGTATCGGCCAAACAGAGAAATATAACACCCAAACTTATGAAAAGTAGGAAACTTTGTTAGCCAAAGTGAAAAAACCTAGGTCAAGTAAGAAAATTCTGATAGCCAAATGTGAAAAGGGTCGGACAAATACAGAAATTGCTCAACCAAACTTATAAAACGTAGGAAAATTGTTATTCAAACGGGAAAGCTATTGAACAACTAGGAAAATGTAATAGTCAAAGAAGAATAATATTGAACAAGTAATGAAATATATCATTCAAACTTATGAACAGTAGGAAGCCTTGATAACCAAATGTGAAAAATATCACTCAAAGAGAGAAATAGCTCGCCCCAAAGTATAAAAAGTAGGAAAATTGTCGACCAAAGGGGAAAAAGTTAGACCAAATACAGAAATATCTCGACCAAACTTATAAAAATCTAGGAAAAAATAGTACCCAACACAACTAAAAGGCTGACTAAAGTTATAAATCCAAACTTATAAAAATAACCAAATAGGAAAACATATTGACCAAGTACAGACATATATCAATCAAACTTATAAACTTGTCGTCCAAAGTGATAAAAAACAAAGAAAGGCTATCAGACAGTCTAAGAAATAGGTATGGAAAAGTAAGTCGACCAAGCTCAGAAAAAAAGGAAAAAAAAAAGGAAATAAAAATATAACTTCTGTAGTCTTGGTCGACTTACTTTTCCATACCTATTTCTTTGTAGTATACAATGGACGTTTCGGTTATGATTTGGTGGATTGACCTGTGGATTGACCTTGACCTCGGTTGATTTTCACTCCCCCTCGGTCATGAAGTTGTGTGGTGTAAGGGGTGGTATCTAGGTCATATCTAAGGGCGATAATTCTAAGATTTTATGTTTCTAAGGGCAGATAACTATTGAGTGGGTGTATAAAAATTTTAATTAATTATTAAAAAAATAAAATAAAATAAATAAAAAATAAAACTAAAGAACGACGGGGTGCGGGGTGGTGGCGAGGGGGTGGGCGCGTGGGGTGAGACTAGGCTGTTCAGGTTTAAACACTATCATCACAGGGTTACAAATGAAAACCTTAAAAAGTAAAAATGGTCGATATTATTGATTTTAGCGGGTATAGCTTAGTGAAATTCACTGGTGAGGGATGGGTAGCGGCTATTAGTGCTTTGTAGAGTGTCGTAGTTGCTTATACACCATCATCACACAGGTTACAAATGAAAACCTTAAAAAGTAAAAATGGCCGATAATATTGATTGCAGCGGATATAGCTTAGTGAAATTTGTTGGTAAGGGGTGGGTAGCGGCTAGTAGTGCTTTGTAGAGTGTCGTAGTGGCCTATACACTATCATCATACGGGGTACAAATGAAAACCTTAAAAAGTAAAAATGCCCGATAATATTGACTGTAGCGGATATAGCTTAATGAAATTCGTTGGTAAGAGGTGGGTAGTGGTTATTAGTGGTCTGTAGAGGGTCACCGTGGCTTTTTTACTATCATAACACGTGTTACAAATGAAACCCTGAAAGCTAAAGATCGCTGATTGTAATGGATATAGTGGAGTATCATTCGGCGGTAAGAGGTGGGTACCAGGTATTAGTGGTCAAGCAGTGGTCAAGTGGTGGTCAAGTAAGAAAAATTTTAGGGAAAAGTGATTGTAATGATATGATGATGCTTAAAGGGTGGTAAATTAGTGGTCAAGTAGTGGTCAAGTGTTGGTTAAGTGACGAAAATTTTAGGGAAATTTTAGGGAACAGTGATTGTAATGATATGGTGATGATTAAAGGATGGTAAATTAGTGGTCAACAGATGGTCAAGTAGTGGTCAAGGGGTGGTCAAGTGAGGAAATTTTAGGGAAAAGTGGTTATAATGATATGGTGATGATTAAAGGGTGGTAAATTAGTGGTCAAGTAGTGGTCAAGTGGTGGTCAAGTAGTGGTAAAGTGAGGAAATTTTAGGGAAAAGTGGTTATAATGCTATGGTGATGATTAAAGGGTGGTAAATTAGTGGTCAAGTAGTGGTAAACCAATGGTCAAGTAGTGGTCAAGGGGTCGAGTGACCACTTAAATTGTAGAGGACGATGTCCCTAAGATTATGGTAGTGGTTCAAGTGATCGACGACATGGTCAAGTAGCGGTCAACCAGTGGTCAAGTGGTCGAATGAACACTTAAAAGGTAGAGAAAAGTACGTATATTGAAACGGTGATGGTAAAATGGTCAACAACGTGGTCAAGCAGTGGTCAAGTAGTGCTCAACCAGTGGTCAACCGCTCAAGTGAGAAAATTGTAGGGTATGGTACGTGTAATGAAACATAGATGGATAAATTAAGTAGTGATGTTGTCAAGTAGTGATCAAGTAGCGGGCAAGTACTGGTCAAATGGTCAAGTGACCACTTAAATTGTAAGGGAAAGTACGTGTAGTGAACCTGTGTTGGTTAAAGTGATCGATGACGTGCTCAAGTAGTGGCCAAGTAGTGGTAAATGGTCGAGTGACTACTTAAATTGTCGGTGAAAGTAGGTATAGTGACATGGTGATGATCAAGAGTTGGTCAAGTAGTGCTCAACCAGTGGTCAACCGCTCAAGTGAGAAACTTGTAGGGTATGGTACGTGTAGTGAAACAGAGATGGATAAATTAAGTAGTGACGTTGTCAAGTAGTGATCAAGTAGCGACAAGTACTGGTCAAATGGTCGAGTGACCACTTACATTGTAAGGGAAAGTAGGTATAGTGACATGGTGATGATCAAGAATTGGTCAAGTGGTGCTCAAATAGTGGTCAAGTAGTGGCCAAGTAGTGGTAAATGGTCGAGTGACTACTTAAATTGTCGGTGAAAGTAGGTACAGTGACATGGTGATGATCAAGAGTTGGTCAAGTGGTGTTAAAATAGTGGTCAAGTGGTGTTCAAATAGTGGTCAAGTAGTGGTCAAGTAGTCGAATGACCACTTAAATTATAGGGTATGGTACGTGTAGTGAAACGGTGATGGTAAAATAAGTAAGGACATAGTCAAATAGGGTCAAGTACTGGTGAAGTAGTGATCAAGTGGTCGAATGATCCCTTAGATTGTAGGGTATGATATGTGTAGTGACATGATGATGGTTAAAGTGATCGATGAAATGATCAAGACGTTATGCCGACTGCTAAGTTCAGAAAGTAATGTCCTTACTATCGACAATTTCCCTGACAGGAGCGCCTCGAGCACTGATTTTGTATTGATCAATAGCACCTAGTGGTACAGTCAACACACATGGACAATAGTTACATCCGGTCAAAGATGGCGTCGCACCCTATCACACATGGGTAATTGCTACAACCAAACTACGTCTCATTCACTAAAACTGGTCAAATATGGTGTCACATCCGGTCACAGGGGTAATGGGACATCTGAGACACGTGGTTAAGAGGGAAACTATAGAAAAAGGGTGTCCTATCGGTTGTCGAGTCAGGGAACCTAACGTATGATGATCATTGTGTATAGGAGTGAATACACTGCATCATCAACACTGCATCATCAACACTGCATCCGAAGGGTAAAAGGGTCACCCCCTTCTCTCTTTTCTATAACTGTGTAGTCCTAGTGTTATCCGGTTACACCAAAGGACACCCGAGCATCAACACAACAAACTGCCCCGATTCAACCTCAGGCAATGCACGTAACATGACAGGTCACGTGTCCGCCGTCATAACCAGCGACATTATCACGTATCAAATTAGACATCCACACTTTCATTTCCTTTCTATGTGGCCATAGTGTCTTTACATCTTTCTCCAGAAAGCCATTTCCAAGACCAATATATGTTTTTTCAGTGTACCTGCTCAGTGCCACACTTCACAACCAGACAAAAGTACACCTTCTATGTACCACTTCAACCATCAAATAAGAAAATATGTTAGACAAAATATTAAAATTATTTGTCAAATACAGAAATATATCACCCAAACTTATAAAAAGTAGGAACATATGTTAACCAAATGGAAAATATCTTAGCCAAATAGGAAAATTTGTTAGCCAAATAGAAAAAATATTGACCACGTAACGATATATCTTGTCCACACTTATGAAAAGTAGGGACATTTGTTAGTCAAATGAGAAAAAAGATTGACCAAGTAACGAAATACCCAAACCAAACTTATGAAAAGTACAAAACTTTGTTAAGCAAGTATGAAAATGTATCGACCAAACAGAGAAATATATCACCCAAACCTATAAAAAGTAGGAACATATTGTAACCAAAGAGAAAATACCTTGGCCAAATAGGAAAATTTGTTAGCCAAAGGAGAAAAAAGATTGACCAAGTAACGAAATTCCCCAACCAAACTTATGAAAAGTACGAAACTTTGTTAAGCAAGTATGAAAAGGTATCGTCCAAACAGAGAAATATATCACCTAAACTTATAAAAAGTAGGAACATATGTTAACCAAATGGAAAATATCTTGGGCAAATAGGAAAATTTGTTAGCCAAATGGGGAAAATATTGTCCAAGTAACGAAATATCCCCCAACAAACTTATGAAAAGTACGAAACTTTGTTAAGCAAGTATGAAAAGATATCGACCAACTAGAGAAATATATCACCCAAATTTATAAAAAGTAGGAACATATGTTAACCACAGAGAAAATACCTTGGCCAAATAGGAAAATTTGTTAGCCAAATGGGGAAAATATTGTCCAAGTGACGAAATCCCCCCCCCCCCCCCCAACAAACTTATGAAAAGTACGAAACTTTGTTAAGCAAGTATGAAAAGGTATCGTCCAAACAGAGAAATATCGCACCCAAACTTATAAAAAGTAGGAACATATTGTAACCAAAGGGAAAATACCTTGGCCAAATAGGAAAATTTGTTAGCCAAAAGAGAAAAAAGATTGACCAAGTAACGAAATTCCCCAACCAAACTTATGAAAAGTACGAAACTTTGTTAAGCAAGTATGAAAAGGTATCGTCCAAACAGAGAAATATATCACCTAAACTTATAAAAAGTAGGAACAAATGTTAACCAATGGAAAATATCTTGGGCAAATAGGAAAATTTGTTAGCCAAATAGGGAAAATATTGTCCAAGTAACGAAATATCCCCCAACAAACTTATGAAAAGTACGAAACTTTGTTAAGCAAGTATGAAAAGGTATCGACCAAGTAGAGAAATATATCACCCAAACTTATAAAAAGTAGGAACATATGTTAACCACAGAGAAAATACCTTGGCCAAATAGGAAAATTTGTTAGCCAAATGGGGAAAATATTGTCCAAGTGACGAAATACCCCCCAACAAACTTATGAAAAGTACGAAACTTTGTTAAGCAAGTATGAAATGGTATCGTCCAAACAGAGAAATATCGCACCCAAACTTATAAAAAGTAAGAACATATGTTAACCAAATGGAAAATATCTTGGCCAAATAGGAAAATTTGTTAGCCAAATGGGGAAAATATTGTCCAAGTGACGAAATACCCTCCAACAAACTTATGAAAAATATGAAACTTTGTTAAGCAAATATGAAAAGGTATCGTCCAAACAGAGAAATATCGCACCCAAACTTATAAAAAGTAAGAACATATGTTAACCAAATGGAAAATATCTTGGCCAAATAATAAAATTTGTTAGCCAAATAGAAAAAATATTGACCACGTAACGATATATCTTGTCCACACTTATGAAAAGTAGGGAAATTTGTTAGTAAAATGGGGAAAATATTGACCACGTAACGAAATACCCCCAACAAACTTAGGAAAAGTAACTTTGTTAAGCAAGTATGAAAAGGTATCGGCCAAACAGAGAAATATAACACCCAAACTTATGAAAAGTAGGAAACTTTGTTAGCCAAAGTGAAAAAACCTAGGTCAAGTAAGAAAATTCTGATAGCCAAATGTGAAAAGGGTCGGACAAATACAGAAATTGCTCAACCAAACTTATAAAACGTAGGAAAATTGTTATTCAAACGGGAAAGCTATTGAACAACTAGGAAAATGTAATAGTCAAAGAAGAATAATATTGAACAAGTAATGAAATATATCATTCAAACTTATGAACAGTAGGAAGCCTTGATAACCAAATGTGAAAAATATCACTCAAAGAGAGAAATAGCTCGCCCCAAAGTATAAAAAGTAGGAAAATTGTCGACCAAAGGGGAAAAAGTTAGACCAAATACAGAAATATCTCGACCAAACTTATAAAAATCTAGGAAAAAATAGTACCCAACACAACTAAAAGGCTGACTAAAGTTATAAATCCAAACTTATAAAAATAACCAAATAGGAAAACATATTGACCAAGTACAGACATATATCAATCAAACTTATAAACTTGTCGTCCAAAGTGATAAAAAACAAAGAAAGGCTATCAGACAGTCTAAGAAATAGGTATGGAAAAGTAAGTCGACCAAGCTCAGAAAAAAAGGGAAAAAAAAAGGAAATAAAAATATAACTTCTGTAGTCTTGGTCGACTTACTTTTCCATACCTATTTCTTTGTAGTATACAATGGACGTTTCGGTTATGATTTGGTGGATTGACCTGTGGATTGACCTTGACCTCGGTTGATTTTCACTCCCCCTCGGTCATGAAGTTGTGTGGTGTAAGGGGTGGTATCTAGGTCATATCTAAGGGCGATAATTCTAAGATTTTATGTTTCTAAGGGCAGATAACTATTGAGTGGGTGTATAAAAATTTTAATTAATTATTAAAAAAATAAAATAAAATAAATAAAAAATAAAACTAAAGAACGACGGGGTGCGGGGTGGTGGCGAGGGGGTGGGCGCGTGGGGTGAGACTAGGCTGTTCAGGTTTAAACACTATCATCACAGGGTTACAAATGAAAACCTTAAAAAGTAAAAATGGTCGATATTATTGATTTTAGCGGGTATAGCTTAGTGAAATTCACTGGTGAGGGATGGGTAGCGGCTATTAGTGCTTTGTAGAGTGTCGTAGTTGCTTATACACCATCATCACACAGGTTACAAATGAAAACCTTAAAAAGTAAAAATGGCCGATAATATTGATTGCAGCGGATATAGCTTAGTGAAATTTGTTGGTAAGGGGTGGGTAGCGGCTAGTAGTGCTTTGTAGAGTGTCGTAGTGGCCTATACACTATCATCATACGGGGTACAAATGAAAACCTTAAAAAGTAAAAATGCCCGATAATATTGACTGTAGCGGATATAGCTTAATGAAATTCGTTGGTAAGAGGTGGGTAGTGGTTATTAGTGGTCTGTAGAGGGTCACCGTGGCTTTTTTACTATCATAACACGTGTTACAAATGAAACCCTGAAAGCTAAAGATCGCTGATTGTAATGGATATAGTGGAGTATCATTCGGCGGTAAGAGGTGGGTACCAGGTATTAGTGGTCAAGCAGTGGTCAAGTGGTGGTCAAGTAAGAAAAATTTTAGGGAAAAGTGATTGTAATGATATGATGATGCTTAAAGGGTGGTAAATTAGTGGTCAAGTAGTGGTCAAGTGTTGGTTAAGTGACGAAAATTTTAGGGAAATTTTAGGGAACAGTGATTGTAATGATATGGTGATGATTAAAGGATGGTAAATTAGTGGTCAACAGATGGTCAAGTAGTGGTCAAGGGGTGGTCAAGTGAGGAAATTTTAGGGAAAAGTGGTTATAATGATATGGTGATGATTAAAGGGTGGTAAATTAGTGGTCAAGTAGTGGTCAAGTGGTGGTCAAGTAGTGGTAAAGTGAGGAAATTTTAGGGAAAAGTGGTTATAATGCTATGGTGATGATTAAAGGGTGGTAAATTAGTGGTCAAGTAGTGGTAAACCAATGGTCAAGTAGTGGTCAAGGGGTCGAGTGACCACTTAAATTGTAGAGGACGATGTCCCTAAGATTATGGTAGTGGTTCAAGTGATCGACGACATGGTCAAGTAGCGGTCAACCAGTGGTCAAGTGGTCGAATGAACACTTAAAAGGTAGAGAAAAGTACGTATATTGAAACGGTGATGGTAAAATGGTCAACAACGTGGTCAAGCAGTGGTCAAGTAGTGCTCAACCAGTGGTCAACCGCTCAAGTGAGAAAATTGTAGGGTATGGTACGTGTAATGAAACATAGATGGATAAATTAAGTAGTGATGTTGTCAAGTAGTGATCAAGTAGCGGGCAAGTACTGGTCAAATGGTCAAGTGACCACTTAAATTGTAAGGGAAAGTACGTGTAGTGAACCTGTGTTGGTTAAAGTGATCGATGACGTGCTCAAGTAGTGGCCAAGTAGTGGTAAATGGTCGAGTGACTACTTAAATTGTCGGTGAAAGTAGGTATAGTGACATGGTGATGATCAAGAGTTGGTCAAGTAGTGCTCAACCAGTGGTCAACCGCTCAAGTGAGAAACTTGTAGGGTATGGTACGTGTAGTGAAACAGAGATGGATAAATTAAGTAGTGACGTTGTCAAGTAGTGATCAAGTAGCGACAAGTACTGGTCAAATGGTCGAGTGACCACTTACATTGTAAGGGAAAGTAGGTATAGTGACATGGTGATGATCAAGAATTGGTCAAGTGGTGCTCAAATAGTGGTCAAGTAGTGGCCAAGTAGTGGTAAATGGTCGAGTGACTACTTAAATTGTCGGTGAAAGTAGGTACAGTGACATGGTGATGATCAAGAGTTGGTCAAGTGGTGTTAAAATAGTGGTCAAGTGGTGTTCAAATAGTGGTCAAGTAGTGGTCAAGTAGTCGAATGACCACTTAAATTATAGGGTATGGTACGTGTAGTGAAACGGTGATGGTAAAATAAGTAAGGACATAGTCAAATAGGGTCAAGTACTGGTGAAGTAGTGATCAAGTGGTCGAATGATCCCTTAGATTGTAGGGTATGATATGTGTAGTGACATGATGATGGTTAAAGTGATCGATGAAATGATCAAGACGTTATGCCGACTGCTAAGTTCAGAAAGTAATGTCCTTACTATCGACAATTTCCCTGACAGGAGCGCCTCGAGCACTGATTTTGTATTGATCAATAGCACCTAGTGGTACAGTCAACACACATGGACAATAGTTACATCCGGTCAAAGATGGCGTCGCACCCTATCACACATGGGTAATTGCTACAACCAAACTACGTCTCATTCACTAAAACTGGTCAAATATGGTGTCACATCCGGTCACAGGGGTAATGGGACATCTGAGACACGTGGTTAAGAGGGAAACTATAGAAAAAGGGTGTCCTATCGGTTGTCGAGTCAGGGAACCTAACGTATGATGATCATTGTGTATAGGAGTGAATACACTGCATCATCAACACTGCATCATCAACACTGCATCCGAAGGGTAAAAGGGTCACCCCCTTCTCTCTTTTCTATAACTGTGTAGTCCTAGTGTTATCCGGTTACACCAAAGGACACCCGAGCATCAACACAACAAACTGCCCCGATTCAACCTCAGGCAATGCACGTAACATGACAGGTCACGTGTCCGCCGTCATAACCAGCGACATTATCACGTATCAAATTAGACATCCACACTTTCATTTCCTTTCTATGTGGCCATAGTGTCTTTACATCTTTCTCCAGAAAGCCATTTCCAAGACCAATATATGTTTTTTCAGTGTACCTGCTCAGTGCCACACTTCACAACCAGACAAAAGTACACCTTCTATGTACCACTTCAACCATCAAATAAGAAAATATGTTAGACAAAATATTAAAATTATTTGTCAAATACAGAAATATATCACCCAAACTTATAAAAAGTAGGAACATATGTTAACCAAATGGAAAATATCTTAGCCAAATAGGAAAATTTGTTAGCCAAATAGAAAAAATATTGACCACGTAACGATATATCTTGTCCACACTTATGAAAAGTAGGGACATTTGTTAGTCAAATGAGAAAAAAGATTGACCAAGTAACGAAATACCCAAACCAAACTTATGAAAAGTACAAAACTTTGTTAAGCAAGTATGAAAATGTATCGACCAAACAGAGAAATATATCACCCAAACCTATAAAAAGTAGGAACATATTGTAACCAAAGAGAAAATACCTTGGCCAAATAGGAAAATTTGTTAGCCAAAGGAGAAAAAAGATTGACCAAGTAACGAAATTCCCCAACCAAACTTATGAAAAGTACGAAACTTTGTTAAGCAAGTATGAAAAGGTATCGTCCAAACAGAGAAATATATCACCTAAACTTATAAAAAGTAGGAACATATGTTAACCAAATGGAAAATATCTTGGGCAAATAGGAAAATTTGTTAGCCAAATGGGGAAAATATTGTCCAAGTAACGAAATATCCCCCAACAAACTTATGAAAAGTACGAAACTTTGTTAAGCAAGTATGAAAAGATATCGACCAAGTAGAGAAATATATCACCCAAATTTATAAAAAGTAGGAACATATGTTAACCACAGAGAAAATACCTTGGCCAAATAGGAAAATTTGTTAGCCAAATGGGGAAAATATTGTCCAAGTGACGAAATCCCCCCCCCCCCCCCCCCAACAAACTTATGAAAAGTACGAAACTTTGTTAAGCAAGTATGAAAAGGTATCGTCCAAACAGAGAAATATCGCACCCAAACTTATAAAAAGTAGGAACATATTGTAACCAAAGGGAAAATACCTTGGCCAAATAGGAAAATTTGTTAGCCAAAAGAGAAAAAAGATTGACCAAGTAACGAAATTCCCCAACCAAACTTATGAAAAGTACGAAACTTTGTTAAGCAAGTATGAAAAGGTATCGTCCAAACAGAGAAATATATCACCTAAACTTATAAAAAGTAGGAACAAATGTTAACCAATGGAAAATATCTTGGGCAAATAGGAAAATTTGTTAGCCAAATAGGGAAAATATTGTCCAAGTAACGAAATATCCCCCAACAAACTTATGAAAAGTACGAAACTTTGTTAAGCAAGTATGAAAAGGTATCGACCAAGTAGAGAAATATATCACCCAAACTTATAAAAAGTAGGAACATATGTTAACCACAGAGAAAATACCTTGGCCAAATAGGAAAATTTGTTAGCCAAATGGGGAAAATATTGTCCAAGTGACGAAATACCCCCCAACAAACTTATGAAAAGTACGAAACTTTGTTAAGCAAGTATGAAATGGTATCGTCCAAACAGAGAAATATCGCACCCAAACTTATAAAAAGTAAGAACATATGTTAACCAAATGGAAAATATCTTGGCCAAATAGGAAAATTTGTTAGCCAAATGGGGAAAATATTGTCCAAGTGACGAAATACCCTCCAACAAACTTATGAAAAATATGAAACTTTGTTAAGCAAATATGAAAAGGTATCGTCCAAACAGAGAAATATCGCACCCAAACTTATAAAAAGTAAGAACATATGTTAACCAAATGGAAAATATCTTGGCCAAATAATAAAATTTGTTAGCCAAATAGAAAAAATATTGACCACGTAACGATATATCTTGTCCACACTTATGAAAAGTAGGGAAATTTGTTAGTAAAATGGGGAAAATATTGACCACGTAACGAAATACCCCCAACAAACTTAGGAAAAGTAACTTTGTTAAGCAAGTATGAAAAGGTATCGGCCAAACAGAGAAATATAACACCCAAACTTATGAAAAGTAGGAAACTTTGTTAGCCAAAGTGAAAAAACCTAGGTCAAGTAAGAAAATTCTGATAGCCAAATGTGAAAAGGGTCGGACAAATACAGAAATTGCTCAACCAAACTTATAAAACGTAGGAAAATTGTTATTCAAACGGGAAAGCTATTGAACAACTAGGAAAATGTAATAGTCAAAGAAGAATAATATTGAACAAGTAATGAAATATATCATTCAAACTTATGAACAGTAGGAAGCCTTGATAACCAAATGTGAAAAATATCACTCAAAGAGAGAAATAGCTCGCCCCAAAGTATAAAAAGTAGGAAAATTGTCGACCAAAGGGGAAAAAGTTAGACCAAATACAGAAATATCTCGACCAAACTTATAAAAATCTAGGAAAAAATAGTACCCAACACAACTAAAAGGCTGACTAAAGTTATAAATCCAAACTTATAAAAATAACCAAATAGGAAAACATATTGACCAAGTACAGACATATATCAATCAAACTTATAAACTTGTCGTCCAAAGTGATAAAAAACAAAGAAAGGCTATCAGACAGTCTAAGAAATAGGTATGGAAAAGTAAGTCGACCAAGCTCAGAAAAAAAGGAAAAAAAAAAGGAAATAAAAATATAACTTCTGTAGTCTTGGTCGACTTACTTTTCCATACCTATTTCTTAGACTGTCTGACAGCCTTTCTTTGTTTTTTATCACTTTGGACGACAAGTTTATAAGTTTGATTGATATATGTCTGTACTTGGTCAATATGTTTTCCTATTTGGTTATTTTTATAAGTTTGGATTTATAACTTTAGTCAGCCTTTTAGTTGTGTTGGGTACTATTTTTTCCTAGATTTTTATAAGTTTGGTCGAGATATTTCTGTATTTGGTCTAACTTTTTCCCCTTTGGTCGACAATTTTCCTACTTTTTATACTTTGGGGCGAGCTATTTCTCTCTTTGAGTGATATTTTTCACATTTGGTTATCAAGGCTTCCTACTGTTCATAAGTTTGAATGATATATTTCATTACTTGTTCAATATTATTCTTCTTTGACTATTACATTTTCCTAGTTGTTCAATAGCTTTCCCGTTTGAATAACAATTTTCCTACGTTTTATAAGTTTGGTTGAGCAATTTCTGTATTTGTCCGACCCTTTTCACATTTGGCTATCAGAATTTTCTTACTTGACCTAGGTTTTTTTCACTTTGGCTAACAAAGTTTCCTACTTTTCATAAGTTTGGGTGTTATATTTCTCTGTTTGGCCGATACCTTTTCATACTTGCTTAACAAAGTTACTTTTCCTAAGTTTGTTGGGGGTATTTCGTTACGTGGTCAATATTTTCCCCATTTTACTAACAAATTTCCCTACTTTTCATAAGTGTGGACAAGATATATCGTTACGTGGTCAATATTTTTTCTATTTGGCTAACAAATTTTATTATTTGGCCAAGATATTTTCCATTTGGTTAACATATGTTCTTACTTTTTATAAGTTTAGGTGATATATTTCTCTGTTTGGTCGATCCCTTTTCATACTTGCTTAACAAAGTTTCGTACTTTTCCTAAGTTTGTTGGGGGATATTTCGTCACTTGGACAATATTTTCCCCATTTGGCTAACAAATTTTCCTATTTGGCCAAGATATTTTCCATTTGGTTAACATATGTTCTTACTTTTTATAAGTTTGGGTGCGATATTTCTCTGTTTGGACGATACCTTTTCATATTTGCTTAACAAAGTTTCATATTTTTCATAAGTTTGTTGGAGGGTATTTCGTCACTTGGACAATATTTTCCCAATTTGGCTAACAAATTTTCCTATTTGGCCAAGATATTTTCCATTTGGTTAACATATGTTCTTACTTTTTATAAGTTTGGGTGCGATATTTCTCTGTTTGGACGATACCATTTCATACTTGCTTAACAAAGTTTCGTACTTTTCATAAGTTTGTTGGGGGGTATTTCGTTACTTGGACAATATTTTCCCCATTTGGCTAACAAATTTTCCTATTTGGCCAAGGTATTTTCTCTGTGGTTAACATATGTTCCTACTTTTTATAAGTTTGGGTGATATATTTCTCTACTTGGTCGATACCTTTTCATACTTGCTTAACAAAGTTTCGTACTTTTCATAAGTTTGTTGGGGGATATTTCGTTACTTGGACAATATTTTCCCTATTTGGCTAACAAATTTTCCTATTTGCCCAAGATATTTTCCATTGGTTAACATTTGTTCCTACTTTTTATAAGTTTAGGTGATATATTTCTCTGTTTGGACGATACCTTTTCATACTTGCTTAACAAAGTTTCGTACTTTTCATAAGTTTGGTTGGGGAATTTCGTTACTTGGTCAATCTTTTTTCTCTTTTGGCTAACAAATTTTCCTATTTGGCCAAGGTATTTTCCCTTTGGTTACAATATGTTCCTACTTTTTATAAGTTTGGGTGCGATATTTCTCTGTTTGGACGATACCTTTTCATACTTGCTTAACAAAGTTTCGTACTTTTCATAAGTTTGTTGGGGGGGATTTCGTCACTTGGACAATATTTTCCCCATTTGGCTAACAAATTTTCCTATTTGGCCAAGGTATTTTCTCTGTGGTTAACATATGTTCCTACTTTTTATAAATTTGGGTGATATATTTCTCTACTTGGTCGATATCTTTTCATACTTGCTTAACAAAGTTTCGTACTTTTCATAAGTTTGTTGGGGGATATTTCGTTACTTGGACAATATTTTCCCCATTTGGCTAACAAATTTTCCTATTTGCCCAAGATATTTTCCATTTGGTTAACATATGTTCCTACTTTTTATAAGTTTAGGTGATATATTTCTCTGTTTGGACGATACCTTTTCATACTTGCTTAACAAAGTTTCGTACTTTTCATAAGTTTGGTTGGGGAATTTCGTTACTTGGTCAATCTTTTTTCTCCTTTGGCTAAAAAATTTTCCTATTTGGCCAAGGTATTTTCTCTTTGGTTACAATATGTTCCTACTTTTTATAAGTTTGGGTGATATATTTCTCTGTTTGGTCGATACATTTTCATACTTGCTTAACAAAGTTTTGTACTTTTCATAAGTTTGGTTTGGGTATTTCGTTACTTGGTCAATCTTTTTTCTCATTTGACTAACAAATTTCCCTACTTTTCATAAGTGTGGACAAGATATATCGTTACGTGGTCAATATTTTTTCTATTTGGCTAACAAATTTTCCTATTTGGCTAAGATATTTTCCATTTGGTTAACATATGTTCCTACTTTTTATAAGTTTGGGTGATATATTTCTGTATTTGACAAATAATTTTAATATTTTGTCTAACATATTTTCTTATTTGATGGTTGAAGTGGTACATAGAAGGTGTACTTTTGTCTGGTTGTGAAGTGTGGCACTGAGCAGGTACACTGAAAAAACATATATTGGTCTTGGAAATGGCTTTCTGGAGAAAGATGTAAAGACACTATGGCCACATAGAAAGGAAATGAAAGTGTGGATGTCTAATTTGATACGTGATAATGTCGCTGGTTATGACGGCGGACACGTGACCTGTCATGTTACGTACATTGCCTAAGGTTGAATCGGGGCAGTTTGTTGTGTTGATGCTCGGGTGTCCTTTGGTGTAACCGGATAACACTAGGACTACACAGTTATAGAAAAGAGAGAAGGGGGTGACCCTTTTACCCTTCGGATGCAGTGTTGATGATGCAGTGTTGATGATGCAGTGTATTCACTCCTATACACAATGATCATCATACGTTAGGTTCCCTGACTCGACAACCGATAGGACACCCTTTTTCTATAGTTTCCCTCTTAACCACGTGTCTCAGATGTCCCATTACCCCTGTGACCGGATGTGACACCATATTTGACCAGTTTTAGTGAATGAGACGTAGTTTGGTTGTAGCAATTACCCATGTGTGATAGGGTGCGACGCCATCTTTGACCGGATGTAACTATTGTCCATGTGTGTTGACTGTACCACTAGGTGCTATTGATCAATACAAAATCAGTGCTCGAGGCGCTCCTGTCAGGGAAATTGTCGATAGTAAGGACATTACTTTCTGAACTTAGCAGTCGGCATAACGTCTTGATCATTTCATCGATCACTTTAACCATCATCATGTCACTACACATATCATACCCTACAATCTAAGGGATCATTCGACCACTTGATCACTACTTCACCAGTACTTGACCCTATTTGACTATGTCCTTACTTATTTTACCATCACCGTTTCACTACACGTACCATACCCTATAATTTAAGTGGTCATTCGACTACTTGACCACTACTTGACCACTATTTGAACACCACTTGACCACTATTTTAACACCACTTGACCAACTCTTGATCATCACCATGTCACTGTACCTACTTTCACCGACAATTTAAGTAGTCACTCGACCATTTACCACTACTTGGCCACTACTTGACCACTATTTGAGCACCACTTGACCAATTCTTGATCATCACCATGTCACTATACCTACTTTCCCTTACAATGTAAGTGGTCACTCGACCATTTGACCAGTACTTGTCGCTACTTGATCACTACTTGACAACGTCACTACTTAATTTATCCATCTCTGTTTCACTACACGTACCATACCCTACAAGTTTCTCACTTGAGCGGTTGACCACTGGTTGAGCACTACTTGACCAACTCTTGATCATCACCATGTCACTATACCTACTTTCACCGACAATTTAAGTAGTCACTCGACCATTTACCACTACTTGGCCACTACTTGAGCACGTCATCGATCACTTTAACCAACACAGGTTCACTACACGTACTTTCCCTTACAATTTAAGTGGTCACTTGACCATTTGACCAGTACTTGCCCGCTACTTGATCACTACTTGACAACGTCACTACTTAATTTATCCATCTATGTTTCATTACACGTACCATACCCTACAATTTTCTCACTTGAGCGGTTGACCACTGGTTGAGCACTACTTGACCACTGCTTGACCACGTTGTTGACCATTTTACCATCACCGTTTCAATATACGTACTTTTCTCTACCTTTTAAGTGTTCATTCGACCACTTGACCACTGGTTGACCGCTACTTGACCATGTCGTCGATCACTTGAACCACTACCATAATCTTAGGGACATCGTCCTCTACAATTTAAGTGGTCACTCGACCACTTGACCACTACTTGACCATTGGTTTACCACTACTTGACCACTAATTTACCACCCTTTAATCATCACCATAGCATTATAACCACTTTTCCCTAAAATTTCCTCACTTTACCACTACTTGACCACCACTTGACCACTACTTGACCACTAATTTACCACCCTTTAATCATCACCATATCATTATAACCACTTTTCCCTAAAATTTCCTCACTTGACCACCCCTTGACCACTACTTGACCATCTGTTGACCACTAATTTACCATCCTTTAATCATCACCATATCATTACAATCACTGTTCCCTAAAATTTCCCTAAAATTTTCGTCACTTAACCAACACTTGACCACTACTTGACCACTAATTTACCACCCTTTAAGCATCATCATATCATTACAATCACTTTTCCCTAAAATTTTTCTTACTTGACCACCACTTGACCACTGCTTGACCACTAATACCTGGTACCCACCTCTTACCGCCGAATGATACTCCACTATATCCATTACAATCAGCGATCTTTAGCTTTCAGGGTTTCATTTGTAACACGTGTTATGATAGTAAAAAAGCCACGGTGACCCTCTACAGACCACTAATAACCACTACCCACCTCTTACCAACGAATTTCATTAAGCTATATCCGCTACAGTCAATATTATCGGGCATTTTTACTTTTTAAGGTTTTCATTTGTACCCCGTATGATGATAGTGTATAGGCCACTACGACACTCTACAAAGCACTACTAGCCGCTACCCACCCCTTACCAACAAATTTCACTAAGCTATATCCGCTGCAATCAATATTATCGGCCATTTTTACTTTTTAAGGTTTTCATTTGTAACCTGTGTGATGATGGTGTATAAGCAACTACGACACTCTACAAAGCACTAATAGCCGCTACCCATCCCTCACCAGTGAATTTCACTAAGCTATACCCGCTAAAATCAATAATATCGACCATTTTTACTTTTTAAGGTTTTCATTTGTAACCCTGTGATGATAGTGTTTAAACCTGAACAGCCTAGTCTCACCCCACGCGCCCACCCCCTCGCCACCACCCCGCACCCCGTCGTTCTTTAGTTTTATTTTTTATTTATTTTATTTTATTTTTTTAATAATTAATTAAAATTTTTATACACCCACTCAATAGTTATCTGCCCTTAGAAACATAAAATCTTAGAATTATCGCCCTTAGATATGACCTAGATACCACCCCTTACACCACACAACTTCATGACCGAGGGGGAGTGAAAATCAACCGAGGTCAAGGTCAATCCACAGGTCAATCCACCAAATCATAACCGAAACGTCCATTGTATACTACTTTCCTTCCCATCTGTTTACTATATATAACTGGTTACTGAACTTCAGTCAGGCCCACAAAACACATGTCAGCTATCATTCCTTCCCATCTGTTTACTATATATAACTGGTTACTGAACTTCAGTCAGGCCCACAAAACACATGTCAGCTATCGTTCCTTCCCATCTGTTTACTATATATAACTGGTTACTGAACTTCAGTCAGGCCCACAAAACACATGTCAGCTACCATTCCTTCCCATCTGTTTACTATATATAACTGGTTACTGAACTTCAGTCAGGCCCACAAAACACATGTCAGCTATCATTCCTTCCCATCTGTTTACTATATATAACTGGTTACTGAACTTCAGTCAGGCCCACAAAACACATGTCAGCTATCGTTCCTTCCCATCTGTTTACTATATATAACTGGTTACTGAACTTCAGTCAGGCCCACAAAACACATGTCAGCTACCATTCCTTCCCATCTGTTTACTATATATAACTGGTTACTGAACTTCAGTCAGGCCCACAAAACACATGTCAGCTATCATTCCTTCCCATCTGTTTACTATATATAACTGGGACCTTGACAGCAGGTGTCAACGCTCGGCGTGTGTAGCCTCAGTGTTGTTGATATGCAGGTGTGACTGATGACGAGGGACACTGGTAATAGAAAATCCACACGCAAAAATCAGCCCAGTAGCTCGGGTATGGACTACGCTTGAGTTCAAGGCGAGCTAACGAAAACAAGGAAACAAAAATAATCCATACCTATAAGAAAGACGTGATGATTTTTGGCCATATAATGAGAAGAAAGGCATTTTTTGCGCCCGCTCCCTTTGAACTCAAACATATTCCATACACACTACTTCTAGTAGCATTGGACTGAATTTTGCATGTGGATTAGCTTTCCCTTTTACCAGTGTCCCTCGCCATCAAGTGAACTTACTCCGACTTCAGAGGTACTTGTAGTTTACGTCCGCAAGTCAGGGACGAGAAGTAACATTTTAGTCCAACTGACCAGCGCAGGGATTGAAGCCCCTACTTCAGCATCAGCACGCCGGGTGTTTAGGAACGAGCGTTCTTATCACTTCGGCCACGCTGACCTCCAGAAAGGCATTCGAGAACATGGTGAGGTTTGGACGGATCAGATTTATCCACCACCCTCTGTGAGTTTGGACGGATCAGCTTTATCCACCACCCTCTGTGGACAACAACCACCACCCTCTGTGGACAACCACCACCACCCTCTGTGGACAACAACCACCTTCAAATTAATATCCCGTGTGGGTAAAACCGTGGGCGGCCGCTATTTGTGGCTGACTCAGTCACAGGATTATTACTCTGAGCCAGGGATGGACCCACCGGTTGAGAACCACGGCGAGAGGAACCAAGAGGGTCTTCACCACACCTGCCTTATCATGCGTCAAATAACGCCTTAATGATGCGGCACCAGCCAATCTATCTGCCTGTTTATTTCCAACCACATCAGAATGTTCTGGAGAAAAGACCCAGCGAATGCTCACAACCCGCGATCACACCACTTAACCCGCCAACTGGCGTAGGCGTCAATTCATCCCGACAGATCTCTGTCCTTGGTGTTCTGGATTAACTCAGCTGGTGCTAATATTCCACGCCACCGTCCTAGTCCACCCAGCATCATCTCTCTCGGTCTGCCTCTGCCGATTCTGGCGTGGATCTCTCCTGTCTTTACGTTTCCAACGTCTTTCTGATCTTTTTATGCCTAAAGAATGCTGTCTCTTTCTTTTAGTTGTATATACAGTAGCCTCTCCTAGCCACTAGTTTTTAGTGACTCTGGCCGTCCAGGTTATTCCCAACATTCGTCTCAGGATCCACATCTCAGTTACTTGTAAGCTCTTCCTAATTTGTTTATTAACTTTCCATGATTTACTACCATGCAGCACATCAGTTTGTTCTATATAGCATTTCACTACTCTGTTTCTTACATTCAGTGATAGCGACTATTGCATAAGGCATTTCTCATTCTCTAATATAGATCATTTGCATTACCAATGCTGCTCAGTTTGTCACATATCTTCCATCTGATGTTATGATTACCCTAACGTGTTTAAATTTATCATTTTTGTTAAGCATTTTCCCTTCTATTATATCACATTTTGATGTTATCTTGATTACAAATAATACACTGGCACCTTGCCGTCTTGACAGATGATAGTTTGTTACATTGTGCTTGAAACAAGGTATAATAACTACAACCCATGGCGGGAACCAGGGGTGGAATTATACCTGTCTATAGCGCAAAGCCTGGGCTGACTTGTAGAGACCTTGTGTTGCTCATGCAGCATGCTCCTTCTCTTGGTCTACCCAATTTACACCAGAGGAAAGATAACACCAATACGTCTGGAACAAGACAAGCTGCAGAAGCTTCCGGATCAGCAAAGCAATGATCTAGATGTCCGCCTATCGGAGCTTCAATCCTAGACCAGTTGCTGACCAAGGATTAGGGTCTGGTCTCCTGTCCTGACATTTAGTCTTTAGGTTGCACTTCCTCGCATTAGGATAAATCTTGTACCTCATTAGGATAATGATTTTCTCGACTTCGGCAGGCAGTAGTTACGAGCGCGATTCATAATCCCGCATACCCTGTTGGAAACAACAGCGGGCGACTTGGAAGCAGACCACGTCGCTTTGGTTTGCACGCAACGGTATGAGTGATTGTCGTTCAGAAAGCAATGGCAAACTACTGAATGTAATAAACTTGCCAAGAAATCACAAACAGTCAAAAATGCTGGGATTGACTGCGACGTCCCGTAAAGGATATAAAACTAACTTTTTGTACCCTACCAGTTGCTCTCCTTCATCCGAACTGTTGTCGCAATGTGGGGTATTGGGTTTGGTGAGCGCCGCCCAACATTTGGCGCGAACTGTTAGCAGATGTATGCATTATATTATCATTGTGCTAATTAGAGGCAATAATTACGATACGATGTAACGCTTCTGGCAAAAACAGTGTAAAGGTCAGCAATTAAAATTCGTGACAGGCGTGAAATAGGTCATGACGTCATGTGTCTGTCTGGTGAAATTCGTCAAATGCGGCCTCTGTATCTATCTTATGTAAATTAATGACGCTCGGGCCAGTTCGCATAATGAAAGCGGCAGATTGAAACATGATCAAACCAGTATAAACACGCAAGCAACATAATACGAGAAGGGACACGACATGCACGGCGTACTGGCTCCTGGGTGTTAGAAAACAACGGAGTATATTAGCATAATGTGCAACTAATTATTTGTATTCCTCATTGGCTTTGACAACAAGGTAGTTTGTTGCACCTAATCTGTTTACAGCAAACGCGCGATATTGGCGCCTTGTGTCCTGTACTGTACTTTTACTTTTCTGTGTTAAGTAACGAAATCAAAACAAGACTCGAGATGTTTCCATCTGTCATGACAAGACTGGATTCTTTATGGAAAAGCAACATCGGCTTACCTGTCAATATCAGAATATACAAGTCTCTGGTCGTATCCATTCTCTTATATGGGCGCGAGTTCTCGCTGCAGAATCAGAACTGAGGATCCAGACTTTTGAATGTACATAAGTAGGAAACCAAAGTAAAGGACTCTTTAATACGCCTTTAGGCACATTTGGGCATATGGTGTTAGATCAATATTTTTATAGACCAATCGGCACTGGGTGGGTGATCTGGTGAGTATCACACCGGCCGCCTTTACTTCCCAAGGCGTTTCATGGTACCCACTTTAGGCTAGGTCGACCTGGGAGCCTAGGTCAGTTTTAAATATTCGAATCCGTCCGATGTGGAAAGACATGAGCACCGGGCCGGCAGGAGCGCGTCTAGCCACAACGCTACCGCGACTCCATTTGAATACAAGTACTTTCGGGAAATCCTGAGCATAATGGTATAAATCACACAGAAAAAAATACCAACGGTAAAGTAGACAGTAAATGCGTACGTAGGTCAGCAAGAACCACTGTTGCTAGTGAAGAAACTCAGAAAGTTTGTCTGGTTTGGGCATGCCACACGCCATATCACCCTCTTAATGGTGAAACTCCTGGGAATTCGTTTGGGTTTGTATCAACAGTGGCTGTGTCACCAGGACAGCAAGCCGTCCAGGCGATGAGGACAGTGCTATTGATCTGGCGCTAGTTTCACCTTCACTCACTACAGTGTGTAGATGGGGTGTCCTAGGACACCATGGCAGCGACCACCACCCATGCAGCATATTGGTGGAGAAAGGCAGAACCAGGCAGCACAAGCTAAAGGTAAAGACGTTCCAGTATGACAGTACAGGGCAAGATGTGGTGAGTAAAATAAGACGTGACAAGCGCAGAACGTTTCAGGGCAGGAAGAAAAGGAAAACAAGCTGGGAGCAGCCACCGTGGTGGAGTTTCGAAGTGGAGAAGGCTTGGGTGGATAAGCGTAGTGCTGTAAGGAGATGGCAAAATGCCAAGAAGAACAGAGCTGGTCATCCTAGTCCCTGCTTGCACTTAGAAAGAGAGATGCACACAAAAGTAAGCTATTTCAAAAAACTGGTCACGGTGGTTAAAAGCGAAAAATGGGCAGAGGTGTGTCAAAGAGTAAGCACAGACAAGTCACTGAAATTGTTCTGGCGACTACATAAAAGCATGAGTGGTGTAGTCAAGAATAAGAGCATTTCTGACTTCCAAGGTGCTGACCTCATCTGGCAGAGGACTGACGAGGACAAGGGCAAAGCCCTCTTTGAACGCTACCTTGAGCAGAGCAACCAGACAGACATGGGAGGCCGGAATCTGGCCAAGGAGGTCACCTCAGACAGATGCAAGGCCCAGAACACTTCGGATGAAGACACAGTGACAGTGCAAGAAATCAAGGCTGTGCTTCGACGATCAAAAAACAGTGCTCCAGGTCCTGATGGCATAAGATACGACGACATAAATAGGTGTACCGACAATGAGCTAGAGAAACTAGCAGACATGTACAACAACAGTATAGGGGGTGCTAGCATCAAGGAGGAATGGTTACACAGCTATCTGATTCCCTTGCCGAAGCCTGACAAAGACCACAAGAAAATTCAGGGATATCGAATTATAACCATGCAGAATACAATAGGCAAGCTGCTGGAGAAGGTAATTGCCAGGAAAATATCAAGCCAACTAGAGAGGCAAGGTGTTTTCCCACCTACCCTGGGTGGGTACCGTCCAAAAAGAGAAACCTGGACCAATGCAGCAGTCTTTGCCCATGATGTCTATGAAGGTTTCCACTCAGGCACTGAAACCGTTGCTGCAGCGATTGATCTTGAGGACGCATACAACAGAGTACCACTGGATTTTTTAATGTTTCAGCTTCTTGAACTAAACGTAAGTCCATTCCTCCTTAGTTGGATCGCTGCAGCTCTCTTCCAACGGAAAGTAGTTTTTAGATGTGGCAGTTGGACTTCGGAACCAACAACAATATATCCTGGCCTACCACAGGGATCACCATTATCTCCGGTACTGTTCAACGCCTACACAGTGAGAATCACCAGTGAGCAGATCACTGGACCTGGCAGGACATTGTCATATGCCGATGATGTTTTAGTGTATCGTCAGGGTAAGGATAGAGAGGAGGTTGCTGTGGAACTACAAACCGAACTCAATCGCATAAGTACTTGGTGTGATGAAGCTGGGGCAATGGTCAACCCAACAAAGGCAACAGTGACTTGGTTCTCGTTGAATAATCATATTGTCAACAATCCAACACCAACTGTAATGCTGTGTTCAGAGACGGTGGAAAGAACGCAGGCAATGAATTACCTGGGGATACGGTTTGATCGAAGCCTTGCTTATAATGTGCACATAGACCAGGTGATAACAAAGGCCAAGCGGGGTTTGGCAGCGATGCGGGTGATGGCGGCAGCAAACTGTGAGCAGCGCCATCTATGTCTTCTGTACGAGGGGCTGGTCATGTCTGTTTTGGAGTATGCAATGGCAATCCTGACTGTCAGCCATAAGCAGATAGAAAGGATGGAAAGGATACAGAATGAAGCTATGCGCATTATTCTTGGATGTACAAGAGATACAGCATGCAGGGCGATGCGCTACCTTCTTGATTTTCCAACCATTGAAGAGAGAATGCAAGTTTGCAGGGCACGCGCCTACCTCAGAATTAACGCAAACACACAGCATCCACTGCATAGTGAAATTAGGAAGGTGAAGGGCAGCAGGTTAAAAAGAGGACGGTCGTGGATGGGTCAAGCCGAGGACATTCTTCAACAGGTGTGTTCACTTGAGGACTTAGAACCTGGCGAGGAGTGGGTGCAAGTGCCAACAGACTTCTGCACATCCTTTTCAGTTTGCATCCAACTAGATAGAAAATGCAGACAAGAAAATCCGGCTGCTGTTGAGGCTGAAGTACAAGCGTTGATTTTCGAGAATTCGCTAGACAGTGACGCGGTCATCTACACAGATGGGTCGGTCATCCGACATGTGAGAAGCTCATGGGCCTTTACAGCTCGGGCCGGAGGGAGAATTGTGAAGGAGGACTCTGGTGCTTTCACTGAAACCACAAGTAGCCTGACCATGGAAGTCATGGCAGTAAGTAAAGCAATAACATGGCTCGAGACACAGACATTCACTAGGGCTTGTTTCCTTAGCGACTCAATGAACATGATCAAGAGGATAGAGGAGGGGTCGATCCGAAGAGAATGGTTGCTGCCTCTGAAGCGGTCTCGGCTGGCAAAGATTAGTTTCATCTTCGTGCCAGGGCATGCGGGAGTACAAGGAAATGAGCGGGCTGACAAGCTCGCAGGTGAGGCTACTGTTGAGGGCGGACGCGCCATGGACCAGGCTGACATTCTGAATGCTCTACGAGAAGTGAGACTTTTGCAAGAACCAAGTGATGACTGTGAATCTACAACAATGGCCAGACTGCGAGAGCAGCAAATTAAAAGAGGGGTGGCCAAACAAGAACACTACGCAGGAAGCCAAAGAAGATTGATAAACCAACACAGAACTGGCGTCGTTAGCCGCTACACGCTGCGGGATTTGCTGAGGAGGGGATCCGAGCACTTATGGACTGAATGGTCCGATGTGCAACGAGGATGATCTGTCGACTAACTAACTAACTAACTCCTGGGAACAGTTGAGGGGAAACGAAGAAGCGGAAGTTTGTGCGGGCGTTGCCAAGAGCAACTTTTAGACTACTCATGACGGGTTCAGTCACGAACAAGTCTCTACATGGTTCGTTGCCAGGAACAACCCCAGTACGTCACACATGACGGGTCCAATAATAAACAAGTCTACACATGTTCCTTGCCTCAGTACATCACACATGACGGGCCTAGCCGTGAACAAGTCTACACATGGTTCCTTGTCTCAGTACATCACACATGACGGGCCTAGCCGTGAACAAGTCTACACATGGTTCCTTGCCTCAGTACGTCACACATGACGGGCCTAGCCGTGAGCAAGTCTACACATGGTTCCTTGCCTCAGTACGTCACACATGACGGGCCCAGCCATGAACAAGTCTACACATAGTTCCTTGCCTCAGTACACCACACATGACGGGCCCAGCCATGAACAAGTCTACACATAGTTCCTTGCCTCAGTATGTCACACATGACGTGTCCAGCCATGAACAAGTCTACACATAGTTCCTTGCCTCAGTATGTCACATATGACGGGCCCAGCCATGAACAAGTCTACACATAGTTCCTTGCCTCAGTAAGTAAGAGAGGTATGTTGGCGATCCAGATTTCCTTCGGCTTTCTCCAAATCGCCTCATCTAGGAAAGTGGTGGTGGTGGGGGGGGGGGGGGTTTCTGGTTTCATTTTGGCTGGTCAAACGATTTATCTTCTCTTCCCCACCCCCAACGAAGACCTGTTTTTGATGGGATGAGGTTTGCAGACAAAGTTTTCTACGGGATGGGGCAGCCAGACTCACATACTTCTTTAGTGTCTCTTGCGATATACACGTTAGGTTGGTTTTTCTATTGTTTGTTCCCATAATGGCAAATGCTACTACTTTATCCTGTGATGTTGCAGTATAAACTATCACCACTACCACTACCACCATCCCCAACTGGAGCATAGACCCTCAACCAAACCACGCCAACCCATTCTATCATTTGCTATCTCCTGCAGCCCCCTGTATGTCCTCTCAATATTATTCATCGCTGTCTAATTATCTTCTCCACGTGTTGTTAGGTCTCCCGGTATTTTGTTTGCCTTGTGGGTTCCAGTCAAGAAGATGCCTATCTACATTGTCCTCAGGTTTTCTCAGTGTGTATCCTATCCAGCGCCAGCTTCTTTTCCTCTTCTTGATTGACTGGAATTTGTGTAGCAGTATAAACTCCTGGGATATTGCTTCTGTATCACCCTGTGCTATTGTTAGAGTCATGTTGTCACTCATTACAACATACAGCAGACCTCTGCGGCAGGCATGTTGACACCAACATCATTCTACATAAACAGCTGTGTTGACACTAACACTATTCAACACTAACACTATTCTATGTAAACAGCCATGTTGAAACTAACACTACTCATTTTAAGCAGCCGTGTTGACACTATTCTAGATAATGGTGTATGTTTCTCTTACTTCTTCTCGTGTATGCCTCCTGACATCCACAGATGCGCCAGTAATACCCCCGGAATCAGAAGTTATTAACATTATTATCACAGTATTTTAAGCGCGCCCCACATCTGAAATATTTACACAGTAAATAACATCCACACGTCACAGTTCCCCCTGCTCTCGCAGCCAGAGGCAAAATAAGACTACCATCAACGTTAACTCACTCTGACCGCAACGTCGTCATTTGAACCCATTCGTTTACTCAAAACAACATATTCCATTAGTGAATTTAAACACAGAAGCCACAAACAATAAGATGGACAATTTATTGCCTGGCATATTTCGCTGCATAGTGTCAGTTGCATACCGCAGAGTTATGTATCATATGAAGTAAATAAATGAATAAGACTTCAGATGAAACAATTAACTGCTTGAGTCCTTTAGAATGATACATCGTCTTATTCAAACTTCCCGTAACTGCTATGGGTTTATAAATCAAACTGTAGTTAGTTTTGCCTATGCAACCGCCTTAAGTTTGATATATAATACATGTCTGCTCCATAATTAACGACTTTCAAGTTATAACTGTGACACACCCCTGCTTCCCATTTTCCGCCGTCCATTTTTGTTGGTTTGGCACTGAATCTGTTAAAACATAGTGGTAGGTATTGTTCGAATGTGGAACATCTGTTACCCCCACGGTCATTGTTAACTGAACATGAACTCTTTCTGTCTGCACAATACCGGCTGGAACCGCCTAATTGCTAACTCCTCACTATATTTGAGCAATGGTTTACTGTTCCTTGAATAAAGTATAGGCAACGCTGTTTCTTTGTTCACGCATTCGTGAATTCGTTATTGATTATTCTATATGTGGTATTCTTCTTATATCTTGTCTCGGGCAGTTGTTGCATTAATCCCTTTCTACCCCGACCACTTGTTACATTAAGATATGGTACCCGTCTTCGAAGATGCCCACACGGTTCAAAGGATATGAGTCCGGTGTGATGATGGCGAGGTAGACGGTTCAACCCCTACACCGGTATTAAGTTGGACTTCTTCTTGACATTGTTAACCAAGCAATGGCAAACTACTGAACGTACAGTGACCTAGACATTTGAACACAAATTCTGAACATGTCAGGGTTACTGCCTAGTGAATGAATATTTGCACACAAATTCTGAACATGTCAGGGCTACTACTTAGTGGTTGAACATTTGCACACAAATTCTGCATATGTCAAGGTTACTACTTAGTGGTTGAACATTTGCACGCACACGCACGCACGCACACACACACACACACGCACACACACACACACACACACACACACACACACATTCTGAACACGTCACAGAGTCTCTTGACCCGTGAGTTGTGCATCGGACCTCTGGTCGTCTCGGATAAAGGTGAATAACTATCAGCACACCCTGCACATGTTGAAAATCCACAAATGAGTCAATTACATGTCCTTTACATGACATCGCAGACAACCCCAGTATTTTTTGGCCGTTTGCTATGTATTGACAAGTTTACGTTAAGTAGTTTGCCATTGCTTTCTGAATGACCGGCACTCATACCATTGTATGAAAAGCAGCGAAAGGCAGTCTGTTTGCAAATCACCCCCTCAATTGTGTGTCGAACGCTGTATGTGGGATTGCGAATTGTGTTCCCAACCCATGAACCACAGCGCGGACAACAGACAAGCCACCAACAGTTGGTCATTGAAGTGAGTAGACTGCAAATGGGGCTGCCAATGCAGTGTTTGAAACATAGGCACATCTCATACAACATTGATGGCATAAAAAAAAGTCGCTTACAAGTCGACAGGGTCGACTTCATTGCACCGGGGTTTTATCCCATAAGGCTCGGTCTCTTTCCGCAGCGCGGAAAGCGTCGCACAAAGCACGAACTCCGTAGCTCTAGCGACGACCCACAGGAATCTCCGAAAAATTTCATTCGTGAACCGAAGGACGCGGTCCGGAATCGAACCCACAACTTTCGGAGCCTGAGTCAAACGGCTTGACCACTTCCCCACGGAGATTCCCTATTGATGGTATAGTTGGAGTGGACAAGCCGCGGCAGCATGCTTCTCTGCGCGTCAGGCTTCCATTCAACATTCAGAAATAGAAAGCATCTGTAGAATTGTTTGCAAGAACACATACATCATCGGCGCTGGGAGAGAGTGGTGTTGCAGGACGTGATCAGGGGATCTGGCCGACACTCAGGACTCCGAGGAAAGGCTAGACGGACGCATAATCAGATCATTAGTATTGAGACACTTTGCTGGCTATTGCAGATGGGGACGGAGCGCGTATGAGAATCTCCCGAATCCTTTGATGTCGGTTATTAACTCAGCTCAACCCAACTTCGCCATCCGGTGGTCATCTTTCAGATCCCCCACGGAGGCCGATTCTTTGTTCATTGACCTTAACTCCTAGGTTGGCCCAGCCTAACACTGTTGCCAGGAAACGTCCCGTTGAAGTAAAGGCGTCTGGTGGCATATTGAATACGTCATCCATCGAGTGCCGATTGGTCTGTACAAATTGAGGGATACCACTATCAACTTTACACGTCTTAAAGGCATTAAAAGGTTTCTTCATTTTTTAAATTCACATAGAAGATCCTAGAAAAATACTGCTCTTGAATCCTGGAGGAAATTGGAATCACAGGCGCTGGAACTTCAATGACAACCCCCCACAACACCCAACGGCGTAAGTGTAAGACGGTAACAAGAACTTAGATGATGGAAACCATCCAGATCTCTTGTGTCTGAATATATAATGATGGTCCGCTTACACCGAGTGTTGATGTTTTTATCATGGTACTGCTACCAGCCGATGTGTGTTCTCGTAATTTGATTTGATCGTGTGGTATGTTCTATTCTATAAGACATGATTCCACAAGGGCATTTATACAGCGTTATATTTGCATTAACCAAAAGAGACGGATTGTAATTCAGCCGAAGTGCCTGTAAGTTTCTGAATTCTGGTCAGTTAAAAAACAAATTCCGAATTCTGGCCAGTTAAAAAATAAATTCCTAATGCTGGCCAGTTTAAAAAAAAAAAATCCTAATTCTGGTCAGTTAAAAACAATTTCCCATTTCTGGGTAGTTAAAAAAAAAAAAATTCCTAATTCTGGCCAGGTAGAAAAAACAATTTTGAATTCTGGCCAGTTTAAAAAAAAAAAAAAGAATTCTGGCCAATTAAAAAAACAATTCCGAATTCTGGCCAGTTTTAAAAAAATGTAAAGGCCCTTTGTACACACCTGAGGCGCTGTGGGTGCATGGTGCCCGCCTCATACTTGTATAGACCAGTGTGTGCTCGATGGGTGCTGTGTGTAATATCGAGCTTGTGGCCTTTACTTCCCAGGAGAATTCTTGGTACCCATGTAGACTGGGTCGACATGGGAGAGTTGGGTCGACATGGGGGAGCTGGGTCGATCGACATGGGGGGACTGGGTCGATCGACATGGGGGGGGGGTGGCTGGGTCGATCGACATGGGGGGGGGGCTGGGTCGATCGACATGGGGGGGGGGAACTGGGTCGATCGACATGGGGGAAGTAGGTCGATCGACATGGGGGAAACCGGGTCGACATAGGGGAACTGGGTCGATATGGGGGAAACTGGGGGGGGGGGGAAATGGGTCGACATGGGGAAACCCGGGTCAAATAAATAATGTCAGTTTCGATGGTGGGGGAGGGGGGGAGTGTGCTAGCCGTTTGCTCCACCCCAGCTCCCAGTTCTGGCACGTGCACAATTACATTGCCTGTGGCTTCAGACTGGTTTTCATTCTCTCCTTCCACAGAGTCCCGGGGAGCGATTTAGAGTGGTGGGGGTACAGTGTTTGGACACGGTTGAGGCTTTGGAAATGTGGTTTTATAGAAGAATGTTAAAAATTCATCGGACAGCCAAAATGAGTAATCTGGACAATATAAGGGAGGCTAAGTCACAAAGACAACTTATCACAAACATCAGAAAGAAGCAGTCTTATTTTTTTTGGGCCACATTTTGAGAAGACCAAAAAAAAAAAAAAAAAATAAATAAAACAGGAACATATTGTGACTGCTGGAAACATTTTTGGAAAAAGAAATAGAGGAAGACAACGATAGAAAATTCTTGACAGTCTTGTGTTATGAAACGGAAAGGAGTCAGTACACGAATTACACGCCTGTGAAGATCGTAAGATGTGGAGAATCATGATCGCTCACGCCTGTCGGCAAGGCACTTGATCATGATGATAAACACGATGACATTTAAAAGACGCTTTTCCAAATCTTTCCTGCTAAACAAAAAAGGTTAACCGAATTTCGAAACATTCATCATGATCGTGTGTCCTGCCATCTGACGTGTCACGTGCGATACCATCTGACGTATCACGTGCCCTGCCATCTGACGTATCACGTGCCCTGCCATATAACATATGTGCCCTGCCATCTGGCGTCGGCGTTCATGCCTCTCCACAGATCTCGGCCATTGGTGTTCAGGACCAACTCTGTTGGTGATATTCCTTCATGCCACCGCCCCAGTCCATCCAGCATCGTTGCTTATTGTGATGTTCTACTTTCATTAGCCTCTTCCAGGCAGTCGGTGTTGCAAAGGCATTCGAAAGATTCCTGCAGGAACATCTCCGGTGCTCCCAGGCTTCTTCCTGATCTGTTTACTCACGTTCAATAACTCGCTGTCATACAGCAAAACAGTCTATATATAATACAGTTATTATGTTAGAGAATTAGGCTTACAATGTAAAGCCAGTTAATCAACTCTTTGAGATGACATTCATCCAGCGGGAATTAATACATTTGTAAATGTCATTGTATAACCTTGCTGACTTCCCTCTGTATATCCATAGTTACCTGTTTGCACAACTTGGGCTCCACATTTTCTTATTTGGCACCTGTCACAACTGAACTTCTTTGCCGCGTTCCTAACAACGAAGGATTTGTATTTTAATGTTATTAATTTTCTAATTTCATGTTTTTCCTTAGATCTGTTTGTGTTGTTTCTGATGAAGATTAGTTTAATCGAAACGTTAGGTCGTAGTATACTTATTTTAATTTTATTATTGTTTGGTGTATTGTTTGTTTTTTTAAAATTTTCCCCTATGATTTATGTTTACTATAGTGGAGTTCGTTGTAAGGAATGTACACTGTGTCTGTGTTTACAGACTTTTTCGCAGGAGTTACACACACCTGTTTTTATTTCTTATTGTTGCTGCAGCCGCTACTTCTCTGTTCTATTGCGTAATATATTTTTCGAAACATGGCTGGAGTTTGTTATCAGTTATCCCCCATGGTAGTCGAAGAGTGAATATAACTGGCCAGGAGAGACTTCAATTAAGCAAAGTTGAAAACCGCTGGGTGGCTTCAAATTTCCTGCTTCGTCTGCCCTTATGTCAAGATCCCACCTTCTGTTCTACTCCGTGTTTGGCGTGTATTGATTTCTTATTGATCACGCGGGGTTCATTTGGGTAATATGTTTATTCTGCTCAGTCGCCAGGACTTGCTAGCCTGCTAGCAGTGCACGGAATATCTAATCACGTGAACAGATTTCTAAAAGAGTTAAGCGCGGAATTAGGCACAGAAAAGGAACCAGGGGTTTGGATGGGAATTAAGAGACGTGTTCGGACATGAGAATACAGAATGAGCCAGGGAATACTGTTTCTTCTTCTTCTTCTTCTTCTTCTTCTTCTTCTTCTTCTTCTTCTTCTTCTTCTTCTTCTTCTTCTTCTTCTTCTTCTTCTTCTTCTTCTTCTTCTTCTTCTTCTTCCCCCTTCCTCCTCCGTGGTTTATACTTGCTACCAGTCTCCGCGACTTATACTTACCACCTGTCTCCCTGGCCGTGACTTATGCTTACCACATGTTTCTCTGTCCGTGACTTATAATTACCACCGCTCTCCCTGATCGTGACTTATAATTACCACCGCTCTCTCTAATCGTGACTTATAATTACCACCGCTCTCTCTAATCGTGACTTATAATTACCACCGCTCTCCCTGGTCGTGACTTATAATTACCACCGCTCTCTCTAATCGTGACTTATAATTACCACCGCTCTCCCTGGTCGTGACTTATAATTACCACCGCTATCTCTAATCGTGACTTATAATTACCACCGCTCTCCCTGATCGTGACTTATAATTACCACCGCTCTCTCTAATCGTGACTTATAATTACCACCGCTCTCCCTGGTCGTGACTTATAATTACCCCAACTCTCTCTAATCGTGACTTATAATTACCACCGCTCTCCCTGGTCGTGACTTATAATTACCACCGCTCTCTCTAATCATGACTTATAATTACCACCGCTCTCCCTGGTTGTGACTTATAATTACCACCGCTCTCTCTAATCGTGACTTATAATTACCATCGCTCTCCCTGGTCGTGACTTATAATTACCACCGCTCTCTCTAATCGTGACTTATAATTACCACCGCTCTCCCTGGCCCTGACTTATAATTCGAACAAAGTCCGTTATTCATCTCCGCGAGAGCATCCTAGGTAGATTGAATATCTTACTAAAGAATGATGGATCAAGAGAGTCACAGCCATTACCTGTGAAGGTGGTAGACAGACAGGAACCCAAGTCTTTCACCCATCGCTTGGAGAGCTGACGAGCATGCTTGGATTGAGTGTGTTTCCCTACCGAGATAGATTTAATCCGTCGTCAGTCTCCAGTTCTTTAACTCATACATGCGTGAACAACTTGAATCGACGGTTGTCGACCACGGCAACATAGACATCATCATAATGAACAACATCAATATAGACTAAGCATGTCATTGTAGCTGACAGGTATTTAGCTGCATCCATTCCCCGCGTGACACTTGCGTGCGCAAACCATTAGTGTAAACTAATTACACTGTTAATGATCTTAGCCCGTGCACTATTTTGTTGCTAGTTGAGTCACATTCAGTTGATGGAGCGAAACATTATTGCATTTGACACGTATGTAACTTAGGGAGTGGAGCTTTATTGCATACAGTAGGCACGCATTGATTTTATTTGGTTGTTTCGGGATTTGAGGTTTGCATATAGAGCACAACCCACTACCGGCAACTCTAATCGTATTTCAGCAGTGCCGTGACCATCATGGACGATGCAGTGCCGTGATCATCATGGACGATGTAGTGCCGTCACCATCATGGACGATGCAGTGCCGTCACCACCATGGGGGATGTAATGCCGTGACCATCATGGAGGGTGTAGTGACGTGAGTTTGATCCTAGGCCAGATACAGATCAGCTGGTTTATCTGTTTGACCTTTGCTTGTCTGGTGGCTGAGCACAGGTTTGTCTGAGTGTGGTCAGCCATTGGAATAGCGAATGAATTCTTGGTGCTGGTCACTCACTGGATTAGCTGTGTTGGCTACCCGCTAGATAAGCAGTTTTGGTCACCCACTAGATTAGCAGTATTGATCACCCACTAGATTAGCGGCGTTGGTCACTCACTGGACTAGCGATGGTCACCCACTGGACTAGCGGTGTTGATCACCCACTAGATTAGCGGCGTTGGTCACTCACTGGACTAGCGGTGTTGGTCACCCACTAGATTAGCGGTGTTGGTCACCGACTGAATTTGTAGTGTTGGTAACCGACTAGATTCGCGGTGGTGGTCACTGACTGAATTTGTGGTGTTGGTCACTGACTGAATTCATGGTGTTGATCACTGACTGAATTTGTAGTGTTGGTCACTGACTGAATTTATAGTGTTGGTCACTGACTGAATTTGTAGTATTGGTCACCTACTGAATTTGTAGTGTTGGTTACTGACTGAATTCATGGTGTTGGTCACTGACTGAATTTGTAGTATTGGTCATCTACTGGATTCGTGGTGTTGGTCACTGACTGAATTTGTAGTGTTGGTCAATGACTGAATTTATAGTCTTGGTCACTGACTGAATTTGTAGTGTTGGTCACTGACTGAATTTATAGTGTTGGTCACTGACTGAATTTGTAGTGTTGGTCACTGACTGAATTTGTAGTGTTGGTCACTGACTGAATTTGTAGTGTTGGTTACTGACTGAATTCATGGTGTTGGTCACTGACTGAATTTATAGTATTGGTCACCTACTGGATTTGTGGTGTTGGTCACTGGATTCAAGGTGTTTTCCAATTAACTAAAGAACGGGATGTCAGGCATTGGTAGTACCTTCGGTAAGGATGACTGTCATGCCCTTTTCAGGGACCATTCCCCACTGGCCCAAGCCTGACATCCAGCTCACGCCTGTCGCTCCTAGTAACTGTCAGCATGCGACAGCGCCCCCCCCCCCTCCCCGGGCAACAGCCATGACAGACTGGCTAAGCCAGACGTGGGTAACCGGTTTGGCCTCAAACCAATTGGTGAACTAGTGTATGCCTACCCAGCATGTGAAGACAGGATTCGGCAGTCTGCGTGGAAGAAATCATTGATGATTGAACGGGCAAGACGGCGTTTACCTGCAAATCGATGTGGAAAGTGATGAGAAGGGCAAGGCACGAAGAGCGCCCTGGTCATCCCTGCACCTGTCTGTATTCGTCTCCAGTAGTCTTGACTTGTCTTGCCACAGGCGAGAGAGTGAGGTCGACGAATTGCGCAACTCTTCCACACTTTAATCCAATTCGTCGCGCAAGTCATTTGCCCAAATTGCCAAAGAACATTTCAAGCTAAAATAGGCCTTACCAGCCATCTTAGAACTCACGCCTCCACACTTTCAACCTCACTGGATGAAGTGAATAGTCGTCATCAATCTTGATGGACAAACAACAAAGAACAGAACTACGATAGTGCAAGTAAAAGCCTCTTGTACACGACATAAGGCGCATTGGCCATATGTTGCTAGAGCCACATTGTATAGACCACTCGGTGGGATGTGTGGTCAGTATCTGACCGGCCGCCTTTACTTCCCATGAAGTTTCCTGGTATCTATTTTAGGTTGAGTCGGCATTGGAGCTCATGTCAATTAACATAAATCAGACGCCATGCGGATTCGACCCCATGACTACCGGCACGGTATACGAACGTCTGGCCGCCGCCGCTGCTTGATTTCCGCAGTCGCGACCTTGACAAAAGAAATAGACACACCTGCCAGGTTGTGCGTGTTTAAACAAGTATCGAAAAAGGATGCGTGTTTACGCGTGTGTGCGTGCGCGCTGGTAGCTGGCGGTGTTGGTCGAGCTTCCTAGTTGCATGTTTTTGTTCTTTCGGAATTTTGTGTAAACCTGGTATTCTCTGCTTTCCCGCCCGTTGCTTTTCTTGTCTCGACAGGCAGGTTGTAATTTCCTGTCGCCGTTCTAGCTCTAGCCCCCCCCCCCCCGCCCCTTCTTTTTCCGCCTTACACAGCAAGGCAACACTATAGGCAGTAATGAAAGACGGATTTTTTTTTTTTAAACGCGCAACATACGCGCGGAAGGACACCCGGTCCACTATCTCACTAATAGCCAGTGGAGTGGGGGTGTGGAGGGAGCTGTACCATCCTGTTCTTATTTTGTAAAGATCCACTAATAAGAACAAAGTAACCCCGCGCGCCTCCTTGATTAAGGGTCAAGAAACAGATAAGCGTTAAACACTTGTCTTTTTAAGACGAAATTTCCTATAAACCTGATTTCCTGGAACATGTATCGCGTCCTAGCACAGGTTGTGATCGACTTATCTGCATGTAAATAATCTCGTTGACCTAGTACAAGGTCGGGGTCACCTGACTGGCCTCATCATCATCATCATCATCTTCCACGTCTGCCGTCAAGCGCCGTGGGGAGGAATAATTTGCTCTCCAGCGCCTGATGGGCAGCACTGGATAGTGTCATTCCGTGTGATTGCACAATGTCTTTGATGTGGTCAATCCATTTTCTTCTTGGGCGTCCTCTTGGTCTCGTCGCAGATGATCTTTGATGTATGGCCAGTGATGGTAGTTGATGGTGTTGCATTCAAACGACATGGTCAAACCACTTGATCTTCTGTCTTTCAGTAAATGTGGCACAAGATGTTGATCCCATTGTCTGTCTAATAACAGCATTTCTTACTCGGTCTCGGATTGTTAAGTTGGCAGCTCTCCTCGGACATCTCATTTCGCAGGTGTTGATTTTGCGAAAGTGTGATTTGGATAAAGTCCAAGTTTGAGATTGATAGCATAGGGTTGGTGTGAATAAGTTGTTTATTATTTGTTGTTTAACGGACATGGGTATATTTGGATGTTTCAGTATGGGTGATAGTTGATATGTAAGTGCACTAGCTTTTTGACATCTGATTTCGATTTCTCTGCCCAGTCTGCCATCTTCTGTGATCATACTTCCAAGATATTTGAATTCTTTAACTTGTTTCAGAGATGTGCTATTTATCTGTATACTTAGTGGATCAGCAGATCTGCTAACTTGCATTATTTCGGTTTTGGCTGTATTTATACTCATATTGTATCTGCTGCATGTTGAACTCAGATTATTAATATGATTTTGTAGTCTGCCCTCATTGCTGTAAAACAGGCACTGGTCGTCTGCAAATAGAAGTTCATTTATTTCCTGTGGATCAGTTGTTTCATCTGAAGTAAAGAGTTCTAAGTTGTCTGAATCTGTTCTGTCAAGGCTTGCTTCTTTGGATATTCTGTCCTTGTAGATATTAAATAACAGAGGAGAGAGAGCACACTGGCCTGTTCTAAGATTTGGCGCCTATTTCTGATCGTTGAAAGGCTTGGCTTGGGTCAAGTAAAAAAGACTGACTTCATGGTACACTGACACCGTCTGAAGTGCTCCGTCGATTTCTAGTTCGTTTCTTTATTGGTTAGTGTTTTTCCATGTAGTTGTATCTGCGTGTCTTTGTTGTTTGTGTGCTAACGAAGGTTTTGGCCGAAATGTCCATTCTGTTACTTGTGATCGTGCTCTACGAAAGCTTACCGTCTGCTTTTCGTGTTCTAGTGATCCATTGAGAATTGTCATCTAGCATGTTAGTACAATGTATGAATTGGGAAAGACAGCTCAGTAGAAGACATTAAATAATATAAGAATACGATGCGCTAAGGATAAGAAAACAAGCCATAAGAAATTGAATATAAGATGCTAAGAATAAGAAATAAGAAATTAAATGTTAAAAGATGCTAAGAATAAGAAATAAAAAATTAAATATAAAATGCGCTAAGAATAAGAAAATAAGAATTTAAATATTATAAGAAGCGCATGTATTCATTCATATTCCAATAGGGCAAGCAAAAGCCCCTTTTCAGAAATTGTAGAATATCTTATGCAGTAAGTCATTATCACTGAGTGTAAGGAAGAGAGTGCTGAAATGTTTTATAGAACCAGTTTTGCTGTATGGCAGCGAATCTTGGAATGTAAATGAACAAATTAAGAAGAAAAAAATTAGAAGCAACAGAGATGTGGTTCCTGAGACGAATGTTGCGAATTCCTTGGACTGCCAGAGTAACTAACAACGATTGCCTGAAACAGGCTAATGAAACTAGAACATTATATACAACAATAAGACAGAGACAAACATCTTTCTTCGGTCATGTGATGAGAGGAGAGGCATTGGAGAACATCGTGACTACTGGAAAAATCGAGGGGAAGAGAGGCAGAGGCAAACCAAAAGAAATGGTGCTGGATGGATTGATACGGTTGCATGGAGGGATATCAGCAGCAGAGTTGATCCAGAACAAAGACCGAGATCTGTGGAGAGCCATGAACGCCTACGCCGGCTGGCAGGGCACTTGCTGATGATGATGATGATGTATTAATTGGAAAAGCAAGTGAGATGTTTTGGTCAATTAACTAGGCTGCAAATTACAGTACACCACAAGAAGCAATAACGTACAGACCAAATGGAACCAGAAAAAGAGGCCGACCATGTTAACGATGGACATAGGGAATAACAGAGTCCGTGAACATCTCGATATATGAATCTCAAAAACGGGCACTCTCCCGTTGTTTATGCTTCACCTCTACACCGCAAGATACAAGAGGAACAAGATGCGATGAAAAGCACACAGGGGACGAACACAGGAGACAAGAGATGAATACTGCTTTGAGGGAATGGAAGAAGTTGCGGGAGATAGCAAAAGATAAGTTGGCTTGGTTTGGGTTGGCCGAGGGTTATGCTCCAGCAGGGTTAAAAGGGAAGAAGACTAAGCAACATGAAAAGCCGAGCCTTGCGGCCACTGGCCGGGCAAAGGTCACACAAACAAGGGACAAGAAAAACCAAAATATTTCTCATAAGGAAAATCACGTTAAAAAAGCACCAATTAATTACCCCCATTATAACTTAAATTAGGATTGGGCTTCAAATGAAAACCTTAACTAATTCAGTGCCGAAGGATAATATATCGTCATATGTGACCTTCCATTTGAACAGAAGGATGATATATCGCTGTACTAGGGTCATCATGTTATCTGTTTTATTTTGTGGTATCTTAATACATGTACATTATAATAATTGTTCATTTGACTGTGTACCATGTTTGGTCCAAACCTACTTCTTTGTTTGGCACTGAATCATTTAAATTGTGTGTGTTTGTTTGTTTTTTGTACTGTTAAAGTAAAGAACAAATGTATCATTTTTTCGATGTAGTAGTAGTAGGCCTCTTTCAGTCCTGAAGGACTATATAGTTGTGCCGCTGGGGAGGTACCTGACAGCACCGCTGGTGACTGTATAGTCCAATGCGAGAATGACAATCTCTGTCACAGTTTCCACATCTGTAAGACGAGGCAAGTCCCGCAGTAAGTGACTGCGCTTTGAGCCTGTGCCGCCTATCCTCAGTTTGTTGGATCAGATTACGCTCAAAGAGCACCAGTCCGTTTCGTACATCTCTTCTCCAGGAGCATCTGTCTGTTGCAACTCTTTCCCACGTGTCTGGATCTATTCCAAGGGTTTTCATATCTTGTTTACACACATCCCTATATCGCATTTGGGGTCTTCGGGTTGGCCTCTTTCCTGTGGCTAGTTCTCCGTATAGGAGATCTTTGGGAATACGTTCATCCTCCATTCGAGACTCGTGGCCCAGCCACCGGAGGCGTCTCTGCTTGAGGAGGGTGTGCACTGTGGTAATATCTGCTCTTTCAAGCACATGTTTGTTTGTTATGTGGTCTTTCCATGTTATGCCCAGGATACGTCTCAGACATCTCATATGGAAGGAATTCAACTTCCTTTCCTGTCTTGAGTACAGGGTCCAGGATTCAGACCCATAGATTAGTGTGCTAACAACACACGCTTTATATACTTGAGCTTTTGTACGCTCTGTTAGTCTATTATTCTCCCAAACTCTTTTAGCTAGCCTGGGTTTACATCGTCTGAGATGCCTGGGGTCATGGTTCCACGTTCCTAGCCTTAGGACCGGTTGTTTTTTTTTTTTTTACTAGGTGTATAGATTGCGGTCCATGTGCCAGGATTTTTCCCCTAAGCTCCACACACCCTCAGGAGCAGATGAACCGTGGCGAGACAACACCTTGACTGGGGGATGCCCAGCTTAGGCGGGCGGTAGCTGTCTAGTGAGATACGATGATCTCTCCCACCGTCAGAAGTAGCCCCTGGCGCCTTGCTCTACGCCAATCGAGCATTAAGACTTATAACTGGCAAATGCTGCTTCTCGTGTTGTGTCACCGCTTTACGCGGTGCTGAAGTGACCTCTTCAGGGCACAAGCCTGGGCAATGGAAATCGAAGAACCAGCTGTTGCCCTGTAGCAAGTTCCCCCTCTCCACGTCGCCGATGTTGACCAAGGGAATGGCAATGTAGTAGAATGTAAAAAAGAGAGTGCTAAAATGCTACGTAGAACCAGTTTTGCTGTATGGCAGTGAATCTTGGAATGTAAATGAACAAATTAAGAAGAAATTAGAAGCAACAGAGATATGGTCCCTGAGACAAATGTTGCAAATTCCTTGGACTGCCAGAGTAACTAACGACGACTGCCTGAAACAGGCTAATGAAACTAGAACATTATGTACAACAATAAGAAGGAGACAAACATCTTTCTTTAGTCATGTGATGAGAAGAGAGACATTGGAGAACATCGTGACAACTGGAAAGATCGAGGGGAAGAGGCATAGGCAGACCAAGAGCAATGATGCTGGATGGATTGAGACGATGGCATGGAGGAATATCAGCAACAGAGTTGATCCAGAAAACCAAAGACCGAGATCTATGGAGAGCCATGAATGCCTACGCCAGCTGGCAGGGCACTTGATGATGATAAGTCAACACTGCGTTCAATGCAAGTCCTCCGCACCGATAAAGTGCTTGGATTCCTGTAGAAAAAATTCTACAGGGTCACTACTCTGTGTGCCTGACCCGGAAGAAACGCCGTTTTGAAATCTTCCTACTGCTGGACTGACAGGCATGCATAACCATACTGGACCTCCATTCGTTGATGAATTTCTATAGGCTTCACCCATTCACTAATTTAAATAAAAAACGGATAACAGAACGTTGCTCCTCTTTGGTGCATGCCAATAATGGGGCGACCATCTTTAAACTGTCCTTATGACATCGCCATGTTCGTCTGCACCGTGATGTCACATGTTGAAACACTCTTGACATTCTGAACAACAATATCGTCAAACTACAAGACAATGACATGGTTATTGTAATTTCTATCACACTTTTAAGGTTTTCATTTGAAGCCCCCTTGTAACTTGAATAGGGTTAACTTAAAAAGTAGTTTCGTAGCAGTTACCCCGTGCATCTTTTAAAAAGAACATGAACCACCAAGATAACCTAACACTATTACGAACAATTAAAATGATTGTTTCTGACAAATCTTAACGGACCATATTTCTTTCCGAGAAAACATCACAATAACATCATGATCTTGTCCTACATACATATCAATAACTCTCTCTCTCTCTCTCTCTCTCTCTCTCTCTCTCTCTCTCTCTCTCTCTCTCTCTCTCTCTCTCTCTCTCTCTCTCTCTCTCTCTCTCTCTCTCTCTCTCTCTCTCTCTTTCCCTCCCCACCTCATTCCCCCATTCTATCCAAGATGCTATATAAAAGATAATCCCATTTCAGCTTCTCTAAACAACTTAAGAAAACTGAACCACCAAGATAACCGATCACGATTGATTAAAAATAGTTTGTTTCTGAAAAATCTCAACAGGTCACGTTTATTTCTGCGAAAATATTACAATAACATCACAATCTTGTCCTACATAATTTTATCAGTAGCTTATTTTTCTGCTCTCATTCTTCTAACTACTAATTTAGTAGACAACAACGTCAGTTTTCCTGTTACTCTGATCTCATCCTTGAAAGACACATGTCGGTGTCACGTGACTGTTTATCGAGACTAATACCCAGGATTTGATGGTTACTCCGATCTCAACCTTGAAAGACACATATCGGTGTCACATGGCTGTTTATCGAGACTAATACCAGGAATTCGGCGGTTAACCCGACCTCAACCTCGAAAGACACATGTCGGTGTCACGTGATTGTTTATCAAGACTAATACCCAGAATTTGTAACACCAAGATCACAATATACAAAACACTGATCAGACCAATTGTGCTGTATGGCTCTGAAACCTGGAGTACAGCGAAAGGAGACGAAGCCTTGCTACATACCTTTGAGAACAAAGTTTTAAGACGCATCTTTGGACCTATTATGGATACACAAAGTAGAGAGTGGAAAAGAAGAAGTAACAAAGACATTTATGATCTGTATAAGTCCCCGCTAATCACTGGTATCATGAAGGCTAATAGACTACAGTGGCTGGGGTATATAGAAAGAATGGAAGATAATAGGGAAACAAAACTCGCTTACACTCAGGAGCATAAGTACTTGGTGTGATGAAGCTGGGGCAATGGTCAACCCAACAAAGGCAACAGTGACTTGGTTCTCGTTGAATAATCATATTGTCAACAATCCAACACCAACTGTAATGCTGTGTTCAGAGACGGTGGAAAGAACGCAGGCAATGAATTACCTGGGGATACGTTTTGATCGAAGCCTTGCTTATAATGTGCACATAGACCAGGTGATAACAAAGGCCAAGCGGGGTTTGGCAGCGATGCGGGTGATGGCGGCAGCAAACTGTGAGCAGCGCCATCTATGTCTTCTGTACGAGGGGCTGGTCATGTCTGTTTTGGAGTATGCAATGGCAATCTTGACTCTCAGCCATAAGCAGATAGAAAGGATGGAAAGGATACAGAATGAAGCTATGCGCATTATTCTTGGATGTACAAGAGATACAGCATGCAGGGCGATGCGCTACCTTCTTGATTTTCCAACCATTGAAGAGAGAATACAAGTTTGCAGGGCACGCGCCTACCTCAGAATTAACGCAAACACACAACATCCACTGCATAGTGAAATTAGGAAGTTGAAGGGCAGCAGGTTAAAAAGAGGACGGTCGTGGATGGGTCAAGCCGAAGACATTCTTCAACAGGTGTGTTAACTTGAGGACTTAGAACCTGGCGAGGAGTGGGTGCAAGTGCCAACAGACTTCTGCACATCCTTTTCAGTTTGCATCCAACTAGATAGAAAATGCAGACAAGAAAATCCGGCTGCTGTTGAGGCTGAAGTACAAGCGTTGATTTTCGAGAATTCGCTAGACGGTGACGCGGTCATCTACACAGATGGGTCGGTCGTCCGACATGTGAGAAGCTCATGGGCCTTTACAGCTCGGGCCGGAGGGAGAATTGTGAAGGAGGACTCTGGTGCTTTCACTGAAACCACAAGTAGCCTGACCATGGAAGTCATGGCAGTAAGTAAAGCAATAACATGGCTCGAGACACAGACATTCACTAGGGCTTGTTTCCTTAGCGACTCAATGAACATGATCAAGAGGATAGAGGAGGGGTCGATCCGAAGAGAATGGTTGCTGCCTCTGAAGCGGTCTCGGCTGGCAAAGATTAGTTTCATCTTCGTGCCAGGGCATGCGGGAGTACAAGGAAATGAGCGGGCTGACAAGCTCGCAGGTGAGGCTACTGTGGAGGGCGGACGCGCCATGGACCAGGCTGACATTCTGAATGCTCTACGAGAAGTGAGACTTTTGCGAGAACCAAGTGATGACTGAATCTACAACAATGGCCAGACTGCGAGAGCAGCAAATTAAAAGAGGGGTGGCCAAACAAAAACACTACGCAGGAAGCCAAAGAAGATTGATAAACCAACACAGAACTGGCATCGTTAGCCGCTACACGCTGCGGGATTTGCTGAGGAGGGGATCCGAGCACTTATGGACTGAATGGTTCGATGTGCAACGAGGATGATCTGTTGACTAACTAACTAACTAACACTCAGGAAATAAATAACCGTAGACCCCGAGGTAGACCAAGAAGACGGTGGAGAGATAATATATATATACAGACCTACAAAGCACTTAGAATCAACGACTGGCAAGAGAAGGTCAACCAGAGAGACAAATGGAGACGGATTGTATCTGCAGCAAAGAACCTCAATGGCTCGGAACGCTGAAGAAGAAGAAGAAGAATACCCAGAATTTGGCCGTTACTCTGATCTCAACCTTGAAAGATATATATCGGTGTCACGTGGCTGTTTATCGATACTAATACCCTCAATTGGGCGGTCGTTGACATTGACCAGCAGTGTGTTAAATGTCGGCATGATATTTCCCAGCACGCAATCTTGGTTCCAGTTTATGCGATAGCACATAGAGGGACGAGGGAGCCAGGGTGGCGTAGTGGCTAGCACACTTGCTTGCCGGTCCGATGGTCATGTGTTTGAAGCTCCGACGAGGTGGCAAAAGGAGGGGGGGGAGTGTTTAAAAAAACAAAAAACAATTGACCTAGGAGGAAATGTGGGAAATAAAGGCAGCTCTATTGACCACACCCCACATCGAGTGCCAGTTCATCATCATGTGCCCTGCCAAATGGCTTAGGTGTCCAGTACCTCCACGCATCTCGGTCATATGTGTTCTAGATCATTGCTATGGATGATATTCCTTCTTGCCACCGTGTTGGGCCATCCAGCATGATTTCTCTGTTTGCCCATGCCTCTTCTCCTCTTCATCTCTCCAGCCATCTGAATGTTCTCAAATGCCTCTCTTCTCATTACGTGACCAAAGAACAGTGCTTTGTCTTGTTCTTATAGTTAATATATTGTTATTAATGGTGTTTTGTAAGTCTCACTACACTTTGTCTTTTTCTTATAGTTAATATATTGTTATTAATGGTGTTTTGTAAGTCTCACTACACTTTGTCTTTTTCTTATAGTTAATATATTGTTATTAATGGTGTTTTGTTAGTCTCACTACACTTTGTCTTTTTCTTATAGTTAATATATTGTTATTAATGGTGTTTTGTAAGTCTCACAACACTTTGTCTTTTTGTTATAGTTAATATATTGTTATTAATGGTGTTTTGTAAGTCTCACTACACTTTGTCTTTTTCTTATAGTTAATATATTGTTATTAATGGTGTTTTGTAAGTCTCACTACACTTTGTCTTTTTCTTATTGTTAATATATTGTTATTAATGGTGTTTTGTAAGTCTCACTACACTTTGTCTTTTTCTTATAGTTAATATATTGTTATTAATGGTGTTTTGTAAGTCTCACTACACTTTGTCTTTAGAACAAATTTGGAAAATGAAGTACATGACGTCATCAAAAATGTGCCCAACAGTCCATCGTGAAGCAATATGCAGCGAATGGCTGTCGTCTGAGTTGAACAAGTGTTTTGAAATGGCGGTGGATACACACGGAAATAATGACAGACACGTTGCAGAAGGTATTTGACAATACGAAAAGACGTGTACAGTCATGTCTTGAAGCCCGTGGTGGACATTTCCATCTCCTGTTATAATGAATACTTCATTGGTACTTTCCAGCTTCCCCAAATACAGCGTTAGCCCATAGCAGTGACTATTGTAACTAATTTAATTAATTTTTAGCACATTTTTAAAATGACGTCATGTGCTTCAGTTTTCAAATTTGACCTACATACAAAGTGTAGTGAGACTTTACAAACTCATACTTTCATTAACCTCTTCCAGACAGTCATTGCTAGTTAGTCTCAGAAACCACACCTGCGCTGCTCCCAAGCTCTTCCTAATTTGTTTATTCGCATTCCAAAATTCACTGCTGCATAGCAGAACAGGTTCTGTATAATGTTTCAGTGTTCTCTTCTGACATTTAGTGAGAGTGACTTATTACATCAGATACTTTTAATCTTGTAAATTGCCACTTTAACTTGACCTGTTCTGCTCTTAATCTGTCACACATCTTCCATCTGATGTTATGATTGTCACTAGATATTTGATAATACTTCATCACAGACTACACCAACACCTTCGCAAATGTGTACAGCCCACATTCAACCACAAAAACAAGAGGAGTAAAATAAGTACATATGGACTAGTATACAGTGATAGTCCTTTAGATCTAAAACAATTCCTCCTAGAGAGAGAGAGAGAGAGAGAGAGAGAGAGTGAGAGAGAGAGAGAGAGTGAGAGAGTGAGAGAGAGAGAGTTGGTAAAAATGTTAGTCATTGATTAAATCAACATACAAGCCAGGATTCTCTTGTGCACATATCTCTTTGGTCTTGCCATATTTGTGTGTGATTCTATTATTTTATATAAGTATTTCAGGTTTTCTTTTCTCAGCCATTAGTTAGTCAGTTTTAGGAATCAGCAAAATTGCTAACATTGCACTGTCAGTCAGTCAGGTACTGTCTCCACAGTGAAGGCTGACTGCAGTGTATCTCCAACACTGCCCTGATTTAACACACTGCAGACACACACCGGCACATTGCCATCTTGACAGACGATAGTTTGTGATGGAGTTATACATCTCCATAGCACAAAGCCTTGGCTGAATTTAGAGACCATGTGTTGCTCATGCAGCATGATCCCTCTCTTGCCCTGCCTGGTTTACTCCAGAGGAAAGGTAACACCAATACATCAAGAATAAGATAACCTACAGAAGCTGTCGGATCAGCAAAACAATGCCTTAACTGTCCGCCTGTCAGAGCTTCCAACCTAGACTAGTTGCCGATCAAGGTTTAGGGCCTGGTCTACCCTGCCCTGCCCTGACATTTAGCCTTTAGGTTGCATTTCCCCGCAGTAGGAAACGTACCCTCCTAATTGTGCTTCTCCGCTCAAAGCCATTGGCACAATGTGGGTTTGTTTGGTGAGTGCCACCCAACATTTGGCACTAACAGAAAGCAGGTATTACCAATACCGTTATACAGCACATCAGTCATATTTGACTAAGACCAGACTAATATGTATATATATATATATATAACTGACAATTCTCATTTTATTGTATCTTTTATCTCTCTAGTTGTTAATATTTGTGTCATGGTGTTGAATACATCTTTGGCCATTCGTGTTCTCTTTTTGATTTCTGTTTTGCATCTGTTTCTATTTCATGCCCAAGATAAGAGAAATATTTTACCAATGCTAACTATTAGTAAAATGTATCTTTCAATTAGATGGTGATTCCTGATCTTCGGAAAGAATTTGTGCAGGATTTCATCTGGCCTGCAGTAATGGCCAATGCAACATATGAAGATAGATACCTGCTAGGAACATCACTGGCCAGGCCTCTGATTGCAAAGTGAGTTGCTCATAGTTACTGTATTTGTTACCCATTTTCATAATGAAGTCACATAGATGACCAGGCATACTTTTATGTAATAAATTATCATGTAAGCTTCAAGGCAAGTAGTTTGTTGTTTTATGTGTAAGTCAATAAATTCAGTTAAATGGGGGAAATCATAACATCAGATTGAAGATGCATGACAGAGATAGGTGATGTCAGTATCACGTAGGCCCACATTTGCTTTCAGGGACATTTCCTTTCCTGGTATAAATAATTTAGCTGGGAGTCGAATACATGACCACTGGGCCAGCAGATAAGCCGCTGCACTACTGTGGCTCCCTGAAGATTTAAAGAGACAATGACAATAGCTGTAAGTTCAAATATACCCTACAAGGAGGGGAGAAAATGATATGACACAGCAAACTAAATGCCACTCTCAATGTATGGCCGACAGGGACACATATGGTAATTCAGATATAAAGCCGAGTAAGACATAAATGGTAACTCAGGTTGAGATAAAGCCAACCGAGTTGCAAATTGTAACTCAGGTTGAGATATAAAGCCAAGTGGGACATAAATGGTAATTCAGGTTGAGATATAAAGCAGACTGGGACGTAAATGGTAACTCAGATTGAGATATAAAGCAGATTGGGACAGATGGTAACTCAGGTTGAGATATAAAGCCAACTGGGACACAAATGATAACTCAGGTTGAGATATAAAGCTAACCGGGACACAAAAGGTAACTCAGGTTGAGATATACAGCTGACTGGGACACAAATGGTAACTCAGGTTGAGATATAAAGCAGATTGGATCACAAATGGTGTCAGGTTGAGATATAAAGCAGACTGGGACACAAATGGTAACACAGGTTGAGATGTAAAGCTGACTGAAACAAAAATTAATCCTATTCACGACCATAGAACATGACAACATGCAACAGATGTTGTCCTAGCGAAGATGAGAGCAGTACAGTGTTAAGTGCAACGGTAAATTGAGCAATTTGAGGCACAGCTGAGTTTAAAGCAGGGACAGAAATAGAACTGAAATTAATAGAAGCCGACAGACAGCAAGCTGAAATGCTCAGAAAGAAAGTAATTCAAAATATCATAAAGATAAAAGAACAGCAAACACTATGAACTCTAAAAAAGGCACCATCAAAATAAATATGAGATAGCAAACACTTTGTTAAAAGACAGACAAAATGTTGTTTTCTTCAGAAACGGAATTCCCTACACAATTTGGATTGGTAAGCCTAGATCAGTCAACCTGTATTCTGGGACACCAGCCTTTGCCTAACAGACTTTCTAAAATAAAACTGCAAATGGTGCAGCTGAACCAAGTTTCACAAAAAAGGGGCTCTCATGATAAAAACTTTTCAAATGTAAATAAAGCGGAAATAAACACAACTAAAATTATTGTGTTTCTTACTCTGCTTTGTTTCAGTTTTAAAAAAAATGAATATTTTATATTAGTGTATTATTGTTTATATTTTGAATTATATAATACAGGTGTACGTACGTACACACGCACGCGCGCACGCACACACACGCACACACACACACACGCGCACGCATGCACACACACACACACACACACACACACACACACACACACACACACACCCCCCACACACACCGACAGACAGACAGATAGGCTATAATTTAATGCTTAGGGGCCTTAAGGTCTTAATTGAGCCCTGGCTATTAACTATCATGATGATGATGATTAACTATCAGAAAATATATCTCAAAATAAATAAGTAGACAAACAGAGGAACATCAAATAAGATGTAAACAGCTGCCAGTCAGAAACTGCAGTAGACTTCCTAAGCTAATATTTGCATTGCTGGTAATGTTACCAACAGATGATTAAACAGTAGTAATGAAGAAAACTAGAAAAATATAGATCTGTGAAATGACCAATCCTGGAAACAGAAGTCAGTTGGCACAGAAAGCAACAAGCAACTGGATACGCAAAACACAACATGTACAGAGGGACCCAATTACAATCCTAATTACAACTAATTAACACATTCATAGTTGAACATGGTACAGTTTTAACTGATTCAATCCCAAACGAAAATTAGGTGTGGACCAAACATGGTACACAATCAAATGAACAAGTATTATACTGGTAGACCCCCGCTATACGTCGCTTCGGTTTACGTCGTTTTGCTATAACGTCATTGTCACAATGTGACATAACTTCACTTTAGGTTGCTACGTTGCGTTATAACATCGTCACATGTGTTGCTATGCTGCGTTAACATCGCCATATTACATTTTGTGCAGTGCATTTTTCCAGGATTTTATCGTGTAACCCATAATTATGAGTTTAAAGTGCACAGTAAGTGCTGATAGTGTGTCTGTTGTAAGAGAACCAGGACAAGTGTTACTCTTGAGGTGAAGTTAGATGTGTTACTTCGTTTTGAGGCTGGTGATCAGGCTGTTGACATCGGTAAAGTCCATGGTTTACCTCCAATGACAGTAAGGACAATTCGTGCAGGTGCTGACAAAATCAAGAGGGTGCTAAAAACGTAACCCCTTTAAGTGTTTCCAAGATCACTAGTACCAGAAGTACTCTTATGAAGTACATGGAAGCACTATTGGCCGTCTGGATTGAAGACCAGAACCAATTGAATATGCTGTGAGCAGGATGGCTATCCAATAGAAAGCAAAGTCTCTCTATGAAGATCTAGCTAAGAAAGCGGGTGAGAGCAGTACTAGTAGTGCTGATGATAGTTTTGGAGCGAGTCGTGGTTTTAATGTCTCTACATCCCATTAATTCTACCACTAGCCCTACAACCCACCTCTGTTTAGCCAATAAATATCAACAGCCATCAAACTAAACATTACATAATACACTGTATTTCATTTAATTCTATGGGAAATGGTGTTTCGCTATACGTCGTTTCATTTAAAGTCGCGTTTTCCAAGAACATAACCCCGACGTTAACGGAGGCTTTCCAGTAATGTGAATTTTCGTTCACTGAGTATTGAAATTGCGGAAGATGCCATGAAACCAAACAAATAACACAATGACCCTAGTATGGTAATGTATCATTCTTCTGTCTAATGAAAGGTCACATTTGGTGATATGTCAACCCCACATTTTTTTTTTGGCTGTTTGTGATTTCTTGGCAAGTTTACGTTCAGTAGTTTGCCATTGCTTTCTGAAAGACTGGTACTCATACCATTGCATGAAAACCAGCACAAGGCCATCTGCTTCCATATCGCCCACAGCTGTTTTTCGAACGTATGCGTGATTGTGAATTGCATCCGTAATCCCTTCGCAACAATGTCGGCCTGAAATTAAAATTGCCCGGTAAATCACAAATATAAATGTTGGGCTTGATTGCAGTGCCCTGTAAAGGACATGCATCTAACCTTTTAACTAGTAGTCTTGATTTGTTCTACCATGCCTAGCCATCTGACTTGACCTGATACGAACAGATGCAAACATTAATTGTCATTATCTTGTCTCCAGGGCAATGGTTCAAGTTGCTGTTGCTGAAAACGCTCACTACGTTGCTCATGGGGCGACTGGCAAGGGCAACGATCAGATTCGGTTTGAACTTGGGGCCTATGCCCTCCATCCTTCAATCGAGGTAAAAATGTGATTGATTGTATTGATTTTGCTTCACAACTAATTTTCAGTATGTATTGATTGTTTGTTTCATACAAAGTGCAACAGCTTTAGGGTGACAATTTTCTTTCTTGTTTAATTGTTTCATCACTACAGGGGAGGTGAGATACCATAGGGGTTTGTGCACTGGCTCGCTGATACAGTGGTCTTGGGTTCACTTCCCGCTAATGTTCAATAAGCTAGAGATAGGAGATACTGATAAATGTAGCTGTGGAGTTGGTAATATCACAGCTAAACATGCTGAAAGAGATTTCCTCATATCTAGAACAGAGGAAATGAATTACTTTGGCTTACATCTACCCTGTTCAAAGACATACTATTGAGAAATTGTGAATTACTTTGGCTTACATCTACCCTGTTCGAAGACATACTATTGAGATGTCAGCAACCTAGCGAGCAAAATAAGTCGGCAACCTCAAATTGACTGCTGGTTTCTTTAAATATATTCAATGTTGCTGTCTGAATACATACAAAGAAGAATTAAAAGAATAATTATTCTCAGAAATATCAGGATTTCCCCCTCTCTTTTCTTCCTTATCCCCCCAGCGCAGCTTACAGCTGACCCAGTTTTGTAGATTGTGTGAAATTGAAGATTGTTTATTGGCAGGTACTACTATTATGGTGTGAAGTGGTAGATCTTCACATATTCGTGGACATATAAATAAACATACATGCATTTGTTAGTGCTCATAGAAGTAGAGGAAAGAAGCAGGGATTAGAGGACGCACAAGACTGCATACAAATTGAAAACTATAGTTACCGACCGGGATTCGAACCTGCCACCTCCCTGCTTCTTTCCTCAACTTCTGAGAGCACAAAATAATACATGTGTGTTTATTTATAAACTGTCTTAGTGGCCTCAAAATGTTCCCCAATTAATATTTATGTGTAATTCGAGGACATAGTACAATGGGAAGGCTTGTCCCCTTCCCATCTGCCAATGCCCAAACGAAAATCTGTAAAATCTTCTGTACCAATGTCATGAATTTGAGTCAACGCCATTGCCCTTCAGGTTGGAAACAAATCCTGGCCGCTGGTGGAGCTTTAACCCCAGACCCATTGCCTCGGTGAGCAAGGTCACTAACCACTGCTTTCAAAAGAAAATTTAGAAAGATTGCTATGTGAGAATTGTTCTGCATAAGACAAGACTCTGAATGTTGAAGGATGCGTACAAATAATTACTGTTTGCAGAATTGTTGAATTCCTGCTTCTTCCTACCTTGTGTATCTGTTTGTGTTGCTATGTTGCTGAAGGAAGCAACTACAGCTCTTCTTTCATGTTCCATGGTTTTCAGCCTCAAACTGTAGCATCTATTTTCTGGATGACATCCGCTGTTCAGTGTGGATCCTGCACTGTGAGAAGGAGCGGATCCTTTTGCCACGTTTGAGATGTATTGGGGATATTCTTTTTCTTTAGTTCGCTTAAATATATATCAATAACTACAATGTTGTCTCTTGTATGAATTTAACTGTCTTTTTTAGTTCATTCATCGGTCCATAGAGTTTATCTTCCACTGTTGTCTCTCTAGGCCAGAAGGTTTGCCTAGATATGTTGTATTTTGGGCAGTCTTGGAGTATGTCCTCTGCTGTCTGCGATGCCAATCCACATGTGCACATGGCTGATTCACCAATATTGAATTTTGTATACATGTGGTTGCGGAATCTATTGTGTCCTGTTCTGAGGCGCAGAATAATGACTTGTTCTGGTCTGTCCAAAATGTGGTAGTCATCTTGAGCAGGTTTTGATGGCTTTCTGACTGATTTGATCATTCTTTTCTTTTGGTGGTATGTAATGGGCACATCAGGCTGTTCTTCTTTAGCTCCTTCCTTAGCCAATCGATCAGCTTTGTCGTTTCCGGGTATTCCATAGTGGGATGATATCCACTGTATGGTGACCTTATGCTGACTGCTAAGTTCAGAAAGTAGTGTCATTAGTACTGGAAATTTTCCAGACAGGAGCGCCTCAAGTACTGATTTTGCATCTGTCAATAGCACAACAGGTTAGTTATTTCTCTGGTGCTATCTTGATTGTCTTAATTTCAGCATCATAGTTATGGCAATACTTTCCTGTTGGTACTCTGGTCGTGTCCCTAGTATTATTTGTGTATTCTATGTACACTCCCTCTCCTCCATTTCGAACAGCATTTTGTGCTGACCCAGCTGTGTAGACACGGATCCAGAGATCCTGTGGGTATTCTTCATCAAGGAAGCTGAGAGTGGCTGTTCTGCGCTGTACACTGTTCTGTTCTTCCTTGTCAAATATTCCTCATGCTTTTGTCTGGATTTGTAGTGATAGTCTATGTTCATCTTTGCAAGGAGTTTGCTCTGGAATGGTTTCCACGGGGATACCAACTGTGGGCAGATCAGTGGTTTCTCTGCAGAGTCGCTTGGCCTGGTGGATAAAACTACTTCTTTTCAACCGCCCCATAGTGAAGTTTTCAAATCTGTTCTTCATAGGGTGGCCTGGCAAGCTGAGGAGCTTTTCTGCTTGTTTTAGCATTTTCGTATCTCTGTGCACTCTCAATGCTTGTGTCCTCCCCATCTTCTCCATCTCCACTATAGGGGTTGATCTCATCCCTCCTGTGGTGACTCTAAGTGCTTGATTTTGCACATTGTCCAGCTCTTGTAGTGTGGTTTTTTATGCTGAACACCATGCAGTTGACCCGTATTCCAGGTGTGGTCGTATGCTCTGTTGATAAACTTTGCTAAGTATTTTCCCACTGGCTCTCCATGTGGTTCCACTTAGTTTTCTCAGGATGGCTATTTTCCTTCTGGCTTTTGCTACTTCTGTGTTGTTGTGCTTTCTCCATTTCAGCCTGCCATCAAATGTTACTCCAAGGTATGTTGGTTCTTTATCTTCGCTAAGGGGTATTCCATTTATCTGAATGATCCCTGCCTTTTGTTTTGGAGAGAGGGTAAATAGAGTGGTGCTGCACTTGTCAGTGTTTATGCTGACACACCATCTATTTGCCCATGCAACAAATGCATCTACAGCTCTTTGTAGCGATCTGGTGGCCACTGATGCATGTTCATTTGTGCTCCATAGAACCAGGTCATCAGCGTACATTGCCGCTTTAATTCCATGCGGTAGATTAGCAACAAGATCATTGGTGAAGATTAGAAAAAATGTGGGGGACAGGACTCCGCCCTGGGGAACACCGTTTCGCAGTAGTACTTTCTTGTTCTTCAGTCCGTCTATCTATACTCGGGCTTTTCTGTTGTGCAAGTATGCTTTCACCCATTTGTACATTCTTCCCATTGACTTTACAGTTTCTCAGTTTCTTCATCAAACCTTCTTTCCAGACTTTGTCAAAGGCTTTCTTCAGATCTATCCATGCAGCAAGCACCAGCTTCTTCTCTTGGAATGCATCCTCAATTTCTTGAGAGAGGTAGGTTGTCTGATCTTCTGTCGAGTAGCACTGCCTAAAGCCAGCCTGCTGTGGCACAAGGATGTTTTCACTTTCAAAGTACCACTGCAGTCTGTGATTTATGATGCGCTCCATTGTTTTGAAGAGCTGGTGAAGCTAATTGGTCTGTAGCTAGAGGCAATGGATCTTTCCCTGATTTTAGGAGGGATATCATGATTGCTTCTCTCCAGGCTTGTGGAACACTGCCTAAGGTCCAGCTGTTATTGAAGATCTGCAACAACTTTGCTTTAGCCTCTGTTCCTAGGTTCCTGATCATTTCATTGGCGATACCATCAGCTGCTGGTGACCTTCTCATTTTCAGTTTTGATATGGCTACCTCCAGTTCGCTGATTGTGATAGGTGCCTCCAGAACCTCATGTACTGTTTCATTCTGTCCTGTACGTTGCCATTTCTTTCGAATCTCTTGTTGTTTCTCTGGGCTAATTTTGATATTGTCATCTCGTGCGAATGAGTCCACAAAATGGTCAGCTGCTTGCTTTCCTGTTAGGATGTTTCCGTCTTAATATAGTGTAATTTTTGAGTTTCTCCCTGTGCCCTCATCGTTAAGTTGTTATATTAGCTTCCACAACTTCCTTGTGTCTCTTTCAAAGTTCAGTGACTGTTTTCTCCTGCCAGCTTTTCCATCTAGCCTGCAGCTTGGCGCTTTGAAATTTGGCTTTTGCGTGCTGGAATTTATTGTGGTGCTCTTGGCTGAGTTTGGCCTCTGCTTGCTTTCTACACACTTCCACATCGTTATGCAACTGTTCCAGTTCACTACTCCAGTAGGGTTTATATTGTTTACGGGCTCCTCTTGGTACTGTTTCTCGCGCTGCCTGTAGTGTGCATTTCCCAAACTCTTCAACTACTTTATTTATGTTTTTCTCAGTATTTAGGTATTTAACCAGTATGCTGGTGCGATGCTTGTACATTGCCCAATCTGCTTTCTTGTAGTTTCACCTCGAGAGGGTGCTGCTTTCACTTACAAGCTCATTTTCTACAGTTAGAAAGACTGACTGGTGGTCACTGCCACAAAGTTGTTTCCCAACAATTCGTGTAATGTTGCACTCCAGGTCTGGTGAATGAAAAGCCAGGTCAGGTGTAGTTGTAGTGTGCCATGATCTCGAGTAGAAAGTATGTGGGTCGGACGCTTGTTAATCAAGATGGGTCTATTCTCATCCTGCCAGTCTTCTAGTCTCTCTCCTCTCTGGTCCATGTGATCATAGCCCCAGCTCTGCGAGTGGCTGTTGAAATCGCCACACACAATCATTTGTTCTTTTAATAGTAGTGTGTCCAGTACCTGTGGGCAGTCACTTGGACAATAGTAATTGATCAGATGAAGGTCTGTATTGCCTGTCTTAAGTTTAAGTGTCTGGTACTCAGCCCCTTCCATGTAGACTTCAATATGGGAAGCAGTAATGTTATTTTTTACAAGGGTCAGTATCCAACCTTTTCGTCTGTCCTTTCGGTCAGATTGGTAACACTGGTAGCCTCTGATTTTGAAGGCAATATTTTTGTTGAGGTGAGTTTCTTGCAAGCAACATATGCTTACTATTTCTTGGTCCAAGATGTTTTCTAGTTCTATTTTGTTGTTGCTGACTCCCTCCGCATTCCAGTGCACTATTGTTATTCTTTGTTTGGTATGGCTAGACGCTCTATTCTCAAGTCCCTTTGCTCCACAGGACATTTGAGAAGGACGTTCAGTAGTTGTGGTTGGACCCTTTTGAGTCATAGGGCCCGGCACTGCACCTGCCTGGGGGTCCAAAGCAGGGCGAGCACCATAACATTTAGCAGTAGTCGACATATTTCATGGCGTGATTGCGTGGCATCCTGATTTCTGTGGTGCGCCTCCTGGCTGGTTGCCTCCGTCTTCAGCATCTTTCCTTTGCTAGAGCAGACTGTGGTCTTACTCGAGTTTAGGTGTGTAGGCATGCACACACATGTCTGCGCATGCATGTACGTGCATACACATCTAGGGTGTTCTGGTTATTTCTCGGCGTTAGTGGCTTGCCGCCACCCCTTCTCCGGTTAGTTAAAACAGGTCTGCCACGAGAAGGCAAGGAGTTGGACTTTTGCTGCAATGGTGATGAATGCACGAGCCATTGGGGTATTTAAGCAAGGTTGGGTGCTCACCCCAACCCAGCCCTGGTTTCATAACAGCAACATTTGGAACCCTGTTGGGGATATGATGCTAGCCCTGTATTTGTATAGATCATTTGGCCCTCCAGATGGGATGAGGTCAACATCGCATTGGCTGCCTTTACTTCCTCATACATTTCCTGGTACCTATTTTTGGCTGGGGCAACCAGGAAAGCCAGGTCGGTTTTAAAAATCAACCTGAATACCAATTCAAACTCTTGACCACAAGGCCAGCAGGTGAGCATGCTAGTCATTGCAACAGCAATCCGCATAAGATACATGCTGTTGCTTTGTTGGTGGAAATGACCGTGTTCACATGCATCCTTTGTGGAGGAACATTTACTGTGCGAATTGGGCTGATCAGTCACATTCGCTACCGCCATAGGTTCTAGTTATTATGCTGTTTTAACTGATTCAGTGACGAAGGATAATACTGGGTGTATTTTTAATGACTGTGCAGTGTTTGAAAATATTGTCGGTCCAAGTTTTGTATTCATCCTCTGTAAATTTAATGCAACATAATAGGTAAATACAAAACTTGGACCGGCAATATTTTGAAATATTGCACAGTCATTAAAAATACACCCTGCACATCACCACATGTGACCTCCCATTTGAACAAAAGGACAATATATCACCATATCATTATGTTATTTGTTTTGTTTTGTATGTCTTCCACATTTTCAATGCTCAGTGAATGGACATTTACATTACAATACTTTATTTGATTTTTCTTTTATTTTTGTGCTCGCTCTCTTTTAACTCGAGTGTAGTCCACATACACTGCTTATAGTAGTGCTGGACTGAATTTTGCATGTGGATTAGCTTTCCCTATTAACAGTATCACTCGTCATCAGCTGAACCCACTCCGACTTGAGAGGTACTTGTAATTTACATCCCCAAGTCAAAGACAGTAGGTCAACATTTTAGTCCAACTGTCTGTTGTAGGGGTTGAACCCCTTACCTTGATATCAGCACACAGTATGATTAAGAACATGCTTTCCTATCCATTCGGCCATGCTGATCTCCCAGTACTTCATGTTCATTTGATTGTGTACCATGTCAGGTCCAAACCTACTTTTTTGTTTGGCACTGAATCAGTTAAAAGCACAATGTAACAAAGTACCGTCTGTCAAGATGGCCAGGTGCCAGCAGTAATGTTGCACAGTGCCTCAAGGTGTAGCTACCAGTGTGACTCCCTGTGGCAGGAATTGGTGTTGTTCCTCCTAGTAGAGAGGACAGGTCTGTAGTATCTGTTTGGGGGGGGGGGGGGGTTATGCAAGAGGTTGAGGTGATACAGGTGTGCTGACAAGTGACATTGTCCTTGCATTGTCTGAAGATGATGGTTTGTTCTCACTTGCAATATGAACAGCAAAGCCAGCTAGACACCCCTCTTCAAGTCTCTCACGCACTTGAACCAGTTGTTATGGAATTGGGTAGCAAGTAGCTTTTAGCAGCGTATGCAAACAAAGTTATTGCCAGCAGAATCCTCTAATTTCTAGTTCTTCCTATTTTGTGGACACCTGACAGTTCCTAGTTAAGTATCTGTTGGTGTGGAATGGATGTTTGTTGAAGTGCATAATGGCATCCGTAATTCAGGGGAGCTAATGCAGGTTTTTACAAATAAATCACAATTGTAGATAAATTGATTCTTTTTTGGGATAATTGTATTAACACTAATTTGTCTAATTTGACATTTTCATTTTCTGGAAAAAGTGTATTGAGCGTATTTGGAATAATGTTTCTGTATTTGGACACGCTGCATATTAGATGTGCAGTAACGGCAATTTATATTTATTTCTTTAAAAAAAATGCTATTGTTGGTTTTTGTTGGCAAAGGTCTATTTTGTCATCTGCTAGTCCTAGAGTGGGTTTGGAGAAGGCAATAAGAGTTATCTTCTCGGCCTTTTAGTGAAGATCAAAGTTTAGTATTTACACTTGATCTTGCCAGGGCCACCAGGAGAGGCGGTCATCCAAATGACACACAGGGTCATGGGGACCTGATGGGGCGGCTCTGGCCCCTGAGGAACCGCAAGCCCTTAAAAAATGATTAGAGTTATCTCAGTTATTCTACATATCTTATAATCCAGGCCTTGAGGTGTTGGTTATAGTGTCTGTCCACAACCTTCTGTCTCATGCACTGCCTAAATTTCTGATACAGATGTTTCTCCATGCCATGAATATCAGACTATTCAGCGTAGATCAGCATAGCTGAATAGATAAGAACGTGTGTTCTTAAACATCCTGGCGTGCTGATGCTGAGATAAGGGGTTCAACCTCTACACCGGACAGTAGGACTAAAATGTTGACCTATCGTCCTTGACTTTGGGACATAAATTACAAGTACCTCTGAAGTCAGAGTGAGTTCGCATGATGGCAAGGGACATTGTTAATAGGGAAAGCTAATCCACATGCAAAATTCAGTCCAGCACTACTAGAAGTAGTGTGTATGGACCGATGGACTGCGCCTGAGTTCAAAGCGAGTGGGCATTCCCCCCCCCCCCCCCCCCACCCCCAAATGTCCAGTATCTTCTCTCTTGGTCTCCAAATGCCTCTCTTTCTTTCCAGCGTTGTCATGATGCACTCCAGCTTTCCCCTTCTTATGATGTGCCCAAAGAATTTGAACTGTGTTTGTATGCTCCGTGTCTGTGTGCTCCATGTTTCTGTGCTCCGTGTTTGTGTGCTCCATGTTTGTGTGCTGCGTGTTTGTATGCTCTGTGTTTGTGTGCTCCATGTCTGTGTGCTCCATGTTTGTGTGCTCCGTGTTTGTGTCCTTCGTGTTTATGTGCTCCATGTTTGTGATCTATGCAACAGTACTGGGCTTTAATAGATGTTACCCTGCCAGCTCAGCTGTGAAGGGGTAAACCTGCATACCACGTTCGAAACACAGCGGCGGATGACTTGACAGTAGACCGCCTAGTGCTGTTTTTGATAAAAATGGTATGAGTGCCGTTAGAAAGCAGTGGCGTAAATCTTCCAAGAAACCATAAACAGCCCAAAAATGCTGGAGTTGACTGCGACACCTTGCAAAGGATATGTAACTTTGGGATGAATGCTCCGTGACTAAACGACTAAACTTAACCAAACTAAACTAACTCTGCCGCTTCTGAAGTTTCGCACTCAGATAACTGGGTGAAGGCAAGCACACTAACCACAAGATCACGTCTTATCTTCACTGGTTAGTAAAATGTTGTTGATGCTTTTGTAGGTGATTTCACCATGGAGGTTGCCAGAGTTCTACAAGCGGTTCCCAGGCCGCAACGAGTTGTTCACATACGCCGAGGTAGGTGCTTATGGCAACATTCATTTGACAATGTTTTTTTGTTTTCTATGTGAATGTAACACACACAATAGATAATTGATGTACGAATTAGTGATCCCCTGAAAATAAAGTTTGTTCATTCGTTTGTTTGAAGTATTTTACATGTGGGATCTGTTTGTTTGTGTGTGGAGTTGTGTGAAAGTAACTATTTATATGTGGAATCTGTGTTTGTATGTGAAGTTGTATGAAAGTAATTGTGGTTACATATGCAAGTAGTGTTTGTATGTGACATTGTATGAAAATAATCTTCTTTACATGTGAAAATAGTGTGTTGTATGTGAAGTTGTCTGAAAGTGATTGTGTTTACATGTGGATATCAGTATGTATGTGAAGTTATGTGAAATTAATTGTGTTTATATGTGGAAATAAGTGTTTTATGTGAAGTTGTCTAAAGGTAATTGATTTACTTGTGGAAATAAGTTTGTTTGTATGTGAAGTTATGTGAAATTTCTTGTGTGTACATCTGAAAATAAAAATGTGTGTATACGTAAAATTGTATGAAAGTAATTGTGTTTACATATGGAAATAAATATGTGTGTATGTGAAGTTGTATGAAGGCAAATGTTTGCATGTGAAAACTGTTTATGTGTGCAAGAACATAGTTGAGTTTACATGTCATTAAGACAAATATATCAATATTTTTGATAGTTGAAGGGCTCAGGTAGAGTAATGTGGTCTGTATCACACCATCTGCCATGTTGTTGGGGTGGTTAATTCAGTCTCGTTGTCTAAAGTCCAACACAAGGCATTGTCTTATTCAAGTGATTCACCACTTACAAATAGACATTGAACACATTCGTTTCAGGGAGGTAGAATGTTTAATTAGCACATCTCAGAGTACAGCTCCAGAGTTGACCAAGCTCGTCCCACTCGATGCATTACCCTGCCAGATATCAAACTACATGTCCCTGAAGTACCTATTCTAATGTCACAGCTGATGTCATGGTCACTATCATACTTGCTTCAGTGAACACTATGATAAGTGATAGTAAATAACTCTACTTACAGTCTCTCCATGGTAAGAATTTCTTGACACAATATACACTAGGCCAGCTGTTCAACTGTCAGAAGTTGGGGTGCCTTATCACCTAATTGTTTGCTATCACTGGCGAGCAACCCCAGTTTGTCAGAAGTGGCAATTGCTGATCTCTGACTGAGACCACAATTTGTCAGAAATTGACTTGAGACGAAATCTGTATGGCTGAAATAAAGATTAAGCCCGTGAATATCCAAGAGTGCAGCTGCAAATGGTTAATTAAACAAAGATGAAATTAGCTGGTCTTGATATCCCCCAAGGAGTGGGAAAGGTAAAGTTGGATGCCTAGGTTTATGTATACTGCTAGACTACTAGGCAGTGCAGATTATTTCCCCCTGAAAAATTTCTCCTCTCTGGTACATAAGTAATACTTCACCAATGTACACACACAAACATGTTTGCACAATTGGAAAACAACAGTCAGTACTGGTCAGAAAACTTAATCCTACCACTGCTGAACATTGAACCTGGCCTTCTGTATTCCTAGGCCAATACACTAACCCTATGCCACAGCGGCTCCAGCACAGGTATACTTCTTCTTCTGCTGCATTCATCTGGAATGTTGGTTTAGACATATTTGTGTTGTGTCTGTTTACAGCAGAACTGCATACTTGCACCTTCCGGCCGACACCTCCAACTCCAGGTTACCTTCCCGGGACACAGGCATACCAGTTTAGAAACAATAAATGTGACCAAGTTCTGTTACCCTTGTTGAAACTAATTGTCCTGAATATTCTTGATTGTATTGTTTTATAGGAGCATGGCATTTCTCTGCCTGTGACACCTAAAACACCGTGGAGCATGGACGCAAACTTAATGCACATCAGGTTTGTGGTTTCTGTCATAATGTTGGATGTTTAAACGACCCATTAGATCTTAACCATACGAACAATTAGATTTTAACCATCTAAGTATATCTTGCATTTGTGTACATTGAAATATTGAAATGTTATAGAATAATGACCTTTGTCAGGTTTCAGTGGTGAAGCTTTGTTTAAAAGGATTGCATGATCGGACAGATTGTCAGGCTAATTGCCAGATAACAGGCCATTAAGGAAAATTTATGACTTGTCTGATCTCAGTGTTGAAGAAGATTAGGCATTCTGTTAGTTGCATATCCTTTACAGGATGTTGTAGTCAACCCCAGCATTCTTTGGCTGTTTGTGACTTCTTGGCAAGTTTACGTTCAGTAGTTTGCCATTGCTTTTTGAATGACCGTTGCTTATACCATTTTATCAAAACCAAAACAAGGTGGTCTGCTGCCAAATCACCCACAGCTGTGTTTTAAATGAGTGTGTGGGATTATGAACTGCATCCTTAACTCCTTCGCCACAGAGCTGACAGTTAGTTAATCAGACAAATAAACATGAGGAAATTGTAATATTTTCAACATGTAAAAAGACATGAAAGTTTGAAAAGATAATCATGGAGGGAAGTGTATCTGGGAGGCAGAGAAGAGGAAGACCACAACATAGATACATTCAAGATGTGATAGATATTTTACACATGACAACAACAGGTGCAGGGCATCTGGCTTAGGATTGAGGACATTTCAAAAGACTTATGGAGGTGAAGCTCTTCATGGGACAGACCCCTGCATGGTGATGCCTGACCCATATTTTGCTACACTTAGTGGTACATGAGAGATAATACAACCAGAATAACAACACTATTAATCTATTGACCCGGTTTCAGAGATGATTTGTATAATACTGTACTGGCACCTTGCCGTCTTGACAGATGATAGTTATTGTGCTTCCAAAAAAAAAAAGGCATAATAACCTCTCCACAGCATAAAGCATAATTGTAGAGACCATGTGTTGCCCATGCAGCATGATCCATCTCTCGGCCTGCCTAGTTTACTTCAGTGGAAAGGTAACACCAATACGTCTGGAACAAGACAAGCTGCAGAAGCTGCCACATCAGCAAAGCAATGCTTAAGTGTCCACGTGTCAGAGCTTCAATCTTACACCAGTTGCTGATCAAGGCTTAGGGCCTGGTCTGCCCTGCCATGACATTTAGGTATTTCCTTGCACTAGGGTAAGGCTTGTACCCTCCCTTTTGCACTCCTTTGCCCAAAGCCATTGGCACAATGTGGGGTGTCGGGTTTGGTGAGTGCCACCCAACATTTGGCACTAACAGAAAGCAGTTAGTACTGTCTGCTGTTATACAGTAGCTCAGTCATATCTGACTAAGACCCGACCAACCAGAGATGATTTAATAGTTCATAAATTATTGCATCCAGAATGTGTTTTAGTTCATTATCAAGCCAAGCCACTGCATGACCTTCATACAGTGAAAAAGAATTAAAAATGAGTTGTAACTTATTCACATTTTTCAGATATCACAAGAAAAATGAGTTGAAGAGAGTAAACCACAGCCGAGGTTATAGGCAGGTCACTGGATGAAAAATTAAATGTAAATAAAGTTATTAAGCATCAGCATGTGTTTTAATGGGAGTCGCAGTAGTGTAACAGGAGTTGCTGTTGTGTAATGGGAGTCATGGAAGTGTAATGGGAGTCGCAGTAGTGTAATGGGAGTTGCTGTAGTGTAATGGGAGTCGTGGAAGTGTACTGGGAGTCGTGGAAGTGTAATGGGAGTGGCAATAGTGTAATTGGAGTCGTGTTAGTGTAATGGGAGTCACGATAGTGTAATGGGAGTTGCTGTAGTGTAATGGGAGTTGTGGTAGTGTAATGGGAGTTGCAGAAGTGTAATGGGAGTCATGGTAGTCTAACAGGAGTTGCGATAGTGTAATGGGAGTCGGCGGTAGTGTAATTGGAGTCGTGGTAGTGTAATGGGTGTTGGGGTAGTGTAATGGGAGTCGCGGTAGTGTAATGGGAGTCGCAGTAGTGTAATGGGAGTCGCAGTAGTGTAATGAGAGTCGCAGTTATGTAATGGGAGTTGCTGTAGTGTAATGTAGTATAGTGGCAGTCGCGGTAGTGTAATGGGAGCCACGGTAGTGTAATGGGAGCCACGGTAGTGTAATGGGACTCACGGTAGTGTAATTGGAGTTGTAGTAGTGTAATGGGAGTTGCAGTAATGTAATGGAAGTCACGGTAGTGTAATGGGAGTTTTGGTAGTGTAATGGGAGTCACAGTAGTGTAATGGGAGTCACAGTAGGGTAATGAGAGTTGTGGTAGTGTAATGGGAGTCACGGTAGTGTAATGGGAGTCACGGTAGCTTAATGGGAGTTGCGGTAGTGTAATGGGAGTCGCGGTAGTGTTATGGGAGTCGCGGTAGTGTAATGGGAGTCGCGGTAGTGTAATGGGAGTCGTAAAAACATAATGGGAATTGCGGTAGTGAAATGGGAGTCACAGAAGTGTAATGGCAGTTGCGATAGTGTAATGGGATTCATAGAAGCATAATAGGAGTTGCGGTAGTGTAATGGGAGTTGTGGTAGTGTAATGGGAGTCGAGGTAGTGTAATGGGAGTCGCGGTAATGTACTGGGAGTTGAGGTAGTGTAATGGGAGTTATGGTAGTGTAATGGGAATTGCGGTGGTGTAATGTTAGTCGCGGTAGTGTAATGGGAGTCGCAACAGTGTAATGGGAGTTGCAGTAGTGTAATGGGAGTCATGGTAGTGTAATGGGAATTGTGGTAGTGTAATGGGAGTCGCTGTAGTGTAATGGGAGTCGCAGTAGTTAGTGGGAGTTGTGGTAGTCTAATGGGAGTTGCTGTAGTGTAATGGGAGTCGTGATAGTGTAATGGGAGTCTTAGAAGCCTAATGGGAGTCGCGGTAGTGTAATGGGAGTTGCGGTAGTGTAATGGGAGTCGTAGAAGCATAATGGGAGTCGCAGTAGTGTAATGGGAGTTGCGATAGTGTAATGGGAGTCATGGAAGTGTAATGGGAGTCTCGGTAGTGTAATGGGAATCATGGAAGTGTAATAGGAGTGATAGAAGTGTAATGGAAGTCGTGGGTGGTAGTGTAATGAATCAACACTCATCTGCCTGGCTGGTGGTCATGGGTTCCATCCTCATTGAGGCAGATTTGATTGTTACAATTGACCTTGTCTCCCAGGTCAGCGCAGTCTAACACGAGTACCAAAAATGTCTTTATTTTCAAAGGGTCAGAAATTGGGCATGCAGGCCTGTCTTACATTTGGCCCTTCCAATCACTCAACTTTCGTTCATCATTGTGCATGTTGTATTCACATATGAAGAAAACATTGTCAAATGAATGTTGTAAACATAAAGCAATGCATATTACCATGTTATGAGCTTCATTCATACATACAGCGAAGCGTGTTAAAGGGTCCTTGAGTTTATGTTTAAGTTTTATATGTTTGAGTGAAAGCCACAGTGACTTGCAAGCTTGTCTGCCTTCCTGGTGGTCATCTATTTGAATCCTCGTTGTGGGGTGGGGGGGGGGGGGGTAATAAACATACTCACCTGAGCACCCAGGCCAGCCCAGCCTAAAATGGGCTTCAGGAATTGTCATGGGAAGTAAAGGCAACTGGAGTCATGATATTGACTCACTACCTGTTGAGTGCTGGTTGGCCTCTCAGTTATATGGAGCTAGCACCATATACCTGATACAGGGTGCATGTTTTCATGACTGTACAGTGTTTGAAAATATTGCCGGTCCAAGTTTTTGTATTTACCTATTATGTTGTGTGAACTTTATGGAGGGTGAATACAAAACTTGGACTGGCAATATCTTCAAACATTGCACAGTCATTAAAAATACACCCTGTACATCTCAAAGTGTGTAAAATGGCTCTTTACTTGTGTGTGTTTTGTTTAAATACATCTCAAGGTGTGTATATATGTACGAGGATAAGTTAATAAGTAAGTCACAAATGGCTGTAGAAAAATAACTAACTATGATAACAACTTGAAACCAGTTTATTTTTATAGATACATTGTCCCTTTATTTCTCAACATAATTTCAACCAACATTGATGCACTTATCCCATCATTTTATCAGCCCTGCCTGACCCGCTGCATAGAAAAGAGTGCCCTGTTCTAATTTACCTGCCATTCCACAGAACTGTGTGACTTACTTATTGACTCACTCTCGTAATGTTTCCTACCCAGCTATGCACCGCTTTATGGGACAAACATTTGTCAGCATAAACACTGAAAACTCACCTTGGCGGGAGACATTTCGCGAATGACGCCAAAGTTGAATGTGAAGTGAAAACGTGGTTTAGAAAACAGAGCACACAGTTCTATGCAGCCGGTTTGGAAGGTCAATATTGGTACATAAGAGAGCTAATATAGGCAATATTGGTACATAAGAGAGCTAATATAGTCAATATTGGTACATAAGAGAGCTAATATAGTCAATATTGGTACATAAGAGAGCTAATATAGGCAATATTGGTACATAAGAGAGCTAATATAGGCAATATTGGTACATAAGAGAGCTAATATAGGCAATATTGGTACATAAGAGAGCTAATATAGTCAATATTGGTACATAAGAGAGCTAATATAGGCAATATTGGTACATAAGAGAGCTAATATAGTCAATATTGGTACATAAGAGAGCTAATGTAGTCAATATTGGTACATAAGAGAGCTAATTTAGTCAATATTGGTACATAAGAGAGCTAATATAGTCAATATTGGTACATAAGAGAGCTAATATAAGCAATATTGGTACATAAGAGAGCTAATATAGTCAATATTGGTACATAAGAGAGCTAATATAGTCAATATTGGTACATGAGAGAGCTAATATAGGCAATATTGGTACATAAGAGAGCTAATATAGTCAATATTGGTACATAAGAGAGCTAATATAGTCAATATTGGTACATAAGAGAGCTAATATAGTCAATATTGGTACATAAGAGAGCTAATATAGTCAATATTGGTACATAAGAGAGCTAATATAGTCAATATTGGTACATAAGAGAGCTAATATAGTCAATATTGGTACATAAGAGAGCTAATATAGTCAATATTGGTACATAAGAGAGCTAATATAGTCAATATTGGTACATAAGAGAGCTAATATAGTCAATATTGATTCATAAGAGCTAATATGGTTGCTATTGATACATAAGAGCTAATATGGTTAACGTTCATACATAAGAGCTAATATGGTTAATGTTCATACATAAGAGCTAATATGGTTAACGTTCATACATAAGAGCTAATATGGTTAACGTTCATACATAAGAGCTAATATGGTTAACGTTCATACATAAGAGCTAATATGGTTAACGTTCATACATAAGAGCTAATATGGTTAACGTTCATACATAAGAGCTAATGTGGTTAACGTTCATACATAAGAGCTAATGTGGTTAACGTTCATACATAAGAGCTAATGTGGTTAATATGAGTATATATGAGCTATTAGGGTCTGTATTGACACAATATAGGTAATATGGTCAATAGTACACTAGCTTCCTTGACATTCCAGTATAAATCTCTAGTTCTCTAAAGAACTGGATTGTAAAGTCTCACTACACTTTGTATGTAGAACAGTTTTGAAAAATGAAGTACATGACGTCATAAAAAATGGGCTCCACAATCCACCGTGAAGCAAATGCAGCAAATGGCTGTCATCTGCTTTACTTATTCTTTGCCCTGCAAACAAAATGGTGTTATCAACGGAAGAATTTTTTGGTTGAACAAGTGTTTCAAAATGGCGGTTGATACACATGGATGGTTGTTCAAAGATTTATAGCAAGATTTCCTGATAAACAGCCTCCTCACCATATTACGGTTAGAAATTTGTTGAATAAATTATAATGAATAGTTCATTGGTACTTTCCAGCTTCCCTGAAACAGCGTTAGACCATAGCAGTGACTAATGTAACCAATTTAATGAATTATTTACATCATATGTTGATGATCATGTACTTAATTTTTTTTAAATTGTCCTACATTCAAAGTGTAATGAGACTTTACAAACACCTGTACAAGTTGAGTGAGATTTATCTTCTTGTGCTTGGTCGAGAACACACAACTGAGATCATGACTCTGCATTATTTCCTGTCATCTGATACTTTCATGAAGTTGGTGTCGCTTATATTGTTAATTGTTGCAGAGCTTCTTAAGCTAATCTTTCTGTGCCTTCCTCTGCTTCTCTTGTGTAGTATTTTTCTACATACCATAACATTTGTGTCAGGTCTTAGTCAGATATGACTGAGCTACCGTATGACAGTAGACGGTACTACCTGCTTTCTGTCAGCGCCGAATGTTGGGCGGCGCTTACCAAACCCGACACCCCACATTGTGCCAACGGCTTCGGGCGGAAGAGCGCAATTGGGAGGGTACTAGCCTTATCCTGGTGCGAGGAAATGCAACCCAAAGACAAAATAAGTCATGGCAGGGCAGAACAGGCCCTAAGCCTTGGTTGGCAGCTGGTCTAGGATTGAAGCTCCGACAGGCGGACAGTTAGAGCATTGCTTTGCTGATCCGGCAGCTTCTGCAGCTTGTCTTGTTCCAGATTATAGGTGTCAATCTTCCTCTAGAGTGAACTAGGCAGGCCGAGAGAGGGATCATGCTGCATGGGCAACACATGGTTTCTTTATTTTAGCCCAGGCTTTGTGCTATGGAGAGGCACTGATAAGAAACAGCAGATGGAAAGATGGGTCGAGCACTATTTAGAGCTTTACTCAAGTGAGACCAAGCTAGTGGATGATGCCCTCAACGCCATAGAGGCCCTGCCAACTCTTGACCACCTGGACACACTTCCCACTATAACAGAAGTTAAGTGTGCTATAAATGGGCTTGCATCTGGCAAGGCTCCAGGTAAGGATGGGATTCCAATAGTGGTAATCAGGAGTGGGCAAGACACACTCGCTCTACAGATCCACCAGCTAATAGAGCTATGCTGGCGAGAAGGACAAGTCCCACAGGATTTCAAAGATTCAAACATAACGCTGTACAAGAACAAGGGAGATCGGAGCGACTGTAACAACTATAGGGGTATCTCACTTCTGTGTATTGTTGGGAAAGTATTTGCCAGAATTGTCCTGCACAGACTTAAAGTCCTGGGAGATCAAGTCTACCCCGAATCACAGTGCGGCTTCCGTCAGAGCCGGTCTACCATTGATATGATATTCTCATTGCGACAGATGCAAGAAAAATGCCGGGAACAAAATCAGCCACTGTTTATTGCCTTCATCGACCTCACAAAGGCATTCGATTTGGTCAGTCGTGAGGGTCTGTTCAAAGCACTAAAGAAGATTGGCTGCCCACCAACTCTTCTGTCCATTGTGGAATCGTTCCACACAGGCATGAAGGGTATAATCAAGTTTGATGGCTCAACTTCAGAAGAGTTTGAAATCAAGAGTGGAGTTAAGCAAGGTTGTGTACTAGCCCCCACCCTCTTTGGGATATACTTTTCACTTCTACTGAAATATGCCTTTCGTGATCAGGATGACGGTATATACATTCACTCACGCTCAGATGGTGGCCTCAATAATGCTCAGAGATTGAAGGCCAAGACCAAAATTATTATACAAAAGATTACGACCCACTCTGAGGAAGAATTACAACATCTACTATCTGCATTCTCCAATGCTTGTTCTGAATTTTGTTTAACAATTAACAAAAAGAAGACACAGATTATGTCACAAGGTGCACATGGTGTACCATCAATCTTTATTGACGACGCCGAACTGGAGATAGTAGACCATTTTACATATCTAGGATCAGAGGTAAATAGCAAATTATCCCTCGATCAGGAAATCAACATCAGGATTGGCAAGGCAGCACCAACAATGAACATGTTAGCAAAAAGAGTCTGGGAGAACAGGAAGCTTACTGCCAAAACAAAAGTCCTCGTCTACCAAGCCTGTGTCCTTAGTACTCTTCTTTATGGCAGTGAAACCTGGACAACTTACTCACGCCAAGAGAAACGTTTAAACAGCTTTCATATGCGGTGTCTGCGAAGAATACTTGGTATTAAGTGGCAAGATAAAATCACAAATACTGAAGTATTGGAAAGATCAGGTTGTCTGACGGTGTATTCCATGCTCAGTCTTCGTAGACTTAGATGGATAGGACACGTTAGGAGGATGGATGATGGTAGAATACCAAAGGACATCTTTTTTGGTGAATTACAGACGGGTAGGAGATCTCAGGGTCGGCCTCTACTACGATACAAAGATGTGTGTAAGCGGGACATGATTGATACAGGCATTGATAATGCACATTGGGAGCACGTCGCCGCTGAACGTGTTGCATGGAGGGCAACTATCAGAAATGGAATAAAGACAAAGGAGAAAATGATTGCAGATAAAGCACACACAGAGCGTGAGAGACGTAAGATGGTGCAAAATGGTGGAAATGACCATGTTTTCACATGCACCTACTGTGGGCAAACATTTGCAGCAAGAATTGGCCTTACCAGCCACACTCGCCACCGCCATGGATCGTAGTTATTAAGCCTTTTTGAAGCACAATGTACCAAACTATCGTCTGTCAAGACGGAAAGGTGCCAATGAAATGAACCATAACATATTGTCAGAGGAAGATGCTGCTATGTTTATTTTGGTGGCCACCAGTAATGGTATTGACTCGGTGAGCTTATAGTGAGAAAGATATGGCACAGGAGTTCAAAGTACCTCACACTTAGATATTGTGTATCCAGTTCTGTTTGTTATTATACTTTTAATTTTTTGACAACTGTTTCATGAATTTAAAGTTTGAAAAATTATGGTGCATATTATAAATGAATTTCCCTTTTACCAAGAAATTTGGAGCTGCATCAACCATGTGTATTATACCTGAGTGTGTTTTTATATGCAAGATTTTACGGTAAAGCTAATTCTTCAAATCCACCTCATCTTTTGATGTGTCCCGAATATGCAATTTGTGATATATATAATTTAAAATAAAATGTACCTTTGTGAAGAAAACGGGTTTTATTTATGGAAAATTGAAATATCTATCAATAGCTATGAGTCTGGCGTGCTAGAAGATCCCAACCATCATGCTCCATCTGGGCTCTATCAGATGACCACTGATCCAGAGGATGCGCCGGATAAATCAGATGTCATTGACATTGAATTCAAACATGGTAAGAGCAGGTGTTGCTTCATGACATCACTTAGTTGTTTTTCAGTCTGAAACATTGTTTTTCATAGTTTGAAAAGGTAATTGCTTTACAGATTTCTATCCACTTTTTCATGTATTTCACTGACACGTTTTCTTCTTCTGCTCCTATCCCCCTTTTCTTTTAGATGGATGGATGTTGTTTTTTCTTCTTTGGTTATAGACATTACCTCTGTTTTACTTATTCTAATTAACTACTTTTATCGTTTCTTTACTTATTCAGTCTCGGTAGAGATTTGTCCGCAGCAGACGAACAATATCTCCGGCGGGCCTATTCTCGCCGGTCGCGAGATCCGCACAGTGGAAGGATGGGAGATTTGCTCGCAATATCTCCTGCGGTATCTTTGGCGGGCCTATTCCCGCTGGTTGGGGGATCCGCTAAAGTCAGGCGGGAAGTCTGACGATAGTACACACTTTACACGGGTCCGGACACTTGTGATTGACAGAAGTACGTGTCCTTATGGCCCAGGCACGTACGAGGCCCTCACCTGTGGGACTTGGCTGAACGCCTCTAAGCCGGGTCTCTTGGGTTCCAGGGTCTGGCCATCGCTTGCCACCTGCTCGTGGTGGCGAGGTCTCTGAGGTTTTTACGCTGAGCTGCCAGCGTCTGCAGCCTACCTTGTGCCAGACGTATTGGTTGCCCATTCCTCTGGAAAACACAAGACTAGGCCGAGAGAGGGAACATGTCGTTTGGGCACCACATGTTTCTCTGAAGCTCTGCCCAGGCATTGTGATGGAATATTGGCCACATTCCAACTCACATACTTTGGTCTGTCAAGACTGCAAGGTGCCACTCAATTTGCATGTTATGTTCCTTGCACACTTCGTTTAGACTATTTATGTGGACTTGTAGATATGCTTTTCATTTTACAATTTGTAGTTTGTCCACAAATAGGAATTCTTTAATGATGTAATTTGCTGTTGGTTCTTCTGTGTTATATTCTTCAGAGATGTTGCAGTCCAGAGATGTTGCAGTCCTTGTGTGACTGGTTTCGTTATTGCCTTTATAAGTTGTGAACATGAGGGGGGATGGGCACAGCCCTTTCATACTCCGGATCTTATGATGAATGGTTCTGAATGTCCACATTTGTTCTCACAGTGCATTAGCTGTTTGTTATATAAGCTTGTACATAAATTCATTAGATTTGTACTCACTCCATATCTTTTTAGGATTTTCCACTGCTTGTTTCTATCTACTTCTCAAATGCCTTTTTTTGGTTGACAAATGCTCTGTAGAGTATTTCATTCAGTTCCATTGATTTTTCTATCAGTTATCTAAAAGCAAAGATGGCAGCTGTCCATTCCTTGTTTTACCTACATCCATAGGGTCATAGTTTATTCTCAGGAATTTTGCAAAATATTTTCCCAGTATGTCTCAAAAGTGAAATGCCTCTGTATTGTGTGCAGTCTCTTTTACTGCCTTTGTTTTTCCAAGTTGGTTCATAAATAAACACACATAGTTTTGTTTGGCACTCATAGAAATGAGAAGATGGAAGTAGAGTTTTTCCATGTTGTGATGACTCTGGCGTTTCCCCAGTCTCATGGTGTCTATTGTTCAACCCAAATATGGTTAAAATGTCTATGTAGCCATGCTGTTCCTACTTCTCTTGCTGCTTTAATTAGTTCATTTGGTATTTTGTCTTTTCCCAATGATTTATTCAATGGAATTAATCTGATGGCTTCTCTAATTTGTTCTTTCAATATGTCTAGTTCTAGTTCTTTAATGGCATCTGTTCATGCACACACGTGCGTGTGCACAGCATAACATCCTTGAGTTTCTCCACAATGCTGACGCCTGTGGCAAAGGATTGGCATATGCAGTTTTCAGTCCCAGATACCGCGATTGAAATCAACCGCAAGTGATTTGGAAGCAAACCACCATATGTTGATTTTTAACAATGGTATAAGAGTTGCTTAGAAAACTATGGCAAACAATGGCAAACTATTGAATGTAAAATTACCTGTAAATCACAAACAGCCAACAAAAGCTGGGGTGGATTGCGACATCCTGTAAAGGACATGCAACTCACTTTAATCAGAGGGAAAGCTCAGCTACTGTATCCTCTAAACCAGGGGTGGGCAAACTACGGGCCGCATGCTGGCCGGCAACTGATATTATGCGGCCCTCTAGGGCATTTAGAAATAAAAAGTTTTACTTTGTTTTTAAAATATTTTGTTGAATTTTACAGTTTTTCATGACCGTTATGATTGTTTTAAAATTTTCGATAAAATTTCTTTCTATTTTTCTATTTTTAAATTATTGCAATAATTAGTTAATTATACAGTTCAATAACCTATAGCCGGTCTCCCTGGCGTAGAGATTAAGGACGTTGTCCGTTATCCCATATACTCTCGTATGAAACCAGCTGCACGAGATTCTACAGCAGATCGCATCGTGCAGGTTACTTATGGGGGTATGTGAGCCGGTCGTTCAGAAAGCAATGGCAAACTACTGAACGTAAAATCTTGCCAAGACATCAACAGCAGCTGAAAAATGCTGGTGTTGACAGTAATGTCCTGTAAAGGATATGCGAAGAAAAAACAAATAACCTATTCATAATTCATAATTACTTATTGTGATAGGTTGCTGTACACAAAGTGGACATATGTATCCCCTGCTCTAAACCATATTGACTTTTTTCATTAACTAGGGCTTCCTGTGAGAGTGACAAACACAGGGGAATCTGTGAATAAGACAGAACCACTGGAAATTTTTACATATCTGAACACTGTTGGGTAAGAAACATATACTTTTTGTCATTAATTGGTTTTTATGAAAGTTTTTTTTACATTGGTTTTGAAGTTGTATGTCATCTTTGAAGTTATAATAAAAAAAAGTAATCTAAACCAAGACTGTAGGTCCTACGCAATAAGATGGATGACTTCAGTAGGTATTTTGTGTTTGGAAAGGATTCAAATATGATAACACATTTAGAGACATTTTCAAGAATGTCCTACACCCAAAAATAGACGTGAAGTTGACTTTCTTATCATACCACTGATTTATGGGTAATGGAGTAGGGGTACCCCTATCAAAGAATTAGGGGTAACCCCTATAAAAAAAAATTAAGGGTAACCACTATCAAAGAATTAGGTGTAACCCCTATCAAAGAATTAAGACATCTTCCCTCCACTAGCCTAAAGAAGAAGGACACCCTGAATAATAAAAATAAGTAAACAACCCCTTTGTCTTAAGGCCCATGGATCATGTGGTTCTAGACCCATATTTTGTATAGACAGGTTGGCACTCGGTGGTTGATGTGGTCTGTGTCACAGTGGCTGCCTTTACATCCCAAGACACTTCATGGTGCCCATTTCAAGCTGGGTCCATCTGGGAAAACCCGGGTCTTTTCTGACAAATCCAAGTCCTTCCCAATACTGGATTGAACCCATGATCACTGGTCCGACAGGGGAGTGTCCAGTCACGACGTTACCATGGCTCCCTGCACCCCTTATGTTTGAAAATAAATGTCTTCCCTCAGGTATTGGAAGTATGTCATTTCATGAACTTTCTATATGAGAAAAGTTTGTACTGAAATATTTTGTGCCGTACTGGCTCAGTGGCTGGAGTGTAAACCTACCCGCCCAGCCAGGATACAATCATCAGCTGAGTTATTTTAAGGACACCAAAGAGTTGTCTGTAAAAGAAAAATAACGAAATAGATAGCTGGTCATTCCTGTCTTATAATTCCATGACCTTGTATATGTGAAGATCTGTCGTTTCACATCACTACAGAGTTCTGTGCTGTGAGGAAACAAAACCTACCACTCCTGGAGATTGAACTATGACCTGACTAATATTAAAATACAGGTTCTAAAATATATTTCCTTTTAATATCAACATAACCCAGTGTGTTACCAGAGCCCTTACTGGAAGCAAAGAATAGTAACATACTTGAATAAACCCATACATGTCCTAAGAGGTGACCAGGAGGGTTGGCAAGAAACTGGCTACCTCATCCCATAGACAGTGTTAGCATTAGCCACACAATCTCTACACAGGGCTGGGCTGGAGGTGGTTGAGGGCCTGTCTCCTCTAGTAGCCACAAAATCTCTACACAGGGCTGGGCTGGAGGTGGTTGAGGGCCTGTCTCCTCCATTAGCCACAAATCTCTACACAGGGCTGGGCTGGAGGTGGTTGAGGGCCTGTCTCCTCCATTAGCCACAAAATCTCTACACAGGGCTGGGCTGGAGGTGGTTGAGGGCCTGTCTCCTCCATTAGCCACAAATCTCTACACAGGGCTGGGATGGAGGTGGTTGAGGGCCTGTCTCCTCCATTAGCCACAAAATCTCTACACAGGGCTGGGCTGGAGGTGGTTGAGGGCCTGTCTCCTCCATTAGCCACAAAATCTCTACACAGGGCTGGGCTGGAGGTGGTTGAGGGCCTGTCTCCTCCATTAGCCACAAAATCTCTACACAGGGCTGGGCTGGAGGTGGTTGAGGGCCTGTCTCCTCTAGTAGCCACAAAATCTCTACACAGGGCTGGGCTGGAGGTGGTTGAGGGCCTGTCTCCTCCATTAGCCACAAAATCTCTACACAGGGCTGGGCTGGAGGTGGTTGAGGGCCTGTCTCCTCCATTAGCCACAAAATCTCTACACAGGGCTGGAGGTGGTTGAGGGCCTGTCTCCTCTAGTAGCCACAAAATCTCTACACAGGGCTGGAGGTGGTTGAGGGCCTGTCTCCTCCATTAGCCACAAAATCTCTACACAGGGGTAGGCTGGAGGTGGTTGAGGACCTGTCTCCTCCATTAGCCACAAAATCTCCTGGAGGTGGTTGAGGACCTGTCTCCTCCATTAGCCACAAAATCTCCTGGAGGTGGTTGAGGACCTGTCTCCTCCATTAGCCACAAAATCTCCTGGAGGTGGTTGAGGACCTGTCTCCTCTATTAGCCACAAAATCTCCTGGAGGTGGTTGAGGACCTGTCTCCTCTATTAGCCACAAAATCTCCTGGAGGTGGTTGAGGACCTGTCTCCTCCATTAGCCACAAAATCTCCTGGAGGTGGTTGAGGACCTGTCTCCTCCATTAGCCACAAAATCTCCTGGAGGTGGTTGAGGGCCTGTCTCCTCCATTAGCCACAAAATCTCTACACAAGGCTGGAGGTGGTTGAGGGCCTGTCTCCTCCATTAGCCACAAAATCTCTACACAGGGCTGAAGGTGGTTGAGGGCTTGTCTCCTCCATTAGCCACAAAATCTCTACACAGGGCTGGGCTGGAGGTGGTTGAGGGCCTGTCTCCTCCATTAGCCACACAATCTCTACACAGGGCTGGGCTGGAGGTGGTTGAGGGCCTGTCTCCTCCATTAGCCACAAAATCTCCTGGAGGTGGTTGAGGACCTGTCTCCTCCATTAGCCACAAAATCTCCTGGAGGTGGTTGAGGGCCTGTCTCCTCCATTAGCCACAAAATCTCCTGGAGGTGGTTGAGGACCTGTCTCCTCCATTAGCCACAAAATCTCCTGGAGGTGGTTGAGGACCTGTCTCCTCCATTAGCCACAAAATCTCCTGGAGGTGGTTGAGGACCTGTCTCCTCCATTAGCCACAAAATCTCCTGGAGTTGGTTGAGGACCTGTCTCCTCCATTAGCCACAAAATCTCCTGGAGGTGGTTGAGGACCTGTCTCCTCCATTAGCCACAAAATCTCCTGGAGGTGGTTGAGGACCTGTCTCCTCCATTAGCCACAAAATCTCCTGGAGGTGGTTGAGGACCTGTCTCCTCCATTAGCCACAAAATCTCCCGGAGGTGGTTGAGGGCCTGTCTCCTCCATTAGCCACAAAATCTCTACACAGGGCTGGAGGTGGTTGAGGGCCTGTCTCCTCCATTAGCCACAAAATCTCTACACAGGGCTGGAGGTGGTTGAGGGCCTGTCTCCTCTAGTAGCCACAAAATCTCCTGGAGGTTGCTGAGGGCCTGTCTCCTCCATTAGCCACAAAATCTCTACACATGGCTGGAGGTGGTTGAGGGCCTGTCTCCTCCATTAGCCACAAAATCTCTACACAGGGCTGGAGGTGGTTGAGGGCCTGTCTCCTCCATTAGCCATAAAATCTCTACACAGGGCTGGAGGTGGTTGAGGGCCTGTCTCCTCCATTAGCCACAAAATCTCTACACAGGGCTGGAGGTGGTTGAGGGCCTGTCTCCTCCATTAGCCACAAAATCTCTACACAGGGCTGGAGGTGGTTGAGGGCCTGTCTCCTCCATTAGCCACAAAATCTCTACACAGGGCTGGAGGTGGTTGAGGGCCTGTCTCCTCCACTAGCCACAAAATCTCTACACAGGGCTGGAGGTGGTTGAGGGCCTGTCTCCTCCATTAGCCACAAAATCTCTACACAGGGCTGGAGGTGGTTGAGGGCCTGTCTCCTCCATTAGCCACAAAATCTCTACACAGGGCTGGAGGTGGTTGAGGGCCTGTCTCCTCCATTAGCCACAAAATCTCTACACAGGGCTGGAGGTGGTTGAGGGCCTGTCTCCTCCATTAGCCACAAAATCTCTACACAGGGCTGGAGGTGGTTGAGGGCCTGTCTCCTCCATTAGCCATAAAATCTCTACACAGGGCTGGAGGTGGTTGAGGGCCTGTCTCCTCCATTAGCCACAAAATCTCTACACAGGGCTGGAGGTGGTTGAGGGCCTGTCTCCTCCATTAGCCATAAAATCTCTACACAGGGCTGGAGGTGGTTGAGGGCCTGTCTCCTCCATTAGCCACAAAATCTCTACACAGGGCTGGAGGTGGTTGAGGGCCTGTCTCCTCCATTAGCCACAACATCTCTACACAGGGCTGGAGGTGGTTGAGGGCCTGTCTCCTCCATTAGCCACAACATCTCTACACAGGGCTGGAGGTGGTTGAGGGCCTGTCTCCTCTAGTAGCCACAAAATCTCCTGGAGGTGGTTGAGGGCCTGTCTCCTCCATTAGCCACAAAATCTCTACAAAGGGCTGCAGGTGGTTGAGGGCCTGTCTCCTCCATTAGCCACAAAATCTCTACACAGGGCTGGAGGTGGTTGAGGGCCTGTCCTCCATTAGCCACAAAATCTCTACACAGGGCTGGAGGTGGTTGAGGGCCTGTCTCCTCCATTAGGAGAAGACACAAGAAGAATTTCAACAATGTTGTTTGACACTAAAATGTATCTTCTTTCCGTTTCATTTTGTGCCATGGTTTTTTTACTTTTTGTAGAGGGAGACACGGAGTTGGCAGAGTTGATCTGGTAGAAAACCGATTTATTGGAATGAAATCGCGAGGTAAGCTCAAGTATTTACTACTGCTTGAAAACTTTAAGTTTGGTTTTTGTTGAACTGTTAGTTTTGATGAAAGTGTGAATTTTGTATTTTAAAAAAAAAAAGAGTTAAGGACATGTGGTTATGAAGACGAATTATAAAAATATGACATCGGCTTCCAGATCGATTCAGCCTGAAAGAGGTGCCAGAAAATGTGGTATGTAGAGGTAACTAGCCTGCTGGTCTAGTGATCATCATCATCATCATCTCGTCTTGTTCCTCTTGTGCCGTGTGGTGTTGAGGTGAAGCATAAACATCAGGAGAGCACCTGATTATGGGCTTCATATAGCAAGATTCCCATGGGATCTATTATTCCCTCTGTCCATCATTTACACGATCAGCCTCTTTTTCTGGTTCCATTTGGTCTGAACATCATTGCTTGTTGTGGCGGTTTGATGGTCATATGTTCATATTCCCATTGAAGCAGGGATTTCTTCTCCTGCGTTCATCCGGAGTATTTTTCGGACACAGTTGCGTTGTGCTTGTTTACAGCATAGCTGCGATACTTATGCCTTTCGGCCGACACATATGACTTCTGCGGGCATTTGTTGACCGGGTTAACCTTCCCAGAGAAGCAGGAATTTGACAAGAACTTTCTCTGTGTTAACCCATCCTAAATGGGTAGCGGACATGTTGGTAGTAAGGCGGCCAGCATGAGATTGATCTTATCATTCATCAGGTGCCTATTCATTCATTCATTCAGTAGCATGTCCTTTGCAGAACCTCGCTCCCATAACAACCTTCCAGAAAACTTCTCGATCATAAGCAAGATGTCCCATGTTCAATACACATCTGGAGATCATCCGCCTCATCCTGTACCCGTCTTCTCTATAGCCTTCTTCTTTCCTCTTCCCGGGCATAAACTCCTCCACTATTGTTCTTTCCAAACTTTCATGGTGTTTCAAGTGACCAAAATATTTCAATTTTCTTTGTTTTATCGCCTTTAATAGCCAACCTTCTTCAATATTCAGATCTTGTCGTATGGATGCATATGGGTCTGGCACAATATCACCCATGTGTTATTGGGGTCCATAAGGGAAGCAGATAATACCAACACTGTGACCTTCCTTGCATGTCAAAAGAGGCAGCTAAGGAAGGTTGGTGTGAGACTGGATATTTCATGCTGTAGAAAACTAGCTGTAGAATTAAACCAAACATGAACAGGAGAGGGATTGACATGAGTTGGTTGATGGTCCATGCTTCGCTGGGAGATACGAGTTGCTTCAAATGAAAACCTGAAATGTTTTTGTTTTGTTTTGTATGAATATAATCTGAAAAAATAAAGAAAAGATGTATCATTTTTCTATGTAGTCACCACTGCATTCAATGCAAGTCTTGTGACATAAGGGGTCGCTAACTCTACTTGTATTTGTTTGCAGGCATTTACGAAACTCCTGGAGGTACAATTCTGCAAGCTGCCCACCTTGACATTGAAGTTTTCACAATGGACCGGGTAAGTGGTGATGGTCTCCTTACACTTTCCTGTCACACTATTCTTTACAATGTTTATGGCATATTGTGATGGTCTCCTTACACTTTCCTGTCACAGTTTTCTTTGCAACATATATGGCATATTGTGATGGTCTCCTTATACTTTCCTGTCACAGTATTCTTTACATTATATATGGTATATTGTGATGGTCTCCTTACACTTTCCTGTCACACTATTCTTTACAATGTTTATGGCATATTGTGATGGTCTCCTTACACTTTCCTGTCACACTATTCTTTACAATGTTTATGGCATATTGTGATGGTCTCCTTACGCTTTCCTGTGACACTATTCTTTACAATGTATATGGTATATTGTGATGGTCTCCTTACACTTTCCTGTCAGTTTTCTTTGCAACATATATGGCATATTGTAATGATCTCCTTACACCCTCATGTCACACTGTTCTTTACAATGTGTATATTACATTGTGATGAACTTACACTTTCCTGTCATACTATTCTTTACAATGTATAGAGCATATTGTGATGATCTCCTTACACTTTTATGTCACATTATTCTTTACAATGTATAGAGCATATTGTGATGATCTCCTTACACTTTCCTGTCACATTATTCTTTACAATGTATAGAGCATATTGTGATGATCTCCTTACACTTTCATGTCACATTATTCTTTACAATGTATAGAGCATATTGTGATGATCTCCTTACACTTTCCTGTCACATTATTCTTTACAATGTATAGAGCATATTGTGATGATCTCCTTACACTTTCCTGTCACATTATTCTTTACAATGTATAGAGCATATTGTGATGATCTCCTTACACTTTCATGTCACATTATTCTTTACAATGTATAGAGCATATTGTGATGATCTCCTTACACTTTCCTGTCACATTATTCTTTACAATGTATAATGTATGAAAAGTTAAATGTCAAAAAGCCCAAGCAAAAACATTGTTTTCACAAGATGAAGAATATTGTGTGCAGGTTATCTTTCTCAGCTGAGGTCAGAAGAAGCTCTTAAGAGCATAGAGTTAATCCTGATTTACGGAAGTGAATCATGGGGCAGACTAGTAAGGAATTATCTGGAAGCTGCAGAGATGTGGTTTTATAGAAGAATAATGAGAAAACCATGGATGGATATAAGCGTAATGAAGATATCTTGAAAGATGTTAACTCGCAGAGAGACCTAATTACTCGCATCAGAAGATTCATGTTATAAGAAAGGGAAAGCTGGAGTGTACCATGACAGTGGAAACGTTGGAGGAAAGGACAGGCAGGAGGAGACCAAGTGAAAAGATACTGGGCAGTTTGACATCATGACATGGAGAAACATTGGTATCAGAAATGATTGGCAGTACACACGACAGAAGGTTGTGGACAGACATGATTATCAACGCCACATGGCATGGTCTTTAAGAAGAAGAACAATTGCTGCCATACAGACAACAACCAGTTAAGGACAGCATGGAATTTTGATGACTGTGATGGCCGGCCCTTGTTTAATGAATAGTTTCTAGTGAATAAACATGCCAGTCTTATTGACTTCACTGTTAACAGTTCTTTATATGCATTCTTTTCTACTGATTAGATTATCACTTTGTGGTACTGATGTTGCTATATAATTTCATATATTCAACAGGAAATGAGGAGGATAAAACGATCGCTTGACATTCAGTTTGGGGATCAAGTGTACAAAGGTAATGTGCAAGGAACAAGGGAATAAAGAAAAGAAAATATTAACACGAGAGAGAGAGAGAGAGCGAGAGTGAGTAGAGGTGATGGGAAGAAGAGACAGACAGAGACATAGAAAGAGAGATGGACAGAGAGAGAGACAGCCAGAGAGAAAGACTAAGACCTGCTGTTTTTATTGTTAAGGAGTATTATTTGCTGGAGATTCCTTGAGGCCATTGAAATAGCATGTGGAATACATTCATCAGCACTTGTAGAAGTAAAAGAAAGAGGTAGAGATCAGAGGACACACTAGACAATGTGTGAACTGAAAACATGTAAGCACACTGAGATTCAAACCCACCACCTCTAAATGACAGCAGCACATTGCAGATTATAATCCTGGTGTAATATAGTTTTCAATGTATACATTGTCTAGTGCAGTGGTTCTCAACCTTTTTTTGGTCCGTGCACCCCTTCATCATATGGTCAGCATGTCATTTCTCTCCTCCCCCCCCCCCCCTCCCCCCAACATAGTATACATAAAAATGGAAGCTAAATTTAATAACACATACTAGAACAAGTCTAGACGTCTACATAATACATGATTTGTGGGTCTACTTATGTTATAAAATGAATTTCAGAAGGGTGAGAAGTACAGTACTGTAAAGTATGGAGGGAAAAACAATATCATGTAATCGGTTCTTGTATTAACACGATCTTGAAATAATCAACCACTGGTCTGGTGTGTCTGCTAATCTCTGGTAACCTCTTTGATACCACAGTTGCCCTGTGTCGGTGTTTCAAAGATCATTGTAAGTAGAGCGTGAAGGTCCCTTCTACAAGCCTAAGCTGCATTGGTCATATAGCCATTGTTAGTTCGTTGCATATCCTTTACAGGATGTCACAGCCAACCCTAGCATTTGTTGGCTGTTTGTGGCTTCTTGTGTCCATAACCACTTTGCCACAGTGCCGGTTCATGGGCATTGTAGTATAGGTCAACAGCTCAAACTCTTGACACAGCTGGTCAGCATGGCCGGATGGGTAAGAATGCGTGTTCTTAAGCATCCAGTGTGCTGATGCTGAGGTAAGCAGTTCAACCCCAACTCCGGACAGCTGGACTAAAATGTTGACTTGTCGTCCTTGACTTGGAGACGTAAATTACAAGTACCTCTGAAGTCAGAATGGGTTCGTTTGATGGCCAGGGACACTGTTAAAAGGGAAAGCTAATCTGCCCGCAAAATTCAGTCCATCAGTGTGTATGGACTACGCTTGAGTTCAAAGCAAGCGAGCACCAAAAAAAAAAACAAACTCTTGACACAGAGTTCATGGTAAATATGAAGTTGCAAGTCTGGTATGTTTGTAGTTATGTTACTGGCAGATTGTGGTTTACGTTCTGATGTGGTTGTAGTTAAATATTATGTTGAAATTGTTAAGTTACTGTTAGAATGTGGTTATGTTAAGACAAGATTATAACATACTGTTGGAGTTGTTAAGTTACTGACATATTGTGGTTATGTTTTGATGTGGTTATAGTTACAGATTCTGTTGAAGTTAAGTTACTGATATATTGTGGTTATGTTCTGATGTCGTTATAGTTACAGATTCTGTTGAAGTTGTTAAGTTACTGTTAGACTAGTGTCAGGGTCTTAAACCTGGCTCGTTAAACCTAACACATGTGAGACAGTACAAGTACAACGTGATTTGACTTGAGACTCAACGACACGAAGTTTCAATGGATTTATTTACAGATCACATGCAATACGATCTAGAGATGATCATTTCAATACATAAGTTATAACAATACACTTACAGGCAACCCACAGCTTACAGTCTATCTCACAAGATGTACAAGCACTCGACTTTCGGGCACAGAACTACACGAAACCTTTCTCTCATCATACGTCCAGTCGAGTCCGAGTCCCAGAGCTGTCTGGCTATTTCTCGCAACGCGCCTGCCCACCTGAAGTGGCTTCACGAGGCCTGCGTGCGTCCTGCTTTGTCCTTGCCTGACCGCTGGCTGTCTCGTCAGCCAGCAACCTCGCAGGCAGGTAACTAATACTCGCCTGGCGGGCGTAACGATGTTACAGCATCCCCGCTAGGGACTATTCGCCTGGCGGGCGTAACGATGTTCCTGCATCTCTGCTGGCAATACTTTAGACTCTGACATGCTCCCCCGGGGCTTCTTCATGAAAGATGTCATCTTTCATGTATACTCTATATACATAGCGAGTTAATATTTTAACCTTGTCAGAGTCAACCCTTCTGTTATATACATTGGTGTAGAAATACATAAGAATACACATCTTGGCATAGAAACACATAAGACATGGACATTGTATCTAAAGACATGTGGTGTTCAACCTTTAACACTTGTCAAGTTTCATCCTCTCGATGGCTGATTACCTTAATTGCATTATTGACCCCGTCAGATCGGTAGTAACAGCTTCCCAAGCAACTACCTCGCAGCCTTTCAAAAAAAAGTAATAATATGCTTTTTGAAACAAAAAACATCTGGCAAGACCGTAATACGGCTTTATATAAGTCGCATTCAACGCTCAAACTCTGACCTCATTTGGCCAGCAGTTCTTGTGTCGGTCTGCAATGTCGGTAACACTCTACCATGCCCAGTAGATGGCTTGTTGGCGTGTTAACAATCTGGCAACAACATGGCTATTTATATACAACACATAATCGTATACATTTCAATTTATCGCCCTTGGTGTAATAATGTAATAACAATTAAATGAAAGGGACATAATTTCAAAAGTTATGAAATATAATATCTTACCATAATTCTTCTATTTCTCAGCGTCATAGCTTGATGTTTCTCCATACTAGCGAAAAAATTTCGATAGTATGAATAAATTAATCAAGATATGATTCTAAGATTACACTAAATGAAAAATATTAATACACAATTCGTGTATTCGAAATTATCGAATCGTAAATAGTTAAGAGGTGTTATAACTTTTTAAGCTTTTGTTTGTCTGCTAATTTTGAACTAAATTTCTAAATCATCCGGAAGTACACACGAACCGTTGATGTTGAAATTTGTAGAACACACTTGTTCCGGTCTGATGTAGTAACACGGAATGTGCAATGTTCTGATTGTTCATGTGTTGGTTGTTTCACTGGAAAAACTTCTGGATTTCGATTGACTGCAGTGGTGTAGATGTCAATGTTCAGGTCACACTTTCACACACGGAGTTAAAATATCACTGGATATGTTCCAAATGCAGATACCACGGATAAATTGGACAGTTCGCTTGCGGTAAGTTCAGAGCGAATGTGGCACTGTTCTTGTTTCGTAATATATACAATTAATAAAGTTCACTTTCTACCACACACTACACAATTATTCACGACAATCACTACGTTAATAATAAAATAAGAAAACTATATATATTGGGGATAAACCCTATCACATCATATAATAGACATACACAGCGTTCGTGAAAAAAAACTTCACTGATGCATGGCTGTGTTGGTCCGAGTGTATTTTACACACTGCACTCAGACATTGGTGCTTACTGGGTCGGTCGGACAACAGGACAAAAGATCGGCAATCGTGTTGGTTCTGCCCGCAATGTGTCGAACTTCAAAGCTGTAATCTTGAAGTTTAAGAGACCAGCGAGCTATCATTTGGTTGGAAGGTACACCTGAATTGATAAATCTCAATGGACTACTGTCAGACTCCACAATAAAATGACGTCCCAGGAGGAATCTGGACAATTTAGTTATACCCACCACTAGAGCTAGGGCTTCCAACTGTGGTGTTGACCAAGCACGTTCTCTCGGTTTTAATTTTCGGGAGACAAAGTACACAGGATGTAGGATGTTATTGTGCTCCTGTAACAAGACTGCTCCAATCGCCACGGAGCTCGCGTCTGTGCGTAATCTGAAAGGGATTTGTAAATTGGGCAATTTTAGAATGGGATTGTTTAAGCTATTATCAGAAAAATAAGATAATACTTTCTGGAATGAAAATTTTAGGCATTCATTGTTTACAATTTTCTCAGGTTGATCTTTTGTTAGTCGGTTAGTAAAACTTCGGTCAGTTCAGCAAAATCTGATATGAACTGCCTATAATAATTTTTAAGTCCCAACAAACTTCTGACTTGCTTTTTCGTAGTTGGAAGTGAGAGTTTTAGTATCTTGGACACAATGTTATCGTCTGTCGTGACAAAGCCATTAGATATTTTGTATCCCAAGAAGGATATTTCCTGATAGGCTATGTCTACTTTTGCAGGCTTTACCGTCAGTCCGTGTTGTCTAATGCGTTCAAATGTCTGTTCTAATGTCTTTATGTGGTCTGTCATCGTCTTTGTGTGAACACAAATGTCGTCTATGTAACAAATAATATTCGGTATGTCTACTAGTAGAAGTCGTGTCATACGTATGAATGTCGCTGGGGCATTGACAAGCCCAAATGGAAGTTTGCACCATTCGTACAGTCCCCAAGGTGTGGCAAATGCTGTCAAATGTCTGCTCTGTTCGTCTACCGCTATTTGCCAGTAACCTTTAGTCATGTCTACCTTCGTAAAGAACCTAGCGTCTGTCAGTTCTGTCAGCAGATCTTCAGAGTTGGCCATTGGCTCTAGATCTAAAAGAGTTAAAGGAAACCGCCAATCCTGTGACAACCACCGAGGCATCTCCTTGCTTTCAATTGCAGGGAAGATACTCGCCAGAATTCTTCTCAATCGCCTCACAGCCCATCTCGATCAAGGTCTTCTTCCTGAGAGTCAATGTGGCTTCAGAAAAGAACGTGGAACTGTTGACATGATTTTCGCTGCAAGGCAGCTGCAAGAGAAATGTCAGGAACAGAACTGCGAAATGTTCTCCACTTTCATTGACCTTACCAAGGCTTTTGATACAGTCAGCAGAGGACTGTGGAAGATTATGGCAAAATATGGCTGTCCACGAAAGTTTGTCCAAATAGTGCGGCTATTTCATGACGGCATGCAGGCAAGAGTACAGGAAAATGGTGAACTGTCTGAACCCTTTCCTGTAACCAATGGAGTGAAGCAAGGATGTGTCCTGGCACCAACACTGTTCAGCCTCATGTTTTCAGCCATGTTGATGAATGCCTTCGAGAATGACGACATTGGAATAGACATCAACTACCGTATGGATGGAAAGTTATTCAATCTCAGAAGGCTGAAAGCTAAAACCAAAATTGACAGCGGCACTGTCAGAGAGCTCCTGTTTGCTGATGATTGCACTCTATACGCCAACTCAGAGGCGGACATGCAACATAATGTTTCAGCTTTCTCACATGCCTGTGCCAACTTTGGGCTCAATATCAACTTGGAGAAGACTGTAGTTATGTACCAGCCAGCTCCAGGGAATAATCACAATGTGCCGAATATCAAAGTGAATGATCATAGACTAAGTGTTGTGGACAAATTCACCTATCTTGGCAGCACTGTGTCACAAGCTGCCACAATCGATGACGAAGTGAATGCAAGAATCTCCAAGGCCAGTGCAGCCTTTGGCAGACTGTACAAGAATGTATGGGACAGAACTGGAATAAGCCTGCAAACAAAGCTAAAAGTCTACAAAGCAGTTGTATTATCTGCACTGCTATATGCTTGTGAAACCTGGACTGTTTATCAGCGACACGCTAGGAAATTAAACCACTTCCACACAGTCTGCCTAAGGAAGCTACTGAAGATTAAATGGCAAGACAAGATTCCAGACACTGAAGTCCTAGAAAGAGCATCCATGCCCAGTATCCACACTCTACTGATGAAGAATCAGATTCGCTGGGCTGGTCACTTGACCCGCATGCCAGATCACAGGCTCCCTAAACGAATCTTCTACAGCGAACTGCGTTGTGGTAAACGCTCCCAAGGTGGCCAGAGGAAACGTTTTAAAGACACTCTGAAAATTTCACTGAATGCTTTTGGAATTCATCATGACACCTGGGAGGCTGCAGCCAGAGACCGAAATTCGTGGCGTGCATCATTGCGCAAAGGTGCAGTCATATGTTAGGCAACCAGGACTGCAAGAGCTGTGAAGAAAAGGCAGGACAGAAAAACCACTGCAGGAAATCCTCCTCCAGAGACGTCAAGCATTCTTTGCCCACATTGTCAAAGAACATTTCAAGCCAAAATAGGCCTTATCAGCCATCTTAGAACCCACGGCTCCACACCTTCAACCCCACTGGATGAAATGAATGGTCATCATCATTCTTGATGGACAAACAACAACACAACAAAAGAGTTATCTTATTTAATTTCCTATAGTCGACACAGAGTCTTATTGTGTTGTCCTTTTTGCGTACTATGACCATTGGAGATGAGAAATTTGATTGGGATCGTCTAATGATGTTGTTTTTCTCTAAGCTAATGATCTCTTGATGTAAGTGTTCTTTGTAATCCAATGGAATGGTGTATGGTCTGCATTTTATGGGTGTATTTGACGTGAGTGTGATGTGATGTTGTACTAATTCTGTTTGTCCTGGGTTGTTGGAAAAAATGGTGTTGTACTGTTGTATGAGATGTTTGCAACTGTCTGTTTCTGCTTGAGTTAACTTTGGGTTGATTTTAATTTCCTTCAAGCAGTTTGTCGTGTCTAATGTAGGTGTTGGAATTTCGTCACTAGCCTCGTCATCTTCATGGTCTATTATCACTGTACAGGCTGTTGTATCGTCTTGTTCGTTGTCTCTATTGTAATATGGTCTTAGCATATTGACGTGGAATATTTTGTGTTTGTCTTTTATTTGAATCTCGTAGTCTACAGGTGAAATCTGTCTCGTCACTTTAAATGGTCCTTGCCAAGAATCGGTCAATAAGTGTCTGTCACTAGGTAGGAGAAGAAGAACGTCCTGTCCAGGTGTCAACGTTATTGTCCTGTTACCTTTGTCAGCATATTGTCTATATGTAGCACCAGATAATTTTAGTGCATCCTTTGCAATTATACAAGATTTGATGATTCTTTCACGCAATGATGTAACGTATACGTATGATGATATGGGTTTGAGTAAAGGAGTGGATTCAGTTAACATTTGATGATAGATACTTAATGGGCCACGTGGTTTGGCACCATAGATAAGTTCAAAAGGAGAGAAACCTGTACTAGCATGTGGCACCTCGCGATAAGCAAAGAGAATAGCAGGTAAATATACGTCCCAGTTATTGGGGTGCTCTTGCGTGACTTTAGCAAGCATATGCTTTAAATCACCGTTAAATTTTTCTATAATTCCACTCGAGTGAGGATGGTACGGGGAATTGAAACATTGCTTCACTCCTAACATTTTGGTGAAAGCTTGAGTAGATGCGGCAATGAACTGACTTCCCCTATCTGATTGGATAGTGTCTGGAAATCCTATCCGTGAAAATATATGGAAGAAAACTTCCATTATATCATTGGCAGTTATGTTCTTTAGCGGAATCGCTTCAGGCCAGCGGCTACATTGATCAATAATGGTTAATATATATTTATTCCCTCTGGTTGTTATCTGATTAAGAGGGCCCACTATGTCGACAGATATTTTCTCAAAAGGTCGACTGGCTAAGTCAGTAATTTGTAACTTTGCCTGTGGGTGTTTACCTTTCTTTACAAGTTTTTGGCAGATGTCACAAGTCCTGCAATATTTCTTAATGTCATTGCAGAATTTGGGCCAATAAAACTGTGATAATAATCTTGATCTGGTCTTAGCGTATGCCATATGCCCTGCAAGAGGTATATCATGGGCAAGATGTAAGGCTTGCTTACGATACTCAATTGGCAAAACAGTTTGCTCTGTTGTGGTGTCACCTCTGGTATAATACCTGGTGAGGATACAATTTTTCAAAGCAAAATGCCATCTTGCATTTTTGGTTACCTTTGGCTTTTGGCCGATCAGATTAAAATATTTCGACAATGAAGGATCAGCCTTTTGGGCTGTTACAAAAGTCTCCTTCATGGTTTTAGGAGGTAGTAATACTGGGCTAAGCATTTCTATAGCCTCAGTCTGATTAATTTCATCTTGCATTCTAGCAGTAGATCTAGTTACTGCGTTCACACATTCAATGATATCAGATGGTGATGAAACAGTGTTATCAATGATGTCATGAGATCTTAGTGCTACATTAGCTACCATACATTCATTAGGTGGTACAACATTATCAATGATGACATTTGATGGTGATGTTGTGATCTCATTTATGCAAAGAGATGTTATGTCATGAGGCATATCATTTACCTCTGGTAAATTTCCAATTATAATATCACACACAGGGTTTGTTAATGCTGCGGATTTTACTTTCCCATTGAGGAAAGGTGTTTGAATATATGCCCATGCTAGTGGGTACTTTTCAATATTTTCAGAGAATATTCTGCATGTTACGTGCCTGCCTGTATAGTCTGTAGGCATTATAAACGTTCTCTTCAGTCCAATCAGTGAACTTCCAGTGTCCCGAAGGACTGTAGCAGGCTTGCCATTCACATATCCTTGATGGATGTTTATTCTGCCTTTGGAATCTATTACCAAATTAGCTTCTTCATTGGCAATAGGAATGGAGTGGCCGCATGTTAAAATGTCATCTTCATAAAAGGTATTACAAACAGTACATTTATTTGCGTTAAACATATCAAAAGCCTGTGCTGAGTTCACAGGGTGTTTCTCTGATTGTTCTTAATCTGATGATGAACTATGAAATAAGGCGGCATTGGCTTTCTTGGTCATTTGCCTACCTTTACAATCATGGCGATAATGTCCATACGCCTTACAGAGGAAACATTTACGCAAATTTCTAAAGGATTTACGCTCCTTATCTTGTCTGTTTACAATGTTCTGTAAATATGTAAGATATGCGGGGTTCTTGTCGCACATCTCGCCTTGATGATGTGAAATTCTACAATATTTACAATGGTTGTACTTCTCAGATGTAGGCTTATAAGGTTTTTGCCTACTATAGGGTTTGTCATTGTTAGCCGATGCTACAAAGTTGGTTTCAGTAGCTTCACTGGCAAAACAATGTTTGTTGGCTGTGTAATAAGCCGAACCACGCCTCTCAATCTGCTCTGCACTCGTACATTCATTCTCTTGCAAAAATTTTGAAAATGCTGATGGAATGGATGAAATGACTTTATCTCTAATGATAAGATCCTCTAACTTTTGATAGTTCTTATCAATTTTAGCTGCTGAAGTCCATTTGGTAAATATGTCTCGGACTAAGCAGAAGTAGTCAGAGAACGTTTGAGTCGGTTTGGGGCTCAACATGCTGAATTGTTCTCTGTAACCTGCCTCATCTAACATAAAATGTGCCATAATCTTTGATTTTAGATAATGGTAATCTTTTCTGAGGTCTTTGGGGATAGTCTCTATGACTTTCAGAGGCTCCCCTGATAAACTTCTCATATAAATTATATTCCATTCTGACAATGGAATCTGGTAATGGTCCATTAAAGTCTCAAAATTTTGGGTGAAGGCTGCAATGCAGTCACCCGAGGTATAATTTCTTACGATACCTTGATATTTCTTGTACTGGTTTTCTTTCTCCAGTCTCTCAGATTTCTTAGACTCTTTGTTTATAGCAGTCTCAGTATCAAGTTGTTTAATCTTTAGTTGCAATTCCAGCTCTTCCCGCTTACTTTGAGCTGCTATCTCTGCCTTTTTCAGTTCGATATCTAACTGCTTGTTTTGTCTTTGCAGAAAGTTCTGCTTGTTTTGTTGCGGTTGCTGCCTCTGCTTGCTTTAAGGCTGTTTCTGCCTCTACTTGCTTGGCAGCTCTTTCAGCCGCTCTTTCATCGCGTTCATTAGCTTTCTCACGAAGGTGTTCAGAGTATTTAGTTTCACTCCACTTTGTCAACTCGTCACCTGTTAACTTTAATTTTAAACCCATATCGATGAAATCATTTAATGAAGACATGATGGAAAATTTCAATGCAAATGAAATATCAGACACACAATTTGTTACAAGTTGTTAGTAAAGTGAACAATTTACAATTATGTTCTACTTACAATATGTGCCTAAATTTGCATCTGGAAGTATATAGAAAGAAAAATATACTCAAGTGTACTGGATGCGGTGGAGCACGGTTGAAATTCGGGCTAGGAACTGTAGGGTCGCTACTTCAAAACACAAATGACCTCTACGGGCAAGGGTTTCAGATGGCACAGAAAACCTGCTTTGTTTTTGGAGGAAATAAATTAGCGTCTATTTGATGTGGTGTGTATGCTTGTCACTAAGTTTTGATTAGGTTTGTATGGCTTTGAGTGTAATTGTAGGTCGTAATGTCGTCAGTCAACAATTTTTTTTTTTTTCCAAACCACAAGTTACTTTCTTTCCGAAACTTTCTGCTTTACACAATTCACTTTACAAAGACAAGCTGACTATATCTCAACACTCTACAACATTGATGACACATCACTTACATTAAGATGACATTCAGTAAGGACATAGACATCAAGTTTACAAGATGGCGACAAGGTCACAATGGCGACAACTTCACAATGTCGACAAGGTCAAAACGGTGACAAGTTCCACAATCACAAATGTTTTTTACACGTTTACAAGATCAAACAATATGTATGTACTTTACGTTCACATCTAGTTTCCATGTTTAAACAATGTAATAATATATACCAAAATGAGCCTTCACAATCACATTTAAATATACTCTAAAGTTGGACAAAAATTTCTAAGTTCACAACTCTAGGTTTAAATGTTAATTACTTAAACCACGTTCATTTTAAAGCCGGACGAATGCCACCACGTCCACACATGTCAGGGTCTTAAACCTGGCTCGTTAAAGGCAGTAATGACAGATTAATAGACTCTTAGACTGCAGCTAAGGCACTGTGAGATTTTGACTACATGAAGATATAAAGCAGACTGGGGCTTCTTTTCGTTCATCCGGAGTGTTTTTTCAGATGTGATTGCGGTGTGTCTGTTATGCGCCCTTGGGCCGAAACCCGTAGGCCAACACATCGACTTTAGCGTGCTTTTTTGACCAGGTAGCATTCCTGGGAGACTCTCACTTTTGTGGTGCCATCTACAACCATGCTGGCCAAGTTAGAACGGTCGAAGGCAACGGTCATCCCTCAAAGGAAAGCAGGGACAGTCCATAGCATTTTCCGCCATCCAAGGTTGCTTCCATAGTTGCAGGGCCGACTAACGCCCTGGATCTGGGCTCACCGAGGGAAATCGTCACGTCCTGCTCATGGCTGCTTTAAATCCTCACTTCAATATATTGGTCATTTCGTTTGCCCCGGGCCATTCCCGCACAAACCAGACAGGTTTGCAGACGGTATCCACTCAGCGAGTTTTCGGACATGTGCTTGTCGTTGCGCCCGTCAGAGCTGTTCCAGGCACGACAGACATTCGGAAAACTACCTAGTCAGAGCTGTTCCGAACAAGAGCGGCATTCGGAAACTAGGTAGTCAGAGCTGTTCCTAGCACGAGAGACATTCGGACGAGACATTTCACTCGGACGTAATTGCGTAGTGTCAATTTTTAGTTTGCCACCCGTAGGACGACACTTCCGACTTCCGGCGGGCATTTTTTAATGAGGTTAGCCTTCCTCTGGTTTCGAGGCATGATAGACTGTTGTGATGTCGCCCTCATCTCAGCTGGTCAAGATAGAACGATCAACGACATCGCGGTCGACCCTCAAGGGAAGGCAGGGGCAGACCATGGGCGTTCCCTCGCTATCCAAGGAGGCTTCCATAATTGCAGAGCCGGCACATATTGCTCTGAGACTGGGCTGACCCGAGGAGTTGCCACGTCCTGCTCATGGCTGCTTTAGTTCCTCACTTCCATGTGTTGGGATTCTCGCTTGCCACTGGTCGCTCAAGCACACACCAGGAGCGGTCAGACTGCGAGCGACATCCACTTAGTAATCTTTTGCTTTTGACTTCAGACCACGCAATAGGTTCGCTCGCTGTGCGTTCCGTTTCGCGTGATTGAGACGTTCTTCCACTTTTGTCTACACTCTCTATGAGTTAGATACAGACAGTTTTCGTAACCATTTCCTTCGACTGGGGCACTTTTCTGACTTTTTGTACTCGCTCACGAGGTAGGCTACATGTGCTACCGGCTCAGCACCTTACCTTCGTGCAGCAGTGAATGAGAAACGGCCAGGGCCCTCTCATCCGGGAATCCCTCATATCCCCCAGCTGAGAGCCTTTGAACATGTATCAGACCTGAGCATGTAGCTTGCTTAGTATCTCGCCTCTATTTTTCGGTAGGAGGGAATTGGCCCGGCTCTCAGATCTGAGGGTTTGTGGCTTAGAGGCGTTCAGCTACAGCCCTCGACAGAGAGCCTTATAGTATTGTCCGGACCAAGGTCTTCTGCCTTCGTGTACCTGATTTAAACTTTTGACTGCTGTCCTCAGTCTACCTGCAGAGCAGCAGGTTGTGTCTCTCTTAGTCTGGCCCCTATCCCATATGCTGTCCGATATGTAGTTTTTCATCCATCGGCAAGCACATGGGTCGATGGGACACGCAAGGCCCCCCCCCCATGACAAGGTGGAGACGCATGGGGGGGGGGGGGAGAGACTGGGGCTGAAATGCTATGTTTAGTAGTTTGCCATTCATTTCTAAGTGAGAAGTCAACATTGAAATTCAACTGATTGATGTAGGGGTTGAACCCTTTACCTCACTATCATGTAGGGGATGAACCCTTTACTTCACTATCATGTAGGGGTTGAACCCTTTACCTCACTATCATGTAGGGGATGAACCCTTTACCTCACTATCATGTAGGGGTTGAACCCTTTACCTCACTATCATGTAGGGGTTGAACCCTTTACCTCACTATCATGTAGGGGTTGAACCCTTTACCTCACTATCATGTAGGGGTTGAACCCTTTACCTCACTATCATGTAGGGGTTGAACCCTTTACCTCACTATCATGTAGGGGTTGAACCCTTTACTTCACTATCATGTAGGGTTTGAACCCTTTACCTCACTATCATGTAGGGGTTGAACCCTTTACCTCACTATCATGTAGGGGTTGAACCCTTTACCTCACTATCATGTAGGGGATGAACCCTTTACCTCACTATCATGTAGGGGTTGAACCCTTTACCTCACTATCATGTAGGGGTTGAACCCTTTACCTCACTATCATGTAGGGGTTGAACCCTTTACCTCACTATCATGTAGGGGTTGAACCCTTTACTTCACTATCATGTAGGGTTTGAACCCTTTACCTCACTATCATGTAGGGTTTGAACCCTTTACCTCACTATCATGTAGGGGTTGAACCCTTTACCTCACTATCATGTAGGGGTTGAACCCTTTACCTCACTATCATGTAGGGGATGAACCCTTTACCTCACTATCATGTAGGGGTTGAACCTTTTACCTCACTATCATGTAGGCGTTGAATCCTTTACCTCACTATCATGTAGGGTTTGAACCCTTTACCTCACTATCATGTAGGGGTTGAACCCTTTACCTCACTTTCATATAGGTGTTGAACCCTTTACCTCACTATCATGTAGGGGTTGAACCCTTTACCTCACTATCATGTAGGGGTTGAACCCTTTACCTCACTATCATGTAGGGGTTGAACCCTTTACTTCACTATCATGTAGGGTTTGAACCCTTTACCTCACTATCATGTAGGGGTTGAACCCTTTACCTCACTTTCATATAGGCGTTGAACCCTTTACCTCACTATCATGTAGGGGTTGAACCCTTTACCTCACTATCATGTAGGGGATGAACCCTTTACCTCACTGTCATGTAGGGGTTGAACCCTTTACTTCACTATCATGCACCGGAAATTTTAAACACATTATGCCCCACAGCCGTGTGAGCCTCCGTGGTTACAGTACTAACTATAATTCAGTTTTTTATCAGTTTTTTTAAAACCATGTTATGGTTAGTTGAAGACTGTGGTTAAGATACTAACTGCAATTCAGAGGTTAATCAGATTTTGATCGCTTGAAATTACAACCAGATTGTGGTTTTGTTAAGATACTCTCAGGCTGTGGTAATCATGTTGCTGTCAGATTGTAGTTGCATTAGATACACTTCACTACATTATTCTATGATTAAGAAACGATAGTGGTCTTAAGTCATTATTGTACAGTTCTTAACAATGTCATAACTGCCTGCAGGTTTTTGGTTCAGCCCAGAGTGTGAATACACCAGATCCTGCATTGCCAAAAGCCAAGAGCATGTGGAGGGCGTTGTCACGCTGAAGCTGTATAAGGGAGGTGTCTACATCCTGGGCCGCAAATCAGATTTATCTTTATACAACAAGGAGTTGGTCAGGTGAGAAACGGAATTCCACGAAACAGCAACTTTTGAACACCAAGTGTAGGGGGAAAGAATTATAGCTAGTGTGTTAAATTGTATACAGAAATTAAATAAAGCACCACTCTAACAGAATAGTTAACTTTTAATGTTAAATCATTATCACTGTATGGAGAGCAGGACACTCACTCGTCCTGACAATTAGAAATGGCTGTCGAAGGTAAAGGTAGAATTCCCCCATGTGGATGTGGAAGCAAGGGGAAACCACCACTTTACCCTCCCAAGAATGTCAGGCCAGAGTCAGAAAACTATGTTAATGGCTGTCTTAGGACAGCTACATTTGGTTGGGATTGTCATGAGCCACAGGTGATACCTGACCGCTTAAAATTGATAATAACATTAATGACACCTGGAAAGATGAGAGGAAAAAAGAGGCAGAGGCAGACCACGAGAAATGATGCTGGATGGTCTGAGTTGATGGCATGGAGGAGTATCATTAACAGAGTTGATCCATAGCACATTAACAGAGTTGATCCATAGCACTGAAATCTGTGGAAAGACATGAATGCCTGCGCCAGCTGGCAAGTCACAAGATGATGATGATGACTGCATGGATCAGAAACATAGCGTGGATAGAAAAATGGGGTCCATATTATGGTTGTATAGAGAAATGGGGACCATATTATAGTTTTATAGAAAGATTGAGTCCATATTATGGTTATATAAAAACAAATGGGGTCCATATTATGGTTATATTTAAAAAAATGGTGTTTATGTTAAAAAAAGTCGCTTAAAAGTCGACTTCATCGCACCGGGTTTTATCCCATATGGCTCGGTCTCTTTCCGCAGCGCGGAAAGCGTCGCACAAAGCACGAACTTCGTAGCTTTTAGCGACGACCCACAGGAGTCTCCGAAATATTTAACTCGTAAACCGAAGGGTGCGGCCCGGAATCGAACCCACAACCTTCGGATCACAAGTCAAACGGCTTGACCACTTCGCCACAGAGACTCCCAAGGTGTTTATGTTATGGTTGTATAGAAAAATGGGGTCTATATTATGGTTATATAGAAAAATGGGGTCCATATTATGGTTATACAGAAAAATGGGGTCCATGTTATGGTTATATAGAAAAATTGGGTCCATATTATGGTTATATAGAAAAATTGGGTCCATATTATGGATGGATAGAAAAAAATGGGGCCCATTTTTTTGTATATAAAGAAAAATGGGATCCATACCCTGGTTATGGATATCTAGAAAAATTGGGTTATATCATGGATGTGCTGCAAAAAATTCTCTCATATCATGAATACATAGGAGATCAGCATGGCCAAATGGATAAGAGCATTTGCTCTTACACTTCCGGTGTGCTGATACCGAGGTAGCGGGTTCAACCCCTACAGCGGTCAGTTGGACTCGTCCTTGACTTGGGGACGTAAATTACAAGTACCTCAAAAGCCAGAGTGGGTTCGCCTGATGGCAAGGGACACTAGTAATAGGGAAAGCTATTCAACGTGCAAAAATCAACCCAGTGCATTAGAAGTGATAGCACGTGTATGGACAACACTTGAGTTTAAAGGAAGCGAATGCATACACACAAAAATAAATACAATAAAATAAAATAAAAATGTCTTCCTCTTGCTCACTTGCCTTCTACCTTTCCCTGTTGTTTGGTTTTCAGCAGGGGATTATGTGTTTGTTTATGTGTCCAAGCTGTTTCATTTGTTGAACTTTCTTCTTCTTCTTTAGCTGCTTTTGACCCCCCCCCCCCCCCCCCCCCCCCCCCCCCCCTATGGAGCATAGATCCCCATTCAACTCCGGACATTCAACTCAACTATCCTATCTGTTTCCGTCTCCTACAGGGCATCCCCCCCCCCCCCCCCATATTATTGATCTCTGTCGCTGATTCTCTTCCCCATGTGTATTTAAGTCTCCCTCTATTTCTTTTGCCCTGTGGGTACCAGAGTATGGACTTTCTAGTTAAAATACTCCAGTTAATATCATCATCCAGTATCTTGCTAGATGGCGTGGGCGATCATGCCTTTCCACAAATTATGATCTCTGGATCAATTTGTGTGTTGACTCCCTTCCGTACCATGACACAAAACTGTCAAGAATCTTTTCACGCTTTCTTCCTCAATCTCTCTTTCCTATTGTCACAATATGTTCCAGTTTTTGTCTTCTCATAACATGGCCATAAAACGATGACTGCCTCTTTCTGATGTTTGTGATAAGTCTTTGCAACTCGGCTTCCCTTGACACATCCTGATTGCTCTTTTTAGCTGTCCAATTAATTTTTAGCATTCTATAAAACCACATCTCCAAGCTGAGTCACAAAGACAACATATCACAAACATCAGAAAGAGGCTGTCATTGTTTTTTGGCCACATTATAAGAAGACAAAAACTGGAACATGTTGTGACAACCAGAAAGATTTGCGGAAAGAGAGATAGAGGAAGACAGCGTGAGAAGATTCTTGACAGTCTTGTGCCATGGCACAGAAGGGAGTCAACACACAAACTGATCCATGATGTCGGAGATCGTAATTGTGGAGAGGCATGATCGCCCATGCCAGCTGGCAAGGCACTGGATGATGGTGATGATGGATGATAAGAAGCGGCAAACAAAGTTCTTTGGTCTTATAACAAGAAGAGAGCTATTGAAATACACTGTGATGATAGGAATGATCAGCAGAGGCAGATGGAGAGAAATGATACTGGATGGTATAAGGTGATGGCATGGAGGAATCTCATCAATAGAATTCATCCCCCGGGAAGGTTAACCTGGTCAACAAACACCCACTGCAGTCGGATGTGTCGGCCTAAGGGCGCAAAACTTGGCACAACGCAATTACGTCTGAAAAAAACCCACTCCAGATGAATGCAGAAGAAGAAGAAAAAGTCATCCACAACACATGATCTGTTGAGAAACATGTTAAAAGTTATTTGCATGTCCTTTATGGGACATTGCAGTCAACCCCAGCATTTTTGGCTGTGTGTGATTTACTAGGTAAGTTTACATCCAGTAGTTTGCCATTGTTTTTTTAACAACCAACGCTCATACCATTGTTACAAATCAGCACAGCACGGTCTGCTTCCAAATCACCTGCAGCTGATTTAGAATGTGGGATTGCGAATCACATTCTCTACCCCTTCGCCACAGACATGAGCACCCCTTTTTTGGGGGGCCAGACACATGATGATGATGGTTATGATACTGAATAAATCTGACCCCCTCAGTGGCCACTTCCACTGTGGTGCGGTCTTTTTGAAAGGGAATCACTTGGGATTCTTTATAGTGAGTCTGCTGCAAGACCACCTGCCACTGAAGAGTTTGTATTGATCACATCTGTAATACTTACCAACTGTGTTTAAAAGTTTTCAACTGTTTTCATTACTTTTCAACTGTTTTTGTTTTTTTCAACTGGTTTTGTTGTTTTTTCAAGTGTTGTTTGTTATTTTTCAACTGTTTTCAATTGTTTTCATTACTTTTCAACTGTTGTCAACTATTTCCACTACTTTTTAAATATTTCCATTATCTTTCAACTTTTTTTGTTATTGTTCAGCTGTTTTCAATACTTGTCAACTGTTTTCAATTGTTTTCAACTGTTTTCAGTTCTTTTTCACTGTTTTTACTACTTTTCAAATAGTTATCTTTTCGAATTTTAGTAATACTTATCAACTGCTTGTTAAATATGTTTAATACTTTTCAACTGTTTTGAAGATTAAGAAACATGAAACTTGATTTGTCTTTAAAAATGCAGCATGAACGTACAAGGTGATTATGAGCCCTTGGATGCTGGAGGTTTTATCAAGATTAATGCTCTGAGGTCAGTGACAGCTCTACATTCAGACATACAATTTACCTTTATGAAAGTGATTAGTATCAAGGCTCTTTGCTTCTCTTTTTCTCTGTCTGTCTGCCTGCCTGCCTGCCTGCCTGCCTGCCTGCCTGCCTGCCTGCCTGCCTCTCTCTCTCTCTCTCTCTCTCTCTCTCTCTCTCTCTCTCTCTCTCTCTCTCTCCTCTCTCTCTCTCTCTCTCTCTCTCTCTCTCTCATTCGCTCATTAAACAAACAGCGAAAAAAGTCTATCAACTCGCCAAGATTAAAAACTTCCTTGATGAGGACACAAGGAAACTATTCTATACTTCTCATATACAGACACACTTTGACTACTGCTCTACAATCTGGGACGGTTGTTCTAATTCAAACACTAAGCGACTTTACTCACTCCAGAAACGGGCCATGAGTCTAATTTATAGCAAACATTTATCTGACAATCCTAGCCTGTATAAACGCCTTCAGTTACTACCATTCCGCAAACGCCTGCTTTTCAATAAAGCTAAACTAATTCACAAAATCCTTCATCGGAATGCCCCAAATTACCTTTGGCCTTTGTTTAAATATAATGCTAGACACAGTAAACGTTTAAATATACTACACATTCCGAAGCCTAGGATTGACTTATACAAAACAAGCTTAATGTACTCTGCATCTCAGCTGTGGAACAATCTTCCACAAGAAATCAAAGACATCACCAATCCCTATTCATATAATCAAAAAATATTCTAACACTATCTCAATACTGATTACCTTCCCCCTTAATAATTGAGATAATAATAATAATAACAAAACCCTAGTATAACAGCCAATCACCTTTTTGTAGGCCAGTATATTCCACATGGCTAATAACAAGTGTCAGACCATTATCTAATATTACTGTGTCGTGTAGTTTTGATGTTTGCATTTTGCCCATGCCTTTATAATGCATATCTTTTATATTGTTACTGTTCTTTGTTAGCCTTGAATGATGTGTGAATGAAATAATGTATGAAAGAGAGTGATAGAAGGGCAGAATGTTAGACGGGCCTGCGTGCCCAATTCTTAACCCTTTGAAAATAAAGTTTGTTCGTTCGTTCGTTCGTTCTCTCTCTCTCTCTCTCTCTCTCTCTCTCTCTCTCTCTCTCTCTCTCTCTCTCTCTCTCTCTCTCTCTCTCTCTCTCTCTCTCTCTCTCTCACACACACACACACACCCCCCCCCCTCCCCCCCCCCCTTTTTTTTTTCTTCTCCCCCCCACCACCCTACTTAACCTTCTCTTGGAAATGTGATGCATGTTCATGCTGTGTTTGTCTCTTGGTGTGTTGAAACCATAATTCTTGAAAGTTGTATTATTATTATTGATTGTGGTGTACTGGGAGATGAGAGGGCTGATGGGCTGACCCCTCTCCTAGGGGGAGAGCTAGGGCACAAAGGCTAGATTTGCCAATTGCATGTTGCCAGGGAAGAATTCTGGTGAAGTTACTTGAAGGACCTGCACGGGGTGGCTGTTGTCCATTGGGTGACACTGGATGGGTTGCTATCTTTGGACTTTGGGCAGGATGCAACAGACTTAATGGCTGCCTCTGTACAGGGCTGGAGATGTGTTCTGCACAGTGTGTGCATGCAAGCACCTCAAACTGCAGAACAACAAGGACTCAGGAGTCTATTCTGTGGCTGGATGAGACCATCCTGGGTATCAAACTCATAGGAGTCTATTCTGTGGCTGGATGAGACCATCCTGGGTATCAAACTCATAGGAGTCTATTCTGTGGCTGGATGAGACCACCCTGGGTGTCAAACTCATAGGAATTTATTCTGTGGCTTGATGAGACCATCCTGGGTGTCAAGCTCATAGGAGTCTATTCTGTGGCTGGATGAGACCATCCTGGGTGTCAAGCTCTGTGGAGGCCTGCTGGATCTACGAAAGACAGTGCAGTTTGAGCAGGAGGTGAGGTAGCAGATGAGTGCTGATTTCAAGCAAACAAAAAGAGGATAATGACGATGATTATAGATTTTGTGTCATATATAACACTCTATATTGAGTTTTAGTTGTGCTTTCTTCTTCCTTGCATTTGCTCGCTTTTAACTCAAGCGTAGTCCATACACTTGCTACTACTTCTAGTGCACAGGACTGATGTTTGCTAGCGGGTTAGCTTTCCCTATTACCAGTGTCCCTCACCATCAGGCTAACCCACTCTGACTTCTGAGGACTTGTAATTTATGTCCCCAAGTCAAGGATGAGAAGTGAACATTTGAGTCCAACTGACCGGTGTAGGGTTTGAAATCTCTACTCAGCATCAAGACACCAGAAGTTTAAAGAGTGATCGCTCTTACCCATCCCCCATGCTGAACTCTTCTTCTTCCTTGAGATTCTTTCTGCCCATGTTTGTTCTTCTTGAATTTGGCCAGGATCAGTTGCTTTTGATGTTTATGGGAGTGGCAGAAAAGATGTACCCCTATTTATGTAATTGTGGGTGGTCAGAGCAGCAGAGAGGATCAGTGTTTACAGGTTGTTTCACGTTGTAACACACTAGGGGTCCACAGCTGTAGTGGTACCATGCAGCCCTTATACTCAATACATCAGGATGACCTTTCCCTCATGCCTGTGATAACATCTAGTGCATACTAAACTTATGAAAGAAATTGCAATTATTACCAGTTACTGTTTATATCATGTATGGTATTTATTTTGCAGACTGCGAGAGTACGCAAGACTTCGCCAGAAACTGGGGCAATAAGAACTATGTCCATGGAATTACATCAAAAATCCTACAGAGTTTTGCTTGGTGTTAGTTTTAATTTGAAGGATTATCGGTGGCTTTCTTAGTGCAAGAATTATTTGAAAATTACCTGCTTTCAAAGCTTTTTCTGTTAACTGTTAATGCATCAAAAGCTGTTTGAAATGGTTCATAGGTGGAGGTGTCTGTGTAAATGTGGCTTAAATGATGACATTTTTCTCCAACATATGTTTGGTAAGATTAAATCTCGACAATGTTCTCCAACAAATATTTGTGCAGACGAAAATCGTGACAACTTTCTCCAACAAATATTTGTACAGATGACTTAAATCACGACAATTTTCTCTAACAAATATTTAGTGAGATTAAATCACGACAATTTTCTCCAACAAATATTTGTAAAAATGACTTAAATAATGACCATTTTCTCTAACAAATATTTCTGTTGTGTAACTTACAGCTCGTATACTTACATGCAGAATGATTGATGTTAAGAGGTGCCTCTGTTGATATCTTTCTTCGTCGGATCATGTGCTGACAGATTTATGTTTGTTTTCTGGGGATGTGGTTTATGAGAATATCCAGGACAAATAAGGAAACAAGCTCTAAGGAGCCAAGATCTGCTGGAGTAACTAGGTCACTCGTCAAACTGTGTTTGTAGAAGACAAGCACAATTTAGGAGACATACCATCAGAAGAGCTGGGGTAGAGAGATTAGACCTGTACTGGAAAATGTTTAGTTTAGTCGATGGATCAACCCATAAGTGCTCCGTTCTCCTCCTAATTCAAACCTGAGTCTGGGGAAGCTCAGCTCGGGGCACGAAATCTGTAGCACCGGCGAGGATACTGAAATACTTTGGGTAGATTTTTAACTCGAAATTTTGCACGGGCAGCGCCGTTAGGCTACTCTTTTTCGATTTCCAACAGCCAAGGGATGTTTTATGTGCGCAACAATACACACGGGCGTCCGATCTCACTACACAGAGATCAGGGGAAATTTTATTGCTAGAAGTCCACATGAAAAGAAAAATCCCGGTCCTCACCGGGGCTTGAACCCGGGACCTCCAGCACTCGAGGCAGACACCATACCTCGAGATCACGCAGCCCCCCGGACTGGACTGGAAATTATTAGACAAAGGAAGCAAAGGAAGACAGAGAAAGATTTAAGTGAAAGCTGAAACAGGTGGGCAACAAGCATGAACATCAACTTCATTTACATATAAGATGGGGGGGGGGGGGGTTTAGATAATAATCTTTACAACATTATCATTTACATATAAGATTAGGGGGGGGGGGGGGGTTGGAGAATAATCTTTACATCATCATGTGCATATAAGATGACGGGATTAGAGAATAATCTTTACATCATAAGCATTTACATATAAAATTATTGGGGATTAGAGAATAATCTTTACATCATAAGCATTTACATATAAAATTATTGGGGATTAGAGAATAATCTTTACATCATAAGCATTTACATATAAAATTATTGGGGATTAGAGAATAATCTTTACATCATAAGCATTTACATATAAAATTATTGGGGATTAGAGAATAATCTTTACATGGCCATTTACATATAAGATTATGAGGGGATTAGAGAATAATCTTTACATCATCATCATTTACATATAAGATGGTAGAGAGGATTAGAGTATCATCCTTACAACATCAACTTCATTTACATATCAGATGGCAGAGAGGATTGGAGAATTACAAATCCACAATTTCTGCTACAGATCAGGCACCTAAAGAATTCTATTTTATATAATTTTTTTGTTGTGAGTTCCTCAGTTTTATTTTATATTTTATTCTTGTTTTGCACACACTTGCACAAATCTTCACCTGGTACATGTGTTTGTCCTCTTGACTATTATTTTATTGAAAATTATAAGCATTAGCAATAATCTGTTGATTGTGAACACTAAAAGTTTGTTGTCTAAATTGTGTCTTTAAGTAGTAAGGACCTTGGAGGATCAAGGTGTATATATTTTATTTGTTTGTAATAATCCAAGGTGTTGTTGCTCTTGATTTAGTAGTGTTTGGGGTGTTGCTGGATACCTCATATCTTCTTCTTCTGTTGCTGCTCCTTATCTTCCAATGGAACATTCCGGCTCACATCCAACTGATTCTAAACTCTTTGTATCCTTGTTCATGATTTGTTGGATTGTGCAGCTAAATTTGTGGAAGGGGTGTAGTCAGTCCCACGCCAAGCCCCCTTAATCACGGGTGAAACTTGCCTGGTAGATTGCTGTGTGACTATTCTTGGCTTTCCTCATGGGGCTGTGGTAACACATGGGGTAGACATATACTGATATGTATATCTGCATTGTTAATTGTTGCCTTGCTCATGTCACTTGTTCCATTTAGCTAGTTGTTGTGTACTGATGTAGGTCATCAAATGTTGACTAATCAGGACCAGTTCAGGTTTGAAAATATACTGTCTATGGATGCCATTGGGGTCTGTCTGTCTGTCTGTCTGTCTGTTTCTCTTTGTTACTCTGTCTCTCTCCTTCCCTCCCTCTCCCACCAGTCTATTCTGCCTCCCTTCTCTCTCTCTCTCTCTCTCTCTCTCTCTCTCTCTCTCTCTCTCTCTCTCTCTCTCTCTCTCTCTCTCTCTCTCTCTCTCTCTCTCTCTCTCTCTCACTCACTCACTCACTCTCTTTTTCTCTGAATTTCCTCCCACCTTTTTCTCCATCTCTTCTCTACCTCTCTCTGTCTCTCCTCCCTCCTCTCCCATTCTGTCTTCTCTCCCTGTTTCTGTTCCCTATCGCTCCTCCTCTCTCTCTCCCACCCCCGTTTGTTTCCCTCTCTGTCCCTTCCACCTCCTCTCCATCCCAGTACTACCCCTCTCATTCAGATGTGTGTGTCTAGAGCAGACGTCAGTGAACTTGTCTCTCCAATCCTTTCTGCCATCTGTTATGTCCTTGACATTGGTGCTGCTGATGTTGTTGTTTCTTGCCAGACACAGTAACGAAACTTCACAATTTCTGTTTACTTATCAGGTGTTTTTTTGTTTTATTTAGATATTCCAATTTTAGACAATTTTGTTTTGTGTTCTTCAGATATATTCCCCCTTAATATTTTTTGCTGTTAGTCTATACAACATTTTGAGAGTGTAAATTGTATACAAAGCATGTCATAGTGTATTGTGCTATTATATTCTTTCCCTGCTTATGAATCCAGTTTCATCTTGCTTGAAGCAGTTTAGCTTAGTCAACGGATCAACATCAAGGCACACTGATGTAACCCATAAGTGCTACGTTCTACTCCTAAGTCAGGCCTGAGTCCGGAGAATCTCAGCTCAGTGCACAAACTCTGTAGCACCGACGAAGCTCCTGAAATACTTTAGGTAGATTTTTAACTCAAAATTTTGCCTGGGCAGCGCCGTTAGCCTACTCTTTTTTGATTTCCAACTGCCAAGGGATTTTTTTTTACGTGCGCAACAATACACATGGACGTCCAAAGTCACTACCTAGAGACCAGGGGAAATTTTGTTGCTAGAAGACCACGTGAAAAAATCGTGACCCTCACTGCGGCTTGAACCTCCAGCACTAGAGGCGGACACCATACCTTGAGAACACTCATCCCCCGCCCCCCAAAGTTGCTTGAAGCAGTGAGCAAGAGAATTCTTCCTCTTCTTCTGCCCTCTTTCTAGGGTAGTAAATCACCCAGAGGTCAGTGTGTCTAACTTTGACATGCGTTGATGTCAGGTTGTCTTCTGCTGGACAGATCCTACCCAAGGGCATGGACTCTACGTACCTGTGGCTAGGTTTGGACTTTTCTTATCAGTTTTGCCAGAGCTTTGTCCTTAAAGCCTACTCTTTGCAATTTCCAGCTGCAGTGGAATTTTAAATTTCCACACGGGACCTCCTATTATTGGCTTGTATCAGAGTAGACTAGGTATTTGATCTCACTACCCAAGAATCATGGGGACCTGCAACATCATCAGAAACCAATGGTTCTTGGAAAGAATTCCTGGTCCTATGTGCGGATTGAACCCGGTACCTTCTGAGTGAGAGGTGGACACCATAAGCACTCCTGCCCCTGTTAGAGAATTGCATTTGTGAAATATTTGTAGAGATTCTCTCAAGGAAACCAACCTCCTTCATAGTAATAACTCAGTTGGAGAGAGGGGAGGAGTGGACATTATGATGTCTGCCCTGACTCGGAAGCTCCTGGGTTTGAATCCTAGCATGGGGCTGGGAATTTAACGAAGGCCAGTAGTTTCTAAAGCTTAGATGGCATAGTAGCTAATCTGCTTGCCTGCCAGGACATTGGTCTCGGTTGAGTCCCTGGCAGAGGCCGGATGATGCTTCTCTAGCCAGTACGGTCCTGGGGTCGACCCAGCCTCATTACAACAGGTACTGGACTATCTTCTGGGGAGTGTCTGAGAGGGAACGGTGGTGAGGACGGGATCTACCTCCCCCCCACCTCATAAGCCGGGACCTAGACAATGTGGAGACCTCACACTCCACACCCCAATGGCAGTTTCTGCTAGTTGACTATCTTCACTTTTTTTTAAAAATTCTTAATGAAATCACGTGTCCTCCTGATCTCTTGGGTAGTGTAATCAGGTTGCTAGTCTTCTCGAATAAGGGTGGGGGAAAAAAGGTATGTGCTGTGTGCACTGTGCACCTAATAAATAATCTCATAGCAGTTGGGGATAATATAGAGCAGGCCACAGGGTCACCGCCGTGGCTGTAAGTGTTAGGACAGAAAATCTACTCATGGTTAGATGGAGCCTGGTACCTGGGAAGTCGTGACCTTGGATAGGGTCTGGTCAGATGACATTAACCTGAATTCCCATTTGTGCTCATCTTCAACAGCCAGTGAAGAGTCCAAATACTAGTGTTACCAGTAATAGTTTGATTATGAGATTGAGGGGCATTATGTTTGTTTAGTTGAAAGAGAAATGTCTGTTGTGTGGTTGTTGATGATCATGAGATAAAGTTTTTAAAAATAAAACTATTAAAGTGCTGTTTTACATGCCTTAATTAAGCATATTGGATATATGGTGCCAGCCACATATTGTTATACATCGGCACTCAGTGGATGATGTGAGTATCACGCTTGCCGCATTGACTCCACAGGGTATTTCCTGTTACCAGGCAAGTGTTCTACTCTACTGCCATTTTGCTTTGTCATTATAGTGTTTTAAGGACTTCAGTATACACTTTTTTTGATGTAAACTACCATTATTTTATTCGTTGTTGATGTAAACTGCCATTGTTACGTTCTTGTTGATGTAAACTGCCATTATTTTGTTCGTGGTTGATGTAAACTGCCATTATTTCATTCGTTGTTGATGTAAACTGCCATTATTTCGCTCGTTGTTGATGCTGAAGCTTTTTAGCTAGCCCTTGTGTGATTTTGTTGATCCGGCTTATGGTTGTTCATCCATGTATAACAAGCCATGTGGTTCATTTAATCATTAACACTGTTAAGCCTTTAGGTGATTTGTTGACAATAAACATTGCTGTGGACACAAACTAAGATTTATTTGTGATTGCAATTGTGGATTTGTATTCCTTCCGCTGGGAGCCGAGTTAGTGCGGTGGCTGGTCAGCTTGCCTGCTGGTGGTAGCCGAGTTAGTGCGGTGGCTGGTCAGCTTGCCTGCTGGTGGTAGCCGAGTTAGTGCGGTGGCTGGTCAGCTTGCCTGCTGGTGGTAGCCGAGTTAGTGCGGTGGCTGGTCAGCTTGCCTGCTGGTGGTAGCCGAGTTAGTGCGGTGGCTGGTCAGCTTGCCTGCTGGTGGTAACCGAGTTAGTGCGGTGGCTGGTCAGCTTGCCTGCTGGTGGTAGCCGAGTTAGTGCGGTGGCTGGTCAGCTTGCCTGCTGGTGGTAGCCGAGTTAGTGCGGTGGCTGGTCAGCTTGCCTGCTGGTGGTAGCCGAGTTAGTGCGGTGGCTGGTCAGCTTGCCTGCTGGTGGTAGCCGAGTTAGTGCGGTGGCTGGTCAGCTTGCCTGCTGGTGGTAGCCGAGTTAGTGCGGTGGCTGGTCAGCTTGCCTGCTGGTGGTAGCCGAGTTAGTGCGGTGGCTGGTCAGCTTGCCTGCTGGTGGTAGCCGAGTTAGTGCGGTGGCTGGTCAGCTTGCCTGCTGGTGGTAGCCGAGTTAGTGCGGTGGCTGGTCAGCTTGCCTGCTGGTGGTAGCCGAGTTAGTGCGGTGGCTGGTCAGCTTGCCTGCTGGTGGTAGCCGAGTTAGTGCGGTGGCTGGTCAGCTTGCCTGCTGGTGGTAGCCGAGTTAGTGCGGTGGCTGGTCAGCTTGCCTGCTGGTGGTAGCCGAGTTAGTGCGGTGGCTGGTCAGCTTGCCTGCTGGTGGTAGCCGAGTTAGTGCGGTGGCTGGTCAGCTTGCCTGCTGGTGGTAGCCGAGTTAGTGCGGTGGCTGGTCAGCTTGCCTGCTGGTGGTAGCCGAGTTAGTGCGGTGGCTGGTCAGCTTGCCTGCTGGTGGTAGCCGAGTTAGTGCGGTGGCTGGTCAGCTTGCCTGCTGGTGGTAGCCGAGTTAGTGCGGTGGCTGGTCAGCTTGCCTGCTGGTGGTAGCCGAGTTAGTGCGGTGGCTGGTCAGCTTGCCTGCTGGTGGTAGCCGAGTTAGTGCGGTGGCTGGTCAGCTTGCCTGCTGGTGGTAGCCGAGTTAGTGCGGTGGCTGGTCAGCTTGCCTGCTGGTGGTAGCCGAGTTAGTGCGGTGGCTGGTCAGCTTGCCTGCTGGTGGTAGCCGAGTTAGTGCGGTGGCTGGTCAGCTTGCCTGCTGGTGGTAGCCGAGTTAGTGCGGTGGCTGGTCAGCTTGCCTGCTGGTGGTAGCCGAGTTAGTGCGGTGGCTGGTCAGCTTGCCTGCTGGTGGTAGCCGAGTTAGTGCGGTGGCTGGTCAGCTTGCCTGCTGGTGGTAGCCGAGTTAGTGCGGTGGCTGGTCAGCTTGCCTGCTGGTGGTAGCCGAGTTAGTGCGGTGGCTGGTCAGCTTGCCTGCTGGTGGTAGCCGAGTTAGTGCGGTGGCTGGTCAGCTTGCCTGCTGGTGGTAGCCGAGTTAGTGCGGTGGCTGGTCAGCTTGCCTGCTGGTGGTAGCCGAGTTAGTGCGGTGGCTGGTCAGCTTGCCTGCTGGTGGTAGCCGAGTTAGTGCGGTGGCTGGTCAGCTTGCCTGCTGGTGGTAGCCGAGTTAGTGCGGTGGCTGGTCAGCTTGCCTGCTGGTGGTAGCCGAGTTAGTGCGGTGGCTGGTCAGCTTGCCTGCTGGTGGTAGCCGAGTTAGTGCGGTGGCTGGTCAGCTTGCCTGCTGGTGGTAGCCGAGTTAGTGCGGTGGCTGGTCAGCTTGCCTGCTGGTGGTAGCCGAGTTAGTGCGGTGGCTGGTCAGCTTGCCTGCTGGTGGTAGCCGAGTTAGTGCGGTGGCTGGTCAGCTTGCCTGCTGGTGGTAGCCGAGTTAGTGCGGTGGCTGGTCAGCTTGCCTGCTGGTGGTAGCCGAGTTAGTGCGGTGGCTGGTCAGCTTGCCTGCTGGTGGTAGCCGAGTTAGTGCGGTGGCTGGTCAGCTTGCCTGCTGGTGGTAGCCGAGTTAGTGCGGTGGCTGGTCAGCTTGCCTGCTGGTGGTAGCCGAGTTAGTGCGGTGGCTGGTCAGCTTGCCTGCTGGTGGTAGCCGAGTTAGTGCGGTGGCTGGTCAGCTTGCCTGCTGGTGGTAGCCGAGTTAGTGCGGTGGCTGGTCAGCTTGCCTGCTGGTGGTAGCCGAGTTAGTGCGGTGGCTGGTCAGCTTGCCTGCTGGTGGTAGCCGAGTTAGTGCGGTGGCTGGTCAGCTTGCCTGCTGGTGGTAGCCGAGTTAGTGCGGTGGCTGGTCAGCTTGCCTGCTGGTGGTAGCCGAGTTAGTGCGGTGGCTGGTCAGCTTGCCTGCTGGTGGTAGCCGAGTTAGTGCGGTGGCTGGTCAGCTTGCCTGCTGGTGGTAGCCGAGTTAGTGCGGTGGCTGGTCAGCTTGCCTGCTGGTGGTAGCCGAGTTAGTGCGGTGGCTGGTCAGCTTGCCTGCTGGTGGTAGCCGAGTTAGTGCGGTGGCTGGTCAGCTTGCCTGCTGGTGGTAGCCGAGTTAGTGCGGTGGCTGGTCAGCTTGCCTGCTGGTGGTAGCCGAGTTAGTGCGGTGGCTGGTCAGCTTGCCTGCTGGTGGTAGCCGAGTTAGTGCGGTGGCTGGTCAGCTTGCCTGCTGGTGGTAGCCGAGTTAGTGCGGTGGCTGGTCAGCTTGCCTGCTGGTGGTAGCCGAGTTAGTGCGGTGGCTGGTCAGCTTGCCTGCTGGTGGTAGCCGAGTTAGTGCGGTGGCTGGTCAGCTTGCCTGCTGGTGGTAGCCGAGTTAGTGCGGTGGCTGGTCAGCTTGCCTGCTGGTGGTAGCCGAGTTAGTGCGGTGGCTGGTCAGCTTGCCTGCTGGTGGTAGCCGAGTTAGTGCGGTGGCTGGTCAGCTTGCCTGCTGGTGGTAGCCGAGTTAGTGCGGTGGCTGGTCAGCTTGCCTGCTGGTGGTAGCCGAGTTAGTGCGGTGGCTGGTCAGCTTGCCTGCTGGTGGTAGCCGAGTTAGTGCGGTGGCTGGTCAGCTTGCCTGCTGGTGGTAGCCGAGTTAGTGCGGTGGCTGGTCAGCTTGCCTGCTGGTGGTAGCCGAGTTAGTGCGGTGGCTGGTCAGCTTGCCTGCTGGTGGTAGCCGAGTTAGTGCGGTGGCTGGTCAGCTTGCCTGCTGGTGGTAGCCGAGTTAGTGCGGTGGCTGGTCAGCTTGCCTGCTGGTGGTAGCCGAGTTAGTGCGGTGGCTGGTCAGCTTGCCTGCTGGTGGTAGCCGAGTTAGTGCGGTGGCTGGTCAGCTTGCCTGCTGGTGGTAGCCGAGTTAGTGCGGTGGCTGGTCAGCTTGCCTGCTGGTGGTAGCCGAGTTAGTGCGGTGGCTGGTCAGCTTGCCTGCTGGTGGTAGCCGAGTTAGTGCGGTGGCTGGTCAGCTTGCCTGCTGGTGGTAGCCGAGTTAGTGCGGTGGCTGGTCAGCTTGCCTGCTGGTGGTAGCCGAGTTAGTGCGGTGGCTGGTCAGCTTGCCTGCTGGTGGTAGCCGAGTTAGTGCGGTGGCTGGTCAGCTTGCCTGCTGGTGGTAGCCGAGTTAGTGCGGTGGCTGGTCAGCTTGCCTGCTGGTGGTAGCCGAGTTAGTGCGGTGGCTGGTCAGCTTGCCTGCTGGTGGTAGCCGAGTTAGTGCGGTGGCTGGTCAGCTTGCCTGCTGGTGGTAGCCGAGTTAGTGCGGTGGCTGGTCAGCTTGCCTGCTGGTGGTAGCCGAGTTAGTGCGGTGGCTGGTCAGCTTGCCTGCTGGTGGTAGCCGAGTTAGTGCGGTGGCTGGTCAGCTTGCCTGCTGGTGGTAGCCGAGTTAGTGCGGTGGCTGGTCAGCTTGCCTGCTGGTGGTAGCCGAGTTAGTGCGGTGGCTGGTCAGCTTGCCTGCTGGTGGTAGCCGAGTTAGTGCGGTGGCTGGTCAGCTTGCCTGCTGGTGGTAGCCGAGTTAGTGCGGTGGCTGGTCAGCTTGCCTGCTGGTGGTAGCCGAGTTAGTGCGGTGGCTGGTCAGCTTGCCTGCTGGTGGTAGCCGAGTTAGTGCGGTGGCTGGTCAGCTTGCCTGCTGGTGGTAGCCGAGTTAGTGCGGTGGCTGGTCAGCTTGCCTGCTGGTGGTAGCCGAGTTAGTGCGGTGGCTGGTCAGCTTGCCTGCTGGTGGTAGCCGAGTTAGTGCGGTGGCTGGTCAGCTTGCCTGCTGGTGGTAGCCGAGTTAGTGCGGTGGCTGGTCAGCTTGCCTGCTGGTGGTAGCCGAGTTAGTGCGGTGGCTGGTCAGCTTGCCTGCTGGTGGTAGCCGAGTTAGTGCGGTGGCTGGTCAGCTTGCCTGCTGGTGGTAGCCGAGTTAGTGCGGTGGCTGGTCAGCTTGCCTGCTGGTGGTAGCCGAGTTAGTGCGGTGGCTGGTCAGCTTGCCTGCTGGTGGTAGCCGAGTTAGTGCGGTGGCTGGTCAGCTTGCCTGCTGGTGGTAGCCGAGTTAGTGCGGTGGCTGGTCAGCTTGCCTGCTGGTGGTAGCCGAGTTAGTGCGGTGGCTGGTCAGCTTGCCTGCTGGTGGTAGCCGAGTTAGTGCGGTGGCTGGTCAGCTTGCCTGCTGGTGGTAGCCGAGTTAGTGCGGTGGCTGGTCAGCTTGCCTGCTGGTGGTAGCCGAGTTAGTGCGGTGGCTGGTCAGCTTGCCTGCTGGTGGTAGCCGAGTTAGTGCGGTGGCTGGTCAGCTTGCCTGCTGGTGGTAGCCGAGTTAGTGCGGTGGCTGGTCAGCTTGCCTGCTGGTGGTAGCCGAGTTAGTGCGGTGGCTGGTCAGCTTGCCTGCTGGTGGTAGCCGAGTTAGTGCGGTGGCTGGTCAGCTTGCCTGCTGGTGGTAGCCGAGTTAGTGCGGTGGCTGGTCAGCTTGCCTGCTGGTGGTAGCCGAGTTAGTGCGGTGGCTGGTCAGCTTGCCTGCTGGTGGTAGCCGAGTTAGTGCGGTGGCTGGTCAGCTTGCCTGCTGGTGGTAGCCGAGTTAGTGCGGTGGCTGGTCAGCTTGCCTGCTGGTGGTAGCCGAGTTAGTGCGGTGGCTGGTCAGCTTGCCTGCTGGTGGTAGCCGAGTTAGTGCGGTGGCTGGTCAGCTTGCCTGCTGGTGGTAGCCGAGTTAGTGCGGTGGCTGGTCAGCTTGCCTGCTGGTGGTAGCCGAGTTAGTGCGGTGGCTGGTCAGCTTGCCTGCTGGTGGTAGCCGAGTTAGTGCGGTGGCTGGTCAGCTTGCCTGCTGGTGGTAGCCGAGTTAGTGCGGTGGCTGGTCAGCTTGCCTGCTGGTGGTAGCCGAGTTAGTGCGGTGGCTGGTCAGCTTGCCTGCTGGTGGTAGCCGAGTTAGTGCGGTGGCTGGTCAGCTTGCCTGCTGGTGGTAGCCGAGTTAGTGCGGTGGCTGGTCAGCTTGCCTGCTGGTGGTAGCCGAGTTAGTGCGGTGGCTGGTCAGCTTGCCTGCTGGTGGTAGCCGAGTTAGTGCGGTGGCTGGTCAGCTTGCCTGCTGGTGGTAGCCGAGTTAGTGCGGTGGCTGGTCAGCTTGCCTGCTGGTGGTAGCCGAGTTAGTGCGGTGGCTGGTCAGCTTGCCTGCTGGTGGTAGCCGAGTTAGTGCGGTGGCTGGTCAGCTTGCCTGCTGGTGGTAGCCGAGTTAGTGCGGTGGCTGGTCAGCTTGCCTGCTGGTGGTAGCCGAGTTAGTGCGGTGGCTGGTCAGCTTGCCTGCTGGTGGTAGCCGAGTTAGTGCGGTGGCTGGTCAGCTTGCCTGCTGGTGGTAGCCGAGTTAGTGCGGTGGCTGGTCAGCTTGCCTGCTGGTGGTAGCCGAGTTAGTGCGGTGGCTGGTCAGCTTGCCTGCTGGTGGTAGCCGAGTTAGTGCGGTGGCTGGTCAGCTTGCCTGCTGGTGGTAGCCGAGTTAGTGCGGTGGCTGGTCAGCTTGCCTGCTGGTGGTAGCCGAGTTAGTGCGGTGGCTGGTCAGCTTGCCTGCTGGTGGTAGCCGAGTTAGTGCGGTGGCTGGTCAGCTTGCCTGCTGGTGGTAGCCGAGTTAGTGCGGTGGCTGGTCAGCTTGCCTGCTGGTGGTAGCCGAGTTAGTGCGGTGGCTGGTCAGCTTGCCTGCTGGTGGTAGCCGAGTTAGTGCGGTGGCTGGTCAGCTTGCCTGCTGGTGGTAGCCGAGTTAGTGCGGTGGCTGGTCAGCTTGCCTGCTGGTGGTAGCCGAGTTAGTGCGGTGGCTGGTCAGCTTGCCTGCTGGTGGTAGCCGAGTTAGTGCGGTGGCTGGTCAGCTTGCCTGCTGGTGGTAGCCGAGTTAGTGCGGTGGCTGGTCAGCTTGCCTGCTGGTGGTAGCCGAGTTAGTGCGGTGGCTGGTCAGCTTGCCTGCTGGTGGTAGCCGAGTTAGTGCGGTGGCTGGTCAGCTTGCCTGCTGGTGGTAGCCGAGTTAGTGCGGTGGCTGGTCAGCTTGCCTGCTGGTGGTAGCCGAGTTAGTGCGGTGGCTGGTCAGCTTGCCTGCTGGTGGTAGCCGAGTTAGTGCGGTGGCTGGTCAGCTTGCCTGCTGGTGGTAGCCGAGTTAGTGCGGTGGCTGGTCAGCTTGCCTGCTGGTGGTAGCCGAGTTAGTGCGGTGGCTGGTCAGCTTGCCTGCTGGTGGTAGCCGAGTTAGTGCGGTGGCTGGTCAGCTTGCCTGCTGGTGGTAGCCGAGTTAGTGCGGTGGCTGGTCAGCTTGCCTGCTGGTGGTAGCCGAGTTAGTGCGGTGGCTGGTCAGCTTGCCTGCTGGTGGTAGCCGAGTTAGTGCGGTGGCTGGTCAGCTTGCCTACTGCCATGGGATATTAAGGATCCTGTACTGGTACATTCCCAGGAAAGGGATGAAACTGGCTACTGCTCGATACAGTGACATGCTAGTGAACAAACTGAAGCCCGCCATACGATCGCAACGCTGGGGACTTCTCTCAAAAGTAATGATGTTGCTGCACGAAAACGTCTGCCTTCATACGACTGCACATGCAGTGGATAAATACATGCTCTGAAATTTGTGGTCTTGAAGCATATAGTCCAAACTTGGTGCCACTTGGCTTTTACGTGTTTTGACCCTTGAAAGAATGTTTGCTGGATCAGAGATTTGCAGATGACATCGAGGTATTGGCAATGGAGACGGTGCAAAATCGTGTTTGCTGGATCAGAGATTTGCAGATGACAACGAGTTATTGGCAATGGAGACGGTGCAAAATCGTGTTTGCTGGATCAGAGATTTGCAGATGACAACGAGTTATTGGCAATGGAGACGGTGCAAAATTGTGTTTGCTGGATCAGAGATTTGCAGATGACAACGAGTTATTGGCAATGGAGACGGTGCAAAATTGTGTTTGCTGGATCAGAGATTTGCAGATGACAACGAGGTATTGGCAATGGAGACGGTGCAAAATTGTGTTTGCTGGATCAGAGATTTGCAGATGACAACGAGGTATTGGCAATGGAGACGGTGCAAAATTGTGTTTGCTGGATCAGAGATTTGCAGATGACAACGAGGTATTGGCAATGGAGACGGTGCAAAATTGTGTTTGCTGGGTCAGAGGCGCTGCCGAGTGGCATAGCCATTTATGCATCTCACAGATCTTGGTCTCCGGTGTTCTGGATCGATTACGTTGAAGATAAGCCTCTAGGCCACCACCCAAGTCCATCCAGCATAATTTCTCTCCGTATGACCTTGCTCTTGTACTGCTAATCTTTCCAGTTGTCACGATGTTTTCCATTGCTTCTTTTCTCATCACATGATCAAATAACGTGGTCTCCTATCATCATCATCACATGTCGTGCCGTTAAACGTGGGCGGTCATATTTCACCGTCTCACCCGATCGTCAGAGTCGTGGATCAGCTGTGTGTTTTTGTCTTGACCATACCATGTGATGAAGCCATTCAGGTATTTACTTCTCTGCCTTCGCCTTGTACTTTCCCCCTCAATCTTGCCAGTTGTTACCAAGTTCTCCAATTTATTTCTTCTCATAACGTGTCCAAACATTGTGACTGTCTACGTCTAATTTCTCTAATCAGTTTACGGTTTTCATTTGTTCTCCTTCTATAGTTGTATACTATGTTCCACTCTCATTAGCCATTTAAAGGCACTCATTGTTAGTTACGCTAGCACTCCAAGGTATTAACTACCTACATCTCAACAACGACATCTCCATTGCCTCCAATCTATTCCTAAATTGTTCTTTCGTGTTCCAATACTCACTGCTATACAGAACAGGCTCTGTATAACATTTCAGCACTGACTTCTGACATTCAAGTGACTTACTGAATAAGATACTTTTCTTTTTTCTAAAATGCAAGGTTTGTTTGCACTACTTTGCTTTTAATTTCTGTTTAGTACCTATGTTACGAAATTTAATTTCTCAAAATTATCACTGGAGCTACGGAGTACGTGCTCTGTGCTTGATCACATCTTCAGCGGTCAGTGTGAAGTATAGGAAGCGAGGGAATGTAGATAGAAGAAGGCATATAAATAGAAGGGCATGGTTCAGGAGAGTAAGGACAAAAACAACGCCTGGGATTCAAATATATGTGAGTGGGTTATTGGGATTGTTGCAGTGCCAGGCAGAGAGGGTCTGTACTGGAGAAGCTGATTTATGAATTTGAGGTCATCAAGCCTGCAACAATTAAATGGAGATGACTACCAGTGCTATGGATTTGTAAGCCACATTAATCCGACTGGACAGGTGAGACATGGGCAGGGTCTGGTAGTGAAAGAGGGATTAAAACATGAGGTTCTAGATCTAAGTCAGTGGAATAACAGCGCCAGAGAGGTGCAGGCTATAAAGTTAGAGATTGTGGGTCTAAGCTGGAACTTAAAAAGCATATGGCGCGGTAGATTATTTTTACACAAATGAACGATGGGACTGGCTTAAGGATGTGGACAGTATCACCCTGGCCGGCTTTACTTTCCAGAAAATTTCCTACTACCCATTATAGGCTGGGTCGGACCTGGGTCCATTTTCAAAATCCCAATAGAAATATATGAGATGTTGCATATCCTTTACAGGACGTCGCAGTCAACCCAAGCACTTTTGGTTGTTTTTGATTTCTTGGCATGTTTACGTTCAGTAGTTTGCCATTGCTTTCTGAACGACCGGCACCCATACCATTGTAAGAAAACCAACACAAGGTGATCTGCTGCCACATCGTCCACAGCTGTAATGTGAACATGGTGTGTAAGATTACGAACTGCGTTCACAATCCCTGTGCCACAGAGCAGGCGATATGGATATGAGATGTATATTGTTATAATAATGGCTAAGTACAAACGGTTTATATTCCTTATTTGTAAATGATAGGGCTGGCTAGTGACGACGCCTGTTTTTAGAATGTCTAGCTACGACACCTGTTTATAGAATGTCTAGCCGGGCATGGATGGAAGTGCTGATCAATGCCTGTAAATTTATTCATCATGTTTAGTTCACGCTGTGTATCCCGAGCACCTCACTGTGTGTAATAAATTATTCTATGTGTACAACAACAACAGTCGGTCGGGTCGGGTCGGCCGGTCTGTCGGTCGGCAGATCATCCTCATCCATCACCCGCATCGCAGCCAAACCTCGCTTGGCCTTTGTTATCACCTGGTCTATGTGCTCATTATAAGCAAGGCTTCGATCAAAACGTATCCCCAGGTAATTCATTGCCTGCGTTCTTTCCACAGTCTCTGAACATAGATTTACCGTTGGTGTTGGAGTCTTGACAATATGGTTATTCAAAGAGAACCATGTCACTGTTGCCTTTGTTGGGTTGACCATTGCCCCAGCTTCAACACACCAAGTAGTTATGCGACTGAGTTCGGTTTGTAGTTCCACAGCAACCTGATCTCTATCCTTACCCTGACGATACACTAAAACATCGTCGGCATATGACAATGTCCTCTCCGGTCCAGTGATCTGCTCGCTGGTGATTCTCACTGTGTAGGCGTTGAATAGCACCGGAGACTAAGGTGATCCCTGTGATAGGCCAGGATATATTGTTGTTAGTTCCAAAGTCCAGCTGCCACATCTAAAAACTACTTTCCGCTGGAAGAGGGCTGCGGCGATCCAACTAAGGAGGAAAGGACTTATCTTGAGCTCAAGAAGCTGAAGCATTAAGAAATTCAATGGTACTCTGTTGTACGCGTCCTCAAGATCAATCGCTGCAGCAAAGGTTTCAATTCCTGAGTGGAAACCTTCATAGACGTCGACTATGTGTGCACTGCAATGCACTATGTGTTATCAGATATTCTCCGTGTGCACTAGGCAATGCACTATGTGTGATCAGATATTCTCTGTGTGCACTAGGCAATGCACTATGTGTGGTCAGATATTCTCTGTGTACACTAAGCAATGCACTGTGTGTGGTCAGATATTCTCTGTGTACACTAAGCAATGCACTATGTGTGGTCAGATATTCTCTGTGTGCACTAAGCAATGCACAATGTGTGGTCAGATATTCTCTGTGTACACTAAGCAATGCACTATGTGTGGTCAGATATTCTCTGTGTGCACTAAGCAATGCACAATGTGTGGTCAGATATTCTCTGTGTGCACTAAGCAATGCACTATGTTGTGGTCAGATATTCTCTGTGTGCACTAAGCAATGTACTGTGTGTGGTCAGATATTCTCTGTGTGCACTAAGCAATGTACTATGTGTGGTCAGATATTCTCTGTGTGCACTAAGCAATGCACTATGTGTGGTCAGATATTCTCTGTGTGCACTAGGAAATGCACTGTGTGTGGTCAGATATTCTCTGTGTGCACTAAGCAATGCACTGTGTGTGGTCAGATATTCTCTGTGTACACTAAGCAATGTACTATGTGTGGTCAGATATTCTCTGTGTGCACTAAGCAATGCACTGTGTGTGGTCAGATATTCTCTGTGTGCACTAAGCAATGCACTGTGTGTGGTCAGATATTCTCTGTGTACACTAAGCAATGTACTATGTGTGGTCAGATATTCTCTGTGTGCACTAAGCAATGCACTGTGTGTGGTCAGATATTCTCTGTGTGCACTATGTTTGATGAACTATTCTATGTGTTCCACACATTTAAGTTTTCCGCAGTTTCAAAGGTTCCAATGGTTTCACAGGTTTACAGTTTCAACGATTCCACTATTTCATGAGATTTACAGTTTCAAGTATTCCACCAGTTCAAGGATTTCATAGTTTCAAGGATTCCACAGTTTCGTGTGTTCCAGTTTTCTGTGTTCCACATTTTCACGGGTTCCACATTTTCATATGTTCCAAAAAAATATAGAAAAGATGGAAGTAAATTAACTCTTTTAGCTCCGAAGAACTTGTGATGTGTGGTTGTCCCTTTCCAGAGACGAACAGCCATCGTGTTATGTGCTCATGTACCTCTCACATTTGGATGAGCCTACTAGAGAAATCTGCTTCCCCAGGCGGCCACTTTCACTGTGCATGTTAGCCTATTTGATGGTGATGCACACGTGATGTATTTTGTAGAGTTTATCCCTCCCCTCTCCGTTGGGTATCTGCTATGAAACTATCTGGAACTGAAAGAGTTAACATACAACACTAGCATGGTTAATGTAAGAGTTAACATACAACACCAGCATGGCTAATGTAAGAGTTAAAGTACAGCACCAGCATGGTTAATGTAAGAGTTAAAGTACACCACCAGCATGGTTAATGTAAGAGTTAAAGTACAGCACCATCATGGCTAATGTAAGAGTTAAAGTACAGCACCAGCATGGTTAATGTAAGAGTTAAAGTACAGCACCAGCATGGTTAATGTAAGAGTTAAAGTACAGCACCAGCATGGTTAATGTAAGAGTTAAAGTACAGCACCAGCATGGTTAATGTAAGAGTTAAAGTACACCACCAGCATGGTTAATGTAAGAGTTAAAGTACAGCACCAGCATGGCTAATGTAAGAGTTAAAGTACAGCACCAGCATGGTTAATGTAAGAGTTAAAGTACAGCACCAGCATGGTTAATGTAAGAGTTAAAGTACAGCACCAGCATGGCTAATGTAAGAGTTAAAGTACAGCACCAGCATGGCTAATGTAAGAGTTAAAGTACAGCACCAGCATGGTTAATGTAAGAGTTAAAGTACAGCACCAGCATGGTTAATGTAAGAGTTAAAGTACAGCACCAGCATGGCTAATGTAAGAGTTAAAGTACAGCACCAGCATGGTTAATGTAAGAGTTAAAGTACAACACCAGCATGGTTAAGGTAAGAGTTAAAGTACAGCACCAGCATGGCTAATGTAAGAGTTAAAGTACACCACCAGCATGGTTAATGTAAGAGTTAAAGTACACCACCAGCATGGTTAATGTAAGAGTTAAAGTACAGCACCAGCATGGTTAATGTAAGAGTTAAAGTACAGCACCAGCATGGTTAATGTAAGAGTTAAAGTACAGCACCAGCATGGTTAATGTAAGAGTTAACATACAACACCAGCATGGTTAATGTAAGAGTTAACATACAACACCAGCATGGTTAATGTAAGAGTTAAAGTACAGCACCAGCATGGTTAATGTAAGAGTTAAAGTACAGCACCAACATGGCTAATGTAAGAGTTAAATTACAGCACCAGCATGGTTAATGTAAGAGTTAAAGTACAGCACCAGCATGGCTAATGTAAGAGTTAAAGTACAGCACCAGCATGGTTAATGTAAGAGTTAAAGTACAGCACCAGCATGTTTAATGTAAGAGTTAAAGTTGAGGGATGACCGTGTAGTCTTCGACTGTTCCAACTAGACCAGCTGAGATGTGGACGGTACCACAAAAGTGAGAGTCTCCCAGGATTGCTAACCTGGTCAAAAATGCACGCTAAAAGTCGGATGTGTTGGCCTGAGGGTTTCGACCCGAGGGTGCCTAACCAGACACACCGCAATCACATCTGAAAAAATCACTCCGGATGAACGCAAAGAAGAAGAAGAAGTACAGCACCAACATGGCTAATGTAAGAGTTAAAGTACAGCACCAGCATGGTTAATGTAAGAGTTAAAGTACACCACCAGCATGGTTAATGTAAGAGTTAAAGTACAGCACCAGCATGGTTAATGTAAGAGTTAAAGTACAGCACCAGCATGGTTAATGTAAGAGTTAAAGTACAGCACCAGCATGGTTAATGTAAGAGTTAAAGTACAGCACCAGCATGGCTAATGTAAGAGTTAAAGTACAGCACCAGCATGGCTAATGTAAGAGTTAAAGTACAGCACCAGCATGGCTAATGTAAGAGTTAAAGTACACCACCAGCATGGTTAATGTAAGAGTTAAAGTACAACACCAGCATGGTTAATGTAAGAGTTAAAGTACAGCACCAGCATGGTTATTGTAAGAGTTAAAGTACACCACCAGCATGGTTAATGTAAGAGTTAAAGTACAGCACCAGCATGGTTAATGTAAGAGTTAACATACAACACTAGCATGGTTAATGTAAGAGTTAAAGTACAGCACCAGCATGGTTAATGTAAGAGTTAACATACAGCACCAGCATGGTTAATGTAAGAGTTAAAGTACACCACCAGCATGGTTAATGTAAGAGTTAAAGTACAGCACCAGCATGGTTAATGTAAGAGTTAAAGTACAGCACCAACATGGCTAATGTAAGAGTTAAAGTACAGCACCAGCATGGTTAATGTAAGAGTTAAAGTACAGCACCAGCATGGCTAATGTAAGAGTTAAAGTACAGCACCAGCATGGCTAATGTAAGAGTTAAAGTACACCACCAGCATGGTTAATGTAAGAGTTAAAGTACAGCACCAGCATGGTTAATGTAAGAGTTAAAGTACAGCACCAGCATGGCTAATGTAAGAGTTAAAGTACACCACCAGCATGGCTAATGTAAGAGTTAAAGTACACCACCAGCATGGTTAATGTAAGAGTTAAAGTACAGCACCAGCATGGCCAATGTAAGAGTTAAAGTACACCACCAGCATGGCTAATGTAAGAGTTAAAGTACAGCACCAGCATGGCTAATGTAAGAGTTAAAGTACAGCACCAGCATGGCTAATGTAAGAGTTAAAGTACAGCACCAGCATGGTTAATGTAAGAGTTAAAGTACAGCACCATCATGGTTAATGTAAGAGTTAAAGTACAGCACCAGCATGGCTAATGTAAGAGTTAAAGTACAGCACCAGCATGGCTAATGTAAGAGTTAAAGTACACCACCAGCATGGTTAATGTAAGAGTTAAAGTACAGCACCAGCATGGTTAATGTAAGAGTTAAAGTACAGCACCAGCATGGCTAATGTAAGAGTTAAAGTACACCACCAGCATGGTTAATGTAAGAGTTAAAGTACAGCACCAGCATGGCTAATGTAAGAGTTAAAGTACAGCACCAGCATGGCTAATGTAAGAGTTAAAGTACACCACCAGCATGGTTAATGTAAGAGTTAAAGTACAGCACCAGCATGGCTAATGTAAGAGTTAAAGTACAGCACCAGCATGGTTAATGTAAGAGTTAAAGTACAGCACCAGCATGGCTAATCATCATCATCATCATCATCACCATCATCATGTGCCATGCATTTACTTTTCGCTATCTCACTCGATCAGGGGGATGATGCGTGGTCTCGAGGTATGGTGTCCGCCTCGAGTGCTGGAGGTCCTGGGTTCAAGTCTCGGTGAGGACCGGGATTTTTTTCTCGTGGGCTTCTAGTAATAAAATGTCCCCTGGTCTCTGGGTAGTGAGATCAGACGCCGGTATGTATTGTTGCGCACGTAAAAAATCCCGTGGCGGTTGGACATAGAAAAAAGTAGCCTAACGGCACTGGCCGGGCAAAATTTCGAGTTAAAAATCTACCCAAAGTATTTCAGGATCCTTGCCGGTGCTACGGAGTTCGTGCACTGAGCTGAGTTTCTCCAGACTCAGGTTTGATTTAGGAGGAGAACGGAGCACTTATGGGTTTGCACCAGTGTGCCGTGATGTTGATACATCGACTAAGCTAAACTAAACTATCTCACTCGATCACCAGAGTTGTGGATCAGCTCGGTGATCTTGTCTCGGCCATGCCACGTGGCCAAGCCATCCAGGTATTTACTTTTCAATGTTCCCCTTGTTCTCTTCCCCTCGATCTTGCCAGTTGTCGCCAAGTTCTTCACTTTAATTCTTTTCATAACGTGACCAAAATTTGTGACTGTCAACGTCTAATTGTTCTAATCAGTTTACAATGTTCATTTGTCTCCTGTAGTACTTGGTCATTTGTTTTTCTGTCTGTCCATGGTATTCTTTGCATTTTCCTCAGAAACCACATTTCTGCAGCAATCAGATGTTTTTTCAGCTTGTCTGCTCATTGTCGACGCTTCAAATACATACAATTGTACAGGCTCTGTGTAAGTGACTTCTTTTTATTGGTTAGTATATTTTCCATCTTGCAAAAGGCTGCCTTCGCCATGGAGATTCTTGTTCTAAGCTCTTCAAGGTATCTCCCATCAGATGTTATGACTGTTCCGAGATAATTGTTCCGATTCACTTGTTTAAGAATATTCCCATGGCTAATAGAAGAGTTAAAATACAGCAACTGCACGGTTCAGGCATTCAGTTCATGAGTAAAGACAACAACAACCACGTAAGTTTGTGACTAGCCTGTTTATTTCTGTCCATGTTCACAGATGTACATATTTCCACGTGTATAAACATTTTCATGATGAAATGAACAAAAGGATACCACAATCGTTAATATCATCCCGAATGCTCCCAAATGTAGTCAGCATCATTAGTGCGTTTGAAAATTATTTTCTGGCGACACCTGAAGATTTTTCTGTTGTCTGATGTGCCCTCTTAAACTGACCTGCATTCTTTGTTTAAACTCATAAATTTTTCGGGGTTTTCTTGTTTGTTGTGCAGATTATTCCTGTCTTTGAGTTGTCAGTGTGCGGGACATTGAACAGACTGATAGATTAGCTGCCGCCTCTCGGAGCGGAGGGATACTTTATGATAAAAAGGATGTGGTGAAGTCTCTTGGTGATCAAGTGGAGAGTGCAACAGAACAGGCGCAGTATTTACATCTGGCTCAGAAGGGAGGGAGAAGTATATCTAGACGATGCGCAAAGCGCTGTGGAAAAGCCACCCAGAAATTTAATTAAATTGCCACTGGAATAATCGGCAGGGGAACCCTTCGGTAGCTTTTGAAGAGAGGGATTGATTATGTGTGGGGATGTTGAGAGTGCAATGATATTGATTCTGACATAAAATGCTCAGTAGTGTTAAGTTGTCATATAATGTTAGACTTTAGAAGTTATGCAATAATAAGTATTTTCAAAATTATGAGGTTATCAAGTGAACAGTTATAATGAGTTTGAAACAAAACAACCAAAAATTTATAAAAGTTCGTATCCCCTCAAATGTCGGCCTGCTATCCCGTAAACGTTAAATTCTGCATGGCGGGTGAATTACCGTATGTACTATAATAATAAATGTTAAATTCTGCATGCTGAGTGTCAACTGATGCTATGCTATACAAATTTAATTCTGCATGCCGAGTATCAGTTGATGTCTGTGCAATAATGATACAAATTCAATACTGCGTGGCGAGTGTTAATTGATGTCCATGCTGTAATGATACAAATTCAATTCTGCACGCCGAGTGTCACGCTATAATGATACAAATTCAATTCTGCACGCCGAGTGTCACGCTATAATGATATAAATTCAGTTCTGCACGCCGAGTGTCACGCTATCAATCAATCAATCAATCATGTGCTATGCCGGAAAGCGTGGGTGGTCATGTCTCGCCATTTCACTCAATCACCAGAGTCGTGGATCAGCTCAGCGTTCCTATCTCAACCATGCCATGTGGCCAAGCCATCCAGGTATTTTCTTCTCGGTCTTCCCCTTGGTCTGTTCCCTTCGATCTTGCCAGTTGTCACTACGTTTTCCAATCCATTTCTTCTCATAACATGTCCAAAAAATTTTGACTGTCTACGTCTAATTTCTCTAATCAATTTACGATTTTCATTTGTCTCCTGTAGTACTTGGTCATTGGTTTTTCTGTCTGTCCATGGTATTCTTTGCATTTTCCTCAGAAACCACATTTTCACAGCCATCAGATGTTTTTTCAGCTTGACTCCTCATTGTCCAAGTTTCACATCCATACAAAAGAACAGGCTCTATTTAGCCCCTCAACACTCTTTTTCTCGTTTCAATTAACATCTGTTTATTGGTCAGTATGTTTTTCATCTCGCTAAAGGCTACTTTCGTCATGGCGATTCTTGTTCTAATCTCTACAAGGCATCTCCCATCAGATGTTATGACTGTTCGAGATAATTGTACCGATTTACTAGTTGAAGAATATTCCCATTTACTTGTATATTACATTGTCGTATTTCGTTCTTCCTAGTGACGACCATAATCTGTTTTTTTTTTTACAATTTAATTCTAACCCCAGTTGCTCACTGTGTACAACAACCGCATCTACTAATTGTTGCAGATCCTGCTCATTGTCTGCAATCAATACTGTATCATCGGCATATTTAATGTTATTGAATGTTTCGTCCTCCAATGCTGATTCACGCTATAGTGATACGAATTCAATTCTGCATGCCCAGCAACAACTGCTGTCTATGCTATAATGACAAATTCAGTTCTGCATGCCCAGCAACAGCTGATGTCTATGCTATAATGACAAATTCAGTTCTGCATGCCCAGCAACAGCTGATGTCTATGCTATAATGACAAATTCAATTCTGCATGCCTAGCAACAACTGCTGTCAATGCTATAATGACAAATTTAATTCTGCATGCCGAGTGTCAAATTATGTCTATGCCATAATGGTAAAAGTTAAATTCTGCATTATGAGTATCAGTTGTTATATATGCTATGTTATCGACACTTGTACACCAACAAATACAGTCAGTAAGATTCACCATCATCATCATGTTGCAAGTTCCATACAGAATGTTGCAAAAATCACAATTCTCGATCATTTAACAATTCCCCTGCCTCATGTATTGTCATCTCCAGGGCATTGGTCGACCTCTGCCTCGTTTTGTTGACTGTCGTCTGTCATCTACTGCCTATAGCACCTTGCAGTGTAGGACAGCGGGGTCTTGAGCCTGAGGGATTTAGACTGCCTGGCTAGTGCAGTCGCCGCGAACTGTGCAGTTAGGGTTTTTCTTTTTGCCCCCGACATAAAAAAATCCGCACCTTACCGAGGATTCAAACCCGGGGCTCCCTAATGAGAACCCGGCATTCTTAGCCACTCGGCCAGCCGATCTTCGTATTTATTGATTGCATTGCAATTTATAAAAATAGTCACTTAACCTATACTTTTACAAGTTTCTCTTGTCCAATACGCCTGCTTCTGACCTGTTATTTTCTATCCCACTCATGGAGAGCCAATGTCTGTCTATTAATCGTATTGTTCATGTGATCGTGGATATCTAAAGGTCCCCATGTTCCTATGAGGCCGGTTGCCTTTCATGTAGAAGTAGTGTCAGCAAAGAAGTGTTTATATGTGTGTATGTAATGAAGAAGAGCAACCAGGCTGTGACTTCCAAGACAACGAGCAGACACCCCTCACAGTAGCCCCAAGACCACTGATCTAGTTAACAATGATGCCCATAGCGCAAAGAATTAATCCCCCGATACCCGAAAATAACCGGTGACTGAATAAGCTAAACATTTTTATAGATCAGAGAAGCTCAAGTAACGGATGAAGCTGAAGCAGGGTGTAAGAAAAGGAAATAAAAACAGATAGGTATCTTAACTCCTGCGAGAAAGTGAGATATATTCTTAGTAAAGCAAGTGGAATTCTCCCGGTGTGCCAATAACTTTAACGTTTTATAATGTCCAGGGTATACTCTGATCTAGACTTCTTTCCATTACTTTCATGAGTGCCAATCAATATTTATGAATGTAGTTTTTGTACCTTGGCGTGTACTCTGCATCAAAGTGCGTGGAACCAATCTGAAACACGTCTATGTATTTAATCATAATAAAGGCAGGTGGAAGATATACTCTTATTAAGAAGTTATGTAGCCCAAGCGAAAGCAGCGTTTCACAAGATGAAAAATATATTCTCTGCAATTTACCTTTGCCAATAGAGGCGATGAAGAGAGATCTTAAGAGCTATTTTGAGCCAATCCTAATGTACAGCAAATCATGGACAATTAGCAGACAAGTGAGGAATTACATGGAAGCTGCAGACATGTGGTTTTATAGAAGAATGATGAGAACACCATGGACGGATAGAAGGAGTAAAGAAGACATCGTGAAAGAAGTGAACTCACAAAGAGAACTGGTTACTGGCATCAGAAGAAGGCAATCCACATTCATTACAGATGTCTTGAGCAGGAGAAAGCTGGAGTATGTCGCCACAACGGGATAGTTGGAGAGAAGAGAAGATGCTGGACAGTTGGACATTCTGGCATGGAGGAACACCAGTATCAGAACATGAGGCAGAAGGCTGTAGGCAGACATGAGCATGAATGTCACGTGATATGGACTATAAGAAAAAGGTTGTGCTGATTACAAAATACCCACGTCGTTGTTTGTATACTGTCTGATATATTCGTGTCATGTATGTTTCATTGTGATATTAAATTTGAAAGTAAACAATTTTAAAAGGTGCGGGAGAAAATCAAAGTTGGAGCATGAATGAGTTGACTTATTTTCCACAAGTGTTGAGCACTCTATTGCAGATTGGGTATCTCTCACAGCAGTCGACATTCTCTTTGCAAGGGTGGCCATACCAGCAGTCGTAGCAGACATGCGCTTCTTCGTTACACTTGGAGTATCGTCTGCAGCAGTCGTTGTCACTTCTGCAGTATTGGCGAAGGCAGTTAGTGTTTGGCATGTTCTCCCAAGGCATGTTGTGTCTGAAACGATAGAACCTTCTTGGTAGTCGGTTTCTGTATGATGGTGTGTATGTGTGTGTGTGTGAGAGAGAGAGAGAGAGAGAGAGAGAGAGGGGGGGGGGCGGTAGGGAGGGAGGAGGGAGAGTGGGTGAGAAAATGAGAAATAGAGTGAGAATAAGAATATCATGATGTAGCAGGTTTCTTTAAATAATGCTTGTGCTTGCGAGCGAGCGAGCGAGAGAGAGAGAGAGAGAGAGAGAGAGAGAGAGAGAGAGAGAGAGAGAGAGAGAGAGAGAGAACGAACAAAGTTTATTTTTAAAGGATTAAAAATTGGGCACTCAGGCCCGTCTAATATTTTGCCCTTCTAGGAGAGAGAGAGAACGAACGAACGAACAGACTTTATTTTCAAAGGGTAACAAATTGGGCACGCAGGCCCGTCTTACATTCGGCCCTTCCAATCACTCATCTTTCTTTCATTAACAACGCATAGGAAAAAACATTGTCACATGAATTTTGTAAACATAAACAATGCATATTACTATGTTATGTGACACACCCACCACCCACCCACACATCCTCCATTCACTCCAACTCCTCCATCCAGCCACATACATAACCCACACACACATACATTCCCCCACCCATCCACCACATCCCTACACCTACACATCTCCCCATCCACCACATCCCTACACCTACACATCTCCCCATCCACACACACCTCTCACCCACCACACATCCCATCTACTCACACCCCAAGCACACATACATTCCCCAATCCACACATCCCCCACCCACACACATCCACCCACCCACACACACACACCCACCCACCTACACACATCTCCCCACCCACTCACATATCCTCTACCCGTTCCATAACCCACCAAAAATCACTCACCCACATATCCTCCTCCACCCACACACCTCCAACCACCCAGCCAAACACACATTCCTCAGCCACACATCCCCCGCACACACACATCTCCCCGTCAACTCACATATCCCGCACCTACCCACATACAAACTCCGAACCCACCCACATAATCTCCCACCTCCCTCAGCCCACTCACAGATCCCGAGCCCACCCCTACAAACATCCCCCACCATTTCCTAACCTACACACACTCTCCCACCCTCATATCCTCTACCCACCCACACATCCTCTACCCACCCATCCCCACAACCAAACATCTCTTAACCACACACCCTTACTCATATACAATCACCCACCCATACATCCTCTACCCAACCACACATCCTCCACCCACCCATCCCCCAGCCACACATCCCTTAACCACACACCCCTACCCGAACACACAGACACTCCCACCCACGCACAATCTCCCCACCCATACACACATCCATCCCACCCACCAACACATCCCCCATTCACAAACACACACCTCCCATCCACGCACAACACACACACACATCCCCAACCCATACACTCATCCCCTCACACATTCCTAGACACACGTACTTATCCCTCAACCACTAACACCCACACATCCCTTACCCACTCATCAACAAATACATCTCCTATCTACCCACCCCCACTCACACACCCAACCACCCATCTAAACACACATCCCCCACCCTCACACACATCCTTCACCCACCCGCACACCCAACCACACCCCACCCACCCACACACACACATCCTTTATCCACTCCCAGCTCCCGTCCCACATAACACCACACCCACACACATCCCAAAGACACATCCCTCACCCACATACACATCTCCTCACACATCTCCTACCCATCCACACATCCCCAAACTACAATCACCCTCACTACCAACACATACATCCTCCATCCAGCCACACACACCCCCACCCAGCCAGACATATCCCCCACCCACACACACATCCCCAAATCCATCACATCCATCCACACACACCTCTCACCCACCACACATCCCATCCACCCACACCCAAGCACACAATGTGTGGGTGGGTAGAGGATATGAGGGTGGGAGAGTGTGTGTAGGTTAGGAGATGGTGGAGAGAGAGAGAGAGAGAGAGAGAGAGAGAGAGAGAGAGAGAGAGAGAGAGAGAGAGAGAGAGAACGAACAAAGTTTATTTTTAAAGGATTAAAAATTGGGCACTCAGGCCCGTCTAATATTTTGCCCTTCTAGGAGAGAGAGATAGATAGAGAGAGAGAGAGAGAGAGAGAGAGAGAGAGAGAGAGAGAGAGAGAGAGAGAGAGAGAGAGAGAGAGAGAGAGAGAGAGGGAGAGTGAGAGAGAAAACTAATGAGTGAGAAAGTGAGTGAGAATGAGGGCATCGTCACGGAGCAGGTCATGTACAGAACGTGGCTGCCATCACGGCTCACTGAAATGATTCTTTAATTTGCCGGGTCACCTGCCTCACAAATGTGTGTACCCAAAGTGTTTGTAGGGTCGTGTGTCCATGTCCATGATGGTCTACCCCTGTCTTTCATCCAGGAAGCACCCTTCCCATCACTGTTCTTTCACGTTAGTTGCATCATCTCTACAAGACGTCGCAATCAACCTCAACATAGTTTCGCTGTTTGTAACTTACTGGGGAAGTTTACATTCAGTAGTTTCCATTGCTTTCTGAACGATTGACACTCATACCAGTGTTAAAAATGAAAATAAGGCAGTTTGCTTCCAAATCCCATGCAGCTGATTTAGAACGATTTATGCAGGAATACGAATGGCATTCGCTACCCCATTCGCCACAGACGCCGACTTTCATTGCAAACCATTGTAATGTTTCAAATGGCCAGACAAGGTTGATATTTCACCAACTACTCAGACAGCTCCTTGTTATTTATGGTAAGTAAAAAGAAAGGACATTGGGTATCTGATGCCAGCTCCATATTTTAGCCATCGACACTGGGTGGTTGATGACGTCAGTATCATACCGTTCACCTTTATTTTCTAGACATTGTCCTGGTAGCCATGTTTAAGCTGGAAGTCTCAGAGCCCTGGCTAGTGGGGGGGGGGGGGGGAGGAGTAATGCCTCGATGGGAATTCAAACCTACGATGAACGGGGCAGAAGGCAAGCGTGCCAGCCACGGCACTACTTCAACTCCCACGTGTTTACAGTACATTGTAATTCCGTGAGTCGACATGTCATGGCTCTCGTGATGTTCCATAATTTCTGTGTTGTTGCTGTTGCTGTTGTTGTTGGGAGTCTCCGTGGCGAAGTGGTCAAGCCGTTTGACTCGGGCTCCGAAAGATGTGGGTTCGATTCCGGGCGGCGTCCTTCGGTTCACGAGTGAAATATTTTCGGAGACTCCTGTGGGTCGTCGCTAGAGCTACGGAGTTCGTGCTTTGTGCGACGCTTTCCGCGTTGCGGAAAGAGACCGAGCCATATGGGATAAAACCCGGCCCATATGGGATAAAACCCTGTCGACTTTTAAGCGACTTTTTATCGCTGTTGTTAACATGCACATTAATGAATAAATAAATCAAGCAATGAATTAAAAATCAAATAATGAATAAAAATCAAATTATGAACAAAACCAAAGAATTAATTATAAATAAAACAATGAATAAAGTATCAAATAATGAATAAAACATCAAACAATGAATACAAAATCAAATAATGAATAAACCATTAAACAATGAATTAAAAATTGTAAAAAAATTAATAAAAAAATCAAACAATTGACAACACATCCAACATTAGATAAAAATCAACAATGAGTAATAAAAATTTAATAACGAATACAAAAAATCAAACAATGGATGAAAAATCAAACGGTGGATAAAAAAAAATCAAACAATTGGTAAAAAATCAAACAATGACTAAATTATCAAACAACTGATAATAAATCAAACAATGAATAAAAAAGACAAGCAGTGGATAAAAAAATCAAACTGGATAAACAATCAAACAATAACTAAAAAATCAAACAATGAATAAAAAAGTCAAACAATGGATAAACAAATCAAAGAAGGATAAAAACTCAAACAATGAGTAAACAATCAAACAATGGATTAAAAATCAAACAATGAGTAAAAAATCAAACATGAGAAACAAAATCAAACAATGAATAAACAAAATCAAACGAATAAAAAAAAAATCAAACAATCCGAAGCCCATGTCAGCATAAAATTATTCAGATCTTCTTTCTTTTCCTCTTTCTTTGCTGCAGCAGAGGCGGCTTCTTTGCTGTCAGCGGTAGCAGCAGTAGCAGGGGGTACCATCAAATGGGCTGATGTTAACTTTGCGGAAACTCGATGTGATGAGCTCTTCAACGTTTTTTTTAAAATCTCTTGAATTCACTAACGATTTTGCTATCTCTGTTTCGAGTCCCAGACTGTCGAGAGTCCGCTCCAAATCAGCAGCGGATGGTGAAGCTTTTCCACTAAGTGAGGCAAGAGGTAGGTAGCGACCTAATGCATTTTGAGAGGCTTTTAAGACAGCTTGGAACAAATGCAAATAGCGCTGACTATTGACAGGTCCACTACTATTATAAGCGTTTAGAATTAATCTTGACACCTGAGAGACTGCTGTCAAAGACCGAAATTCGTGGCGTACATCATTAGTGCAGTCACTTGTGAAGCAACCAGGACTGCAAGAGCTGTGAAGAAAAGGCTGGACAGAAAAATCACTGCAGTAGATTCTCTTTCTGGAACGTCAAGCATTCTTTGCCCATATTGTGAAAGAACATTTCGCGCCACAATAGGCCTTATCAGCCATCTTAGAACTCACGGCTCCATACTTTCAACCCAACTGGATGAAATGAATGATCATCATCATTCTTGATGGACAAACAAAACACAAACACGCACGCACGCATGTATATATGCAAACAGTTAGAGCATTACAAGGTGGCGCACGAAACACAGCTGCGTACAATTAGGCAGTAGATTGGTTTTCATACAATGGTAATGAGTGCCTGTCGTCTAGAAAGAAATGACAAACTACTGAACGTAAACTTGTCCAGAAATCAGAAGCAGCCCAAAAATGCTGGTGTTGACTGCAACGTCCTGTAACGGATATGCAACTAACTATATTTTCTCACATACAGTGTGTGTTAACGTTAAAGTTAGCTGTATATCCCTGACAGGACGTAGCAGTCAACTCCAGCATTGTTTGGCTGTTTATATTTCCTGGGAAAGTTTACATTCTGTAGTTTATCAATACAAGGCGGTCTAGTTCCAAATCGTCAGCAGCTGCGTTTCGAATTCGGTATGCGGAATTACGAATTACATTCGCCACACAGCCGGTACAGTTATATAAAACACTAGCTGACCCTGCCCGGCTTCGCCCAGACCCTGGTGGGGAGCATCTCATTTAATTCATATAAGTAGTCATATAAGTTCTCGTTCCCGTTACCGACTGACTGACTGACTGTCTGTCTGTCTGTCTGTCTGTCTGTCTGTCTGTCTGTCTGTCTGTCTGTCTGTCTGTCTGTCTGTCTGTCTGTCTGTCTGACCTGGCCCGGCATTGCCCAGCTCCTGGTGTGGAGCATCTCATTTAATTCATATAAGTTCCCGTTCCCGACTGTCTATCTGTCTGTCTATCTGTCTGTCTATCTG